>CM030367.1:13393574-13995442 GCA_017893485.1 Hemerocallis citrina
AGATGACATGTAGAGTGATGTGAATGATGTGATCGAATTCGGATTGTAACACCACGTAAAATTGAGTTATGACAATTTTGCTACACGTGTGTTACGCACATGTCTTTTGTATCGTTACGTGTAATATCCGTAATATTATTATTTTAAATATTGTATGTATTGCGTATTTCGATTATTTCTATATACTTTCCGTTCTCACGAATTCATTTTTGTATTTGAATTTATTTTATTTCTCCCTTTTGAGCCAACTCAAATAATAATCTTAAACTTGATGTTTTTACGTGCATTGCACGTGCTTTTAATACACGTGTCAATTATGTATGTATATTTTTTGAAATAAATCAAACGTGTATATTCATATTTTTTGTGCTTAAATTTAATATATAGAATGTTTGATTTTAATCCTTGGTAGAATTAAGTTAAGCCCACTTATAATAAATAAATGTGCTATACACGTATAAAATTCTATACTCTCATATGCATGTATGAAATTATACAAACCCATGCACAACCTCACACTCCAAATGGCCGGCCAATTCTATAGGAGGGAAAAAGAAAATTTAAAATTATGTTAATGGGGTTATGGGTGGTTACATTTGCATCATGGTAGTTAATATGTTTTGTAAATAAAAAGTTCTCCTTCATTTCCTCCTCCCTCATTCATTCAAAAAAAAAAAAAAAGGAGAGAGAAAGGAATGAACCACCGGCCACATATTTCTACAATAGACAGAGTTGCATTTTGGGAGCTGTACAAGGGAGGAGGTTTGGAAGTTTGCTAGGAGGATCAATTTTTAGGGATTCATTGATTAGGTGGGCATTCCTTAACTTTCTAATTTGTTCTTGTTAGAATTGCATACTAGATAATCCATATAATTTGAGTATTTATGCTTAGCTTATATTTTGATTGTTGTTAGATTATGTGTTGTTAGTTGATTGTGGGAAAGTATGATATGACTAACTTAAAAACAATTTTATGGTTGTTATCCTGAGTTTTAGTCTCACTTCAAAAATTCATTTATTTTTATCTAGATGGAAACTAAAGCTAAAAATTTAATATGAGTACCAAGTATATGTCAGGAACATCTCCTTATAATTTCATAAAATTTGGATATCGTTTGCTATTTTAATAAAATCCGAATTTAGGACTGGTTGACAGTTTGATTAGTTGCTGAAAATTTGTATATCTTTCGGATTTTGATCATTTAAGCATCTTATGTACAGTTTTTTTTAGGAAAATAAAAACTAAGAATTTAAATTAGACTCATTAACCTTCCTTTAGAGTCTAAGAAATTAAATTTCCATGAAGTATGAGATTTTAGGTGATTTTTATAAGTAGCAAGAGCTGCAGTTTTTGGATTCCAAACCTACTGATTTGCAAATATTTTTTGGCGAATTAATTGTGCTTATATTGAGATGATCTTAACTACAATTTTGTAGTAGACTCATTCAGGTTTCATATGAAACTAAGAAATCTATTTTCTGATAAGTATCTTAATTTATATGATTTTTGCATGACCATTGAGTTTTTGTCCAAAGATAGTTGAACATCCAAATAGTCGATTCTATATATAGGTTGTTACCTAGGAAGGAAGTTGACAGAGTAATAGACTTTGAGTATTGGTTAGTACATGTGGCTTGGGACTTTCGAGATTGCAGGTTTAAGTCTTGGTGAGCTTGAATTTTATTGGATTTACTGTTTTGAGTATATTGGAAATATAAATTGATTTTTGGGAAAATATTTTGGTGGTAATATGTACAAATATTTTTGGGTTAATTTACCCACTGAGATAAAGGATTAAACACATATTTGGTAATTGGATTTGAAGGATTTGAATAGTGATGATTTTATAGGATATTAGTATATTGGAGAATTAAGATTTGACGGAAATTGGTACAAATGTTTTGAATTAAAGTCCAGGTTTGAATGAACGATTTTGGTAAAATTTTGGTAATTTGAATTGAATTATTATAACAGAGATGATGTTGATTAAATTGAGACTTTTGAAGTCCTATTATAACAGTTTGATAAGTTTTATCTAGTTATTTGAGAATGACTAGTTGGATGAAATGAATAAGAGATGAATTGAGTATACAAATGAATGAAATTTGAAATGATTATAAAATAGGTTATGGATAACCTAGAAAGTTTGCAAATTTGGAATGTATAACTCTAGAGGCTGAGCGAGACCTAGAGTGCCGGCAAGTTGTGTTTTTTATGGAAATTTGAAAAAATTTCAGTGTGGGCTACTGTTCTCGTGTGTTGATTTAAGTCTGGTAAGATAAGCTAGCTCTAGATAATGTTACCTATATTATGAATGTAAAGACATGCACTAGATGGAGATGTGACGAAGTGAAAGAAAACATGGGTAGGGTGGCCTCATATGATTTGCAGTGGGAGATCATCTCAAGAATTACGGGGTAAGAGGAAGATATCCAAAATCACTTGCGGTGTTGAATGTATCTCTAGAATTATCGAGATCGAGGTAACGTTCATGAGATGTTTGTGTGATGAGATACCATATGGCTTGCGGTATGAGTTTCATCTCCAAAATTATTAGGGTGTGAGGAAGGTATCCATAATCACTTGCAGTAGGAGAATGATTCACAAGGATTACCGGGGCGTGGGTCAGATACTCATAGAATATCAAGATCTTACATTAGTCACCATAGTAGGATTTCACAAATAGGGTCTGAATCCTAATGAGGAGTACGTTAAGGGCTTGCCCTTGGACCTATATAGTATGAGATGCATAGAATCCGAACAAGTGTGCATTAGTGTGAATTGTGGGCATTTGTTGCTTTTTTGGATACTTGTTTTATGTCATTATTTTGTTCATTTTGATTTCTGTTTTAAGACATATACTTATACACTTAGATTAGATTTACTTTATGTTTTTATTTATCATTGTCATCATTGCTTTTGTTTTGTGCATCAAGTTTATGATTGTTAAAGTTGAGGATCGATGTATTATAGCATTGCGTCAGTTGCATTTAACTGACGTGCCCACAATTGTCAAGTTTTGCAGAACTCGGAGTAGCGAGCGGCGTAGACATGAGTTTTAGTGTCGAAGGATGTTGCAAAATTGTAGATTTTGATGATACAAGATGTATTATATATGTGTATTTCCACTGTGCATTGTAAAAATAATGTTATAATGAAAAAGTTTTAAATTCCTTATATTTTTGTATGAAATTGAAGTAAGATCTTGTTGGTGCTACGAATAATCCATGATTGAAATTCGGGGCGTTACACAATGGTATTAGAGCAAACTTCAATAAGTAGGACAAAAATTATAAGGAAACAAAATTAGGGTGGACATTAGATGTGTGATTTTCAGTTTTGAATCATGAATGTTAAAAGCTATTGAACTTGCATTAATGAAACTCTTCTCGTATACAATGATGTGATATTGTATGCGAGCATATTTTCTTTTGTATCACGAGTGTTGTGCTTGGTTTTAACCTACATTTATGATACCTTATACGTAGACTAACTTTTCTCTTTTATTTTTTCGTGTATTTTCCTCGTAGTACTTTTCATCTTTAATGCTTAATATTTTTTTTCAAAGAATTCTTTTCTTTTCTCAATTACTTCGATATTTATTATTTTACATTCCTTAGTCTTAATCTTTTTCCTTCTTAATGTTTGTCCTGCTTATTTTTATGTGCTTTTACGTTACTCTTTTATTTTGCTATTACTTTTAGGTATTTTATTAAGTTTTGAATTATTATTTATTAAATTATTGTTGTGATTATTATTTCATTTCATTATTATTTCTATTATATTTTAAATTTTTTATTTTTGCATATTTGTATTCATTTTATATATGCTTTGATTTTACGATACTATATTTTCCATTATTTATATTGTCTTATTTATTTCAGTATATTTTTAGCAAGATTGAAATATTTTACTTATATAAATATGTTATACTTCTATACATTATAAATATTCTATTATTACTATTTTTGTTTTTATAGCTTATATTCAATACTATTGTTATTACTTATTATTTGCTAACTTTTTGTTATATTTACTCTACACTATTAATATATACTTATTAATTTTATTACATTATTTTATTATTTTCATCCTTTTACTTCTATTTTTATATCACTAATGTCAAAACATAACATCATACTTAATTAAGCATTCAATGTCCAAGTACATATGGAAGATTACATCATTCCATTTGTAATATCCGGCGATCGGATATTAAATTTGTATTATAATTAGTTTTAAAATTAAAATATTTTTATGGAAATTATCTAGTTTTATTAATAGAAACTTATCTGTATATATATACTAGTAAGTATATATATGTGTTGTATCGGTTTTGTGCACTTGTACAAAATCCTGTAAAATACATTTTTTGAGAAAATATCTGAAAAATCTCGAGCTGATATTAAAAATTATTATTTTATTTTTATTTTCAGATTTGAAATATTTTTGGTGGATATTACCTGGTTTTGTTAATAAACATTATATATATATATATATATATATATATATATATATATATATATATATATATATATATATATATATATATATATATATATATATATATATATATAATATATATATATATATATATACACATCTGTATTGTATGAAAATGGTACTGTAATCTTTCGAGACGGTAATAAAATTATTATTGTTATTATTATTTCTGAATTAAAATATTTTTGGTAGAGATTATTCATTTTAACTAAAAAATTATTATCTGTATAGACAGATATATTGATGTATATGTACTGTATCGATTTCGTACATTTGTACGAAACCATGTAGTATGTGATTTTGGAAAAATACCTCTTATCTTTTATCAATCATGATCAAAATGGAGGGTAGGTAGTAGATTGGGTGTTGATTGCAATTTTAATTTGCAAATTGAACATCAAATTGTTGAACCATGAGAAAGAGAACACTTGTCTCTCTTCTCAAACACCAACTCCACTCCCTTCTCCTATAACACCCCCCCCCCCCCCCCCCCCCCCCCCGGCCGGACCCAACCCTAGGACAAAGCCCTCTTTCCATTTTGTTCCTCCATCTTACTCTCATCTCATTCTTCCTCTTCTTGTTTTGTTTTAAACTTAGAAAAATAAAATTGAGAAGAAAAGAAAAGAAAAGAGAAACCAAAATCAAAAGAAAAGAGTGGGTTGATTTCATGGCTTGTTCTTGAGAGGAGGAGCAAAAACAAGGAGCAAGAACAAGGAGGAGAAGTAAGCTAGCAAGTTCTTCCTACAAGTTTGGGTGGGGGTTTCTCATATCATGTTTGTTGTAGTGATTGTTATTGTTATTATTGCTAATAAATTCAAGAACTTGGACTAAATCATGTGCATTGGACTAGAATAAAAGGCATACAAATTAAAAAGGTAGAACTCAAATAGAACACTATAGAATCGATCTTAAACTAGTATGTAGTTAGAATTAATTACTTGTGTTAAAGTTGGAATTTTGACGCCAAATTAATTTGAGAGGTTCTCATATGTGCTATTATCATGCTCTAATTTATATAGAATTTTCTGGGTTAAATTGTTGAGTTAAACAAATCTTTCCCCAAAACAGCGAGTTTTGTAACAAAACTGCTGTTTTGGTTTATTCGACTTATGTTTAAAAGACTGGATTTTGAGTTCCTTACGGAATCTGAAAAAGTGTTCGACTAGAAAGTTTTAGTGGATGTTCTCCCCTTTCCAAATGGCCAATTTTGTTAGATTCCGATAAGTATTGCAAAAGTTATGAGCTTTATAAATCTCAGCAACCAGCTTTTTGGCTGAAGCTCGCTGTTTGGATGGTTCGAAGTTTTTGCACCTCTTATTGATTGAATATGAAAAAGTGCTCAACTAGAGAGTTGTAGTAGATGTTCCCTTTCCAAAATGGCCAATTTTGTTAGATTCTGATAAGTATTGCAAAAGTTATGAGCTTTACAAATCTCAGCAGCCAGCTTTTTGGCTAAAACTCGCTGTCTGGATGGTTCGAAATTTTTGCACCTCTTATTGATTGAATCTGAAAAAGTATTCAACTAGAGAGTTGTAGTAGATGTTGTCCCCTTTCCAAAATGGCCTATTTGGTTAGATTCCGATAAGTATAGCAAAAGTTACGATCTTTGCAAGTTTCAGCTTTCGCTGTAACTTTTGTTGTGCTTTTGTTGTTTTGAATTGTGTTCAAAGAGCTGGATTTTGAGTTCCATTCAGAATCTAAGAAATTTTTTTAACTATGAAGTTGTAGTAGATGTTATTAGATTTCCAAAATGTCTTATTTTGTTAAATTCCGATAAGTATAGAAAAAGTTATGAGCTTTGGAAGTTTTAGCTTTTGGGGTGTCTTTGTTGCTTTTTGTATTGTGCTTAAGGAGTTGGATTTTGAGTTCCTTATGGAATCTGAAAAAGTTTTCCACTAGAGAGTCGTAGTAGAGGTTCTCACCTTTCGAAAATGTCCTATTTGGTTAGATTTCGATAAGCAGAGTAAGAGTTATGGCCTTTACAAGTCACAACAGCTAGCCGTTTGGCTAAGGCTCGCTGTTTAGTTGTTCGAAGTTTTTGGACCTCTTACTTACTGAATTTGGAAACGTTCTCAACTAGAGAGTTGTAGACCATACTAGAAAGAATCGCGGGAAATCAGAGGCTCTCAACTTTCCAAAATGTCATATTTGGTTATATTCCAATAAGCGGGGTAGTATGACCTTTGCAAGTCACAGCAGCTGGCCATTTCGGCTGAAGCTTCGCTGTTTAGATTGTTCAAGGTTTTTGTACCTCTTATGAACTTAATCTGAGAAAGTTTTCAACTAGAGAATTGTAGTAGAGGTTCTCACCTTTCCAAAATATCCTATTTGGTTAGATTCCAATAAGCGGAGTAGGAGTTATGACTTTTACAAGATTGACAGCAGCTAGCCTTCTGGCTGAAGTCGCTGTCTAGATTGTTCGAAGTTTTTGTACCTCTTATTGACTTAATCTGAGAAATTTTCAACTCAAGAGTTTTAGTTGATGTTCTCACCTTTCTAAAAAGTCTAATTTTGTTGAATTCTGATAAGACTAGCATGTTTAATTGCTTCTAGGGTATTAGAAAACTTTTATGTTGCTTTTGTGTATAAAAGATCAAGTTTTGCTAGTAGCATGTTATTTTGCTTTTAGTTTGTTAAAAGACTTTTATGGTTGATTCTATATGATTCATTTGTCGCATACATAGCCAGTTGGCTCGTATGTAATTTGTTTAGCTCATACGTAGCTAGTCGGCTCGTATGTAAGTTATTTTGCTCGTATGTAGCTTATTAGCTAGTACGCAGTTATTATGCTCGTCTAGGATGATATCATTGCCCTAGGATCCATCGACCATCAAGACGTGTATTTATTTTACTCCTCGTGGACTGTGGACGAGTCACCCCTCGCGCACCCTCAGATTTTAACTGGTGTAGGTTGATCGCGGGCAAGGAATGTAGACAGAATCCAAGTTCAGGGCAGTAGCATGTGAATACGTTCGTATTGCCAGGGTCTTAGATCGATAGGTTATGAACAGGATCCTTAGGAATTCTGGTAAGTCTAGGTTGAGCACCAAGTAGAGTTATCTTGCAAAGTCTAACTTAAGACCTAGCATATTGTGTTAATATTGTTGTCATCCCTCCGATTGTTTAGGGTTAGTGACATCGTTAGAGTAGTAACTTATGGCTATTACTACTTAACCCTTATTTATTATCATCTTTGCCGAAGGGAAAGAGTTCGTATTAAGGGTGATACCTTACGATCCGACCTGTTCTATAGGCCAACACTAGGTGGTGTTATTGGTTGTACCCTTCCTGTCAAAGGGATAACGTCTGTGCCTTCGCACGAGTTGGGAGCACGGGATCCATATCTCGTCTGTTAATTTCTGAAGTGCCATGATATGGGAGGGAGAGATTCCTGTTGGAGCTAGGGGATAGACCCCCGGAACTACGTCATGCTCTATATCAAGAAGGGTGGGAGAGATTCCTGTTGGAGCTAGGGTTTTGTTGATTGCACCATCTGGAGCAATCCTCATTGCTGATTTATGCTATAAGGGTTGTAAACTCCAAATCGGAGGAAAGACCCTAAGTTTAAGATTTGTTTGAGTTAGACCTAGTAGGAACGGAAGAAGGGCATGCTGAGCATTTGACTGCAGTTCAGAACAACTACGGGAGCATCAACTTTGTGCAAATTGTCAAAGTGAATGTTGGATGTCTGAAATGGCGTTTGTAGGTGATGTCCTATCCTAAGGAGGGCGTGGCTACCAAAATGCAAAAGGTCGAGTTAGTGAAGTATTAGCCTCAGCCAAAGATCGTGACTGAAGTAAGAAGCTAAATGATGAGGTCAGGCAAGCCAGTATTGAAGTGATTACTCAAGATTGAAGCTCAGTTTTGCCATGATGGAAGCTGCAACCGAGTCGAAGTAAGCAAGTCAGAAGGCTTAGGTAGGAGATGCAGGGATTGAAGCACAGGAGAAACAAGTTGATGAAGGAAAATCTCATAACATCAGTATCGGTTTCATCACATGATTGCCCAGGAATTCAGAAATGAATGACTCAAGTTGAGCTATTGGGGATCAGTTGACAAGTCTGCACATTTTCTTCCGATAAAGATGACTTAGTCGCTAGAGAAATTAGCGGAAATCCATATTGAAGGCATAAGGAAGCATCGTGGAGTGCCATTATCAGCGATTCTGACCAAGATTCAAGAGTTACATGTCAATTTTGGTAGAGTTTGCAGGCAGCTTTGGGATCAAGGTCGGGTTCTTTGGAGAATCAGTTCGTGGAGGAGTCACTTGAGAGCCGGAAAGCCGTATAAGCTTTCTTTCCCCGCGTTATTTAGCGTATGGATATTTTTCTGTTCTCCTCACTAAACATAGTTCTGAGGACAGAACTATTCTAAGGAGGGAGTATTGTAATATCCCGGTCGGATATTATATTTGTATTATAATTATTTTTAAAATTAAAATAGTTTTATGGAAATTATCTAGTTTTATTAATGGAAACTTATCTGTATGTATATATACTAGGTATATATATGTATTGTATCGGTTTTGTGCACTTGTACAAAATCCTGTAAAATGCATTTTTTGAGAAAATGTTTGTAAAATCTCGGGATGATATTAAAAATTATTATTTTATTGTTATTTTATTTTTATTTTCAGAATTGAAATATTTTTGGTGGATATTACCCGGTTTTGTTAATAAACATTATATATCAAAATGTTTATATATAATAAACATTATATATATATATATATATATATATATATATATATATATATATATATATATATATATATATATATATATATATATATATATATATATATAGACACCAGTCTGTATACATCTGTATTGTATCAAAATGGTACTGTAATCTTCCGAGCCGGTAATAAAATTATTTTTTATTATTATTTCTGAATTAAAATATTTTTGGTAGAGATTATTCATTTTAACTAATAAAAATTATTTGTATAGACAGATATATGTACGTATATGTACTGTATCAATTTCGTACGTTTGTACGAAATCATGTAGTATGTGATTTTGGGACAATACCTCTTATTCTTTATCAATCATGATCAAAATGGAGGGTAGGGAGTAGATTGGGTGTTGATTGCAATTTTAATTTGCAAATTGAACATCAAATTGTTGAACCATTAGAATGAGAACACTTGTCTCTCTTCTCAACCACAAACTCCACTCTCTTATCCTATACACCCCCCCCCCCTCACCCCTTTGGCCGGCCCTAACCCCAGGGCAAAGCCCTCTTTCCATTTTGTTCCTCCATCTCACTCTCATCTCATTCTTCCTCTTCTTGTTTTGTTTTAAACTTAGAAGGAAAAAAATTGAGAAGAAAAGAAAAGAAAAAAGAGATCAAAATCAAACGAAAAGAGTGGGTTGATTTCTTGGCTTGTTCTTGAGAGGAGGAGCAAGAACAAGGAGCAAGAACGAGAAGTAAGCTAGCAAGTTCTCCCTACAAGTTTGGTTGTGGGTTTCTCATCTCATGTTTGTTGTAGTGATTATTATTGTTACTATTGCTAATAAATTCAAGAACTTGGACTAAATCATGTGCATATAGATTTTTATGGACTAGAATAAAAGGCACACAAATTGAAGTGGTAGAACTCAAATAGAACACTATAGAATCGATCTTAAACTAGTATGTAGTTAGAATTAATTACTTGTGTTAAAGTTGAAATTTTGACTCCAAATTTATTTGAGAGGTTCTCATATGTGCTATTATTATGCTCTAATTTTTATAGAATTTTTTGGGTTAAATTGATGGGTTAAACAAATCCTTTTCTCCAAAACAGCGAGTTTTGCAACAAAACTGCTATTTTGGTTGATTCGACTTATGTTTAAAGGACTTGATTTTAAGTTTCTTACGGAATCTAAAAAAGTTTTCAACTAGAAAGTTGTAGAAGATGTTCTCCCCTTTCCAAAATGGTCAATTTTGTTAGATTTTGATAAGTATTGCAAAAGTTATGAGCTTTACAAATCTCAGCAACTAACTTTTTGGCTGAAGCTCGCTGTCTGGATGGTTCGAAGTTTATGCACCTCTTATTGATTGAATCTGAAAAAATTATTCAACTAGAGAGTTGTAGTAGATGTTCTCCCTTTTCCAAAATGACCAATTTTGTTAGATTCCGATAAGTATTGCAAACGTTATGAGCATTACAAATTTCAGCAGCCAGCTTTTTGGCTGAAGTTCGTTGTCAGGATGGTTCGAAGTTTTTGCACCTCTTATTGATTGATTCTGAAAAGGTGTTCAACTAGAGAGTTATAGCAGGTGTTGCCCCCTTTCCAAAATGGTCTATTTTGTTAGATTCTGATAATTATAGCAAAAGTTATGACCTTTGTAAGTATCAGCTTTTGCTGTAACTTTTGTTGTGCTTTTGTTGTTTTGAATTGTGTTCAAAGAACTGGATTTTGAGTTCCATTCGGAACCTGAGAAATTTGTTAACTAGGAAGTTGTATTAGATGTTATTAGCTTTCCAAAATGTCCTCTTTTGTTAAATTCTGACGAGTATAGAAAAAGTTATGAGCTTTGGAAGTTTCAGCTTTTGGGTTGTCTTTGTTGCTTTCTGTACTGTGTTTAAGGAGTTGGTTTTTGAGTTCCTTGAGGAATCTAAAAAAGTGTTCAACTAGATAGTTGTAGTAGAGGTTCTCATCTTTTCAAAATATCCTATTTGGTTAGATTCCGATAAGCGGAGTAGGAGTTATAACCTTTACAAGTCACAGCAGCTAGTCGTTTGGCTAAAGCTTCGTTGTTTGAATTGTTCGAAGTTTTTGGACCTCTTACTTAGTGAATTTGGAACAGTTCTCAACTAGAGAGTTGTAGTAGAGGTTCTCACCTTTCCAAAATGTCCTATTTGGTTAGATTCTGATAAGCAGAGTAGGAGTTATGACCTTTACAAGTCACAGCAGCTGTCCATTTTGGCTGAAGCTTATTAAGTTAATCAGAGAATGTTTTCAACTAGAGAGTTGTAATAGAGGTTCTCACCTTTTCAAAATGTCCTACCTAGTTAGATTTCGATAAGCAGAGTAGGAGTTATGACTTTTACAAGATTGACAGCAGCTAGCCTTCTGGCTGAAATCACTGCCTAGATTGTTCGAAGTTGTTGTACCTCTTATTGACTTAATCTGAGAAAGTTTTAAACTAGAGAGTTTGTTTGATGTTCTCATATTTCTAAAAAGTCTAATTTTGTTGAATTCTGATAAGAGTAGCATGTTTAATTGCTTCTAGGGTATTAGAAGACTTTTATGTTGCTTTTGTTTATAAAATATCAAGTTTTGCTAGTAGCATGTTATTTTGCTTCTAGGCTGTTAGAAGACTTTTATGGTTGCTTCTATATGATTCATTTGTCGCATACATATCCAGTTAGCTCGTATGTAATTCGTTTGGCTCATACGTAGCTAGTTGGCTCGTATGTAAGTTGTTTTGCTCGTATGTAGCTTATTATCTAGTACGCAGTTATTGTGCTCATCTAGGGTGATATGAATGCCCTAGGAGCCATCGACCATCAAGACCTGTATTTATTTTACTCCTCATGGACTGTGGACGAGTCACCCCTTGTGCACCGTCAGATCTTAACCAGTGTAGGCAGATCGCGAGCAAGGAGTGTAGACGGAATCAAAGTTCAGGACAGTAGTATGCGAATACGTTCGTATTGTCAGGGTCTTAGATCGATCAGCTATGAACAGGATTCTTAGGGATTCTGGTAAGTCTAAGTTGAGCACCTAGTAGAGTTATCTTGCGTAGTCTAACTTAAGACCTAGCATGTTGTGTTAATACAGTTGTCATCCCTCGGATTGTTTAAGATTAGTGACATTGTTAGGGTAGTAACTTATGGCTATTACTACTTAATCCTTATTTATTATCATTTTCACTGAAGGGAAAGAGTTGGTATTAAGGGTGATACCTTATGATCCGACCTGTTCTATAGGCCAACACTAAGTGGTGTTATTGATTGTACCCTTCCTGTCAAAGGGATACAGTCTATGCCTTCTCACGAGTTGGGAGCTCGGGATCTGTATCTTGTCTGTTAATTTCTGAAGTGCCATGATAAGGGCGGGAGAGATTCCTGTCGGAGCTAGGGGATGGACCCCCGGAACTCCGTCATGCTCTATATCAAGAAGGGTGAACAAGACATAGACTACGGTTTATCTGCTAGGGGGCCACAGGGGATGCTTCGAGTTAACCTGTGCTGTGGATACCCTGCGTTCGTCAGATTTTTTAGTGAGGTTCGGTACGCTGGGCAATAGTGGCAAACAGAGACACCACTATATGACTGTGAATGGCAGGATTAGACCATTTCAGGACAACCTCATCAGTCATGCTGTATCCTCAGAAACAGGTTGAGTACAAGAGTAGAATTCGTGGCACGAGTTCAAATCCCTATATATGAAGAAACGACTTGATAAGGGGCGTATGTAGTATGGGATGCATACTGTTTCGGAGACTTGCCTGCATTAGAATAAGTGTATCATTGCATTAGTTAATCTTGCATTAGAATCTAAGTCATAGCATACACTGACACATCAATTATATATACACTTTTGTCTTTTCATCAATCTGTTTGTTTTAAGTTGAGAATCGCTGCTAGTCATCAGCCTTAAAGCGTCATTATATGTACTAACGTTCCCACTTCATTATGTATAGGATTGCAAAACTACAGGTACAGGATTCAGGAGGATTCAAGACAAGAAGAGCAAAGTGTTTGACTTTATTTCAATTGTAACAATTGTGGTAAATTTATTTATGTTGAGAAGCATCCAAGTGAAAGTACCAAGTGTTATATATTATTCATTGTACTCTGATGTAATTTTTATTGAAAGTTTGTAATACTTGGGCTTGTATGGCATTATTGTAACACTGAAGTAATGTATTGCAGTTTTATAACATTCGGACTTGTAATACATCTGTATTGAATAAAAAGTTTTAAATGTTCCTGTTTTTCTGTATATTGTGGCTAATTGAATGAAAAGATTCTAACTTATATCACGGTTTCCTAGTGTATGAAAATCGGGGCGTTACACCATTCACCATTTTGGTGCAACCGGATGTAGAGAGGGCAAATATGCAACTAAACGTCAATGGAGGCAAACATGCAACTGGATGTTGGGGAGGCAAAATCTGCAACCGAATGTCCAGAAAGCAAACCTGCAACAGGATATCGTGGAGGCAAATCTGCAACCTGATGTCAAGAAGGCAAACCTGCAGCTGGACATCAATGAGGCGAACCCACGATGAAGGATATTTTCTCTGTCTTACTTTTTATATGCTATTTTCATTACTACTAATTTTTACTATTTATATTTGATATTTATAATCTATGCTTTATTTTAATATTCCATCGTTGTCATTTTCCACTTCATTTCCTACTTTTACTAACCCTCACTTATATATATATATATATATATATATATATATATATATATATATATATATATATATATTACTTACCACTATGTCGTTCATTTGTACTAGTTTATACCATTTTATAATGTTTGACAACTTAGCCTATACTACTTCAACTTTATTATTTATATTACAGTTATACTTATATACACATTTAATTAATTACCTTATTATTTAAACTTGTTTCTACATATGTCCTATATGCGTTATTTTATTTTCATCTTATATAATTACTGCTTACTATAAATTGATTTTGCTATCTTCTTCTTATTATTTGTATATATACTTTATCTTTTTATATGTTAGCATTCTTGTATTTATATACCACTTCATCTTTTTTTATTTTATTGCTAACTTATCTTAAATTTGGTGGCTACTCATATATTATGACTTTTATTATTTATACTTTTATTTAATATTTACATTTTATTTATTTATAATTAATATTATATATTATTTCAATAATATATTGTTACTTTTACTACTATCTCCAATTGCTTATAACTTTCATATTATAGTATTGTTGTTTCGTCATGTAGATTTTACGCTTATTTACGTATAATATAATATTATATGTTGATTTTCGTGCTATAGCTGACAACTTATAAATATTTGATATATACTAATCACTATTCTATATATTTAATTTTAAATCCTATATATAGTTATTAAATAACCTTTACAAATAAAATTTTTATAATATTTATATACATCATTAATTTATACTTATCTTATATTGTTTATACTTTTTAACTAAATTTAACACTCATATATTTTTCAAATTCTTACCCAACAGACATATCTTAAAATGCTATTTTTTTCTCGTAATATATAATCATAGTTTAGTTTACGATTTTAATCATTCTATTTTTCACGTTTTCTCTTGATTAACTTCTCTTTCCTTGAATTTTTCAAATTCTTATTAGCCTTTGTTAACTACTTTTCAATTATTACACTCTTCTCAAGTATTTATCAGTTACTTTATATTTACGATACTTTTTCATTCTGTTTTATACTATTTATTTCTTTATCATAACGCTGCTCTTCTTATCATAGTTAAATTTTTTTTAAGCTAATTAATACTTATTTACGCTCTTAGTCTATTTATTTTAAAAAAATTCTTACTGCATTATAATTTGCCTATACTATGTCAATCCTTCTATTCTTTCTAGTCTTTTGTTCTTAGTCACCTAAATTGTTTTACATTTTTACTATACTCTATTAAGCTAAGTTTTTTATTTTATTTTATTTTTCTCTCCTTTGTATACCTTATACGTTTACTTTGTACTTTAACTGCGTTAATTTCACTATATTTCTAACTATCTTTCTTCTTAACTCTTTTACGACTTTAGTCATGAATCCCTACATTTTTAAAAAATTATTTTTTTTATCCTTTTTGTCTTTATTACTCTCTCACTATGATCTTTAATTTTCTTCAAGTATATTATTCATTCTACTGCTTATTACTTTCATCAATTTTGCTTACTTTATTAAAGCATCTATTTTACTATGCTTCTCTTTATCCTTTCTAATTTACTTTGTTTTTCAATTTCTTATACAATGTATTACTTAATTTAAAATCTACCATATTGTCTAATACTTAACCTATTACCATTTTGTATAAAAAGTACTTTCAATCTACATTATCCTTCGCTATCAAATTTCCTTTGTACCACTCATTTTTCTAGTTTGTTTAATACTTCCGTGTTCTTGGTCCTTATTAATCATTCTTGCTTTGTAAACTTGTTAACTTCGTATATCTTATTTGACATTTACATTTTCTTTATTATATATCTACTTTATCTTAAGTCTATATTGTATTCTACATTATGTATTCTTATAATATATTTATTTTTCAAATTATTTGTAAGGTGTGTTCAAGATACAACTTTTACCTTAGCCAGTTCTGAGGACAGAATTATTCTAAGGGGGTGTAACACCCCACAAAATTGAGCTATGACAATTTTGCTCCACGTGTATTACATACATGTATTTTATATCGTTACGTGCAATATCCGTAACAATATATTATCAATATTGTATGTATTGCGTATTTCGGTTATTTATAAATATTTTCCGTTCTCTCGACTTCATTTTTGTTTTTGAATTTATTTTATTTCTCCCTTTTGAGACAACTCAAATATTAATATTAAACTTTGTGTTTTTACATGCATTGCATGTGCTTTCAATACACGTGTAAATTACGTATGTATACTTTTTTTTAAATCGATAAAATGTGTATATTCATATTTTTTGTGCTTAAATTTAATATATAGAATGTTTGATTTTAATCCTTGGTAGAATTAAGTTAAGCCCACTTATCATAAAAAAATGTGCTATACACATAAAAAATCCTATACATGTATGAAATTAAACAAACCCGTGCATAACCCCACACTCCAAATAGCCAAGTTTACAAGAGGGAAAAGAAAAATTTTAAATTATGTTAGGGGCTAATGGGTGGTTATATTGGCATCATGGGTAGTTAATATGTTATGTAAATAAAAATTCCATCTTCATTTCCTCCTCCTTCATTCATTTATAAATAAATAAATAAATAAATAAATAAATAAATAAAGAGAAAAAGGAGTGAACCACAGGCCACACATTTCTTCATTAGAGAGAGTTGCATTTTGGGAGCTTTACATGGGAGAAGGTTTGGAAGTTTGCTAAGAGCATCAATTGCTAGGGATTCATCGATTGGGTGGGCATTTCTTAACTTTCTAATTTATTCTTATTAGAATTGCATGTTTGATAATCAATATAAATTGAGTATTCATGCTTAGAGTATTTGTTGATTGTTGTTAGATTATATGTTGTTAGTTAATTGTTTAAAAGTATGATATGACTAACTTAGAAACGATTTTATGGTTGTTGTCTAGAGTTTTTGTCTCACTTCAAAAAAACATTTCTTCTTATCTAGAAGTAAACTAAAGTTAAAAATTTTATATGAGCACCCCGTATATTGTCAAGAACATCTCCTAAAAATTTCATAATATTTGGATGTCGTTTTCTATTTTAATAAAATCCAAACTTAGGACTGGTTAACAGTTTGGCTAGTTGCTGAAAATTAATACATCTTTCGGATTTTGATCATTTTAGCATCTTATTTATTTTTTTTAAGGAAAATCAAAACTAATAATTTGAATTAGACTCATTAACCTTTCTTTAAAGTTTAAGAAATAAAATTTCCATGAAATATGAGATTTTAGGTGATTTTATAAGTATCTAGAGTTACAGTTTTCAAATTCTGAACCGACTGATTTGCAAATAGATTTTTAATAATTAATTAGTAGACTCATTTTAGATTTCATATGAAACTAGAAAGTATCTTAATTTATATGATTTTTGCAAGACCATTGGGTTGTTGTCCAAAGATAGTTGAACATTCAAATAGTCGATTCTATATATAGGTTGTTACCTTAGAAGAAAGTTGATAGAGAAATAGGCTTGGAGTATTGGTTAGTGCATATGGCTTAGGACCTTTGAGATTGCAGGTTTAAGTCTTGGTGAGCTCGAATTTTATTCTATTTACTGTTTTGAGTATACTGGAAATATAAATTGATTTTTGGGAAAAATATTTTGATGGTAATTTGTACAATCATTTTTGGGTTAATTTACCCACTGAGATAAATGATTCAACACGTATTTGGTGATTTGATTTGAAGGATTCGAATAGAGTTGTTTTTAAGGATATCAGTATATTGGAGAATTAAGATTTGACGAAAATTGGTACAAAATATTTTGGATTGAATTCCAAATTTGAATGAACGATTTTGGTACGGATTTTTGGTAATTTGAATTGAATTATTATAACAGGGATGGTGTTGATTGAATTGAGATTTTTGAATTCCTAGTATAGCAGTTTGAGAAGTTTTATCTAGTTATTTGAGAATGACTAGTAAGATGGAATGAATAAGAGATGAACTGAGTATACGGACGAAAGAAATTTGAAATGATTATAAAAGAAGTTATGTATAACCTAGAAAGTTTGCAAATTTGGAATGTGTGACTCTAGAGGTTGAGCGAGACCCAGAGTGCCGACAAGTTGTGTTTTTTATGAAATTTGAGAAATTGCCAATGTGGGCTAATGTTTTCGTGTGTTGATTTAAGTCCGGTAGAGTAAGATAGCTCTAGATAATGTTATCTATGTTATGAATGTAAGGACATACACTATATGGAGATGTTACGATGTGATAGAAAACATTGGTAGGGTGGCCTCATATGTTGCGGTGGGAGATCGTCTCAAGAATTATCGGGTTGTAAGGAAGATATCCAAATTCAATTCTGGTGTGTGATTTATCTAAAAAATTATCGGGATCGAGGTGACGCTCATGGGGTGTTTGTGTGATGAGGTACCATATTGCCTGCGGTGTGAGTTTCATCTCCAGAATTATCGGGGTGTGAGGAAGGTATCCAAAATTACTTGCGGTGGGAGAATGATTCTCAAGGATTACTGGGGCGTGGGCCTGATATGCACAGAATATCAAGATATTACATTAGTCACCGTAGTAGGATTTGATAACGAGGGATTGAACCCGATAATGAAGAGTACGTTAAGGGTTTTCCCTCGGACCTATGTAGTATGAGATACATAGAATCCGAACAAGTGTGCATTAGTGTGCATTTGTTGCTTTCTTGGATACTTGTTTTATGTCATTGTTTTATTCATTTTGATTTATGTTTTAAGGCATACACTTATACACTTAGATTATATTCACTTTCTGTTTTTATTTAACATTGTCATCATTGCTTTTCTTTTGTGCATCAAGTTTATGATTGTTAAAATTGAGGTTCGCTGTATTATAACATTGCGTCTGTTGCATTCAATTGATGTGCCCGCAATTCTCAAGTTTTGAAGGACTCGGATTAGCGAGCGGCGTGGACATGAGTTTTGGTGTCGAAGGATGTTGCAAAATCGAAGATTTTGATTATTCAGATTGTACTGTATATGTATATTTTCACTGTGCATTGTAAAGAATAATGTTATAATAAAAAAGTTTTAAATTCCTTATATTTTTGTACGAAATTGAAGTAAGATAATGTTGGTGCTACAAATTACCTATGTTTGGAATTCAGGATATTACACGGATGACTCAAATCGCTCATCTCACCATCTCATATTATTATTATTATTATTATTATTATTATTATTATTATTATTATTATTATCACGCCCTGCTTTCCAAGAATACGGAATACGAGTACATGACATTGGCCCAGCGAATGACTAACATCACCTGTAAGCTGTTTATCCGATCAACTCAGCAATATAATCAATACAGAACAATTGCGCAGCTAATAATAATAATCTCATGAACAATAAAACTTGGAATGAAGCAATAAAAATATCCAAATACAATAATAATCCAACATCTAAAACAATAATAAAATTTGGGACAAAAGCCCATTACAATAATAAATCTCAAACACGCTAGTAACAAGTCTCAATACAATAAGTTCACTAAAAATAACATTCAATCATAAAGTAATATTCTTTAGAAAGTTTGTTCTCTAATTTCTGCAGGCAATTCTCCATCAACACTTGTAAACACTTCATCTAAAAAGAGGAGAAAATTTGTCCTTAGATCAAGTCGTGAACAGCAAGTAGAGAAAGCAAGGAACAATGGAATAACAGTATAACAATGAGTTCAATGGATCAACAGAAATCAATAACATGGGACAATAACAATAATCAATATCATGGTAATCGATGTAATGGCTATAAACAATGATTATATATTTACTTAGCCAAGATTCGATATCAATCGGAACAATGATGAACAATATGCAATGTCGATGTCGTGTAAATCTTTATGTCTATTAATCATTTTAATCCTAACTAATGCACGTACTACTGTGTCCCATATGTTCCATACCACAGGTTCGATGCATACAATCAATTTCGTTTAGACTCTAGTGGTGAATTCTATGGAACATGTGTAGGTACGATAATCACTGATACGATACAATATTGTTGCACAATTCACTAGAATGATACACTGATACATTGACTCGCTTATTCACAAGTTCACAAGTTCATGGATTCACAGGTTCACGAGTTCACGAGTCCACGAATTCATGACACAAAAGATTGGGGTGCCGTAGTCAGCGCTCGACAATCAATCGATAAACACTAGCCAACACAGTCACTATATTATTCACTGTGTAACGCCCCGAACTCCAAAATATACTGAATTCGAGATCCCACATCTTTACACTTCTTTCGTACAATTTTACAAGGAATTTAAAACTTTTCACTTTACATCAGAGTTACAAGAAATTTTTACACTTTACATTTTACAGCGGAAGCAATTTTATAACATTTATTAACGGTACATCCACATTTGAATAATTGCTAAGCATTATTTCTCCTTTAATCTTTATCATGTCATTTACCCTGCATACAAAACTATGGGTACGTCAGTTAATTCAACCGATGAACATTATACACGGCCATCATCTCTATGCCGGAAACAGTATAACTGATTTTCCATATTTAACAAACACAAACTTGTCACATATCAAACTAAAGGGAATACCCTATTGATGTCGTGTTGTGATTGTGCACTTAGTCCATAATGCAGTTATTTATATTATATGACACTAATGCACACTTGTTCGGATTCTATGCATTCCATACTACATAGGTCCGAGGGCAAGCCCTAAACCGTTCTTCATCTTGTAGGGTTCAATCTCTCGTCATGACTTAATCTACTACTGTAACTACGGTAAGTATCCTAGATGTTTTCTGACCTACGAACTCATGTTTAGGCGCCCTAGAGGGAATCCCAACGCACTGACACATGGCTCATCATGCAGGCATCCTGTGGTAATTCAGCTCCTACCATAGACATGACACCACCAGCTGTTGTCAAACACCCCACGAGCGTCGCCACCGGGACGGTACTCTGGAGCAGTATCCATGTCCTATCATGACTCATCATGGGACATCCTGGGATACTCTCTCGCCGCCAATCCAATGGCCCTCATACTCAATGTTTTTCTCTTACTTTCATCACATCTTCACTATGTAACTAATCCTTAATTTTAATGAAATCATGAACAAAATCAATCTCTTAGAGTTAGCCCTCTCACTACTACCGGTCTTATTTCTTTCATTTCACAATGACCCAAACTTGGTCTTTTCAATGTCAATAATCATATTTCATCACTTTTCACTTGCCGGTGTGAGTTTTGGCTACACCCTAATTTTCAATTTCATTTCACAAATTCATATGTTTGAGTTGTCATACTCAATAACATTTCTCTTTTCCAATTACATGATTTCCAATCTTTTCAGGAGTCAATAATCATACTTGAAGTTCAATTATACATTACACATTTCTTAATCCACATGTATTTTCACATTAAAAATCAAATCACAAAATATCTAGTCAAAGTGAATATTCACCACTCACTATTGTCACACTATTCTTTAATAAGAATAACTCATACAAACTTCACAACAAATACTTTCTTTCCTTCAAATTTTTCTTTTCTAGCACTTATCTCAATTTTCTTTGCGAAACACATTTTTCATGAAATATAAGAGTGTAAAGCTATAAATCTAACTATACTTCTATTCCTAAATATACTTTATTTCCTTCCAATGACTCCTAATTAATTTTCATAGGTCTCACATGAATTTAGAATAATAATAGTATTTTTCTCATAATTTTTTACACCTCAAGAAATCCACAAAATCATTTTTTTCAAAAAAATGTAATATTCTGGCCAAGCCAGGATTCGAACCAGTGACCCAAGGGAAACCAACCACACACACTAGCCACTGGGCTACTTGTGCTCATCGATATAAAGAAAGGTCAGAGACTTAAATGCTCTCGGACTGAAAATTGATTAGATTTTAAACGCACATAAAAAGATTGGTGTTCTCAAGAATCGAACCAGCGACCTCGACCACTTACACCGCGCCACTGTAGCGCCAAAGAGCCTACCGACCACTTGAGCTATAGGCTCAAGTTGTCTCAACTACAACTCGAATTTTATTTCAATCAATTCTCTATTCAATTAGAACATTTCGATGTTCAAAGCTCTTATTTTAGTTTTGCTTTTACTAAAATTCTTGTAAATCTCCAGAATATTTATTCAAACAATCTTTGACATTCCAGTAATTTAAAAATAATTTTTCTAGTAATTAAACACATATTTTTCATACAATTAATTTAAATTGCATACTACTACTATCACATCTCATTTTGACATTTCTTATACAACTTAACATTAATATTTCCTATATCAAGTCCCTGTTTATTTTTTTTTTCTTTTACAAACCAAAAACATATTTCATGTTACTTATTCTAAACATTATCACAAAAGTCCATCTAATCACATAAAGCAACAATTTCATCTACTAGCATTTGCATTTAGTTTTGATACTAACAACAAATTTTAATTCAAGCATTCCATAGCTACAAACAATTTACATACAACTTAAGATTCATGACAGAATAACATGCAATCTATTTAGCATCAATTCAATCAACTAATAAGCCATTTTTTCCATTAAGTGTACTCTTATTAATCTCTTTCATGCATTATCATCTCAATCAATCTTAGCATGATATCTAATTAGAAATATGGAAAATAACCCACCTTATTTGAAGAGAACAAATTTGCAACACCTCCTAAACAAAAGAGTCCTTCGCGAGCTTGCCAAAAGAGTGTTCCTCCTCCTCCTTGATGTGCACCTGAACCTTCAAAAGATGTAATCCGAGGCCTCGTTGTGATGATGCCGGCCTTCCTTTGATAGCAAGCACAACTCACCCACAAACTCTCAATCTTTTATCTGACTTACTACACTAATAACAATTGTATTTTCTACTATAGGTTTTGGAGAAATGAAGAGTACAAGAATAACTAGGCTGGGGGGAGGGGGGGGTATTTATACTAAAAATTGGAGCAAATGAAGGGCTAGGATCAATCTAGGAGTTAAAGATAAAAGGCTAGGATTTAAGGGGAAGTTGTAGTAACCAACCATGATCCAAACAACTTCCACTCATAACTCCACTTCTCTTTTTCTTTTTCCCTCCATTCAAAACCGGCCCATAGTGTGCTTCATGCACGTGTACGTGCAATGCACGTGCATTCATTAGTTCTCCATATAAAAAGTTTTACATTTTATTTTTTATAAAAATACTCTTATAAAAGTAGTTTACATTACAAGTTGTAATTAAAAGGGAAAATAAATTCATGGGCCTTATTTAATGGGCCAAATAATGATTTACAAAATAAATTAGATTTGGGCTAAAAAGACTTATGCTTATTTGAAGAAAATGGACATTTATAAAAACAATTAGAGAACACACACACACACACACACACACACACACACACACACACACACACACACACACATATATATATATATATATATATACGCACACATTATCCATAATGAAAATGATTATAAGATTTTATACTACAAAAAATTGCACGTGCAAAAATAAAATAATACTTTTCATAAATGAAAATCGGGGTATTACACACTGTTGGATCCTGTAGGCAAGGAAAATAACAAACCACAGAGAGTCAATCACAGCAAAACACAGCGATATATCCTGGTTCGTTCCTCCCGACCTACATCCAGTCCCCAAGCAATCCACTTGAGAATTTCCACAATTCTTGAAGAGGTACAAGAATACTCTACGGCCTTTGACAACAACAATGTCAAATCCGTAGACCTCTCTTACCACTAGAGAGAGCAAACCCACTCTACACCCTAGAGTGAAACCGATTCTAAAACCAAGAGTCCTACTCTCCAACCGAGAGGACCACTCTCACAACCCGAGAGTGAAAACAACAACAAAAAATTGAGTTTACAACAACCTATAGACTTGTATATGATAGAGCTTTGTGTAGTGGCTATTAGGTCAACTTCTGAATTCAGTCTAAAATGAAATCAATATTATATTAGACTGAAATTCAGAGAACCAAGTCTTAGAGAGTTTGTATGCTTTTGAAACACTTGAAAACAAAAGACTTGAGAGTTTAAAGATTGCTTGGAACCTTTTCTAAATGATTCCTATACTCTATTTAAAGAGTAAGAATAAAGGAATGTTGTGAAACAGTTCCATAAACCGTAATAAAACGGATATATAAGTTTTAAATTTGAAAAACAAGTTTTAAATTCAGAAATCTGTCGAAACGGCTTGAACAATCTACTAGGTTGCCATAATGAGTCGACTGGCCAGAGCTTGTATGAGTTCAGGCAGTTTCGTACTATGACAGTCGACTGGTTCCAAGGAGTGGTCGACTGGTACTCATGCAGCTAAACTTATTCAAACTTGTTTTGACATTTTGATTTTGTAAAAACTCATATTATTTAAAGTATGTGTGATGTGTGTGTGACAAGGCTATTACAAGTTTCTAAAACTCAAAAAAAAGAAAATACAATATTACAAGACACTTTGTTTAAATATTTGATGCACTTTGAATCCTGTCTTGAACTTGAGTCTTTGTCTTGAGCTTGAGCCTTTGTCTTGATGTCTTGAAGCTTGATCAATTACTCTTGAAAGCTTCATCGGTTTGTGTTGCCTTTGTGTATTTCACCATGGTATGACTTTGATACACTCTGCAAGAGATATGTGGTAGAAAAACTTTGTTTTGTGTTGTAGTCATCAAAACCAAAAATCAACATTCTCCCCCTTTTTGATGATGACAACATAATAACTTATAATAATAACAATATACATAGCAAGATGTTACACATAATTTAAAGATATACAAATGTGAAATAAGCTCCCCTAAAATAATGTACAATATAGAAAACATGCACAAAAACAAACAAAAAATAAACACAAACACCATGTAAACCACAAAACCATATTTTTCTCCTCGTTTGTCATCAACAAAAACATAAGGAGGAAGGATACATCATAAAGAACAAAATCATTTTTCTCCCCTGAGATTTAAAAATAGGTTTGAATGAAGGGTCGAGATCGAAAAGAGAGTAAAAGAAAGAGAGAGAGATGCATCAGTTAAGTGACAATTCGGAATCAGAAAAACCAAACTAACGTCGCGACAGTCGACTGGTTTTGATATCGGTCGACTTAGTCGAAAGAAAAATAAAAAACCAAAATATCAGGTAAAACTTCTGTCAGTCAACTGGTTACTGATACAGTCGACTGTCCAGAACACAAAATTCAGCCAAAATATGGACAACGAAAATAATTTATAAGTCGACTGAAAAAATACGTTTTAGTCGACTTAAACAAAATAAATTTTCAAGAAATGTCATCAAAATAGCAAATTCATAGTTCTATTCTAAAGTTGATAAAAGCGTCTTCCTTAAGTGGTTTGGTAAATATATCTGCTACTTGTTTATCAGTAGAAATAAAATCCAAAATTATATCTCCGTTTAAAACATAATCACGTAGAAAATGATGTCGAATATCAATATGTTTTGTACGTGAGTGTTGAACCGGATTTTTAGATAAATTAGTAGCACTGGTATTATCACACATTATAGCAGGTTTTGAAAATGATATATCATAATCTAATAAAGTTTGTTTCATCCAAAAAATTTGGGCACAAGTCAAACTTGCAAGAATATATTCAGCTTCTGTAGTAGATAGAGATACCGAATTTTGCTTTTTACTACACCAAGATACAAGTGAATGTCCCAAAAAGTGACAAGTTCAACTAGTACTTTTACGATCTGTTTTACTACCAGCAAAATCAACGTCACTATATGATAAAAGTTGAAAATTATCGGTGCGTGGATAAAACAAACCATTTTCAAACGTGCCTTTAATGTATCTTAAAATACGTTTCACAACTTTTAAGTGAGATTCTTTGTGATTCGGCTGATATCTAGCACACAAACATACACTAAACATAATATCTGGTCTACTAACAGTTATATATAAGAGTGAACCAATCATACCTCGATAAAGTTTTTGATCGACACTCTTACCTAAATCATCTTTGTCAAGTGTAGTAGTAGTAGCCATAGGTGTGGTCTTACTACTAGTGATATCCATGCCAAACCGTTTGAGTAATTCCTTCTCATATTTTCCTTGATTAATAAATATACCTTTTGTGACTGCTTTATTTGTAGTCCAAGAAAATAATTGAGTCCACCCATGTGAATCATCTCAAACTCTTTTTTCATGGTATTAGCAAACTCTTGACAGAGATTACCATTAGCAGATCAAATCGAAAATTTATGTCATCTACATATATTTGTAAGATTAGAATATTTTTTTGTATTTTCCTAATAAAAAAGTTAGTATCTACTTAACCTATCTCAAAACCAGTTTCTAAGAGAAAAAATTTTAACCGATCATACCAAGCACGAGGTGCTTGTTTAAAACCATTTCAATTTAAAATTGTGGTTTGGGAATTGTTCATGTTCGAAACTCGGTGGTTGCTTAACATAAACATCTTCCTTAATAAATCCATTCAAGAAAGCACTTTTAACATCCATTTGGAAAAGTGTAAAATTCATAAAACATGCAAAAGATAATAAGATCCTAATTGATTCTAGTCTAGAAACAGGAGCATATGTTTCATCAAAATCGATTCCTTCTTCTTGATTATATCCTTGAGCAACTAATCTAGCCTTTTTCCTAATGACTTGTCCTGATTCATCTAACTTATTCTTAAATACCCATTTAGTACCAATTATAGTATGATCAGGAGGTCGTGGAACTAGATCCCATACATCATTTCTTATAAATTGGTTAAGTTCATCTTGCATGACATTCATCCAAAATTCATTCTCACAAGCTTCTTGTATATTCTTCGGTTCAAAATTCGATAAGAAAGCCATATGATAAATCATGTTAACATGAGATCTTGTTTGAATACCATGTGAAATGTTACCAATTATTAAGTCATGAGGATGATCTCTAACTTCAACAAATGCTTTTGGTAAAGTTTGAGTCATCACAACAGAATCAGTCGACTTAACAAGTCCATCAGTCGACTTGAGATCCTTATCAGTCAACTTGTCTAGGGTAGTTTGCTCTAGTGATTTAATAACGTTATTTAAAGGTGATAAATCAATTTCATCATCTTCAATAACAGTAGATGAAGACAAGGATTCATCAAATGAAACATGCATAGATTCTTCAATAGTCAAGGTTGACTTATTGAAAATTCTATATGCCTTACTCCTATTTGAGTATCCAATGAAGATATCTTCATTAGATCTAGGATCAAATTTATCTAAATTATCTTTAGTGTTTAATATGAAACACTTATATCCAAATACTTTAAAATATGATACATTAGGAATTCTTTCATAGAATAGTTCGTAACAAGTTTTCTTAAGCTTAGGCCTAATCAATATTCTATTTAAAACATAACATGCTGTAGAAACAACTTCAATCCAGAAGTACTTAGGCAAATTCCTTTCAACAAGCATAGTACGTGCACACTCTTGCAATGTCCTATTCTTTCTTTGACCACTCCATTTTGTGGTGAAGCTCTAGGAAATGCAAATGAATGTGTTATACATTCTTGTTGCAATATTCTGAAAACGTTTCATTCTTAAATTCTCCACCATGATCACTTCTAATAGTGACTGTAGTTAGAGATTTTTTATTTTGAATTCGTTTGCAGAAATTTGCAAATTCTTCAAAGACATTATATTTATGTTTTAAAAAGAAAACCCATGTAAATCTTGAAAAACCATCTACTAAAACAAATACATATCTACTTTTATTTAAAGAAGCAACTCTAGTAGGACCAAATAAATCCATATGGATTAATTCGAGAGGCCTACTAGTAGAAATCATTTCTTTTGTCTTAAAAATAGATTTGATTTATTTTCCCAGTTGACATGCATCACATAATTTATCTTTCTTAAAAGATAGTCTTGGCAGTCCTTTAACTAGGTTGTATTTAAACAATTTAGCAATATTTTTCATATTTACATGGCCAAATCTCTTATGCCAAAGCCAAAAATCATTGTTAGAAGCTACTAAGCAAAAATTATTAGAAAATTCATTTGTTTTTAAGCATAACTCATAAATGTCGTTTTTCATAAAACCTTGAAAAATAACATTTTGCATAGATGAATCATATATTAAACATGCATCTTTTTCAAAAATAATTTTATATCCCTTATCACAAAGTTGGCTAATACTTAACAGATTATGCTTTAATCCACTAACTAGAAATACTTCTTCTATAGTAGGGGTAGTGTTCTTATCGACCATGCCTATTCCAATAACCTTCCCTTTGTTGTTGTCACCGAATGTGACTGTTCCTCCATCTATCTCTTGTATGGAAGAAAGAAGATTAGCATGACCAGTCATATGCTTGGAGTATCCGCTATCAAGTATCCAACGTTTTCTTTTAGCAACCTATAAAATAAACATTGTGAATATGGTATCCTTTTCATTGGGTCCGAAAGATCAGTTTTTGGCAAACCAAACCCAAAGTGATTTTGGTTTAACACCAAAAGCAAGAATATAATTTACAGAATTACATACATTAAGAACATAAGAATTTGTATAAGTAATTCAATCGTTTATACTTAGGTTGACTGGAACCCAAATGTTTTTAGTCTGTCCAGTCGACTTTATTATACCTTTCAGTCGACTGTTATGAGAAGGCAGTTGACTGGGAGGTGAAATAGGTTGACTTATCTGAGGTTTTCGTCTCTTTAAATAAGACTCCAAGCCTCTAGATAGACGACTGACATTAGGATTCAGTTGACTGGCCTGAACTACAGAATTACTATTTTCATGAAAAACAATAGGTTTTGGTATCTCAAAAAACTCATATAATTTGTTCTTCACACTAGAAATAGAATCAGTCTTATTACTAATAGTATTCTTAGAAGAATGATATTTTTCAAGAGTCTTTTGAAAACCAAGTCCAAATCTTTTATTAGATTGAACTTGATTTTGGAGAACTTCATTTGAATTCTCCTTTCCTTTGTTAAATTTAGATACATTCTTAGATATCTTTTCATAATTTTTGTTAAGAGATACAAGATCTACATCCAAATTTGAAAGTCGAGAATTTAAAGATTTGACTTCAACATTCAAGTCAATATTTTCTTGAGAAAGTGTTTGATTGACTTTCTCTAAATTTTTAACTCTAATTTTCTCCTTCTTAAGTTCTTGAAAACCTTCATTGAAAGCATCTAATAAGTCATTTGAATCAAAGTTTTCACTTACATCGTTTTTTGTAGTAATGAAACATACGTTTGCTACTTCGTTTGACTCCTCATTCTCTTTTCCAGATGAAGAGTCGCTATCATCCCAAGTTGCTTGATATGCCTTCTTGTTCTTCGTAGACTTGTTCTTTGTGTACTTATCCTTCTTGAAGTTGGGAGCCTTCCCTTTTGATTTCGCATTTTCTAATGGGCAATCGTTCTTCATATGACCTGTCTTATTACACTTGAAACAAGTGGGAAGTTCATTAGTATCTTTAAACTTGGAATTAAATTTACCTTTTCGTAAAAATTTCTTGAACTTTCTAGTGAACATGGCTATTTCTTCTTCATCTTCTTCTTCATCTTCGGAATCCGACATGGCCTTGAAAGCAAGTTTCTTCTTTTTTGCTTGTTGAGGTTCTAGATCCTTCTTGCGTTCTTCAAGTTGTACTTCGTATGCCATAAGATTTCCCACAAGATTCTCAAGAGAGAGTTTTGTTAAATCGTTGGCTTCTTCCATGGCGGTGGTCTTCTTCTCCCATTCAGGGGTTAGGGAACAAAGAATTTTTCTCAAAATTTCTACTTGCGAGTACGTCTTTCCAAGAGCCAAAAGAGAGTTTGTAATGTCCGTGAACCGTGTTATCATGTCCGACACATTCTCGTTCTCCTTCATACAGAACATTTCGAACCTGTGAACAAGAACAGATATCTTAGATTCTTTAACCTTATTAGTACCTTCATGAGTTACCTCGAGTGTGTACCAAATTTGATGAGCTATTGTTGCATTTGACACACGATTGAACTCCTCTTTGGTAAGTGCACAAAATAAAGCATTCATCACCTTTACAGTGTTCAATGTGTTGTTCTTCATGTCATCATTCCATTGTGCATAGGGAATTGTAGGAGCGGTGAATTCTGTCTCAGTCATATTCCAAATCGCATAGTTGATGGACTAAAGGTAGATCTTCATTCTACACTTCCAATTGTTATAGTTTGTTCCATCGAATAGGGGTGGCCTTTGTGTGGATTGGCCTTCATGGTATTGGCTTGGATTTGAAGTAGATGTCATTGCACTCAACCAGGCTCTGATACCAAGTGTTGGATCCTGTAGGCAAGGCAAATAACAAACCACAAAGAGTCAATCACAGCCAAACACAGTGATATACCCTGGTTCGGTCCTCCCGACCTACATCCAGTCCCCAAGCAACCCACTTGAGATTTTCCACTATTCTTGAAAAATTACAAGAATACTCTACGGTCTTTAACAATAAAAATGTCAAATCCGTAGACCTCTCTCACCACTAGAGAAAGCGAACTCACTCTTCACCCTAGAGTGAAACCGACTCTAAAACCAAGAGTCCTACTCTCCAACCGAGAGGACCACTCTCACAACCCGAGAGTGAAAACAACAACAAAAAATTGAATTTACAACAACCTATAGCCGTGTATGTGATAGAGCTTTGTGTAGTGGCTATTAGGTCAACTTTTGAATTTAGTCTAAAAGGAAATCAATGTTACATTAGACTGAAATTCAGAGAACCAAGTCTTAGAGAGTTTGTATGCTTTTGAAACATTTGAAAAGAAAAAAAAGACTTGGGAGTTTAAAGAATGCTTAGAACCTTTTCCAAATGATTCCTATACTCTATTTAAAGAGTAAGAATCAAGGAACATTGTAAAACAGTTCCATAAACCGTAATAAAACGGATATAAAAGTTTTGAATTTGAAAAACAAGTTTTAAATTCAAAAATCTATCGCAACGGCTTGAACAGTCGACTGGGTTGCCATAATGAGTCGACTGGCCAGAGCTTGTATGAGTTCAGGCAGTTTCGTACTATGACAGTCGACTGGTTCCAAAGAGTGGTTGACTGGTATTCATACAGATAAACTTATTCAAGCTTATTTTGACATTTTGATTTTGTAAAATACTCAGATTATTTAAAGTATGTGTGAGTGTATGTGTGACAAGGTTATTACAAGTTTCTAAGACTCAAAGAAAAGAGAATACAATATTACATGACACTTTGTTTAAACATTTGAAGCACTTTGAATCTTGTCTTGAACATGAGTCTTTATCTTGAGCTTGAGCCTTTGTCTTGATGTCTTGAAGCTTGATCAATTACTCTTGAAAGCTTCATCAGTTTGTATTGCCTTTGTGTATTTCACCATGGTATGACTTTGATACACTCTCCAAGAGATATGTGGCAGAACAACTTTGTATTGTGTTGTAGTCATCAAAACCAAGAATCAACATTCACTACTCAAGTCATTCCCTTAAACCCCGACTTGTTAATTATTTTATTAATGCAACAATACAATATGCAATTCGAGACATTGGATGAACAATAATAACAATAGAGGGACAATAAGACAATAACATGAAGTAGGGCAATTAGAATGATGACAATAGGACACTAGGATCATGCAATGCAACATACACACTTCTATTCATGCAATACTACGATGTAGGATAAATTAAACTATTAAAAACTGGAATATAAAATTCTGGATAACAAGAGTAGTCTGTACAGAAATATAGTTTTCCGTTGTTTCAGAACCCGAAAACTGAATCCATCAGAAATTCTAGAAACTATACTTCCACACGGTTCCAACGCATATTTAAAGTTGAAAATTTCCAACAACAGTAGCTAGGTCAATCACACCATTCTTTATAGATTTCATGTTCAGGAAGAATTTCGACATCATGTTGTTAAAATTTTAGAATAAACAAAAACTCAATAATAAATTCATTAAAAATATTTTCTAGATTCCTGAACATGTTAAGCAGAAATCTAGAAATTTTCAGAGTAAATTTTAACATTTGATCAGTTTTTTTATTGTTTAAGCATGCAAGATACAAGAATCTGAAAATCTGAAAGTAAAAACACAACTGTAGTAAAATGGGCATAACTTTAGCTACACAACTCAGAATTCAAAAATTCAAGATGTTCTGGAAACGAGAAAGATAAGGCTACAATTCTTATTCAGAAAATTATTCATTTTAAGATCATTTACTGGGTCGAAAATAGCAGACAACATACCGCCAGCAAGCAATATACAGGTTTTGGGTATTTTTCATGGAATAAATTAAGTAAACATGATGGGTATCAATTCTATTAGTCGATTAACTTTATAATTAGCATGATGGGTGTCGATAAATAAAATTATAAACACACACATACGCTATTTAACATCAATCGTACATCAATTGATGAATCAAACATACAATCTAGCAATTATTTCTACAATAATTAATTGTGTGACAATTATATGAACAATCTTATTATCAATTCTATATGCACACAAGAAATATTCAATATTTGGAGTCAAGAGTGCCACGATGTCAAGTAAATTGGGGTTTGCACGTGTAAACCCTCAATATACCCAATGAAAGAGATGAACAATGTATAATACGATAAACGAAGGGATCTACTTATAAGAGTTTCAACAAAACTTGAATTTGATACGATGTTAAATTCAAGGGGACAGTGACTTGCCTTATGGACGACGAAATTGAATACCAAAAATAACGGGATAAGGATCCCGAAGAAACGAACCCACGAACACACAAAATAACACGTGCAATCACGTGCAATAGACATCTAAATCAAAACAGAAATACACAGCACAATAGGCATAGCAGCAATGTCAGCAATGTCAAGGGGTGCTTCGGACGGCGAGGTCACGGTAGTGCTCAAGGGGAGCGAAGACTGGGCGTGTAGTTGTCGACGAAACAGGACAGCAACATCGAAGTTGGGTTTGGCTACTATCGATGAGGAATGGAGGAGGATGGGGTTTTGAGGGGGTGTGCTGGTAGCGTTGACAGGATGGCGTCGACGGGAGGTGGCGACGAGGGGAGGTCACCGGAGAAGACAAACACGAAGGGGTTCGGCTGGCTGACAGGGAACAAGGAAAGACAGGGGGTTGCTGTGTTGGGTGTGGTGGTCGACGGGGTGTGGGAGAGCAGCGATGGGGGTCGTCGGATGACGGGGTGGACGAAGGGGGTGCCAGAGAGATTGGTCAGAGAAGAAGGTTATGGGTTTACTGAGTTTGGGCGGGAATCCACGATGGGGAGAGAGAAACAGAGAGGAGAGAGAATAGGAGAGAGAAGAGAGAGGAGAGAGGGAGTGTGACGGCTAGGAATTGTATTTTAGGATTTTTAGGATTTGTATTTGGGTTGTATTTATAGAATACAAGTAGATTGTTGGGTTATTAGGTTGGGATCCAATAATAGTGGGTTTGGGTTGAGAACAAACTGCAATTGGGTTTTACGGTTGAATAAGAGATGAGTTTGAAGACAATAGAGTTCAAATAAAATACTCACAATTAAATAAAGAAAAATATGATCAACAAGAAAATAGTTCATCAAGAAGAACAAATAACTTCGACAACAAAAATTTTAATCCAAATAAATAAATAAATAATACAAATGAATAGAATATAAATTGGGCTTGAAAATAAATTGGGGTACGCCAAAAAAATCAGAACAAATAAAATAATAATTCAATAGATGGATTTTAAATAGATTAATCAAGATAACAATTAATAATTATAATTTTAAAAATAATAATGTCACACAACAAAATAATATTCGGGTTTAACAATTTCATTAAAATAATTTAATAATAATAATATATTAGATTTTAGGCTCAAAAATAAATAGTCGATCAATAAGATATATGAAGTAAGATCAAAACACAACATTATTCGAAATAAATAAAGTTGTCGTTTAGAAGATACTTTAATAAAAGATCCAAAGAGAATTTAGCACAAATAAATTTATAAAAATCAAATTATAGATAATACACGGAAAATACTTATTAGCAAATTGGGGGTTACAATCCCACCCACCTTACAACAAAATTTCATACTCGAAATTTGCTTAGGCAGCATATAGGACAAAACAAAAGCAAACTGGTGAAATAACAAAGCTGGTAATAAAGGGGGAAAAGGCAAAATTATAGCAACTCCAGAATCAGAAAGGACATTGATATGAATGGAGTGATCATGAATGATGTCAAATGAGGAATCAATGAGTGATGACGAATGCAAATGAATGAATAAAGAAGTAAGCAATGCAAATAATGAGAAGCAACAAGAGAATCCTGGGACCTGTGGGTTATGGGCCCACCATGCTTCCGCTGCACTACTCTGATCAGAAAGACTCCACGCTGTTGACATGTCGTTATAGATCAAGCGATGTCGATCGACAGACCAAGCAGGAAGATGAAGAACAGATGACACTGGAATCAAAGAATATGGGTATGAAAAGAATAAAATTATACCCAACAAGGAATCAATAAATAAGGACGACTGTAAGAGATGGAAGGAAATAAGGAATCAAAGAATGGAAGGGGCAAAAAACAACAAAGAATGAAAGAACTGAAAATGAAAGGATAAAACAGGAATCAAATAAGACTAGTTTCCAGATCATGTTGGTTATCTATTGTTCATGTGTTTCCTGTATTGCTCATACTATTGAGTCAAACAGGTAAAAACCCAAATCTGATTAATGTATGAAACAAAGCCAAACTTCCTTTCGTTAGTCAGGTTTGACTGATATATTGTCCAAACCAGAGCTATGATACCACTAAAAACTTGTCACGCCCCGCTTCCCAAAAATACAAAATACGAGTACATGACATTGGCCTAGCGAATGACTAACGTCACTCATAACCTGTTTATCCGATCAACTCAACAATATAATCAATATAGAACAATTGCACAAGCAAGAATAATAATCTCATGAACAATAAAACTTGGAATGAAACAATGAAAATATCCAAGTACAATGATAATCCAACATCTGGAACAATAATAAAATATGGGACATAAGCACAATACAATAATAAATCCCAAATACAATAGTAACAAGTCTCAATACAATAAGTTCACTAAAAATAACATTCAATCATATAGCAATAGTTCTTTAGAAAGTTTGCTCTCCAATTCCAGCAGCCAATTCTCCAACAACACCTGTAAACACTTCATCTAAAAAGAGGAGAAAAATTATCCTTAAAGCAAGTGGTGGACAGTAAGTAGAGAAAGCAAGGAACAATGGAATAACAGTATAACAATGAGTTCAATGGATCGTCTGGAATCAATAACATGGGATGTAATGACTATAAACAATGATTCAATACTTGAAAACAATAATCAATGATCAATATCAATAATACTTATCCAAGATTCGATATTAATAGGAACAATGATGAACAATATGTAATGTCGATGTCGTGTAAATCCTTATGTCTATTAATCATTTTAATCCTAACTAATGCACGTACTACTATGTCTCATATGTTCCATACCACAGGTTCGATGCATAGAATAAATTTCGTTTAGACGCTAGCGAATAATTCTATAGATCATCTGTCGGTACGATATCACTGATACGATACAATATTATTGCAAAATCCATTATAATAATACACTGATACACTGATTCACTGATTCACTGATTCACTGATTCACTAATTCACGAGTTCACGGGTTCATGGGTTCACGAGTTCACAAGTTCATGACACAAAAGATTGGGTGTCATAGTTAGTGCTCCACAAACAATCGATAAACACTGGTCGACACAGTCACTATATTATTCACTACTCAAGTCATTCCCTTAAACTCCGGCTTGTTAATTATTTTATTAATGAAACTATATACAATATGCAATTCGAGACATTGGATGAACAATAATAACAATAGAGGGACAATAAGGTAATAACATGAAGTAGGGCAATTAGAATGATGACAATAGGAAACTAGGATCATGCAATGCAACATACATACTTCGATTCATGCAATACTATGATGTAGGATTAATTAAACTACTAAAAACTGGAATATAAAATTCTGGGCAATAAGAGTAGTCTGTACAAAAATGCAGTTTACCGTTGTTTCAGAACTCAAAAACTAAATCCATCAAAAATTCTAGAAACTAGACTTCCACACGGTTCTAATGCATTTTTAAAGTTCAAAATCCGACAACAGTAGCTAGGTCAATCACACCAATCTTTACAGATTTCATGTTCAGGCAGAATTTCGACATCATGTTGTTAAAAATTTAGAGTCAACAAAAACTCAATAATAAATTCATTAAAAATATTTTCTAGATTCCCAAACATGTTAAGAAGTAATGTAGAAATTTTTAGAGTACAATTTTAACATTTGATGAGTCTTTTTACTGTGTAAGCATGCAAGATACAAGGATCTGAAAATCAGAAAGTAAAAACACAACTGTAGTAAAACGGGAATAACTTTTGCTACACAACTCAGAATTCAAAAATTCAAGATGTTATAGAAACTAGAAAGATAAGGCTACAATTCTTATTCAGAAAATTATTCATTTTAAGATCATTTACTGGGTCGAAAATAACAGACAACATACAGCTAGCAAGCAATATACAGGTTTTGGGTATTTTCAATGGAATAAATTAAGTAAACATGATGGGTATTAATTCTATTAGTCGATTAACTTTATAATTAGCACTATGGGTGCCTACAAATGATCAATAAAATTAGAAACACAAACATATGCTATTTAACATCAATTAAACATCAAACGATCAATAACACATACAACCTATCAATTATTTCTACAATAATTAATTGTGTGACAATTATATGAACAACCCTATCATCAATTCTATATGCACACATGAAAGATTCAATCTTTGGGGTCAAGAGTGGCATGATGTCAAGTAAATTGGGGTTAGCTCGTGTAAATCCTTAATATACTCAACGAAAGAGATGAACAATGTATAATACGATAAACAAAGGGATCTACTTCCAAGAATTTCAACAAAACTTGAATTTGATACGATGTTCAATTCAAAGGGACAGTGACTTGCCTTATGGATGATGAAATTGAATACTAAGAATAACGGGATAAGAATCCTAAAGCAACAAACCCACGAACACACAAAATAACACGTGCAATCACATGCAATAGACATCTAAATCAAAATGGCAATACACGGCACAATAGGGCCAACAGCAGTGTCAGCAATGGCAAGGGTTGCTTCGGGCGGAGAGGTCCCGGAGGCGCTCAGAGGAAGTGGTGACAGGGCATGCAGTTATCGACGGAGCAAGACAGCAACGTCCGAGTTGGGTTTGGCTGCTATCGAGGAGGAACAGGGGAGGAAGGGGTTTTGAGGGGGTGTACTGGAGGCATCGATAGGAGGGCATTGACGGGAGGTGGCGATGAGGGGAGGTCACCGGAGAAGACGTAACTCATCTGAGAAGACGAACAGGAAGGGGTTCGGCTGGCTTAGGGGGAACAGGGAAAGACAGGGGGTTGCTGTGTTGGGTGTGGTGGTCGACGGGTTGTGGGAGAGCGGTGATGGGGGTTGCCAGAAGACGGGGTGGACAAAGGGGGCACCGGAGAGATGTTCGGAGAAGAAGGATAAGAGGTTACTGAGTTTGGGCAGGAATACACGACAGGGAGAGAGAAGTAGAGAGGAGAGAGAATAGGAGAGAAGAGAGAGAGAGAGGAGAGAGGAAGTGTGACGGCTAGGAATTGTATTTTTGGGTTTTTAGGGTTTGTATTAGGGTTCTATTTATAGAATACAAGTAGATTGTTGGGTTATTGGGTTGGGATCCAATAATAGTGCGTTTGGGTTGAAAGCACACTGCGAATGGGTTTTAGGGTTCAATAAGAGATGGGTTTGAAGACAATAGGGTTCAAATAAAATACTCACAATTAAATACAGAAAAATATAGTCAACAAGAAAATAGTTCATCAAGAAGAACAAAGAACTTCGACAAAAAAAATTTAAATCAAAATAAATAAATAAATAATACTGTAACGTCTGTTTTCCATTTTGTGTATTTTTGAGTGTATTTTTCTTTTTAGTGTATTTCTCTCTTTGTATTCTTCTTGTATCTCTTTTTGGACCGTATATTGGATTTTATTTTCAATATATTTATTTTTATTATTATTATTATTTTCTTTTTTTTGTCTTCTTTTATTGTGTTCTTGATTCCATTGTCTCTTTTTGTTCCGTCTCTGTTTGATTGAGCTTTTGTTTTGATCCCCATTATTTTATTTTTTTTATTTGTTCATGTCCTATTTATTCATCCATTTGTGCCCATCTCTTTTCCTTAATTGGAGCTATTATTACCCTAATCCTACTAAACCCAATTATCCATTAATTACACTATATTCCACCTACAAATCATTGATTATACTCCACATTCAATACCCTGTTTAATATTCAACCAAACCCATGCCCATCCCAACCCGTTAAGCCTTAAACCATGCTACCCGAAACCACCTTGTCCCAATAACCGTGTACCATCAAAACCCTAACTCTCTACCACCCCCTACCTTTATATACAACCGACTTGTATACCCCCTACTAGGGATGGCAAATGGGCTGGGTCGACCCATGAACCGCCCGCAACCTGCTCGGTTAACCCGGCCCGCGAAACAACGATCTGGTTTCGGGTCGAACCGGTTAACATTAACGGGTCGAACCCGTTAACGTTAACGGGTCGACCCAGGTTGTGTTGTTAAAATAGAGAAGCGAACCCGCTCAACCCGGCCCGGTAACCCGCAAAAAGGCCTAACCTGCTCGCCAACCAGCGGGTTGCGAACTGTTTGACCGTACGGGTCAAACGTTCGACCCGCTCCGGGTCGACCGTTAACCCGCGGGTCCAATGGTCACTGTTCAACAGAGCCGTTGAACGGCTCTTTCAGCCATTTTTTTGTGTTTTTTTTGTTTTTTTTTGTTTTTTTTATATTTTTACCCTATAAATACCCCCAAAACTCAAACAAAAAATTCACACCTTACTCTCTTACTCTCTCTACTATTATTACTTAATTTATTTCAATTTGTGAACAATTTAAAAAACAAGCTAGCAAGTCATATACATGATCAAATTCCGATCGTATCGAAGTCAAAATTCAACAGCATCTTCAAGTCTTCAACTCTCCTCCAACTCCAAGTGATCAAGTCTTCTACTCTCCTCCAAGCTCTCCTCGAGCCTTCAATTCCGGATTTCTACTTCTACTTCTATTCTTATTGTCATGGGTTTTTTTATATACGCGTATCTACGATGAACAGTATCAAAATTTCATATCCCTCTTCTTCAATTTTTATTATTTTTGTAGTTATAATTTTTGGTATCTTGTTTGTTTGTTGGTTTTTTTATCTTCTCTCTCACAACCCTCTTGTTTTATAGATTTTTTTTGTAACTTATCGCCCCTACATTGTGTAGTTTTTTTTATACATATACTACTACATATAAACATGTCTAGATTACACGGTAGCGGTCATAGCCAAAGTGGGCAAGATTTCACCGGCACTTCCCGTAAGCCACCAATTGTCCCACATAGTGAGCCCACCGAAGAGTACCATGATCCTCCTACCCAACAATGGGGTACACACGATGAGTTTGTAGGAGACATATAATTAGAAGAAGAAGAAGAACAACAACAACAACCAACCAAAAAAATACAATCCCCTAGTGGTAGGAAAAGTAAAGGGAAAAGTAGTGATTGGCATAAATTTTACGATTTTATCCCGGACGAAGAAACTCCATGTATAGGTTTGAAAGTTTTTTAAACATGTTCTAAGCAATACAAATTCTTTGCTTGTTATTTCAAATTAGAAAAATTGAAGTAAATTGAAATTGTATATAAGAAATATGTTAGTGTATAAAACAAATTTGTAAAATCTTTATTTCTTATTAGAAATTGTGAAACTTGTATAACTTGAAATCATATGAATAATATTTCAATATTTTTTGGCAATTTCACTCATTCAATATTATTATTATTATTACGATTTTTAATGTTTAGTATTATTATTATTATTATTTTAAGTATTTAAAAATTATTAAAAAAAAGAAAAAGAAAAAGAAAAAAAAACCTATCTAAACGGGCCAACCCGCGACCTAACCCGAACCGACCCGGGTTGGACCCGAAAGGGTTCACGGGTTGGACGGATCGCCATTTCAGCTCTTCAATCCGGCCCGGTCGACCCGAATGCCATCCCTACCCCCTACCCATCAACCCTAGCCTCCCTCTCTCCTCTTCTTTAACCATGTGCACCCATCCCAGGCCTCTTTCCTCTCCCTGTGCTTCACCCCGATCACCTCTCTCTCCCGCTCATCTCTTCCCGAGCCTGCACTGCATCGACGGTCAGACGTCCACCATCCCCCCCTGCATCCTCGTTGCTTCCCCGGTGTTCCCCTTGTCGTGTGTTGTTCCTCTGACAAAGGCAACAGCGAGCACCGCCATTGTTTCGTCCCCGACCTCTCTCTCGCTTCTTCACGCTCTCTTGTGTGCGAGAGTGATTTCGGGTTGGTCTTGTTGCGTTCATGTGGTTGTCGTTTTGCGAGTTCAAGTTTTGTTCGTTGGACTTTGTTGCTCGTGTTCCGTTCGTTCGTGGGTTTTGCACGCTTTTGGTTCGTGTGTTCGTTGGAGTTCGTTATGTTCGTTTTCCCGGAAATCCGTTCTCGTTATTCTTGATCATCATCGTTTTCATCGTCGGTTAAGGTAAGTAACTTGTATTCTTTTCTTTATACAAGTACTAAATACCGCCTGTAGTGTAGTTGGGTTCTCTAGACAATTTATATGTGAAACCCCGTGTTGATATTGTCTCTATTGTGTTGTTTCGACCATAGTTACCTCACGACATATATGACATGAATTAACCTAGGGTTAACCACTTTCGATGTATATGTTCATGCTACTTTGAGATACCTGTGCTTGATGTGATATTCGTGTTATACTTGTCGAATACTTGTAAAATACTCTATACCATGTTATTTGGACATCCAGTACACTATGTTTCACATTTGATTATGATTTGGACAATTTCTGTATGACCTATAATGACTTGTGTATGAAGAACAATTCTGAAATTTCTGTTACCCTCATGTTGTTCAGTATTTTAGACCCTATTAAGGTCAGTATATGAGAATATTTTGTGAACATGAACTGTAAAGAATTCTGTCTGTTTTTCGACCCTTTTGACGGATCTCAGTTTCGATTTACGAGTTGTGAGTTATGCATATTTTACTACTGAGGTGTAGAAAGATTTCCAGATTTTATTTTCTATGAATTCTGAAGAGTAATCTATTTTTATTATGATGTTAAAAGTATAATTTTGATCCAATATTTTGCACAATATGACTAGACCTGATTGGGATTAATCCTTAATTTTTGTGAATTTAATTGATGAGTTTTACAAGCTGTTTTATGTTTCCAAACAATTACTATACTAGTAGATTTTACTCGCTGTTCTGTAAAGAACCTGATTTTCGTCCTAATTCTACTTGCTGTTTCTAAAATATTTCTGAAGATGAAAGTTAGCCTCCTGTATCTATTTTATCACCCTTTTGGCGGATTTGGATTTCGAATTGTGGTTTGTGAGATATTGCTATTTTCTTACTGCAGTGGTTGTGATTCCAGATTTACAAAACTGTCGTATCTTGCTGTTTTCTAATTTTATTTGACTACTCTATTTTTATTGAAAAATTATGAAACATTTTTCCTGTTACTATACATATAGGGGAATATCCCAGATTTTTCGTGGATTTAATCAATGAGTTTTCATGCTATTTTCCTGACTTTGAATACAAACTACTGATTTCTGGCTGAACATATTTTTTGGATTCAAATCAGTTTTGAATCATATTTTTGTGAAATAATATATGACTTATATATGTTTTCTGGATTCGACCGGGAGTCTATTTTCTAGATTTTTTGACGGATTCAGATTTGAATTTTTGTAGCAACGGGAATCCCAGTTTTAGTGCAGCACTGTCTTGCTGTCCTGAACTAGAATTGTCGTTGTTGTATCCTGTTATGAGTTATCTTTCACCTGTACATGTTTATTCTTCATCCTGAACCTATTACTTGTTCATGTCATGTTATTCTTGCCTTGTTTGTGACACATACATGCATGTTTACTAATAATAATAAATAATCAAGTCGGGGCTAAGGGAAAGATCTAGTAATGGAAAATATAGAAATGTGTACTGAGAAGGGGACCTGTGTCCTGCCTGTTACGTGTTCATGAATACATAATTCATGATCCTGTTACTTGATTACCTGAATGCATGCTTTCCTATAGGAAGGTGTACTCAGAAGAAAACCACTAGGTTCTGCCTGTTCCTGTACCTGACTGCATACTTCCTTATAGGAAGGTGTACTCGGAAGAGAACCACTAGGTTCTACCTATTCCTGTTATTCCTGTTATCCTGATCCCAGGGTACACTGCCCTTTGGATTCCACTACGAAATCTAAAACGTAACTTGTTTGAATGTAGCAACCATGTAATACAAACCAGGATGCATGAAGTGCTACCTAGATAGTAATAATACAATACTTGACATAACCTGATGCTTGTTACATGATTACCTGTACCTGTACCTGTTCACTTGATTACCTATTTACCTGTTACCTGTATACTTATATACTTGTTACATGTTTACCTGTTTACCTGTTTGCTTGACACTCAACACATGTTACCTGTACCTGTTAGTATACCATGCTACTTAATTCTATTTTCTTGATTTATGCTAGATATTTTATTCTATTGATATGTCTATACCATGCTATGTTTATTCATGTTGTTATTTTATAATTGTTATTCTTCCCTATGTACTTGTATCCTGCACTATAAGCAGCCCGTAACTTGCATTGACGGGAATTTCTTTTCTTTTTTCCTTTTTCCTGCAATTTATTAATTGCAGGTCAGGATGACCAGCAGCCAGATGGAGTTGGTGATATGAGATGTTAGTGCTGGAGTTTTTTTCATTTATTATTATTATTTCATGTTGCTGCTTGAACAATTATATTTGATACTTGAATTTATTTTTGTATTTGGGCAATGTGACCCAGGATATTATTAACTTGTCCAGACTTGATTTATTTGAGATTATTATATTTTGGTTTCAAGTAAATTCCTGTTGGTATATTTTATTCGATTATGCATACTTGGTTGATTCTTTTGCTTCCGACTCTGATTATTCCTGTGAGATATTGTAAGGATTTTGAACAGCTTATGGATGATGAAAATCATTCGCTGGGCTTAGTCACCTATCCGTATTCCGTATTCTCTTTTTTGGGAAGCGGGGTGTGATAAATACAAATGAATAGAATATAAATTGGGCTTGGAAATAAATTGGGGTTCGCCAAAAAAATCAGAATAAATAAAATAATAATTCAATAGATGGATTTTAAATAGATTAATCAAGAATAATAATTAATAATTATAATTATAAAAATAATAATATCATACAACAAAATAATATTCAGGTTTAACAATTTCATTAAAATAATTTAATAATAATAATATATTAGATTTTAGGCTCAAATATAAATAGTTGATCAATAAGATATATGAAGTAAGATCAAAACACACTATTATTCGAAATAAATAAAGTTTTCGTTTAGAAGATACTTTAATAAAAGAACCGAACAGAATTTAGCACAAATAAATTTATAAAAATCAAATTATATATAATACACAGAAAATACTTATTAGCGGAAATAGGGGTTACATTATATATATATATATATATATATATATATATATATATACACACACACACGCACACACACACTAGTAATTTACACGTGTGATGTACGTCTTAATAATTTTTTAAAAAAGTAAAAACTTCGATATAGTTTGGCCTCGAACATGAGATCCGGAGGCGGCCCTGAGTTTACAAGGGCCCGAGGTGAACTCTCGAAATGGGGCCCCATACAAAATTTGTTTTAAATAAAAATTGATATAAAAAAAGTTTTTTTGGAAATTTTCTTTTTTGTCCTGCAATTCTTAAAAACCGATATATATAAATCAGTAGATGGAGATTTAGGGATTTAATAAATAAATCTCCATATAAATCCAAGTTCAACTAAAATATGTTGGCTCAAGTACTAATTTTAAAAACAATTCCAACTCTAACTCTACCATTTTGTTTACAAACGACAACTCCAACTCTACCATTATAATATTAGAGATATATGGGGAAAAAAGGTAATTCGCTCCTACCTCACTTATTAAGTAAATAATTGAAGATGTGGCAACTATGTATTAATGATTGAGGTGACTACTAAATAATTGTCGTGCAATTATTGTCTGCCACATCATCAATTGCTCAAATGTACATCTAATACTATGATAAGAGAGTTGGGGTTGTCATTTGTATACAACCAACCATCTAATCTCAACCATTTATTTTTAAGTGAGAGTTATATAAACCATTCGTTTACTCAACTGTTGTTAATAACCATAATACCCTCAAAGTTCAAATTCATTTACGACATAATTATTCATAAAAGTGTCACTCATATAGAATAAAAGTTGATGTCACTAGGGGTAATTTGTAAATAGTATGTGATAAGTAAAGGGAGGTGTTAGGTAATTTTCAATTAGGTCTTGCTCTAGCCTCTTTGGGAGTTATTACTTCCTTAGTAGCTCAACACATGTACTCTTTACCTGCTTATGCATTCATAGCACAAGACTTTACTACTCAAGCTAGGAAATTGGAGATTGACTGGCAGCATAGGGGATTTTCTGTGCTATGGTGATGTGGCATGTTAGCTGTGCAATTTTAGTCTCGCGATTGGAATGGGAAGCGCTGATAATACCTTCTCACCTCTTGTGCGAACAGTTTTGTAAAAAGAACCCCATTTATATTATATCAAGAGATTGACTTAGATTCTCTTCCCCTCATACAAACAGTTTTGGTTCTTTTCTCTAAAGATCAACGTAATTTATATTTTTTTAGAGCATATGTAATCGTCGTGAGCCAAATTTTGGGTATTTGGCAAATGGAAATAGAAAAAATGAGTTGGCGTTGTAGTCGTCGAAAGCTAAAATTTGGTTCAAACAAAAGATTATATATCGTCCAAGCGATATGTACAGGTAAATTAGAACGGATGGAGGATAATATGTCGTCTGTTGAATGGGAAAAAAATTAAATGTGTGGGACGGGAAATGAATTCCCGTCCGACTAATTTTTTTAAAATAAAAACTAAAAATTCCCAATCAAAACTGGGGTTAGTTTGGTTGGTGGGAAGTTTTATTAGACCAAAATTTTTTTAGTTAATTCCAACATATTTTAGTTTGGTTGGTGAGAAGGTAATTCCACAATTTAAGAAAAAAATAATAATAATAATAATTCAAAGGGAGAGACGGTAGATAATCTACCGTCCCAACCATTTTTATTTATTTATTTGAAGGGACGGTAAATTGTTACCGTCCTTCAACTTTTTTTAAAATTAATTCAACGGACGAAAGATTATCTCCCGTCCATCGATGTTTCAGCTGAAAATGTGTAGGGATGATGTTTTATTTCCCATCGACGTTTCCGACGAAAGATTTTCGTCCCATCAAACGGACAAAAGATAATATGTCGTTTGCTATATTTTGGCAAAAGCCATTTCGTCTCCCAAATTTGGCCGACCACTGTTCATTCGATCGCTATTTTTTGGGTAAATGGCCAACGACGAGCGATTTTTTTTCCAAATTTTCCAAAATTTGGGTAAATGGCTGACGATTACAGATGCTCTTACCTACCTAAAAGTGGAAATATACCGATTTATTTCTTAACTACTTTTAGATCTCTAAATAACTCTTATCTCTGTCATTGTTCTTTGTGTTCTCTGGCCAGACTTGTAGAGGCATTCTCTTGTTTTCCTTCTCAAAAATCCGTCCATCTGTGGAAGCGGCCCCCACTTTGTCGAGGCCTCCTTCTACCTCATTTTAAATTTAAGAACATTACAAGGTTAGTTATTATGCTTTATGTTTGGTAATCACTCGTAAATCGTTTTTTCCTGTTTCAATATTTTGTAACGGGTTGGTTTGTAACTTAAAGTTTCATCTTGTACTTTCTTTTTTTTCTTTTTTTTTAAGACCCGAGAGGAACTTTTGGAGATCTTGAGGAACAAGTAGAACAAAGAAGCTTGGTGGAATAATTCAGGAGAAAGGTACGAGGTTCTTGTTGGTATTGAGGCATCAACAAACACCCATTGTCGCAACGGAATTAAATAGAGCAATGAGGAAGTCGAAGTAGATGAGACGAATCAATTGAGCAAGCAACAAACACAACGAGGATTTATCCCTATTAGCTTTCGGTTAATCCGGAGGGAAATATTGGGAATCTGATATTCAACTGGGAGAGAATATAAGAAGTTAATGATTCACTCAATACAAAGAATTAAACTCACTCACCGAGAACTACGTCTCTTTCAAGCCTCTTTGCAATGAAGAAAATATCAATGAAGTACTCTACTATCATATTGGAGGAGTTTACAATATATATAAAAGAATAGAAAGAACCCTAGCTTTAATTTTGATTCTCAGTCGTCCGATATAACCTGGAGAAGAAGTAACTGAATAGGAGCCGTGCGATCTGACTTGGAGGTTAAGATTGGGCTGAAACAACATAACAAATCGAGGCCTAGAAAACACAGCGCCGCTGGCGGTTGACCATCCAACAAAACCGATTGATCGTCCCTCTTTCGGACAATCCCTGTACTACGAGCGGTCGGGGTGTGCGGTCGACCGTCCCCTTGTCTGAATGTTGTTGTTTCTATTTTCGCTTCTACTCTCTTCGACACTTCGACCTCCGTACTTCATCTTACCTTCTTCTAATCTGAATCACGAATATTCAAGACACAATCCTAACCGTTCTTAAACAATCTATTACGTCGTGTTTATAATTTAACTTCCACATCCACTTCTTTAGACCAATGAATAGTGATGCCAAAGAACCAGAAAGATCTGATCATCAAGAACTCACTACATTGGATATAAAAGTAATTATATGGATTTTGAGCTGCAAATTTTTGACCTTCGACTCCAAAAGAAAAGAAAAGGAAAATTGTTGTCTTTGTCATATTCTTTATTGATTAGATTTGCATCATATTTGAATTTTTCAAATTCCAATGATGAAAATGTTAGCAAGTTTTAATCTTTTGATCTTAATTATTTATAGGCCATATAAAGAGATCTAAAATGAGATATATCTTGCTTTACCTAGATGAATCTATTTGATGTCTTTATCAAAATATTCGACTTGTTTCTTATGAATATATTGCATATGATTGATAATTATTGCTTTTATGTTAACCATACGGAAGAAGAATTTCTTAATAGTTCTAATGGGATTACTTTCAAGAGAACTCTTGATATTCATACCGAAGGCAGCCAAAGTACCATTAATCAGAGTGTATCGAAGCAACATGTGGGGATGGAGTTTAATACCTATGATGAAGCCTCTGACTTTTACAGTGCTTATGGATTTTTTGCAGGGTTTGGAATAAGAAAAGATTAATTAACTACTCTCGGAAGAGTGAATAAAGAGTTTTGGATAAATTGATGGTTTGTGACAAAGAAGGTTTTAGATCTACTCATGATAAAGGAGAAGTTGGAAAGAATGTTAGGCACATAGGGGAAACAAGAGTAGGACGTAACACAATGAAGAAGATCAAAATGCTTGAAGACAACTTGGGCAGTGTCTGGATATGGTGAAGAACATGTGCATGTCATCACTAGTCCAGACAAAGTAAGTATGCACAGATCTCCTAAACGATTTCACTGCGCAAAGAAGTGCAAAAATCTTATTGATTGCGTGGCTGGAGAAGGTTTATCACTGTTGCTGTTGTTTTGGGGGTTTTTGGGGTGTAGGAACAACAAATAATATTAGTTCTTGTATTCGGGGAAAACGACAGTAACCCTGATCTTCGTTCTGGATCCGAAGGGGTGTTGAGTGGATTGGTTGGAAGGCAGTTGACTTGCCGACCTGCAAAAAAAATCTGAAACACCGGGAGTAATCCCGGCGACAGACCCTCTGATACTTAAGTCAGAAGTCAGTAATTTAATGAAAGGAATTCTGTAGGAAAAAGAGTAATTACCCGTTAATCGTACAATAGATGTTGTATTTATAGGTCTGGGGAAAAATCTGTTATGGAGAGATCCCGGGGCAGTATTGAAATCCCTTTGATCTCGGATATGGAATTGATCAGATCCGTAATTTTAGGGGTGTGGTTACGACGTAACCGATGGAGTGTCTGCCGCAAACAGTGGGTGATTCATCCGGGTGCCCAAATGGACCTACGGAAGGCCCGTGGAGCTACCTAGCCAGGACCAGTAAAGAAGTTGGTGTTGAGCCCAGTCTGTTGCTTTGCAATTCGTTCTAGAATCGTTCGGCAGAGATCAGCCACGATTTTTACCCATATCATGAGTCCCCCCACTCCGGGAGTGAGCTATTGGTCATTTTCGAGGAATAGATAACTCGTGGGAAAAGCATTGGTGTAACGGTCGCATTAGAATCAGAATTAGTGTCCTTTCGAGGTATGGGTCTGAGGTGTGAACTTTGCGGACAGTGAGTACTGCGAAAATGTCAGAGTCGGGGTGTCATTCTCGAAATATGGTGCTGAGGGTCGAGCCAGGGTGTCAATTGTTTCCAACCGAAGTCTTGTGTTGGTCAATGGGACGGGGGACGTTGAGTATTCTGTCCACGTGGCTTGTTGCCATGTCAGATTTTGTGGAGCTTGAGGAGTCGCAACATGATAGTAGTCATTCAATGGGCTGTCACTCACGGAATTTGAGGGGATGACATGTGCCGACGGTTCCGCAAGTAACTAGCCTCTATAAATTTGCTCCCTCTTATCACTGTAAGGGGTTACATTCTTTACATATGGAATTCCTCTGTTCAAGGTTGTGACTCCGGTTATGTCAACCGTAGAAATTGGTAGCTCGTCCTCTTCTAGTGATGGCAGTGGGTCGGAGGCCAGCTCTTCACGAGGTGGATTGGTCGCGAGTTCATCAGGTCGACCCTCTTCGCGGAGAAGTGAACCATTGAATTCGGGGTCAACACGCGAGATCTCGCCAGAGCCAGATGTGGATATCGATGGAATCTGTAACCCCTGTTTTTGATTTTGCGGATTTCTATTGTAATTCTTCCTTTCTTAAATTCTTGTATTCTGATTTATCTATATAATAAATTACAAAGAAAGCTATCCAGTGGCTATGCTTCAATCTCCCCTAAAACCAATGGCCCAGATTGATTCTTACAAAACAAATTTTTCCGCCCACAATTTCAAAACACACACACACACTCTCTCTCTCTCCCGAAATCTCACAATCTCACTGTCTTTCTTTCTCTATCTCACTCTATCTCCCTCTCTCTTCCCGCTCTCTCTCTCTCTCTCTCCCTGCTCTCTCTTACTGTCCCCCTCGCTCTCTCTCCCTCCGGCGCCTCTTGAGCACCGCCCTCCCACCGACGACCCCTCATGTCACCACACAGCGCCCCCCACCTCCAGTCGCGCCCCCCTGCTCCTCCCTTCCTCTCTCTCTCTTCACGCTCTCTCTCTCCCCCCGCTCTCTCTCACTATCCCCCTTGCTCTCTCTCCCTCCGACGCCTCTTGAAAGCTGCCCTCCCGCCGACGAACCTTTCTGTCACCATACAGCGCCCCCCCCCCCACCTCCAGTTGCGACCCTCTGCTCCTCCCTTTCGCTCTCACAGACCAAAAGCCCCGATTTCACCGTCTGAGTTGATCCCGACCACAGCCTGAGTTGATCCCGACCACCGATTTCACCGTCTCTACATCTCAGGTATGCTTCACTGCATAAAATTTGTTAGGTTTGTGTTACATTTAGTTGATTCTTACCACTGACTGCATTCGTTTTGTTAGGTTTGTGTTAGATTTGGATTGTATTTTTAGGTGCATTGTAGATTGGATTTTAGGTTAATTGTAGTTAGAATTTAGGTTAATTGTAATTTTTGCCAATTTCTTACAGAGGTGAAACTTTCAACCGAAAGCTTAGCGGCCAAAAAAGCGATTAAGAATGTGCTTATACTAATTTGGTTGCATTGTTCACTATATTGTTTGGAAGTGATTTCTTCCTATGTCAACATACTCAACAGGGATAGATTGCAAACAAAAGGAAGTCCACTGCATTTATTTTATGTCTAGCTTGAGAATTCGTATGTTTGCATATTGTTTTTTTCTTTTTAGAGATAAAGTTTAAATATTATTGGATCATTGACTTTCTTATGAATAATAACTTGAGATGTATGTGAAGTCATAAAATTTTCCCATGGAACCCTGAAATTTATTTTCTCAATTCTCAAATGTTTGTTTCATGTTGTGGTCATAGAGGAACTCTCAAACGCACAGGAAAGTGCTGACAAACAGAGCAATCATCAAGAAATGTAAGCTTCTAATGGTCCCTAAAACATATACAAATCTTGATAATGGCCTCGCCTCCTGTTAATAAGTCCTGATTAACACCACACCCTAAGCAGTAACTATTATTGGAGAATAAGTGGTTGAGACCAGATTATTCTCGACTAGAGAAAGTAATCATTTCTCATTTCCTGATTGAAGTTGAATGGTAGTGACATATAACGAAAAACTAACAAAATGTAGGAACGGTAATTTGTATAAATCATGCATTTACATGAACCCTACACTAAAATGTAATTCCTTACAGCCAATCTAACATCTATTTAATTAGGATAATTTGGAGAACGCCTACCGAACTTCTATGGCTATGGGAAGCTCTTCTCCAGTATATAACAACGTTTGTCAATAAACTCTCACTAACAAATCGTCGGTTGCTTAATATCAATGATCCAATCATAAAACTATTATCACATTGTTCATATTTAATGAAATGGCACTAAGGTAACACGGGCACCCATTTCACACTACTAAATTGATATTCTATTTGCATGAATAAAACACATTGCGCAATAGCCTGAATTTGAGTAGTAATAAATGTTTTCTTAGGGCCCAATCTTTGTTGAAACCCATTTTGATTCATGTGTTGGTTAAACATTGCTAGGGGAATGCTATAACTATTGCTTGAACCTAGGTTTGCCTAGGTAAAGGATTTGTATAGTTTCTATACGTCTCTCAGAACTTCTAAGCATGATTCTTCGATCTAATCTTGAAAAGGAAGTTTCGGTGGATTAAGCCGAGTACATGCAACATAATCACAGGATGCGCAGGTCTTTGTTTGTTTGGTTGGGAAATGAATTTTAATTTATTTATTCTATAATTTGAACAAGATAATCTGGGTTGGCAAACTTACTTAGATTGCTGAATAAACACTCCAGCATTAGGAAGTTTAATAATCCATTTCTTGATACTTAACAGACATGTCCACACTGTTAACAATCATTTTGCATTGCAATATTTGATATTACAGTTCACAGGAAACACAATCAGAGGTTACTTATAGTTAGGTTTACAGGAAACACAATCAAATATTTTTTCTTGATGGTTATTTGATGGGAAGTCATGTTTAAGGGTTTTGCAGGATGAACTCTCTAATATCGCAAAGAGTGAGAATAAATTAATCATACCGAAGAAATAGACTCAATAATCCACTCTCAATAAACTCAAATGTGGACATAGAATCAGCTCCATTAAGTCCCATTAAAACTTGATTTAATATCTGTGATAAGTACTCCCTTTTGGCAGGGTTAGTTGTAGAGGTACTCACACTACTATCCAGTTTTGTGCAAATTTCCTTGAGATTTCGTACATTCTCAGATAAACCCATACTGGAGATAAAAGCTTCAGTGAAGAAATTATACATTATGCTCTGAGCCAACGTAGGAATTGTACTCTTTTCAATAAATTATAAATTATACATTGATCTTTTGTGTTGTTTATATTTTCCTTTCATTGGTCAATTAGCTAATGTTTTCTACCATATAGATGGTATAGAAAACATAAAGGCCAATATTTGTTGTGTTACTTATTTGAGTTTACTTTACTTGGATGAGGGTTGAGCATGTGTATAAATGAAAGGCATGTCTCCTATTTAACATGATATGTAATTAACAATCTGACTAATTTGAAATGTTTCTACCTATAGTTTATATGTCAAAATTTTCCTGACAATTACATGTATAGAGTTTTCCTAACAATTTTCTCTATCAGCAATCGGTTGTCACTTCACAATAAATTTGACTGGAGAGAGTGAGGAATAGAGAAACTGTAAAGCTGTAACTTCTACTCAAAGAATTTGCTACTTTAATTTTCAGTCATTGTCAAATTTAATTACCACAATTATCTTCTTTAGTTTTAATGTGAATAATATAATTTATTTTTCAGTACAATATTGCAGGTGTTAGCTCCACTTCCAATAGGGTTTGCAGTGTTCATGGACAGGCATTAATCCTGCTAGGAGCTTTGGAGTTGCTGTCATCTACAACACTAACAAGTCATGGGATGATTAGGTAATTTTAGCTCTGACACGTGCACTGAATTTTCTATTTACAAAGAATAGAAGCAGTGATGGATGATAAAACTACTTTTAGAGTTATAGTAGCTAAGAATTTCGTATGTGAGTTTCCCTTAAGTATGTAATTCCTTAAGAAGTTAGATCCAATATCAAGCTTTTCCCTTTGAATGAAAGACTATGTGGTAATATGGTCTTCAACCCTTCCATTACCCCTTTAACTCTTTACTTCTAAGCTACAACTCAATGGACAAAATATCAAACTGTAGACATCCAAATTTTAAGTTTAGTCTATCTCTCAAACAATTTTAAGTTTAGTCTCTAGCTAAAGTTTAATCTTGGATGATAAAGTTGTGATCATTTCAATATTTAGAGGTGTTCCTGCCATTGATTTCGGTGAGGGAGGATTCATGATTTCGTGAACTTGCAGACTCACAGAATATTGAGGTATGTTGTTTCTTGATTTGAAATTGATTAGTTGAATGTTGATGAGTTAGATTTGGAGATCAAGTTAGTAGGTTGTTCAACAGTGCACTGTGTTGTGCAATATTTTCGTAATACTTTGTAGAAGTTGATTCATTTTTTCTGTGTCTATGATGAGTTAGATTGTCATCAGAGAGGTGCACTGTGATGAGTAAGATTTGAAATAATTGTAGAATATGTGATGAGTTAGATTTATTACATAGAAGTTGAATACTGAAGTTGATTAGTTGAATACAGAAGTTGAATATAGAAGATGAGTTAAATGTTCAACAATGCACTGTGATGAGTTAGATTTGAAATAAATGTGTTGTAGAATAGCATCCTTTCATTTTACACTTGGATACTTCATATTTGCACTTAGAATTATATGTAGGATAGTTTCTGGCTTGAGTCTTGTTTTTTAGAGAGGTGTAATTAGGGGAAGACACGGTCTTTCTTATATTCACTCTAACTAAAGAAGTTAACTACAGTATCCAGATTTTAGCTACTTGAATGTAATAGCCTGATTTAGCCATATCTTAGTATTGCAATTGCGAAACAAGATTTAATATTTTATTTTATTTTATTGCAATTGCAATTGCGAAGTAGTGTTTCTTAAACTGTCTTTATATTACTTACAGCCGGGCCCAAGGGACTTCCCGCTCCAATGTCTCTAGCTACTTGAATGTAATAGCCTGACAATCACTGTTTTGGAGTAGATTTTTGGATCTTTCTTCCCATCATATCAGCAACGGAAACACCCTTAAATTCTTTTCTAGAAAGAAACCTTCTCCATGAAGTAATTTTATCATACTTTTATTTTATGCACTCATCATGTTCGATGATATGAACAAAGGAACTAAAACATTTTAATTGTTGGAGCCTGCTTCGCTACGCTGGGGGCATCAGGGACTGAAGTGGATGGTTGAATAAGATGCACAAAAGGCTTCACATTTGAGAGGCTGCATCAGAAGTCAAGACAGTTACAATGTGGTCAGTCTTTGTCTTTCCCTCATTCATGTTCTTTGTTATAAATATTTGAATACGTCTTCTGCTTTGGATTCAAGTATTTTGTTGTTTCTCATATTTCTTGCCTGCCTTTCAATAAAGAAACTGGGGTTGTTTGACTGCAATGGCTACCGTAGTGGTGATCAACGTCAACGACCTCCATGTCATCCAACGCAAGCCCAGTCCTTTTCATCACTGATGTCAGCAACAACAACTTCCCTAAGGTAATTTATCTTGCTTTAATGTTGTATACACTCATGCTCTTTGCTAAAATGTGCAAATGAACTGAAACATTTTAATTGTAGGAGCCGGCATTGGGAGCATCTAAAAGTTGTAGTGGATGTGTAGAATTAGATGGAAGGTACTCTGGATGCTTATGAGCGGCTTCATTTTCCCAGGTTGAATTCTTCTGTCTTTGATTTTTATTTTATTTTTTGTCTCTAAATTTTAGAAAATTTGAAGGATTTTTTATATTTAAAGTTGATAAAACACGTAATGATACAGATCCGAAAGATTTGGAGGCAGTAAATGTATGCATTTTTGCGAATACAATTATACATGATTTTGCGAACACGTAATGATGGATTTGCTTGACACATTAGCCACCACAACACTTTTAGTCGATAAAATCCTGAGATCAGTTTCAACAATCAAAACATGTCTACCAAAAATTAATTATGGATGTGAACTTTCCTAAAGGTAGAAACCCTACCTAGGTCTGTAAGTGTTATGTCCAGTAGCTGTCTTTCTGCATGATCATTCAAGTGCAAGCAGAAAATTAACAAATCATCACTTCATACAATCAAGTAGGCTCACTTCAAGTATAATAAAGAACAAGTATATAATCAAGAAGGTTGCATTATTCATACACTTGAGATTTATTGATGCCCTGTAAATTCTCCTTCCTGTTAATACAAAAGACAAGCGAGGATATACTTTAGAAATCTGAAGAACACTTACATTATCCTTCCATATTATAGCGAGACTGAATGTCATGAACTCGCTTGATAAGTACCTTTAGGGATAAAATGTTCGGTGCTTCTGATTATAAAGATAGCATATTATCATTATCAATAAATATTAAAATTTAAACTCCGACCTAGACAACTATATCTATTAAGAAAAATTAAATCCTCATAACAGATTCAAACAGAAATATCTCAATAACAACAAAAATCAAGCCTAACACAAACTGCAAAAATCTAGAGATCACAAAATTAAAAACACAAAGTCAAGATTCATGAAACAGCAACAACAGTTAAACAATGGCGTTGACAACACTAGCAATCCTTGGCCACAGGTCAGCACAATCTTTTCCAATGGGCCCAGTAATAGCAGATCTTACAACCATAGCCAATAAAACTCATTAAATTTATGGATCTGATACTTTTACTATAGCAGGTGCTATGTAAAACCAGGTGATATGTAAAACTGTTGACTCTGTTAAAATTGCTTATTGATCTTGACAATAGAAATGTTTGTTACAAATAGTATCAGCGTATTAGAGCAATAGAAATTTTCGAATTGCTTATTGATCTGGAGATCAACTATATACAACCAAATATATTTGTTTCGCGATTCTAAAAAGATTATGTGGTTTTATAGAGGTTCAAATTTTAAGGACAAGCCTAGCACAAGTATGTTTGTTACAAAAATATTATGTGGTTTTATGATTGTGTCAACAGTTCATATCTAATAAGTTAATATAGGCTTGGGGACTTGCAATTTCTACTCAGTTGTCCATAGTTGTAAATGTTGCTCAGCATTGATGTTAATTAGCTATGTTTCATATATTTGGAGTTTGTTAAGTGTCAAAAACTTGCATGCTTGCATATAACTATTAGCAAGTCCTCAATCAACTGTCATTATGAAATACCTATGATCTGCATTGTATGCAAGCCAAACAATAGTGTATTAACTATACTCTTGGAAGCTGTTAACCTGAGATTGCTTTATATAAATTGTTTCCTTTTTCCATCGTAATTAGAAAATCAAAGTCAAGACATTGTGTATGTGTGATTTGAATTAGAGGATTTGCAAGTTGAGTTCTTATTTGAATCTCATGTAGTTGCTTTCTTTCCAGGTAATGAGAAATAAGCATAAATCTATATACTCTTACTATTTGTTTCTTTAATTATCATTGATTTTGATTGATTCTTGAAAAGCTCTTACTGTTTGTGTAGGCTCACTGTTTTGTCCCATATTGAAGACTCGAAGCTTTGTATATTGAAAACTTTAAACTCTTACGTTTGTGTACTCTTACTATTTGTAACAACCCTGTAATCTTTTTTTTTGTAGTAGGGTTGTATATTTTGTTACCTTAAGTTATGTAGAATAAGGAATTATGTAAATCTGTATAATATTTAGGATTTTGGGAGATGATATAAGTATCTGTATAGGATGATGATATAATATAGTAATGTTAAAACCCGTACTCGCAAAGTTGTGGAGTATTGGGTTCTGTGTGTTGTTTTTCAAAGGTTTTTCAAATGTTTTTCTAAAAATTCATTACGTTTTGAAACAAATTGATGATTTTTATTTTGTATCTTGCATCATATGAAGATTTTTGCCCCCATAGCCTTATATATATGATGCCTGTGTGATGTTGATTGGATTGGCATGGGGAGGATTGATATTAACTGTCTGTGATGCTATATTTTTAATTGTTTGCAGAATTCCGTAAGGAATTGCTGTAAAAGGGCTAATATTTTAGGGGAGACTCTGTCAAAATTTTTACTAAAATTCCTACAAATCCATTACGTTTTCAAACGAAATCTTGGTTTTCATTTTGTATGTTGCATCATATCAAGATTTTTGCCACCAGAGCCTTATATATATGATGTCTGTGTGATGTTGCTTGGATTGGTTGGGGAAGGATTGATATTAACTGCCTGTGATGCTATATTTTTAATTGTTTGCAGAATTCTGTAAGGAATTGCTGTAAAATGGCTAATATTTTAAGGGAAACTCTGTCAAAATTTTTACGAAAATTTCTATTACAATACTCTTTTTACAGGTCATGTAGATTCACGGTACTCTTTTTCAATCCCGAGCTCCTAACAAATGATTCTACAAAGATATAAACAAATAAACATCTTAATTCAGAATACATCAATGTCTCAGCCAAATACACATCTATATAAATCATTCTTCACGAAGACGTGCATATATTTAACTTTTTACAGGCCTTTTTATATGCTGCATCGTTCACGGAAACATGTCGTAGGCACGTGTCCACAGGCAAACCTAGTTTATTAATAAATCTTGCTATTCCTTGAAACTCATTTGTTCTCATTAAATCATCTGAAATCTTTTGGCTTGAACCCTAGGATTTCAGTACACTTTATTTTATTTTATTATGTATTGGATATCTAATTTAATCTATTTTATTCTTAGTTGTTTTCTTTTTAAATCCTAACCCAATCCCCAAACCCCGTTAACCATAATCAAAACCCACTGACCTTAATCCCCTGTATATACTAATTAATCCCTGACCCTAATCATTAAACCCTAATTACTTTCTCATCAGCCGCTAACTCTCTCTCTCCCGACTTCGTCTCTCCTCTTGTTCTCCCTCCCATCGCCATCCTTGAGCACAACACCCATCCAAGCACCACCACCGTCTTCTTCTCCCCACGCCACCCATGCACGCTGCTGGATCCCCTCATCGCCATCCCAATGCCCATCGCCCTCTCATGCTCGCAAGCGACCAACCAAGCAGCTCGAACCCCAGCTCACCATGCCTCTGACCATCACCCCCCTCGTCGTGGATCACCAGTCACCACCGACTGCAGTCGACACTGCCTTCTGCCTCTGACGATAGAACACGAGGCCCTTGTTATCCCGTACCCGTCGCTGCCTCCACCGTTTTTTTCCTTGCTGTTGTGCCGCTCACTTGCTGTTGTCGTGCTGTAATTGCTGTCGCTATGTGTTGCTGCCGTTCTTTCTTGTGCTACCGTTGTAGCTTGTGTGTGCTGCCACTACTTGCTGTGTGTTCTCGCCGCACATGCAAACATCGTATAAGGCAAGTTCTCTTGAACCAAGTTGTTGTTCTAGTTCAAGAATTATTTGATCTCCACAAGTAGCTCGTTATTTTGTTCATCATATCTCATTTTACTTGTTACCCTTCAAAGAGATTATACGGGTTCATCGGTGAAACCAAGTAATAACTCTCTTTTCGTGCCGTTTCCTTGACTCAATCCTAAGAAATGTTCTCTGTCATCATATGCATACATTACATGAATATAAACTAAGAAGCACGTTAAGTAGAAAAAATAATGATTTGAATGCATTTCGGTTGTATATGATGTTATGACTATATTCATGAATTTAATGCTGCTGTGATAATAATTCTTGTCATGCTAACAGTAAAAATCCATCCTAATTATTAAGTATAAACGTTGGTTCATTTCTTGTTACATGTATATGTGGATTGATTATCATGATTGCTGCGTAGGAGTATGTTTTGTTGTTCCATGCTGTTTTAACATCTTGTAATGAATTTTTGACCCAGTTTCTTTTAGAATTAATTTAACCTTTATAAATGGAAGTCATATCCCTTTGAATCTAGTTTTTATATCATTCAACGGATCTAAATTCTTATTTATAGACTGTAAGTTATCATATTTTTAATACTTCTAGGTTTTTTATTCCAGATTTCTGTCTAGAGGCTTATCGACACGATTTAATATTTAAAATACTGTATTATCAGTAAAATGAAGACTTGAGATTAACTAGGTTGTTACTAGACATGATTAGGAGTCACTTTGTAATTTTTATAAGATTAACTGATGAATTCCAGACCCATTATGTATATGAGAACATGACCTTAGGTTGCTGCCAGAGCACTTGTTTAGTATAGAACCAGACTTTTGACCTAGTTGCAGACAATATTAATTGGAATTTTATGAATGAGAGTTGTAGCCCTCTGTGTCTATAATCCCGACTATCTGACGGGTTTGTAATTTGACTAACGAATTGCAAGATATTCAGATTCTTGTGGTGTAACATATGAATTCTAGAATACAGTGTGAAAATACATTAACTTGTTTAACTAATTGAAATAGTAGATTAAATTAAGAATTTAGACCTTAAATTAATCGTGTTGTTGCTGAACATTGTTAAGAACTAAATTATTATTTTTTAAAGATTTTTAAATGAATTTACAATCAACTTATATATATAAGAATTTGACCCTAACATGCTTCATGAACATAAAACTAGTAGTGAATAAAATTATACATAAAACTAATATAATTATAATATATCGTGTGAATATATTATAATTATATTAGTCTCTGGATTTGACGGAACTGGGTTCTCTTTCTTGTAGTAGCGGGAAAGTGGATTTTAGTACAATATGGTACTGCTGTCCAGAAGTTGTACCTTCATGTATATAATATAAATATATTTATTTCTCCCATTTTATAAATTGAATTCTATATCCTGCATTGCATATCCCCTGATATCTTCTTGATCCTGTCCTGATACCCATTCTCATTGTTGCATGTTCAAGTTTAATTATAGTAAAAGTGTCACAAGCCTGGGTAATAAGGGAAAGATTTAATAGTGAACAATATAGGAAAGTGTACTCTGAAGGAGGCCCATGTTTCTCGTAATAGTGACTCCTGTTACATGTTTACCTGTTCTTGCTTACAAGTTTCATGGAACTAAGTGCCACGTCTTGAGACGATGTAGGCCAACTCTAGAATCCATTACATGCTTACATGATTACATGTTTTCCTATTAGATGCTCCTGATTACATAATATGATCTATGTTATTGTCACTGGAAGACCCGAGTACATAATCATATAGAATTCACCGTTAGAGTCTAGATGTTATAATGTTTGTATGTATCCGAACCTGTGGTATGGGATGTAGGATTGCGTGCATTAGATAAGATTAATAAAATATTGATAGACTTAAGGTTAACACTGAGCACTTGCTTGATTCTCATTTGCAAGTTACATGATTTTCTGTTTACAAGTTACATAATTTTTGTTTACAAGTTACATGATCCCTATTTACATGTTTACATGTTGTCCCATTACTCGATTACACGTTACACTTGTTACTTGTTCCATACTTGATCATATAATTCCTTGTTCTTGTTGATTGTTCCTTGTTATGTCATGTTCTATTGTTCACTGCTTGTTACTACTTATTGTCCGTAACTTACTCTATCGAACCCCCCCCCCCCCCCCCCCCCCAAAACTCTAGATGTTGAAATCACAGGAATAGGAGAATTACTGACTAAAGGACTAGGTGAACAAATATTCTAGATGACGAAGCTGGATTCTTTTTATTTAGCCAGCATTTAGTTTCTTGTTTCATGCTTTTCTAGTCACTACTGTTGTTTCCATACATTGTTTTCCGGGCATTTTTGTGTCGAAGTTTATTCTAGACGTTGAATATTATTTTGTGAATTTATTTCATGGATTACTGAAGTTTATTCATTGTTTATGCAATTGTACTTTGCCTGCGTGGTTGTGATTATATCTTATATTGTTGAGTTGACTATTTCAGCTTCTGAATGATGTGTTTATATCATTCACTGGGCCTTAATTGCATACCTGTATTTTCATATTTTGGGAAGCGAGGCGTGACAGAATCTCTGGTTCTGAGGGAGAAGATCATAGATGAGTCGAAAATGAGACTAGGACCGACGAGGCCATGGCTAGTTTGGTGAAGGAAAATCAAGAATCACCTCATGCGTCAGAGGGTGGAGGTGATCATAGCGGTGAAGAACGATCGGCGGAGGGCGAGGAGAGACAGGTGGGCGATCTCGAAGAGATGGTGTCGGAAGTCTAGATCCTATCGGTTGCGTCTGTAACACCCTAGTTTTCATTTATGAAATATTCTTGTGATTTTACGTGTTTTTCACGTATGATTTTATTTGTATAATTTTTCATATAAAATATTTTTATTTGTTCTCCCTTAATTTTCCAAAAAATTAATTTCTTTTAAAGCCTATTGAAATCTAAAGCCCAAAATTGTCTTTTTAACCCACTGTATTAATAAATTATTTAATTATTTGAGCCCAATGGCTTTTGGCCCAATAGTAAGCCCATTTAGTTTAAGTTCTCCTTTAATTAACCCAACTTGTGTGGTAGACTAACTTAATAAACAATTAATTATAAGTGCATGAACAAAATTTTTGTGGGGGTACTAGTTTGCATTGCACTTGCACGTGCATGCAATAGGGTGTGCATTGCACACCTTACACCCTTGGCCGGATGGAATCAAAAGTGAGGGAGAGATGGGAGTAGTGGTGAGGTGGTTAACACATTCATGGGTGGTTATAGCAACTTCCAAACTAATCCTAGCTCTTAATCTCTAACGAGTTGATCTAATCCTGGCCATTCAATCCACCTAAAATCTTGTATAAATACCCCCCTTTTTCCTAAGTTACTATTGCACCAATTTTTCATTATAAGAGAGACTTATACTCGAAAGTAAAAGATTGAGAGTTTGAGCGTGTGCTAAAGTGTGTGTGTGTGTGTGCATTTTGGAGGCCAGCCAAATCAACAAGAAGAAGAGGGTGCTCAGGTTTCATCAAGCACAAGGAGGCAAAGGCAAATTGCGGCTCGATCTAGGAGGAGAAGGATCGCTCTTTGTTCAAGGAGATTTATAGGAGTTCTTTCTTTGTTTTCTTCAAACAGGTGGGTGTTTCTCATGACTTCTAATTTAGATACCATGCTAGGTTTTGTGCTAATCATGCAAGAATGAATAAGTGAAATTATTGCTCTTTGATAATACTATGATTAAAGTAAAAATGGAACACAAGTGAAATTGCATGAAATGAATGGGTGAACTTGATTGAATGATATGATTGATGTTGTGATATTGATCTGGCATGCTAAATTAGAACGAATGTTTATCCATGTAGAAGAATTGTGGTTATGGGAAAAGTGCAAATTTTAGAAGTTGCATTGTGTGAAAATTACTAATCGTAAGAAACTCTATATTATTAAGATTAGCTAGTAAACTATGCAAGTTGTGATTGTTGTTAAATAAACTCTAAAGCTGTGTGTTAGTTTTCGGGGAAATGAACATATTGTAATCTAAACCAAGGTTTTGTGTGTTAATAAAAAAGAAAGAAGAAATGATCCCAACTTTCGATTTTTGTTGCTGATCAGTCGACCGAATAGGCATAAATAGTCGACTGTCCTAAATATTTAGTTCTTCAAGTTGTAATTCTCGCAGAACAGTTAACCGTATATGTAGTACCCCGATTTTATTTTCTCAATATATTTATGGAAGGAGATTTATTTTCTTATGATAGCCTATTGTTATTACTTTTCTCCATGATAAATAAAGTGTATTATTTTCTTATAAAACATTCTTCTCAAAGCCCAAATGTGACTTGTTTATTTTCTTGTATAAAAATACATATTTTGGCCCAAATGTATTTAAACCCCTAAACTTGACCTTTTATTTTCACAACTTGTATATGTAGCATTTTTCTCTCTTTTTATTTCCCGGATTAGATGTGCATTTTGGGGTTTTGTGTGTGTACACGTGCGCTTCATGTACACGTGCACAAGACACTTATGCCTTGGCCGGATTTGTGGAGTGTGGGTGGTTATATCTTGAGGTGTGGGTAGTTTCTTAACTCCCGACTAGATCTCAGCCTTTGATTCACCAACTCCCCTATTAATCCTAGCCATCTATTCTATCTATTTTCTAGTATAAATACCCCTTCTCCTCTCCCATCTCTTTTACACTAAGATTGTTACTGAAATAGAGAGTATTTGTGAGTTGTGTGGGAGCTCTTCTGTGGAGGCAAGCAGCATTGTTGAAGGAGCTCGGCGTGGAGCAAAGGAGCAAGAAGGTGTTCTCTACGTTGAAGGACTTTGCGGGATTTCGTTATTTTCGTCACAAAAGGTGGGTGTTTCTCAGGACTTCTATTGTAGGAATGTTACTATAATTGTCATGATTGATGCCATGCTACGAGATTGAATTAAACGAAATAGAAATTGTTTGACATGCTGTTATTATAGAAACTAATCTGTCGATGCAGTCGACTGCCATGTGAGCCAGTCGACTGGTACGAGACATTATTTTGCATGGTTGTGATGATAAATGAACATGATGGTGTGATTACTATTATATAAAATTTTCCCTATGACACATATGATGGAGGGAAAGTAAATGAATGAAAAGAACGAATGGTGATTAATGTTTTAGAACTGTCGAAGCAGTTGACTGATGTTTCGCTAAGTCGACTGGTGCTTCAATCTGATTATGATTATTTGGTAGTTTCATAAATTGAGATATTGCATCATGGGGACCCAGTTTGATGACTTGGGATTCATATCTTCATGATCGTAAGAAAACATGAGCATTGTGAATGCATGTCTTAAGTATTTTGCCCTCAAGAAAAGAGCATGTTAGTAAACTAGAAAATCCATGTTGTAGTGTTACTGAATGATAAGAAACCTTGTCTGTGGAACATGAACTTATGTATACTGTTAATTGACATCATGATGAAATACACGTAAGAACTGTGGATATTCTACTGAAAATGGATCTGTCCAGTCGACCGATTGCGTGTAGCAAGTCGACTGATCTGGATAGAATTATGCTGCTGAAATGGCTAAGACAGACGACTGAGGTGTGAACAGTCGACTGTCGTGTGACTACTATTGTGAACTTGAAAGTTGCGGGACAGGCGACTGGTAGTGTATACAGTCGACTATCCCGAGTCCTTTGATAATCCTGTATGACTGTATGAGTCGACTGGTATTCTTCCAAGTCGACTGTACAGAGTGAACTCTGGTATACTTGAATTCATATTATTTGCTGTTGGTAATTGTGAATGTATGATTAAAGTCAATGGACTCTGTTTATGGATACATGAATTGTGTAATTGAATCATAGATGAGAATTGAGAACCAAATGAATGTATGAAATGTGAAATCATGATGGGAAAGTCTGTGAGACTCTAAAATGAATGATGAGCTGATGATGCTCCATTGGATATTGTGAATTTGAAATTGAACGAAAGAGTAGCTAAGTCTCCCCGGCAGTGAAATGAAATAGTATTGAGAAATAGACCAGGTTGGTCGAGTGAAATGAAATGATGAGTCCGGATGATGGAGAGGCTAACTCTAGAGCTTGATTTTATTCATGATTCTAATATAACTTAAATACATAGTGTGGAGGTGATGAAGGTGAGAGAAAAACATGAGTATGAGAGCTAGGGTACGGTGCGGGTGTGTGAGCCGCAGAATGCATGCTTGATGAGTCAAGACATGGCGCGGGCACAACTCAGTAATGATCGGACTCTAGTCACGCTTATGGGATGTGTTGGTGACTGCAAGAGGAGTGTGTTCAGGGAGGAGGCTGAATTGTCGCAGAATGCATGCTTGACGAGTCAAGACATGGCGCGAAATTCTACTCCAGGGGCCAGGATACATGCTTGTACTCATAGATACATCTAGGATACTCATTGGAATTACAGTAGTAGAATAAGTCATGGCGGGGGATTGAACCCTACTAAAATGAAGATCGTTTAAGAGGCTTGCACTCGAACCTATGTAGTATGGGATGCATAGAATTCGAACAAGTATGCATTAGTGCCATAATTAACTAAGTAAATTGCATTAAGGATTTAAGCGCACAATCACGACACGACATCATTAAAAGTTCCCTTACTTTCATACTTATGTTGAACTGGCTTGTGGTTTGTAAGAAATGAGATTCATTATACTGTTCCTGGCATAGAGAGGATGGCCATGTATAATTATCGTCGGTTGAATAAACTGACGTACCCACAGTGTTTTATGCAGGATAATCACATGTAAAAGGAATGGATGCACAAAGAGTTCATTATGTTGATGTTCGTTTATGTAAATATTGTATATTTTGCTTCCGCTGTGTAAATTTAAATGTAACATGTTGTAACTCTGATGTAAAAGTAAAGGTTTTAAATTCCTTGTAAAATTGTATGTGAAGAAAGCGAAAAGATCCTGAAGAACATCTCGAATTCAGAAAAAATGGGATTCGGGGCGTTACAGAGTGGTATCAGAGCCACGCTTTTCTATGCTTTCACACTCGTACAAATTTATAAGGAACGACACCCTAGATGTGGACATTAGAGTGTGTGTTTGGATTTAGAGATTTAAATGTAAGTAACTTACATTTGTGTTGCTCTATGATTTATGCTTCTTCCTCTCTATTCTAAGATGGCTGACCACTTCGACCCTGCTGGAGGCGACGACTGGCACATTATTGAGGAAGAGTACCATCCTGGACAGGCTGATTCTGAGGACGAGTATCACCCTGGGCAAGCTGATTCTGATGATGAGGAGTACCCTGAATCCCGAGAGATCACCCCACCGCCGAACTCACCTGATGATTCTTCTTCTTCCGATGAAGAAAAGGGACCAGCTTTGGGTAACGCTGTGGCTTCTCTGCAGAGGCAAGTGGATACCTTGAAGTATAGAGTTGGAGTTTTGGAGGCTCAGCTGGAGAAGCGAAATGCTGACTATTCTGTTCTTAGCCATCGGATTTGGGAACTTGAGAAGAAAAAGAACCTAACTGATGTGCTGAAGGATGAGGTGGATGAACTGCGGGATGAACTTCGAGCAGCGAAGAGGACCCGTAGAGATTAGATTGTCTTGGTTTCCACTTCCTTCTATTCTGATGTTAAAATGTTTTTCTAATTCGAATGTATAAACTTTGAAATTCAATGAAATGAAAGTTGGTTTAAATTCTTGTTTTATACTTCGAATTTAATGGATCTTTTGCATCAGAATATGGCGAGAAGGGGAGCCAGGAATGGTGAAGGTTTGGACCTGGATGCCGAGTTTGCAAGGGTTTACCAGACGCTGAATGCAGTGGCTGCAAACCAAGGAAGGGGGCCGGTGAATCCAGTACCCGAGACAATCAAGCTAGTGGAATCATTCAAGAGAATGAAACCACCAGTGTTCGAGGGAAAATCCGACCCGGATGTGGCCGATAACTGGATTCGGCAAGTGGAGACTATCTTCGAGGTGTTGGAAACACCGGAGGGCAGCAAGGTCAAGTTGGCGACTTTGCAGTTGGAGAAGGATGCGGCTGTTTGGTGGCAGTCGATGAAGAGGACTATGGGCGGCTTGTTGCTTGGCTGGGAGGAATTTTTGGAAGAATTCCGCAGTCACTATTTCCCCTCCGACGTCCAGGAGAAAAAGGCCATGGAGTTTCTGTCACTTCAACAAGGCAGCATGTCAGTGAGAGCGTATGAGACCAAGTTCACTCAACTCTCCAGGTATGCTCCAGAATTGGTGATGGATGAGGCGAAGAAGGCTCGCAAGTTCGAGCATGGTCTGAGGCCGAGCTTGAGATCTCGTATGATACCCCTTGGTATCAGGAGATTCGATAAGCTGGTGAAGAGGGCGGCAGCAACGGAGGCGGATATGGAGCAGTTCCATGTTGCTCAGCATCAGAGGAGCAACTGGCAGTCTGGGAAGAGGCCCGCGCCATCGGGGAGTTTCAAGGGGCAACCATCTGCACAGAAATTCAAACCGACAGGGGCGAATGCCGTCAGTGTAGCTGGGAGACCTGGAAACGATGCAGGGAGACCTTCTGCAGTCACTTGTTTTAACTGTGGTGAAGTGGGACATTACCAATCTCGATGTCTCAAACCGCGGATTGGCAATCACAATGTGCCAATACAGCAGACTGGGAAGAGGCCGTACCAGTCAGGGCGAGTATTTGCTTTGACAGAAGCTGATGCTGAGGAAGCAGATCAGGTTATCTCTGGTACGAGGGCTGATGTCTAGTGTGATTTCTTTTTCATTTCTCCTTCCCGATCATAGTGTAAAACTGTTATGTAATGATGTATGTTATGTAACAGGAGAACTCTATATTAATGGAAAGGGAGCTGTGGTGTTGTTTGATACTGGATCCTCTCATACTTTTGTGTCTCCTAGATTTGCTAAAGTGTTGGGAGTTGAACCGAAGATTTTCCCAGGCAAGATCTTAGCAGTGGCTACACCATCAGGGGAAACTTTGACCACTGATCGGTACTATGTTGATTGCGAGATAATGATTGGGGATCGAATCTTTGGCATTGATCTGATCGAGCTGACTATCTTGGGAGTCGATGTTATCATTGGCATTGATTGGATGTCGGTGTACAGTGCGAGCATCGAGTGTAAGGCCAAGACGGTGACAGTGAAGGCTCCAGGTGGACCTGAAGTCACTTTCCAAGGGAAGTTGAAGTGTTCTAAGCTGGTGGCAACTATCCGCAAGGAAGAGACTCCTGTGGAATTGCAAGGGATTCCTGTGGTTCGGGACTATCCGACCGTGTTCTTGGAAGATTTTCCTGGGTTACCTCCGCATCGTGATGTAGAGTTCAGCATCACTGTTCAACCGGGAAGTGCACCCATTTCTAAGGCACCGTATAGGATGGCTCCAGTGGAACAGGATGAGGTGAAACGGCAGATTGAGGAACTGTTGGGAAAAGGCTTTATTCAACCTAGTGCGTCACCTTGGGGAGCACCAGTGCTTTTGGTAAAGAAGAAGGATGGATCGATGAGGATGTGTATCGATTACCGGGAGCTGAATAAAGTCACTGTTCAGAATAAGTATCCGATTCCTCGAATTGATGACTTGTTCGATCGTCTACAAGGAGCAGCTGTATTCTCCAAAATAGATCTTCGATCAGGATATCACCAAGTGCGAGTGAAAGCTGAAGATGTGCATAAGACTGCATTTAGAACTCGGCATGGGCATTACGAATTCTTAGTCATGCCATTCGGAGTGACGAATGCACCTGCAATCTTCATGGACTTGATGAACAGAGTTCTGAGGCCGTTTATTGATTCTTTCGTCGTGGTGTTTATCGACGATATTCTCGTGTACTCCAAGTCTGAGGAGGAGCACACTGAGCATCTGGCAGCAGTTTTGCAGAAGTTGGAAGAGCAGAGGTTGTATGCCAAGTTATCCAAGTGTGATTTCTGGAAATCTGAAGTGGCATTCCTAGGTCACATCCTTTCTAAGGAGGGAGTGGCAACTGACCCTCAGAAGATAGAGGCAGTGAGAGATTGGACTAGGCCTACTACGGTGAAGGAAGTCAGAAGTTTCCTTGGGATGACTGGATACTACAGGAGATTCATTCAAGGTTATGCTCAGATAGCTGTACCGCTTACCGAGTTGACCAAGAAGAATGTGAGCTTCAAGTGGACCGAGCAATGTGAGGCGAGTTTTCAGGAGTTGAAAGATAGACTGACTACTGCACCTATTTTGGCTTTGCCGAGAGCAGGAGTTGAGTATGATGTCTATAGCGATGCTTCACATCGGGGGCTTGGGTGTGTCTTAATGCAAGAAGGTAAAGTGATCGCATATGGGTCTAGGCAACTACGACCGCATGAGAAGAACTATCCCACTCATGATCTTGAACTGGCTGCGATTATTTTTGCCTTGAAGCAGTGGAGGCACTACGTGTATGGTGAGAAGCTGAACATGTACACGGATCATAAAAGCTTGAAGTATATCTACCAGCAGAGGGATCTCAATCTAAGACAGCGGAGATGGTTGGAAGTGCTCGAGGATATGCGACCTGAGATCAAATATCATCCCGGAAAGGCTAATGTTGTTGCTGATGCACTTAGTCGCAAGAGCAGTTTGGCCTGTTTGATTACTACTCAGAGGCATTTGATTGAGGAGTTGGACCGAGCAGGTATTGAGGTTGTCTTGCAAGGATTGGGAGCATCTTTATCTCAGTTGAAGCTTCAGCCTACTCTGAATGCAAGGATCATTGCAAGTCAGGAAGTTGATGCTGATATTCTGGAGATGAAGGAGCAGGTTAGTGCTGGCAGGTTGCCCGGTTTTCAGACCAGGGATGGAGTGCTGTGGTTCGGAGATAGGCTGTGCGTTCCAGATCAGGCGGACCTGAAAGAGAGTATTCTTCAGGAGGCGCATGCTACTCTTCTGTCTGTACATCCTGGGAGTACTAAGATGTACAAAGACATCAAGCAGCATTTCTGGTGGTCAGGTTTGAAGCGGGATGTGGCCGAATTTGTCGCGAGGTGTGAGGTTTGTCAGCAAGTCAAAGCCGAAAATCAGAGACCCGGAGGTCTACTACAGCCGTTACCTATTCCGGAATGGAAATGGGATAACATCAGTATGGATTTCATCACGGGTTTGCCTAAGAGTTCTAAAGGCAATGATGCTATTTGGGTTATAGTCGATCGACTTACCAAGTCCGCTCACTTTTTGGCGATGAAACTCACAGCTTCGATGGACAGGTTGGCTGAGATGTATGTTGGTGAGATTGTCCGACTTCATGGCGTTCCTTCGACTATTGTGTCTGATCGAGATGCGCGGTTTACTTCGCATTTCTGGAGGAGTCTTCAGGCAGCTTTGGGTACCAAGACGGATTTCAGCACTGCTTTTCATCCGCAAACCGATGGGCAGACCGAGAGAGTCAACCGTATTCTTGAGGATATGCTTCGGTGTTGTATACTAGATTTCGGAGGCAGTTGGGAAAGGCATTTACCCTTGGTGGAGTTTGCCTACAACAACAGTTTTCAAACTAGCATTGGGATGGCGCCGTATGAAGCTTTGTATGGCAGGAAGTGCAGGACTCCTGTGTGTTGGTATGAGGTTGGGGAGCGTCAGTTGTTTGGTCCTGAGCTTGTACAGCTGACTTCTGAGAAGATTGATCTGATCAGGAAAAGGTTGGTGGAAGCTCAGAGCAGGCAGAAAAGCTATGCAGACAACCGGAGGAGGGACCTTGAGTTTGAGGTTGGTGACTTTGTCTTTCTGAAGGTATCACCCAGCAAAGGTGTGGTTCGTTTTGGCAAAGGCGGGAAGTTAGCCCCGAGATTTATAGGCCCATATAAGATATTGAAAAGGATCGGGAAAACTGCTTACCGGCTTGAATTACCGGAAGAGTTGTCTCAGGTGCACAATGTTTTTCATGTGTCTATGTTGAGAGGTTATATTCCAGACCCGAGTCATCATTTGCCAGAAGTACCGGAAGGTTTGCAGTTAGACCTGAATTACATCGAGACTCCTGTTGAGATCGTTGACCGTAGGGAGAAAGTCTTGAGGAATAAGACGATACCGATGGTCAAGGTAGTCTGGAGAAACCACTTGGTTGAAGAGGCTACTTGGGAATCCGAGGATAAGATGTTAAAGGACTATCCTGAGCTTTTCGCTTGATTGTGTTTGTATTGATTGTATCTGGTATCTTGTATCTTATGTCTTTTGTTCTGGTTGAGTGTGTTGTATTTCTTTTTGTTCTCGCTCTTGACTGTAGTTCCGGGGACGGAACTATTCTAAGGAGGGAGTGATGTAGTACCCCGATTTTATTTTCTCAATATATTTATGGAAGGAGATTTATTTTCTTATGATAGCCTATTGTTATTACTTTTCTCCATGATAAATAAAGTGTATTATTTTCTTATAAAACATTCTTCTCAAAGCCCAAATGTGACTTGTTTATTTTCTTGTATAAAAATACATATTTTGGCCCAAATGTATTTAAACCCCTAAACTTGACCTTTTATTTTCACAACTTGTATATGTAGCATTTTTCTCTCTTTTTATTTCCCGGATTAGATGTGCATTTTGGGGTTTTGTGTGTGTACACGTGCGCTTCATGTACACGTGCACAAGACACTTATGCCTTGGCCGGATTTGTGGAGTGTGGGTGGTTATATCTTGAGGTGTGGGTAGTTTCTTAACTCCCGACTAGATCTCAGCCTTTGATTCACCAACTCCCCTATTAATCCTAGCCATCTATTCTATCTATTTTCTAGTATAAATACCCCTTCTCCTCTCCCATCTCTTTTACACTAAGATTGTTACTGAAATAGAGAGTATTTGTGAGTTGTGTGGGAGCTCTTCTGTGGAGGCAAGCAGCATTGTTGAAGGAGCTCGGCGTGGAGCAAAGGAGCAAGAAGGTGTTCTCTACGTTGAAGGACTTTGCGGGATTTCGTTATTTTCGTCACAAAAGGTGGGTGTTTCTCAGGACTTCTATTGTAGGAATGTTACTATAATTGTCATGATTGATGCCATGCTACGAGATTGAATTAAACGAAATAGAAATTGTTTGACATGCTGTTATTATAGAAACTAATCTGTCGATGCAGTCGACTGCCATGTGAGCCAGTCGACTGGTACGAGACATTATTTTGCATGGTTGTGATGATAAATGAACATGATGGTGTGATTACTATTATATAAAATTTTCCCTATGACACATATGATGGAGGGAAAGTAAATGAATGAAAAGAACGAATGGTGATTAATGTTTTAGAACTGTCGAAGCAGTTGACTGATGTTTCGCTAAGTCGACTGGTGCTTCAATCTGATTATGATTATTTGGTAGTTTCATAAATTGAGATATTGCATCATGGGGACCCAGTTTGATGACTTGGGATTCATATCTTCATGATCGTAAGAAAACATGAGCATTGTGAATGCATGTCTTAAGTATTTTGCCCTCAAGAAAAGAGCATGTTAGTAAACTAGAAAATCCATGTTGTAGTGTTACTGAATGATAAGAAACCTTGTCTGTGGAACATGAACTTATGTATACTGTTAATTGACATCATGATGAAATACACGTAAGAACTGTGGATATTCTACTGAAAATGGATCTGTCCAGTCGACCGATTGCGTGTAGCAAGTCGACTGATCTGGATAGAATTATGCTGCTGAAATGGCTAAGACAGACGACTGAGGTGTGAACAGTCGACTGTCGTGTGACTACTATTGTGAACTTGAAAGTTGCGGGACAGGCGACTGGTAGTGTATACAGTCGACTATCCCGAGTCCTTTGATAATCCTGTATGACTGTATGAGTCGACTGGTATTCTTCCAAGTCGACTGTACAGAGTGAACTCTGGTATACTTGAATTCATATTATTTGCTGTTGGTAATTGTGAATGTATGATTAAAGTCAATGGACTCTGTTTATGGATACATGAATTGTGTAATTGAATCATAGATGAGAATTGAGAACCAAATGAATGTATGAAATGTGAAATCATGATGGGAAAGTCTGTGAGACTCTAAAATGAATGATGAGCTGATGATGCTCCATTGGATATTGTGAATTTGAAATTGAACGAAAGAGTAGCTAAGTCTCCCCGGCAGTGAAATGAAATAGTATTGAGAAATAGACCAGGTTGGTCGAGTGAAATGAAATGATGAGTCCGGATGATGGAGAGGCTAACTCTAGAGCTTGATTTTATTCATGATTCTAATATAACTTAAATACATAGTGTGGAGGTGATGAAGGTGAGAGAAAAACATGAGTATGAGAGCTAGGGTACGGTGCGGGTGTGTGAGCCGCAGAATGCATGCTTGATGAGTCAAGACATGGCGCGGGCACAACTCAGTAATGATCGGACTCTAGTCACGCTTATGGGATGTGTTGGTGACTGCAAGAGGAGTGTGTTCAGGGAGGAGGCTGAATTGTCGCAGAATGCATGCTTGACGAGTCAAGACATGGCGCGAAATTCTACTCCAGGGGCCAGGATACATGCTTGTACTCATAGATACATCTAGGATACTCATTGGAATTACAGTAGTAGAATAAGTCATGGCGGGGGATTGAACCCTACTAAAATGAAGATCGTTTAAGAGGCTTGCACTCGAACCTATGTAGTATGGGATGCATAGAATTCGAACAAGTATGCATTAGTGCCATAATTAACTAAGTAAATTGCATTAAGGATTTAAGCGCACAATCACGACACGACATCATTAAAAGTTCCCTTACTTTCATACTTATGTTGAACTGGCTTGTGGTTTGTAAGAAATGAGATTCATTATACTGTTCCTGGCATAGAGAGGATGGCCATGTATAATTATCGTCGGTTGAATAAACTGACGTACCCACAGTGTTTTATGCAGGATAATCACATGTAAAAGGAATGGATGCACAAAGAGTTCATTATGTTGATGTTCGTTTATGTAAATATTGTATATTTTGCTTCCGCTGTGTAAATTTAAATGTAACATGTTGTAACTCTGATGTAAAAGTAAAGGTTTTAAATTCCTTGTAAAATTGTATGTGAAGAAAGCGAAAAGATCCTGAAGAACATCTCGAATTCAGAAAAAATGGGATTCGGGGCGTTACAGTATACGTTAAACAGTCGACTGCCCCGTCCATTTTATTTTCAAAGTCTAAAAACATCGCAGAACAGCCGACTGGTCATGTTAACAGTCGACTGCCCTGATCCTTTTCGAGTTTTTTTTAAATCTTTACAGAACTGCCAACTGGCCAAGCTTTAACAGTCAACTATTCTGACTATTTATTTTTTTGTCTTTTGAATTCTTAATGAGCAGTCAACCGACTATACTCCGAGAGTCGACTGTTCTGACTATTTTGTTTCTCATATTTTTAAATTGTCTCTTGATAAAAATAAATATACTGTTTGAAAGAGTTTGAAAAAGAGATTCGATAATGGAAAGAATGAAGATTGCATGTGACAAATTAGAAAAGTGAACTTTATTTGTCTTTTGCGTGAAATTGTATGGGAAAGTGAAATGAAATATCTTGATGAATTATGAAAGGTTTTATGAATTTGAATGCTATGAACATGAAAAGCAAAAACTATTGTTAATCATGAAAAGCGAACTTATGAGTTTGAAAGGCTCAATTTTGTGTGATTGTGAATTGAAATTGAGAACTAGAGTGTAGCTAAGCCTCATACCGGCATTGAAAAGAAATGAATTGAAACGAAATTTGAAATGAAAAGACCAAGATTTGAGTCATGTTGAATAAATGGTTAAGATCGGTATAGTGGAAAGGCTAACTCCAGAGAATTGATTTTGTTCATGATTCAAATAAACTAAGAATTTAGATACATAGTGGTGATGTGATGAAAGTGAGAGAAAAACACGAGTATGAGGGCCATCGGATTGGCGGTGTGAGAGTGATTCACAGACTGCCTGCTTGATGCGTCATGATATGGCGTGAGCACTACTCCGGAATTATCGTCCCGGTGGCGACGCTTGTGGGGTGTTTGGTGACTACGGGTGGTACCATCGTTCCATGGTGGAGGTTGAATTGTCCATAGTCTGCCTGCTTGATGCGTCATGTCAGTGCGTGGGATTCTCCTCTAGACTGCCTGGACATGAGCTCGTAGATCATAGAACATCTAGGAAACTTACCGTAGTTACCGTAGTAGTGTAAGTCATGGCGAGGGATCGAACCCTATAAGATGAAGTACGATTAAGGGCTTGCCCTCGGACCTATGTTGTATAGGATGCATAGAATCCGAACAAGTGCGCATTAGTGTAATATAACATAACAACTGCATTAAGGACTAAGTGCACAGCACAACACGACATCAATAGGATAGTCTCTTTAGCTTTGTTTGTGAACAAGTCTGTGGTTTTTTAAGTATTGAGAATTGTTATACTGTTTTCGGCATAGAGAGGATGGCCGTGTATAATATTTCGTCAGTTGAATGAACTTACACACCCACAGTTTTACATACTGGGTAAAGATGCTTGACAAATTGAAGTATACATGCTGCTCAATGATTGATTTAAAAGTTGTATGGTTGTTTCATGTAATTACTGTAAAATTACTTCCGCTGTAATAATGTAAAAATGTAATATAACTCTGATGTAAGAAATGTTTTTATTTCCTTATAAAATTGTACGAAAGAAGTGTAAAGATCCTGTGGAACTTCGAATTCAGTTGTATTTTTGGAATTCGGGCTGTTACAGAGTGGCATTAGAGCTACGCTTCCAAGTAGTACAAATTTATAAGGAACGACACCCTAGAAATGGACATTAGAGCGTGTGTTGAGTCTAGAAATTTAAATGTAAGTCACTTACATTTGTGTTGCTCTATGATTTATGCTTCTTCCTCTCCATCTTTAAGATGGCGGACCACTTTGACCCAGCTGGAGATGACAATTGGCACATCATTGAGGAAGATTACTATCTCGAGCAAGCTGATTCAGATGAGGAGGATCCTGAAGAAGTGGAAGAGGAATGGCCTGACTCCCGAGAGATCACTCCACGTCCGGATTCATCTGATGATTCTTCTGACGAGGAAGAGCCAGTTCCGGGTAATCTCATTGTGTCTCTTCAGAGGCAGGTGGAGACTCTACGGGAGAGAGTCAGACTACTGGAGACTCAATTGGCAAAGCACAAGGTTGATATTGCAGTTCTCAGTCATTGTGTTTGGGAACTCGAGAAGAGGAAAAATATGACCGATGTACTGAAGGAGAAAGTGGAGGAACTTCGGGGAGAGCTTCGTGAAGCCAAGAGGAACCATAGGAGTTAGACCGTCGTATCTTCTACTGCTTTCATTTGATGTCAGAAATGTTTTAAATTCGAATGTATAAAGTTTGAAATTCAATGAAATGGGAAAGTTGATTTAAAATCCATGATTATACTTTGAATTTAATCGATCTTTTGCATCAGAATATGGCTGGAAGACGAGCTCGAAACGGTGAAGGTCTGGACTTGGAAACGGAACTAGTGAGGATCTATCAAACACTCAATGCCATTGCCATGAATCAGAATCAGGGAAGGGTGCCTGTGAATCCAGTACTCAAAGCAATCAAACTCGTGGAATCATTCAAGCAGATGAAACGACCAGTTTTTTAGGGGAAGTCAGACCTTGACGCGGCTGACAATTGGATCCGACAGATCGAGACTATCTTCGAAGTCTTAGAGACTCTGGAGGGCAGCAAGGTGAACTTGGCGGTGCTGCAGTTTGAGAAGGATGCGGCTGTGTGGTGGCAGTTGATGAAGCAGACGATAGGAGGTATTGTTCTTGGCTGGGAGGAATTCTGTAGTCATTATTTTCCATCGGACGTCCAAGAGAAGAAGGTCATGGAGTTTCTGGCACTGCAGCAGGGAAGCATGTCGTTTAGGGAGTATGAGACAAGATTCAATCAGCTCTCGAGGTATGCCCCCGAACTGGTGATGGACAAGGCAAAGAAGGCTCGAAAGTTCGAGCATGGTTTGAAGTCAAGTCTGAGATCCAGGATGATACCCCTTGGTATTAGGAGGTTTGACAAACTGGTCAAACGAGCGGCAGCCACGGAGGCAGACATGGAGCAGTTCCATGCTGTTTAGAATAGGAGGAACAACTGGAATGTGGGGAAGAGACCCGCAGTTGCTGGAAGTGTCAGAGGACAGCCGTCAGCTTAGAGGTTCAAACCAACGGGAGCGAATGTTGTCCACGTAGATAGGAGACCCGGGAATGCATGGGTGAGACCTCCTGTAGTGACTTGTTACAATTGTGGGGAGACAGGTCACTACTGATCCCAGTGCCCTAAGTTACAGGATGTCGTCCAAAGGGGACCAACTCAGCAGGCCGGGAAGAAGCCGTACCAGCAGGGACGAGTATTTGCCTTGACTAAAGCTGACGCTGATGAAGTGGATCACATCATCATTGGTACGAGGGAGGATGTTTAGAGTGTTTCTATTGTTTCTCTTTTTCCGCTTTTATAGTGAACTGTTATATGACGAGTGTATGTTATGTAACAGGAGAACTTTATTTGAATGGAAAGAAAGTTGTTGTTTTTTTCGATACTAGGTCCTCTCACACTTTTGTATCACCTAAATTTGCTAAAATTTTAGGAGTTGAACCGAAGATATTTCCAGGCAAGGTTTTGGCAGTAGCTACTCCATCAGGGGAGACTTTAACCACTGATCGGTACTATGCTGACTGCGAGATCATGATTGGGGATAGAATTTTCGGGATTGATCTGATCGAGCTGAATGTTTTGGGAGTCGATGTTATCATTGGCATTGATTGGATGTCGGTGTACAGTGCGAACATCAAGTGCAAGACCAAGACAGTGACAGTGAAGGCTCCAGCGGGACCTGAAGTCACTTTCCAAGGGAAGAGGAGATGTTCTAGCTTGGTGGCTACTATCAGCAAGAAGAAGGATGTTCTTGTAGAGATGCAGCAAATTCCTGTGGTTCGGGATTATCCGATAATATTCTTGGAAGATTTGCCTGGATTACCCCCGTATCGTGATGTAGAGTTCAGCATCACTATTCAGCCAGGGAGTACACCTATTTCCAAGGCACCGTATAGGATGGTACCTGTGGTGCAGGATGAGATCAAACGGTAGAATGAGAAACTGTTAGATAAAGGCTTTATTCAACCGAGTGCGTCACCTTGGGGAGCACCGGTGCTTTTGGTAAAGAAGAAGGATGGTTCGATGAGGATGTGCATCGATTACCGAGAGCTGAATAAGGTCACTGTTCAGAATAAGTATCTTATTCCATGAATTGAAGACTTGTTCGATCGTCTACAAGGAGCAGTTGTTTTCTCCAAAATAGATCTTCGATCAGGATATCATCAAGTTCAAGTGAAAGCAAAAGATGTGCATAAGACTGCGTTTAGAACTCGACACGGGCATTACGAATTCTTAGTTATGCCGTTTGGAGTGACGATTGCACATGCAATTTTTATGGATATGATGAACAGAGTTCTAAGGCCGTTCATTGATTCTTTCATCGTGGTGTTTATCAATGATATTCTCATGTACTCCAAATCGGAGGAGGAGCACACGGAGCATCTGGCAGCAGTTTTGAGGAAGCTCCAGGAGCATGAGTTGTATGCCAAGTTGTCCAAGTGTGATTTCTGAAAATATGAAGTGGCATTCCTAGGTCACATCCTTTCTAAGGAGGGAGTGGCAACTGATCCTCAGAAGATAGAGGCGGTGAAGGATTGGGCAAGGCATACTATAATGGAAGAAATTAGGAGTTTCCTTGGACTAACTGGATACTACAGGAGATTTATCCAGGCTACGCTCAGATAGCCGCGCCGCTCACTGGTCTGACCAAGAAGAATGTGAACTTCAAGTGGACTGAGCAGTGCGAGGCAAGCTTTCAGGAGTTAAAAGAAAAGCTGACTACTGTACCAATTTTGGCTTTGCCTAAAGCAGGTTTGAGTATGATGTCAACAGCGATGCTTCACATCGTGGGCTTGGTTGTGTCTTAATGCAAGAAGGAAAAGTGATCGCTTATGGGTCTAGGCAACTAAGACTGCATGAGAAAAATTACCCGACCCATGATCTGGAGTTGGCTGCGATTATCTTCGCCTTGAAGCAATGGAGGCATTACGTGTATGGTGAGAAGCTGAACATGTACACAGACCACAAAAGCTTGAAGTACATCTATCAGCAGAAAGATCTGAACCTGAGGCAAAGGAGATGACTGGAGGTGCTTGAGGACATTCGTACAAAGATTAAGTATCATCCTGGGAAGGCTAATATTGTGGCTAATGCACTTAGCCGCAAGAGTAGTCTGCCTAGTTTGATTACGACTCAGAGGCAGCTGGTAGAGGAGTTGGATCGGGCTGGTATTGAAGTTGTTCTGCAAAGCTTGGGATCATCTTTAGCTCAGTTCAGGCTTCAACCGATGTTGAATGAAAGAATTATTGCAGGTCAGAAGGAAGATGTAGAGATTTAGAAGATGAAGGAGCAGGTTGGTGCTTGTAGCGCCCCAAATTTCTAATATGAGAGCTTAGAAAATAAGTGGCGAAATCCCAGCAATCCACTTCAATACAATAATAGTCACAACCAAAATCACTAAGATTTTCTTTCTTTTATTACAACAAACATTTCAATTACAGCGGAAGTCTAAACATCTCAACACAAATTAATCTTTTGTTTACAACTCAATAATAATCTCAAATAAGTCTTTACAATTTTACACCAAACACTAAATAATCCAATTATCTCAAACTGCCCACTCAAGCATCCAACCTCCAATCTAGGCAATAACCTGCAACATGTGAGGCTAGAGTTGAACCCTAACCCCAAAACTACGGGGTCAGCCATAAATGGTGTGAGTGGTAACAAATCAAACAAATAACATAAATGAGCTTCAAACATGATATCCAACAAATAATAATTAAACACTAAAGTATGAAGTAACAACCAAAAGAATAAAGGGTGATATCAAATCCAAAAGCCAAGTGTGTAAAATCAGGAAATCCGAATGCATAAAAGTGATTCAAGAAAACATCATGACTACATGCTGACAACGATGACTTCTAAGAGATGAAGATAAACTATAATAATTTGCCCATGCTTGATCATTCCGGAGATTGATCCCACATCACAGGTATTTTCCCTGGATAATTCAGGAGATCATCCCACATCTAAACATAGACTCATCATCACAATAATACCCCAAAAGTGTCGCCTCGACTCCGATCATTCCGTAGGTCAATCCCACATCTCAAGATAATTACTTGGATAATTCCGGAGAAATACCTCACATCTCAGGTTAACTACCTGGATAATTCCGGAGACTAATCCTACATCAAAAGCCATACTGAGGTGCATAACTCAAGTTCTCATTCGTCATGACACTACTAATGCCTGTCCCTATTAATTTGGATTACTGAACAAGTCTCCTAGAGTAGTGTACCCTACCGGACTAAAAATCTGAATAACTGAAAGTTCGCCTCAATGGGCCTCAACAAATAACTGAACAAATATCTCAACACCGGTATACTAGGGTCACTTACCTCTAGAGACTCAAGAACAAATAACTGAACAAATTCCTACTAAACAAGTGGCTCAACAACATATCTCAAAATCATGTTCTTAACTGAACATCTCAAAATGAATACTGAACTGAACATCTTAAAACAAATACTGAACTGAAGATCTCAAAATTATATGCTGAACAAAATGTCTCAAAATCAAACACTGAACAAAATATCAATATCCTTCAGGACCAGTCGACTGCATATCTTACCAGTCGACTGTCCAGAGGACTTAATCCAACATTTCTCAAAAATAAACTAAGGCATGGTCAGTCGACTTACCAAGGAGTCAATCGACTGCCCCGAGACAAAAACAAATAATTTTCATCAAAAATATTCTAAGTATATAAGTCGACTGGAATGGTTCATAGGTCGACTGTCCCGAAAGGACTGAACAAAATCACAAACAGAGGATCAGTCGACTGACCTCAGTCTAGGTCGACTGTCCCGAACAAAACTCAAAGACTGAAAATACACAGTAGGCTCGTACCAGTCGACTGCTCTGTAGACCAGTCGACTGTCGGCTACAGATCTGAACACAAAAATCATACTGAAGTTTTCTGAAGATTCACTGATCATAAAATTAACTTGTATCCAGGCAAATAAACAACTCTCAATAATCTCCATCATGGATACATTTCTCTATCAAACAAATACTCAAATTTCATATCCTCATGATCTAAACTCTCAATCCTCCCATTAGGGTTTTTCTCAACGAAACTAGATGTCTTCCTCAACATATAATTAAGATTGGTTTGTAATCACTAGATCCAGTTGTTTAATATCTGATCACAACATAATCAGTCCTTAATATGTCGCCCAACAATACGATCTCATAGATCAACATTTCCTCAACAAATCTTAACATTTCTCACACATGATCCAAATATCAATAAAGTTCTCATCCTCCATATTAAATAATAGATCCATGTCATACATACAATAAGACTAACAAATCAATAGTGTAACGATCACAAACAAGGCCTAACAAAGATCTTACTTCATTCATCATTCAAATCAAACAAAGCAAACAAAACAAAACAAACCAACTCACATTGTTCTTGAAGAAAATCCACAAAAGCTTCTCCTTGCTAGATCCAAGAATCCTCCTTTGTGCTCCTCAAAGAATTCTCAATAAATCTCAATATCCTCAATGACGGCTGGGAAGAATTTTCCCTTAAATATGCCGGAGTGAATATTAGGGTTATATTCCCTCTTTGCAAGATAATCCTTTTAAAAGTACATCTTACATATATAATTGTATTCTTGAAATTTAAATCAAATATCATTTAAATTAGGATCTAATAGAAAAAAATATATTTTCAACCCTCAATAAGTACTGATCGGAAAGTCCAGAAAACATCTTTTGCACTTCAACCCTTAAAATTGTCAATTTTGCAAATAAGTCCTTCTTTTCTCAAAAATTGCAAATAGTACTAATTAATTTCAGAAAAATCTGGAAAAATACTAAATAATTCTCAAATAATAAATAATGATTCTTCATAAAGAAAACTTAATTTTTCAAACTTCTGAAAAGTCATTTGCACGTGTTTTGCACGTGTACAAAAGATGAATTTCTTGGAAAACATCAATTAAATCCTCAAAAATCATTTAAATTCATTTTCAAATAATTAAAATAATATTTGAAAATACGGGGTTCTACATCACTCCCTCCTTAGAAGAGTTCTGTCCTCAGAACTACTACTAATGAGCTCAAACACATACCAAACAATGAAATAGTGTTTCATATATATAGAACATAATCCAAACAATTTCTTATAACACCACAATCAAGCAAAAAATACATCATATATCAGTCAACAGTACAATCATTCAAAGAATCCCAATCTCATACAAGAAATACATTCATTCAAACAATTCAGGAAAATCATTCAGCATGCGATCCTCTGGCTCCCAAGTAGCCTCCTCGAACTGTTGATTCCTCCACAATACCTTGACCATAGGTATCACCTTGCTTCTAAGGACTTTCTCCCTACGATCAACGATCTCAACAGGCTGTTCCTTGTAACTCAGGTTAACCTGTAGATCTTCAGGAACTTCTACCAACTGATGCTTCTGATCGGCCACATACTTCCTTAATAATGATACATGAAACACATCATGCACCTGAGCCAACTCCTCTGGAAGCTTCAATCTGTATGCGGTCTTACCAATCCTCTCTACGATCCTATACGGCTCAATATACCTTGGCGCCAACTTGCCACCCTTACCAAATCTGATCACTCCTTTGGTCGGAGAAACCTTGAGAAAGACTGCATCCCCAACCTCAAATTCCAATCCTCTTCGTCGGGTGTCAGCATAACTCTTCTGCCGACTCTGAGCTTCAACTAACCTCTTGCGAATCAGCTCAATCTGCTCTGACGTCTGCTGTACGATCTCAGGACCATACATCTGCCTCTCGCCAACCTCATACCAACATACAGGTGTCCTGCACCTCCGCCCATACAAAGCCTCGTACGGTGCCATCCCAATACTTGCATGGTAACTGTTGTTATAAGCAAACTCAACCAATGCCAAGTATCTCTCCCAACTACCACCAAAGTCCATAACACAAGCTCTCAACATATCTTCCAGCACTCGATTCACCCTCTCCGTCTAACCATCTGTCTGCGGATGAAATGCTGTACTGAAATCAGTCCTGGTGCCCAAAGCTGCTTGTAAACTTCTCCAAAACCTCGAAGTAAACCTTGCGTCTCTGTCAGACACAATCGAAACAGGAACTCCATGAAGTCTCACAATCTCTCCAATGTATAACTCGGCCAATTTCTCCATCGACCAAGTAATCTTCATAGCTAGAAAATGTGCCGACTTAGTCAATCGGTCCACAACAACCCAAATCGAGTCATTGCCCTTCGAACTCCTAGGCAAACCCGTGATAAAGTCCATGCTGACATTCTCCCACTTCCACTCCGGAATGGGTAATGGCTGTAACAAACCTCCAGGTCTCTGATTCTCTGCCTTGATTTGCTGACAAGTCAGACATCTTGCCACAAAATCTGCTACATCTCGCTTCATGCCAGACCACCAAAAATGTGGTTTGATGTCCCTGTACATCTTCGTACCTCCTGGATGAACTGATAACAATGTGCTGTGTGCCTCCTGCAAGATACTCTCTCTTAACTCTGCATCACCTGGAACACACAACCTCTCACCCAACCAAAGAACTCCATCTTGGACACGAAATTCTGATAACTTGCCTTCAGCAGCCTGTTGCAACATCTTCTGGATCTCTGAATCTGATCTCTGACCTTCCACAATCTTCTTTCTCAAGGACGGCTGCAGCCTCAACTGAGCCAAAGATGCCCCTAAACCTTGCAGTACCACCTCGATACCTGCCTGATCGATCTCTGCTGCCAACTCTCTTCGAGTAGTGATCAATCTCGATAAACTACTCTTCCTGCTAAGTCCATCAGCCACTACATTCGCCTTGCCCGGATGATACTTGATCTCAGGACGAATGTCTTCCAATACCTCCAACCATCTTCTCTGACGAAGATTCAAATCCCTCTGCTGATAGATATACTTCAGGCTCTTGTGGTCAGTGTACATATTGACCTTCTCACCATAGACATAATGCCTCCATAGCTTCAAGGCATAAATGATAGCTGCTAACTCCAAGTCATGCGTCGGATAATTCTTCTCATGCGGACGCAACTGCCTCGAACCATAAGCAATGACCTTGCCTTCTTGCATCAAGACACAACCCAAACCTCTGAGAGATGCATCGCTGTAGATGTCATAATCCTTCCCTGCTTGCGGCAATGCTAATATAGGTGCAGTAGTCAACCTTTCCTTTAACTCAAGGAAACTCTCCTCGCACTTATCTGTCCACACAAATGCCACACTCTTCCGGGTCAAACCTGTCAATGGAACTGCAATCTGAGAATACCCCTGAATAAACCTCCTGTAGTAACCAGCTAATCCCAAGAAGCTTCTGACTTCCTTCATTGACGTCGGCCTGGGCCAATCTTTCACTGCTTCCACTTTCTGAGGATCATTAGCTACTCCCTCCTTAGAAAGAATGTGACCAAGAAAAGCTACCTCAGACTTCCAGAATTCACACTTCGACAATTTGGCATACAAGCTGTGCTCCTGCAATGTCTGTAATACCGCTGTCAAGTGCTTAGAATGATCCTCCTCCGACTTCGAATACACCAAGATATCATCGATGAAGACCACCACGAAGGAATCAATGAATGGCCTCAGCACCCGATTCATCATGTCCATGAAAACTGCTGGCGCGTTCGTCAACCCGAATGGCATCACCAAGAACTCATACAACCCATGACGAGTCCTGAAAGCTGTCTTGTTCACATCTTCCTCCTTGACTCGAACCTGATGATATCCTGACCTCAAGTCAATCTTCGAAAATACCGCTGCTCCTCGAAGTCTGTCGAACAAATCATCTATCCGCGGCAGTGGGTACTTGTTCTGAATAGTCACCCTATTCAACTCCCTGTAGTCAATGCACATCCTCATCGACCCATCCTTCTTCTTGACCAACAACACTGGCGCTCCCCACGGAGATGAACTCGGTCTGATAAGCCCTTTGCTCAAAAGCTCTTCAATCTGCTTCTTCACTTCATCCTGCTCTACAGGTGCCATCCTGTACGGAGCCTTGGAAATCGGCGCACTCCCCGGCTGAACATTGATGCAAAACTCCACATCTCTCTGCGGCGGTAATCCTGGAAAATCATCCAAGAACACCCGAGGAAACTTTCGAACCACCGGAATGCCCTTGACTTCATCTGCAATAGACTTCTTAGATACCATTGCAGCCACCTGCGGAATCTTCTTCTTCCCTTGGAAAGTTACTGCAGGTCCACCTGGTGCTTTCACCAACACCTCCTTCTGCTTGCAATCAATTGTGGCATCATAAATAGCCATCCAATCGATGCCTACAATGACATCCACTCCCAACACTTGTAGCTCGATCAAGTCGATGCCGAACATCCTTCCACCAATCTCGATATCACAGCCCTCGTAATATCGATCCGCTACTAGCTCTTCTCCTGACGGCGTTGCCACCGACAAAACCCTGCCTGGAAATAACTTAGGTTCCAAACCTAAGATCTTTGCAAAACTTGGCGATACAAATGTATGCGATGATCCAGTGTCAAACAAAACCTTTGCTTTTATTCCATTTATTAAAACAACTCCTGTTACAATAAGAATGATACTCAATCTTAAATTATTCTGAAACAAAAGCTTTATTCGTTACACTGATTCAAAATGAAAGAAATCATACCCTGTATTACATCTTCCGAGTTTCTCGCATCTTCCTCGGTCAATGCAAATACTCGCCCTTGCCTCTTCGGGACTTTGCTTCCACCCGAACCATCTTTCTTCAGTTGTGGACAATGGGGCTTTGAGTGTCCAGTCTGCCCACACTGAGAACAAACATGCTCTGCCAACTTCGGACATGCTGACCTGTAATGTCCTACTTCCTTGCAGTAGTAGCAGGTCACTCCCTGAGCTCCAGATGCCTTCTGCACCGGTCCACTGAACTTCGCCTGCTTCGCGGGGAATCCCTTCCCACTCTGGCCTGATGCTGGCCTCTTGTTCCGGTTCCATGATTCCTGCTTCTTCTGAAACAGTTCCATATCCTCCTCAGTCATCGCTGCCCTCCTGACCAACTTCTCGAATCTCCTGATACCCAACGGAACCATCCTTGACCTCAAGTTCGGCCTCAAGCCCTGCTCAAACTTTTTGGCCTTCTTTGCTTCATCCATGACCAACTCTGGTGCATACCTCGAAAGTTGAGCAAATTTCATCTCATACTCCCGAACAGTCATGCTCCCCTGCTGAAGGTTCATGAACTCAGTCGCCTTCTTCTCCTGAACATCCAGAGGAAAGAAGCGATCTCTGAACTCCTCCAGAAAAGCTTCCCATGTCAAAGGCTGATCTCCCAGAGTCCTCTTCAGTGACTCCCACCAGACACCAGTGTCTTTCTCAAGCTGCATAGAAGCCAACTTCACCTTACTGGCTGCTGGAGTCTCCGATACTTCGAAGATCGTCTCCATCTTCCGAATCCAATCGTCTGCTGCTGTTGGATCAGCTTGCCCCTCAAAGACTGGCGGCCTCATCCTCTTAAAGGATTCAATCTGCTTTATGGGGTCGGCATTCACCAATCCATGCCCAGCTCCATGATTCGGCGGCGGGTTCTGCTGCTGCGCTTGCTGCTGCGCCACATTGAGTGCCATCAATGTGTTCAAGGTCTGATAAACCTTAGCAAACTCAGCCTCTAGGTCAATCCCCGCTCCTCGAGAACTACCCGATCCATCCTCATTGTTGCCACCATTTCTACCTCTGGGTGCAACCATCGTGATTACTGCAAAACGAGGGTAAAGTTAGAGTGCACATACAATTCAAACTCAAATCATTACCCTATGGCAAAGCCATAACCATACCCCAAACCATAATTTCAAACCAAATATCATAATTTAATTCTATGTGATACTCACACTCCGATGTCCACACCTAGGTACTCACTCTCTAGTGTCCACACCTAGGTTGGTTGTCATACTATGTCTATTATTACATTGAAGCGGAGCTCTGATACCAAACTCTGTAGCGCCCCAAATTTCTAATATGAGAGCTTAGAAAATAAGTGGCGAAATCCCAGCAATCCACTTCAATACAATAATAGTCACAACCAAAATCACTAAGATTTTCTTTCTTTTATTACAACAAACTTTTCAATTACAGCGGAAGTCTAAACATCTCAACACAAATTAATCTTTTGTTTACAACTCAATAATAATCTCAAATAAGTCTTTACAATTTTACACCAAACACTAAATAATCCAATTATCTCAAACTGCCCACTCAAGCATCCAACCTCCAATCTAGGCAATAACCTGCAACATGTGAGGCTAGAGTTGAACCCTAACCCCAAAACTACGGGGTCAGCCATAAATGGTGTGAGTGGTAACAAATCAAACAAATAACATAAATGAGCTTCAAACATGATATCCAACAAATAATAATTAAACACTAAAGTATGAAGTAACAACCAAAAGAATAAAGGGTGATATCAAATCCAAAAGCCAAGTGTGTAAAATCAGGAAATCCGAATGCATAAAAGTGATTCAAGAAAACATCATGACTACATGCTGACAACGATGACTACTAAGAGATGAAGATAAACTATGATAATTTGCCCATGCTTGATCATTCCGGAGATTGATCCCACATCACAGGTATTTTCCCTGGATAATTCAGGAGATCATCCCACATCTAAACATAGACTCATCATCACAATAATACCCCAAAAGCGTCGCCTCGACTCCGATCATTCCGTAGGTCAATCCCACATCTCAAGATAATTACTTGGATAATTCCGAAGAAATACCTCACATCTCAGGTTAACTACCTGGATAATTCCGGAGACTAATCCTACATCAAAAGCCATACTGAGGTGCATAACTCAAGTTCTCATTCGTCATGACACTACTAATGCCTGTCCCTATTAATTTGGGTTACTGAACAAGTCTCCTTGAGTAGTGTACCCTACCGGACTAAAAATCTGAATAACTGAAAGTTCGCCTCAATGGGCCTCAACAAATAACTGAACAAATATCTCAACACCGGTATACTAGGGTCACTTACCTCTAGAGACTCAAGAACAAATAACTGAACAAATTCCCACTAAACAAGTGGCTCAACAACATATCTCAAAATCATGTTCTTAACTGAACATCTCAAAATGAATACTGAACTGAACATCTTAAAACAAATACTGAACTGAAGATCTCAAAATTATATGCTGAACAAAATGTCTCAAAATCAAACACTGAACAAAATATCAATATCCTTCAGGACCAGTCGACTGCATATCTTACCAGTCGACTGTCCAGAGGACTTAATCCAACATTTCTCAAAAATAAACTAAGGCATGGTCAGTCGACTTACCAAGGAGTCAGTCGACTGCCCCGAGACAAAAATAAATAATTTTCATCAAAAATATTCTAAGTATATAAGTCGACTGGAATGGTTCATAGGTCGACTGTCCCGAAAGGACTGAACAAAATCACAAACAGAGGATCAGTCGACTGACCTCAGTCTAGGTCGACTGTCCCGAACAAAACTCAAAGACTGAAAATACACAGTAGGCTCGTACCAGTCGACTGCTCTGTAGACCAGTCGACTGTCGGCTACAGATCTGAACACAAAAATCATACTGAAGTTTTCTGAAGATTCACTGATCATAAAATTAACTTGTATCCAGGCAAATAAACAACTCTCAATAATCTCCATCATGGATACATTTCTCTATCAAACAAATACTCAAATTTCATATCCTCATGATCTAAACTCTCAATCCTCCCATTAGGGTTTTTCTCAACGAAACTAGATGTCTTCCTCAACATATAATTAAGATTGGTTTGTAATCACTAGATCCAGTTGTTTAATATCTGATCACAACATAATCAGTCCTTAATATGTCGCCCAACAATACGATCTCATAGATCAACATTTCCTCAACAAATCTTAACATTTCTCACACATGATCCAAATATCAATAAAGTTCTCATCCTCCATATTAAATAATAGATCCATGTCATACATACAATAAGACTAACAAATCAATAGTGTAACGATCACAAACAAGGCCTAACAAAGATCTTACTTCATTCATCATTCAAATCAAACAAAGCAAACAAAACAAAACAAACCAACTCACATTGTTCTTGAAGAAAATCCACAAAAGCTTCTCCTTGCTAGATCCAAGAATCCTCCTTTGTGCTCCTCAAAGAATTCTCAGTAAATCTCAATATCCTCAATGACGGCTAGGAAGAATTTTCCCTTAAATATGCCGGAGTGAATATTAGGGTTATATTCCCTCTTTGCAAGATAATCCTTTTAAAAGTACATCTTACATATATAATTGTATTCTTGAAATTTAAATCAAATATCATTTAAATTAGGATCTAATAGAAAAAAATATATTTTCAACCCTCAATAAGTACTGATCGGAAAGTCCAGAAAACATCTTTTGCACTTCAACCCTTAAAATTGTCAATTTTGCAAATAAGTCCTTCTTTTCTCAAAAATTGCAAATAGTACTAATTAATTTCAGAAAAATCTGGAAAAATACTAAATAATTCTCAAATAATAAATAATGATTCTTCATAAAGAAAACTTAATTTTTTAAACTTCTGAAAAGTCATTTGCACGTGTTTTGCACGTGTACAAAAGATGAATTTCTTGGAAAACATCAATTAAATCCTCAAAAATCATTTAAATTTATTTTCAAATAATTAAAATAATATTTGAAAATACGGGGTTCTACAGTGCAGGCAAGTTGTCAGAGTTTCAGATCAGGGATGAAGTGTCGTGGTTTTGAGAAAGGCTGTGTGTTCCGGATCAGTCGGACTTGAAAGAAAGTAATGTTCAGGAGGCACATGTTACTCATTTGTCAGTACATCCCGGGAGTACCAAGATGTACAAGGACATTAAGCAACACTTCTGGTGGTCAGGTTTGAAGCGGGATGTGGCTGAATTTGTGTCGAGGTGTGAGATTTATCAACAGGTCAAAGCCAAGAATCAGAAACCCAGAGGTCTATTACAACCATTACCTTTTCCGAAATGGAAGTGGGATAACATCAGTATGGATTTCATCACGGGTTTGCCCAAGAGTTCAAAGAGCATTGATGCGATTTGGGTCATAGTCGATCGACTAACCAAGTCCGCTTACTTCTTAGCGATGAAACTCACTATTTCGATGGACAAGTTGGCTGAGCTGTATGTTGGTGAGATTGTCAGGATTCATGGTGTTCCGTTAACCATTGTGTCTGATCGAGATGCACGGTTTACTTCGAATTTCTGGAGGAGTCTTCAGATAGCCTTGGGTACCAAGACAGATTTCAGCACTACTTTTCATCCACAGATCGATGGACAGACCGAGAGAGTCAACCGTATTCTTAAGGATATGCTTCGGTGTTGTGTACTATACTTTGGAGGCAGTTGGGAAAGGCACTTAGCTCTGGTGGATTTTGCCTACAACAACAGTTTTCAGACTAGCATTGGGATGGCACCATACGAAGCTCTGTATGGCAGGAAATGCAGAACACCTGTTTGTTGGTTTGAAGTGAGGGAACGACAGATGTTTGGGCCTGAGATTGTGCAGCAGACCTCTGAAAAGATTGATCTAATCAGGAAGAGGTTGGTGGATGCCCAGAGTAGGCAGAAGAGCTATGCAGACAACCGGAGGAGGGACCTTGAGTCTGAGGTTGGTGACTTTGTCTTTCTGAAGGTATCGCCCAGCAAAGGCGTGATCCGATTCGGCAAGGGTGGAAAGTTAGCCCCGAGTTTCATAGGCTCGTACAAGATATTGAAGCGGATTGGGAAAACTGCTTACCGGCTTAAGTTATCGTAAGAGTTATTTCAGGTGCACAATGTTTTCCATGTGTCTATGCTGAGAGGTTACATTCCAGATCTAAGTCATCATTTGCTCGAAGTGCCAGAGGGTTTGCAATTGGATCTGAGTTACATTGAGCTTCCGGTTGAGATTATTGATCGTCGGGAGAAAGTCTTGAGGAATAAGACGATACCGATGGTCAAGGTAGTCTGGAGAAACCAGTTGGTTGAAGAGACTACTTGGGAATCCGATGAGAGGATAATGAAGGATCATCCTAAGCACTTTGTTTGATTTGTATCTTCTTTCTTTTCTTTTCTTTCTTCTTGTTGTATTTCTATTTCTCATCCTCTAAGTGTAGTTCCCTGGACGGAACGATTCTAAGGAGGGACTATTGTAACACCCTAGTTTTCATTTACGAAATATTCTTGTGATTTTACGTGTTTTTCACGTATGATTTCATTTGTATAATTTTTCGTATAAAATATTTTTATTTGTTCTCCCTTAATTTTCCAAAAAACTAATTTCCTTTAAAGCCTATTGAAATCTAAAGCCCAAAATTATCTTTTTAGCCCACTATATTAATAAATTATTTAATTATTTGAGCCCATGGACTTTTGGCCCAATAGTAAGCCCATTTAGTTTAAGTCCTCCTTTAATTAACCCAACTTGTATGGCAGACTAATTTAATAAACAATTAATTATAAGTGCATGAACAAAATTTTTGTGGGGGTACTAGTTTGCATTGCACTTGCACGTGCATGCAATAGGGTGTGCATTGCACACCTTACACCCTAGGCCGGATGGAATCAAGAGTGAGGGAGAGATGGGAGTAGTGGTGAGGTGGTTAACTCATTCATGGGTGGTTATGGCAACTTCCAAACTAATCCTAGCTCTTAATCTCAAACTAGTTGATCTAATCCTAGCCATTCAATTCACCTAAAACCTTATATAAATACCCCCCCCCCCTTTTTCTAAGTTACTACTACACCTATTTTACATTATAAGAGAGACTTATACTAGAAAGTAAAAGATTGAGAGTTTGAGTGTGTGCTAGTGTGTGTGTGTGTGCGCATTTTGGAGGTCGGCTAAATCAACAAGAAGAAGAGGGTGCTCGGGTTCCATCAAGCACAAGGAGGCGAAGGCAAACTGCGGCTCGATCTAGGAGGAGAAGGATCGCTCTTTGTTCAAGGAGATTTATAGGAGTTCTTTCTTTGTTTTCTTCAAATAGGTGGGTATTTCTCATGACTTCTAATTTAGATACCATGCTAGGTTTTGTGCCAATCATGCAAGAATGAATAAGAGAAATTATTATTCTTTGATAATACTATGATTAAAGTAAAAATGGAACACAAGTGAAATTGCATGAAATAAATGGGTGAACTTGATTGAATGATATGATTGATGTTTTGATATTGATCTAGCAAGCTAAATTACAAAAAATGTTTATCCATGTAGAAGAATTGTGGTTATGGAAAAAGTGCAAATTTTAGAAGTTGCATTGTGTGAAAATTACTAATCGTAAGAAACTCTATATTATTATGATTAGCTAGTAAACTACGCATGTTGTGATTGTTGTTAAATGAACTCTAAAGCTGTGTGTTAGTTTTCGGGGAAATGAACATATTGTAATCTAAACCAAGTTTTTGTGTTAATAAAAAAGAAAGAAGAAATGATCCCAACTTTCAATTTTTGTTGCTGATCAGTCGACCGAATAGGTGTAGATAATCGACTGTCCTAAATATTTAGTTCTTCGAGTTGTAATTCTCGCAGAACAGTCGACCGTATACGTTAAACAGTCGACTGCCCAGTCCATTTTATTTCCAAAGTCTTAAAACATCGTAGAACACCCGACTGGTCTTGTTAACAATCGACTGCCCTGATCTTTTTCGAGTTTTTTTTTAAATCTTTACAGAACAGCCGACTGGCCAAGCTTTAACAGTCGACTATTCTGACTATTTTTTTTTGTCTTTTGAATTCTTACTGAGCAGTCGACCGACTATACTTCGAGATTCGACTGTTCTGACTATTTTGTTCCTCATATTTTTAAATTGTCTTTTGATAAAAATAAATATACTATTTGAAAGAGTTTGAAAAAGAGATTCGATAATGGAAAGAATGAAGATTGAATGTGACAAATTAGAAAAGTGAACTTTATTTGTCTTTTGCATGAAATTGTATGGGAAAGTGAAATGAAATATCTTGATGAATTATGAAAGGTTTTATGATTATGAATGCTATGAACATGAAAAGAAAAAACTATTGTTAATCATGAAAAGAGAACTTATGAGTTTGAAAGGCTCAATTTTGTGTGATTGTGAATTGAAATTGAGAACTAGAGTGTAGGTAAGCCTCATACCGGCATTGAAAAGAAATGAATTGAAACAAAATTTGAAATGAAAAGACCAAGATTTGAATCATGTTGAATAAATGGTTAAGACCGGTATAGTGGAAAGGTTAACTCTAGAGAATTGATTTTGTTCATGATTCAAATAAACTAAGGATTTAGATACATAGTGGTGATGTGATGAAAGTGAGAGAAAAACACGAGTATGAGGGCCATCGGATTGGCGATGTGAGAGTGATTCACAGACTGCCTGCTTGATGCATCATGACATGGTGAGAGCACTACTCCGGAATTATTGTCCCGGTGGCGACGCTTGTGGGGTGTTTGGTGACTGCAGGTGGTGCCATCGTTCCATGGCGAAGGTTGAATTGTCCATAGTCGGCCTGCTTGATGCGTCATGTCAGTGCGTGGGATTCCCCTCTAGACTGCCTGGACATGGGCTCGTAGATCATAGAACATCTAGGATACATACCGTAGTTACCGTAGTAGTGTAAGTCATGGCGAGGGATTGAACCTTATAAGATGAAGTACGATTAAGGGCTTACCCTCGGACCTATGTAGTATGGGATGCATAGAATCCGAACAAGTGCGCATTAGTGTAATATAACATAACAATTGTATTAAGGACTAAGTGCACAGCACAACAGGACATCAATAGGATAGTCCCTTTAGCTTTGTTTGTGAACAAGTTTATGGTTTGTTAAGTATTGAGAATCGTTATACTGTTTCCGGCATAAAGAGGATGGCCGTGTATAATATTTCGTCAGTTGAATGAACTGACGTACCCACAGTTTTACATGCAGGGTAAAGATGCTTGACAAATTGAAGTATACATGCCGCTCCAAAATTGATTTAAAAGTTGTATGGTTGTTTCATGTAATAACTGTAAAATTGCTTCCGCTGTAATAATGTAAAAGTGCAATATAACTCTGATGTAAGAAATGTTTTTATTTCCTTGTAAAATTGTACGAAAGAAGTGTAAAGATCCTGTGGAACTTCGAATTCAGTTGTATTTTGGGATTCGGGGTGTTACAGCGTCTCCCTGTAAGACATGATCATCGATACCGGAGAGGATTCAGCTCCCCCTTGACTATGCGCTCGTGCGGACTGTGTCTATCCGAAGGTATCAGGAAGGTCTGAAGGATGAGCCTAGCTTCGGTGTTCTACATTCATCAAATAGGTCGATAGCAGACGTAGATAAGGTGAAGAGTGTCTTGGCTACAAATAAACTTGAGTCGCTTCGGGCGATTTATCGTACTTGTCCCTAATTCAAGGTGATGCTTCCAAACTCCGGCCTTCGACAAAATGCCAACCTTCTGGGGATGCTGTGTATAATGAACGCCGATATGTTCCACTCGGGCCTGCCTCTTCCTCTCCATCCTTTTATAAAGGAAGTGTTGAACTTGGCGGACCTGAGCCTCATGCAGTATGCGTCGAACTCATGGAAGCAGTTGATGAGCTTCATTATGGTCTGTCGCGAGAGAGGGGTTCCTCTCTGCCTTAAATATTTTCAGGCGTGTTTGGGCTTTAGAGCACTGCCAAGTCACCCCTATCAATGGTATATCTCGCCACGTCAGGGGTACCAGGTGGGGCACGGCCATCCCAAATCCATGAAGGGTTGGAAGAAGAGATACTTTATCGTTCGAGGTACCGAGCCGTGGGACATTCCCACCAAGTGATCGTACGAGGGCCTGTCAAAGAAGGATGCCCTGACATCCCACGATCTAAGCTCGGAGGTGAGTACCGAGTTTTAGAGACTCTTCGAGAAGGGCGCTAGGGTCGACTGGCCACAAATGTCTAAAGAGAGGTTGGTTGACGCTAGTTTAAGCTTCGTTGGCTCGGATAAGTTCTTTTGCTTTCGACTTATTGTACTGGTATAATGCCTTATCTGATTCTGTTTTTCTCTGCATGTGCTGGTGTGATGGTTGCCCTAGAGTCGGAGCCTCGGGAGGCATTGAAAGTTGAACGTAAGGGCAAGAGGAAGATCGAGGCGTCCGCCTTGGAGCACTTGCAGAAAAGACCCAAGGCTTTAAAGGTTTGTGGCCTGGAGGAGGCTCCTAGAGGGCGACCAAGCGAGAGGTTGTTGAGGACTACTAACGAGGCTGCTAGGCTCTCTAGACCAGACTGGTCAGTGGGGGAGCTTGACTTCGTCATGGAGTTAGAGATAGCTCGGGAAGTAGTGGAGAACCTTGCTCGTCCGAGGGACCGGGAGGCTCTTGCCCGAGAGACCACAAATTCATGTTTCCTTCATTTTTATCAAAAGGTCGTACTGGTAAGTGTTCAAGTATTTTGCAATGTAAGTGTACCATTCCTTGATAACTTTCTGAGTTTTTTCTGCATGCCACCTTCTACGGTGCTGAATGAAGAGGCAGTATGAGCGCTTGCTAGACCTTGCAGATCAGAAGGCGGAATGGTAAAATAAGAGATGTCGGGAGGAGCACGAGCGCGTTGAGGCATTGGAGAAGAAAGTGAAGAAATTGGGAAAGAAGCCGGCGGAACCAGAGGATGACCATGGTGAAGAGCGATCTACCCACAGGGTGCTGTTGGATGAGAAAGATGCGATGGAACACCAATTGACCAAAGCCCGGTCGGAATTAGTGGGTGTTGCGGATGAAATTGTCGATGGCGAGGAACGTGATTCAAAACAAGTCATCAAGCACATCCGACGGGGTACTCCCATCCCAGCCTTGGCCATCTTGAATACGACCGAGAATTTTTTACTTTTCCCACGACTTCTCACGTGATTCCCTCTGACCTGGGGGCTGGTGCCAGTCCTACTTACGGGCCCTTTGAAGATGTAAGTGATGAACGCGTTCATCTTCCCTCGCCGGGGGTTTTGCCCATGACCCCCATCGAGATTCCTTCAGAGTCGGGATTAGATGTTAGATCTATTCCCGGGGTCGTAGGAGGGGTCGATGATCGTTTGGCTTCTGGGGAGGAGCCCCCCTTCCCTTAGCTTTTATTTTTCGTTTTATTTTTTATGTGAGTATTTGCAAGTGTACAAAATCGCACAAGTAATATAGATAGGTGAGTAGAGTGTCAAACCCAAAGGGACTAGATATTTTACTGAGTACCGATATCACTAGATTAATCACTATTTGGAAGATCGAATTTAATTAAGGATAAAACAACTGAATTAAATTAATCTAATTAAATCTAACTAAATTGGTGAAGAGGGAGAGGGCTGTGAAACTATGAAGTTCTTGTATTTTGTCAATGGTAAAATTAGTTCTAGGCTCTTGGTTCACCTCGTTTATCACAACACAAATCATAATTTCTTATAAATAAAAATATTATCTTTCCCAATTGTAGACCAAAATCCTAAAGATATTAACCACTCTATCAACGTAGTCTAAAAATTATACTCAATTAATCATTCGCCTATCCATCAAATTATTAATTGAAAAATTGGATTTCTTAACGGTCACGTCCTCCAATATACGGTGTTAATTTTTATTAATCACAAATAACCTGTTCGGTCTCTTTTTGATTTGAAAAATCATACAAATGTCTATCCACCATGTTGTACGCATAAATAATTAAAATTAAAACACAACTAGGAAAAATAGGGTAATAATAAGGATTTAAAATTTGTGTTCTACAAAACTCGGCTACACCTTAGCCTCTACAAGAATAAATTCAGTTCATGTTCAATTTGCAATTAATAAGAATGTTTGGATTGCATCTAAAAATATAGAGAAGGAAAGGTACAAAAAGAAATACAAAAATTAATTCAAACCAGTCCTTTGTCTCTTCTCTGCCTCAAAAACCGAAGCCAACAGATCGCCAGTCAAATCGCCACGTCAGCCTGCACGCGTCAGAAGATAGCTGACTGTCAGCGTTGTCACGTCGCTGCGTCAGTCGTCAGAGGGACAGAGCCGTCGCGTCACGTCCAGGTAGGTCACGTCAGAAGAAGAAGACAGCGGTGCTGGGTCCCGCCTGCTGCTTCCGCTCTCTCTCTTTTCCTTTGTTCTGTGTCGCAAGCAGAGAAGAGGACGAAGGAGTCGCCAGGTCAGCTGCAATCGTTGGGTGCACTTCGAAAACCGCGCCAAAGAAGACAGCAGCCCTACTGCCCACACGTGCTATTTCGCCTTGGAACTCGCACACGCTTTCTCTCTTCCTTAATTTTTTTCTTTTTCTTCTTTTGTGTTATTGTACAGCCGTCACCTCTTGCTTTGTACTCTCTCCTTTGGTTTGTATTTATAGAGAACGGGGAGGAGTTTAGGGTTTGCACTTTTTGCATAAAAGTCCACACTCTTCCTTTATTTAAGTCCACACTCTTCCTTTATTTCCTTCCTTTTTAATCTAGAATTTCATTTATTTCTCTTTCTTTCTTTTCTTCCTTTTCTGCCCACCACGTGCTGCTGCATACACAAAATAACACCTGAAATTAGGATTTTTTAAATAAAATAAATTAAATTAGTTTAAAATTAATTAAACTAACTTTATATCATATTAGCGTATAAAAATCCTTTTAAAATTTATTTGTCGCACTTTTAAGTCAACAAAACAATAAAAATTGATAAATCTATTATTTTACTCTGTTTATTGATTTTTTCCACAAATCTTTACTTTTTGCATCAAAAATATTATTTCTTCAAAAATTATTAATTAAATGAAATCATATAGATATAAGATGAATTATAGACAATATCAGCAAAAACAAGCAATTTTAATTGGTAATTGAGTACAAATATTTGTATCTAAATTAGACACATCAAATACACCCAAACTTAAGAATTTTCTTGTCCTCGAGCAAAAAGTAGAATCATGAACAAGGGAATAATAATCTCAACCCATCACACTAAAAGATCTTATCATGCAAGCATCAAAATTTCAACTAAAAATATAAACAATTGCAAATAAAGTAAACCTAAGCGTACCCACTTTCTCCAGTGCAATTATTTATTCATAATTCCAAACTCAATCATATTTGTCATGCAATTAATGTAATTATAGTATGTAACAACTCAATCTGTGATTATCTCTTCTCTCTATTACAAACCGAGTAGCAAACTAGAGTTTTTTTTTTTTTTTTTTTTTTTTTTTGAGTCTCTTCTTTAAGTTGTCACTTGCCTTTTGACGCGAATGCAAAACATTTGTGATAAATTCACCCGGTTACTCAATAAGTCACAAACATAAAGTGCTTTACATACTCATATTTCAAGTTGTCGTTTTACGTAAAAGTAAACATTTGTGATGAATACCCCTAGTTACTAAGCAACTCAAAACATTGGAGTAGATTGACTTTATTCAGATTTTTTTCCCCATTATTACTCTATTTACTTAAACTCTGTTTAGGACTAGATCAAAGAGGATAATCACAAGAAAAAGCATCACATTTGTCTTTAATGTATAACAGTATGACTCACACAACTTTGTAAGGAATTTTGAAACTCAATAATCCTAAAGTAAATAAGTATGCTTACTCTTGCTTTATAAGAAATTGTTTATCCCAAAAAATTTATTTCAATGCTTATCACAATAAACTCAAAAGGGTGTAATGGTGAGCCTAATTGAAATCCTTTTAAAATTTTATTTTTCTTTTCTAAAATAATAAAAATAAAAATAAATTTGTAAACCTTCCCCCCAAACTTGAATATCACATTGTCCTCAATGGGAAATAAAAAGAAAAACAAAAAGAATGTAAAAAGTTTAGAATATCTCCCCTGATTCGTCTTTAAATTTCTGCACGCGCAGTGTTCAGTGTTTTGGCGATATCTGGAGCTGTAGATGTCCAAATGGGCTGAATTGTTTTTTGCTGGAAAGCTAAGAAGATAGGCTACAACTTCTCTTTGAATCACTTTTCCAGATTTTGACTCCAAACTGCTCAAAAACAGCCATCAATGCATGTGTTCAAAACAGCTCTGCCCGGCGACTTCCAAAATTTATGCGATCCTACAAGATGAAATCAAAAATTAAAATAACATAAACTAAAATATAAATCAAAACTAAATGCAATAAAATAAAACATGGGTTGCCTCCCAAGAAGCGCTAAGTTTTAAGTCTTCAGCCAGACTTTCTTCATCTTTTCATTATTGTTTGGCCTTCTCGATGTGCATGATTTCCTTGCCAACTTCATTACCCATGCATGGCTTCAACCACTGTCCATTCACCTTGAATGTCCCTTTTTGCTCATCATAAATTTCTATTGTTCCATATGGAAACACTCGTGTGACAACAAATGGACCCGTCCACCTAGATCGCAATTTTCCTGGAAAAAGTTTAAGTCTTGAATTAAATAACAATACTTTCTCCCCTTCCTTGAATTCTCTTCTCAAAATATGCTTATCGTGCCATCGTTTAGTCTTTTCTTTATAGATCTTGGCATTTTCATAAGCATCATTGCGAAACTCATCCATCTCATTTAGTTGCAACATTCTTTTTCCGCCAGCATCTTTCATGTCAAAATTTAGTGTCTTTATTGGCCAATAAGCGCGATGCTCAAGTTCAACTGGTAAGTGACATGCTTTACCATACACCAATCTATATGGGGACATTCCAATCGGTGTTTTAAATGCCGTCCTATAAGCCCATAATGCATCATCCAATTTTTTTGCCCAATCTGTTCGTGCCATATTCACTGTTTTCTCAAGTATTCGCTTCAACTCTCTATTTGAAACCTCCACTTGACCACTTGTTTGAGGATGGTATGGTGTGGCCACATGATGAGTGACTCCATACTTAGCAAGTAAAGCATCAAATTGACGGTTGCAAAATGTGTTTCTCCATCACTAATAATTGCCCTTGGAGCTCCAAATCGTGAAAGGATATTTTTTCTAATGAAGTTCACCACTACTCTTGCATCATTTGTTGGTAGTGCAACAGCTTCCACACACTTGGAGACATAATCTACAGCAACTAAAATATATTTATTAGAAAATGAGGATGGAAAAGGACCCATAAAATCTATCCCCCAAACACCAAATAATTCAATCACTAAAATATTATTTAGGGGCATCTCATGTTTCCTAGAAATATTTCCCACCCTTTAGCAATTATCACATAATTTAACAAAATTAAAAGCATCTTTAAAAATTGAGGGCCAAAAGAATCCTGATTGTAAGATTTTTGCTGCTGTCTTTGTTCCACTAAAATGGCCACCACATTCCAATGTATGACAATGTTTGAGTATGCTTTCCATTTCCTCTTCAGGCTCACATCTCCTTATTACTTGATCTGCACAATGGCGAAATAAGAAAGGTTCCTTCCAAAAATAATATTTCAAGTCAGAGAAAAATTTCTTCTTTTGTTGATAAGTAAAATCAGGAGGTAGAATTTTTGATACCAAATAATTTACCATATCGGCATACCATGGAGGAGTTTGTATCATCATTAAGTACTCATCTGGAAATTCTTCATTGATTGGTGTAACCTGCACTTTGTGTTCATCTTTTGGTTCAATGCGAGATAAATGATCGGCCACCACATTTTCCACACCCTTTTTGTCTTTTATTTCCACATCAAATTCTTGTAGAAGTAAAATCCAACGAAGCAATCTACGTTTGGCATCCTTCTTTGGAAGCAAGTATTTGAGAGCTGAATGATCCGTGTACATAACCACCTTTGAACCTATCAAATAAGATCGGAATTTGTCAAAAGCATATACAACAGCTAATAATTCTTTTTCAGTAGTAGTATAATTAAGCTGTGCTTTTGTCAAAATTCTACTTGCATAATAAATGGTGTGAAAAAATTTATCTTTTCTTTGCCCTAAAATAGCACCTATTGACACATCACTAGCATCACACATTAATTCAAAAGGCATATTCCAATATGGTGCAATAAGAATAGGTGCTGAAATCAATTTCTTTTTCAATGTTTCAAAAGCATGCAAGCAATCATGAGAAAAATTAAAAGGTGTGTCTTTATTTAAAAGTTTGCAAAGAGGTTTAGTGATTAAAGAAAAATCTTTTATAAATTGCCGATAAAATCCTGCATGACCCAAGAAATTTCTCACTCCTTTAACATTAGTTGGTGGTGGTAGCTTTTCAATGACATCAACTTTAGCACGATCCACTTCAATTCCTTTAAAGGAAACTTTGTGACCTAACACAATCCCTTCTTTTACCATAAAATGACATTTCTTCCAATTTAGAACCAAATTTGTTTCCTCGCAACGCTGCAAAACCAAAGATAAGTTAGATAAACAATTATCAAATGAATAACTAAAAACTGAAAAATCATCCAGAAAAATTTCAATAAATTTCTCAACCATATCCGAAAAGATTGACATCATGCAGCGTTGAAATGTGGCGGGGGCGTTACAAAGACCAAAAGGCATCCTTCTATATGCAAAAGTTCCATATGGGCAAGTAAAGGTTGTCTTTTCTTGATCTTCTGGTGCTATAGCAATTTGATTGTACCCCGAATACCCATCAAGAAAACAATAGTAAGAATGGCCTGCAAGTCTTTCAAGCATTTGGTCAATGAAAGGTAATGGAAAATGATCTTTTCTAGTTGCATCGTTTAGTCTTCGATAATCTATGCATACTCGCCATCCCGTGACTGTTCTTGTTGGTATTAGCTCATTATTATCATTTTTTACTACAGTTATTCCTCCTTTCTTTGGCACAACATGTATAGGACTTACCCATGCACTATCTGAAATTGGATAAATGATACCTGCATCTAAAAGCTTCAATACCTCCGTATGCACCACTTCTTGCATTGATGGATTTAATCTTCGTTGTGACTGCACAATAGGTTTAAAATCATCCTCCATTAAAATTGTATGCATGCAAATTGAAGGACTAATCCCGTTTATATCAGAAATGTTCCATCCCAAGGCAGTTTTATGTTTTCTCAAAACTCTCAACAATTTTTTTCTTCAAAATTATTCAAAGAATCATTGATAATAACAGGAAAAGTAGAGTTTTGGCCTAAAAATGCGTACCTCAAACTCGATGGGAGTTGTTTAAGCTCAAGTTGTTGTGGTGATGAAAAAATGAGTGGTGTATCCTTCAAATTTTTATCATAATCACAAATCTCTTCATTTTCTAATTCAAGTGTTTCTGAATTTGTTAAGCATTCTTCAAAGTGTAATTTAGCAATTTCATCCAAATGTGTTTCTTCCATGACTTCACTTACTAGAAAGCATGCATGAACTTCTGAGGGAAGCTCCATGGATTTAAATACATCAAATGTTACCTATTCGTTGTCAACCCTTAGAATAAGTTTACCTTGCTGCACATCAATCAATGTTCTCCCTGTTGCAAGAAAAGGTCTCTCCAAAATCAAAGGGATTTGTTCATCTTCCTCCATGTCAAGTACAATAAAATCAGCTGGAAATATGAATTTGTCAACTTTCACCAAAACTTCTTCAATGATCCCTCTTGGATATTTGATTGACCTGTCCGCCAATTGCAAGGAAATTGTTGTAGGCTTTGCTTCTCCAATACCTAGTTTCCTGAAAACAGAATATGGCATGAGATTAATACTCGCTCCTAAATCACATAGTGCTTTATGAAAAGAAGAATTTCCAATAGTGTAAGGAATTGTAAAACTCCCTGGATCTTTAAGTTTAGGTGGCAGCTTCTTTTGCAAAATTGCACTACTTTCTTCAGTTAACATCACCATCTCATGCTCTTCTAGCTTCCTCTTGTTTGGTAGAATGTCCTTCAAAAATTTAGCATATTTAGGCATTTGTTCTAAAACTTCAATAAGAGGAATATTAATATGCAATTGCTTGAAAATATTTTAAAAAATTGCAAATTGATTATCAAGCTTATTCTTTTTAAGTCTTTGTGGAAAAGGAATAGATTGATCATAAGGAGAATTAGCACAAGTGTTAGAATTTAACTCCCCTGAAATGGTTTGGCTTGCCTCTCCTTTTTGCTGCGTTTGTTCTTCCATTGTTTGTTCATTCTCACATTGTTTTTCATCCACATCTCGTTCTACATTTTTGGTTTGTGGCTACCCAATTGTTGCCCCACTTCTAAGTGTTATTGCCTTCACATGCTCCTTGGGGTTTACAACTGTGTTGCTTGGTAAAGTTCTTGCAGCTCTTTCATTAAGAATATTAGAAATTTGACTAATTTGTACCTTGAGATTGTGAATAGAAGACGAAGTTGAATTTGCAACATTTTGAATTGCTTGATCTGTCTTTTGCATGTATTGCTTGAACATTTCTTCTAATGTTGGCTTCTTTTCTTGTTGTTGAAAATTTTGTTGTGGTCTAGCTCCTCCTTGATTATTGTTCCAAGAAAAATTGGGGTGATTTCTCCATCCTGGACTGTATGTGTTTGCATAAGGGTTGTTTTGCCTTTGAAAATTTGACACATAATTTGCTTGTTCTGCATTTGATGGAGCAAAAGGGTTCCCCACTTGGCAATCTGCACTAGAATGGGCTCCTGCACAATGATCACAAATGATATGAGATTGAATAGCATTAACATTCATATTACCTATTTGCTTAGATAAAATATCAATTTTTGCATTTAAATTAGAAATAGGGTCAAGTTCAAAAAATCCCGCCACTTTTCTTTGCACTGTTCTTTCTGAGGACCACTGATAATTATTAGATGTCATTTCTTCTAAAAGGCCATAAGCTGCTTCATGAGTTTTGCTCATTAAGACACCTCCAGCTGCTGCATCTACCATGGATCGATTTGTAGCCCCCAAACCGTTATAGAATGTTTGCACTTGTAGCCATTTTGGAAGTTCATGATGAGGACACTTTCTTAATAGATCCTTGTACCTCTCCCATGCATCATATAAGGACTCTGTCTCAAGTTGAGTGAATGTTGTGATGTCATTTCTTAACTTTGTTGTTTTTGCTGGGGGAAAGTACTTTGTCAAAAAAATTTGTGCTAAACCTTCCCAAGTTGTAATAGCTCCCTGCGGCAAAGAATTCAACCAAGCCTTTGCCCTATCTCTAAGTGAGAAAGGGAAAAGTCTAAGTCGAATAGCATCATTCGAAACTCCATTGTGTTTGAAGGTATCACATATTTCGAGAAAGTTTGCGATGTGAATATTTGGATCATCATGTGCTAGTCCTCCAAATTGAACTGTTTGCTGAATCATCTGAATAATCGAGGGTTTGATTTCAAAATTGTTTGCTTCAATTACCGGCCTTGTGATACTTGATAGCGTTCCTTCAACTGAGGGCATTGCATAATCTCTCAAAGCTTTGTTCTCCTCTCTGTTCGCCATGGATAAAGAGGATGTGGTCTTTTCTTTCTTTTCCTTTCTAATTTGTCGTAAGGTTCTTTCAATTTCTGGGTCAAAAAGTTTAAGGCTCCAATGGGTTAGATCTGGGCATACACACCTAAACCCTGAAAAACAAGTACATAAAGAAAGAAAATAAATCAAAAGGATAAAGAAGTAAGAAAAATAAAATAATAAAAATAAAAATAAAAATCCTAAGTCCTGAAATATAAAAATAGAAAACTAAATACAAATAAAAAGAAAAAGAAAAATAAATAAAAGTAAAAGTTAGTAAAAAGAAAATAAAAGATGTAAAATAATAATAAAATAAAAATAATTACAAAAATCCAAACTAGCAATAATTAAGTAATTTTCAATATCAATAAAAGAATAACTAGTCCCCGGCAACGGCGCCAAAAACTTTATGTGAATATTTGCAAGTGTACAAAATCGCACAAGTAATATAGATAGGTGAGTAGAGTGTCGAACCCACAGGGACTAGATATTTTACTGAGTACCGATATCACTAGATTAATCACTATTTGGAAGATAGAATTTAATTAAGGATAAAACAACTAAATTAAATTAATCTAATTAAATCTAACTAAATTGGTGAAGAGGGAGAGGGCTGTGAAACTATGAAGCTCTTGTACTTTATCACTGGTAAAATTAGTTCTAGGCTCTTGGTTCACCTCGTTTATCACAACACAAATCATAATTTCTTATAAATAAAAATATTATCTTTCCCAATTGTAGACCAAAATCATAAAGATATTAACCACTCTATCAACGTAGTCTAAAAATTATTCTCAATTAATCATTCGGCTGTCCATCAAATTATTAATTGAAAAATTGAATTTCTTAACAGTCATGTCCTCCAATATACGGTGTTAATTTTTATTAATCACAAATAACCTGTTCGGTCTCTTTTTGATTTGAAAAATCATACAAATGTCTATCCACCATGTTGTACGCATAAATAATAAAAATTAAAACACAACTTGGAAAAATAGGGTAATAATAAGGATTTAAAATTTGTGTTCTACAAAACTCGGCTACACCTTAGCCTCTACAAGAATAAATTCAGTTCATGTTCAATTTGCAATTAATAAGAATGTTTGGATTGCATCTAAAAATATAGAGAAGGAAAGGTACAAAAAGAAATACAAAAATTAATTCAAACCAGTCCTTTCTCTCTTCTCTGCCTCAAAAACCGAAGCCAACAGATCGCTAGTCAAATCACCACGTCAGCCTGCACGCGTCAGAAGACAGCTGACTGTCAGCGCTGTCACGTCGCTGCGTCAGTCGTCAGAGGGACAGAGCCGCCGCATCACGTCCAGGTGGGTCACGTCAGAAGAAGAAGACAGCAGTGCTGGGTCCCGCCTGCTGCTTCCGCTCTCTCTCTTTTCCTTTGTTCTGTGCCGCAAGCAGAGAAAAGGACGAAGGAGTCGCCAGGTCAGCAGCAATCGTTGGGTGCACTTCGAAAACCGCGCCAAAGAAGACAGCAGCCCTACTGCCCACACGTGCTGATTCGCCTTGGAACTCGCACACGCTTTCTCTCTTCCTTACTTTTTTTCTTTTTCTTCTTTTGTGTTATTGTACAGCCGTCACCTCTTGCTTTGTACTCTCTCCTTTGGTTTGTATTTATAGAGAACGGGGAGGAGTTCAGGGTTTGCACTTTTTGCATAAAAGTCCACACTCTTCCTTTATTTCCTTCCTTTTTAATCCAGAATTTCAATTATTTCTCTTTCTTTCTTTTCTTCCTTTTCTGCCCACCACGTGCTGCTGCATACACAAAATAACATCTGAAATTAGGATTTTTTAAATAAAATAAATTAAATTAGTTTAAAATTAATTAAACTAACTTTATATCATATTAGCGTATAAAAATCCTTTTAAAATTTATTTGTCGCACTTTTAAGTCAACAAAACAATAAAAATTGATAAATCTATTATTTTACTCTGTTTGTTGATTTTTTCCACAAATCTTTACTTTTTGCATCAAAAATATTATTTCTTCAAAAATTATTAATTAAATGAAATCATATAGAAATAAGATGAATTATAGACAATATCAGCGAAAACAAGCAATTTTAATTGGTAATTGAGTACAAATATTTGTATATAAATTAGACACATCAATTTTTCGAACGCAGACTGGCCATTGTCCATTGTACCCGATTATTTTCGATGAAATGACAAGGATTTTTAAATAATATTAAGTCTTGATTTTGCTTTTAACTTCAAAATTTTCTGATGATCTTTCGTGGTCAGATTGTCATCTTGGGTGGAGGCATTGGAGACTCAGGTCCTGTTTGTGATTGAGACCGTGTAGGATTCTGAACCTCGGAGAAGCAAAAGCTTAGTGTGGGTATTCGAAGGGTCTCACTGATGGGGAAACGAATGGTCTAGGGACCTGCATGTTCCATGCTTGCCACGTGAGTGCACTGTATTCGATGTCCCTTTCATGCCTATATATTGCTTTCTTCCGCTAGCTCTCCCTTCACCATTTTCCTTCGTTGCCTTCGCTACCCCCTTATCAATCTTATTCTTCTTTCTGTCATGGTTTCCTACGCACATTTGATGAAAAGGCGCCTAGCCAGGAAGGCTGAGAAGGAGGCGGCCGAGGCTAAGACAAGAGATGAGGTCGAGGCTAAGACCAAGGCTGACCCTCGAGCCAAGGCAGGGGTGAAGGCCAAGGCAGAAGCGGAGAAGAAGGTGGTTAAGGAGAAGGCCAAGTCGGACGAAGCGGTGGCTGCGATGACTGAGGACCCCAAAGGAAAGAAAACAAATGGGGGATCCTCGAAGCACCCCAACTCCCCTTCTTCAGTCGCGCCTCTACAGAAGAAGAAAGGCAGGGATGTTGACCCCCCGAATGTCACGAGGTCATTGGTCACCGCCGAGGGAACTTTGCAACTGGGTGGTGGGACAGCACTGGGGCCGCCATCACCGGCGAAGGCATGGATACCCTCCTAAACTATCATGGAGGCAGATCTGCTAACGGACAGCGTGAATGCGGCCCAGGTGTTCAAAAATCTGGCAACTCCCAAAGAACTGGTGTCCTTAAAGAGGGAGGCCCAGGACTAAGTTTACGCTCGTTGGGCTTAAGCTTCGATCCTGGTAAGGATCTTTTACTTGTCGCTAGTGTCTTTCCTTGGTTTTTATTTTCTCTAACATTTTCTTTCTGCAGGCTGCCGTCACTGGGGTTGAGCTGAAGTGGAGACTCGGTGCGATGCTCATACGGACCCAGGAGTCCGAGAAGAACTGTAGGGAGTTGGTGCGTCAGAATCAGGAGCTTTCGCGGGCCGTTAAGGATGCTGAGAAGGAGTTGGAGGGGGAGAAAAATGCTCGGTAGGAGTTGCTGGCTGAGAAGGAGAGATGGGCCGAGGAACGGCTAGCATAGCAAGCCGAAGAGAAGAGACTGCGGGGCGAACTGGATGAACGGCTCAGCGGGCAAATAAGGACAATATGGAGTTGGACGAGACCGTGTTATAGGTGCTCAACTCCCATGATGCGGTGTACGGCACGGACCTTACACATGTGAAGATAAGATATCTATGCCTCCAGATCGAGGGTTTTGCCTTCGATGCGAAAGTAGAGGACCTACAGCGGGCGGCCGAGCTGGATGTCGTGGCTATTGAGAAAGGATCCCTCACCTCTTAGGAGAAAGGATCTGTAACACCCTGGGCTCCACTCAAACAAATTCTAACAACTTCCCACCACAGGCTACCTCTGAAAAGGTGCCATGACTAGTTGGTGTCTCTTGATCATAGGCTTTCTAATATATACACACACAATTCTAACACACCTTCCATGTGAGACTAAGTCACCACCACCTACCATGAACACCATGGCCCTATAGTAATTAATTCATTCTTTCTATCGGCTCTATACACACACTACCAAATCTATAGGTCCATCTAACCATGAATTAATTACTAAGCCCACCATGAAGGCACATCTCATACGGGGTATTGCACGAAGTGAGGGATGCGCTCTACTATATCATTGAGTGCCTTGACGTAAGCCTTCTGCATGTTCGTGTAAAGATGCTCCTAAGCCTCGGCCCTCACCGCGGCCACTACATTTTTCTTCTACTGCACAGTCGAATCCTTCTCCTTTGTCACCACTTCCCTCTCCTTCTGCTCAGCTTCAACATGAGCGATCCGAGAAAGATGGGCTTCCTTCTCCTTCTCTGACGTGGCCTTAATGGCGTTTCTACGAATTTGTTTCAAATGGAAATTTAGGTTCCTACTATCGGAGTAGGAAAATGGTAACTCATTCTTAATAACTGTAACCCCTGTTTAGGAAAATATGTATTTTCTGTATATTTTCGGTATTTCGATTTTTTTTGTAAATTGTTTTTTTCGCTTTCAAATTCTTTTGTTAAAATTTGTTGTTGGATCTCCTATTAAAGTCTATTTTTAATAAATAATTTTAATCGTAGTTATTTTTCCAATGATTTTTATATTGAAATACAAACCCTATTAGTATTGTTGTTATTATTATTCCTCAGTATTATTATTATTACGATTATTTTTATTTTTATTATTATTATTATGATTATTGTTATTATAGTTATCTAGATAATAAAACACAAAGAAAACTATCAAGTGGCTCTCATTCAATAGGCTTGAAATCAATGGTCCAGATGTAACATCACAAAACATATTTTTCCGCTCAAAAGTTTTCCCAAAAACTCAAATTCAAATCCCTAAAACAACTCCTTTATTTATTTATTTCTCTCTCTCTCTCTCTCTCTCTCTCTCTCTCTCTCTCTCTCTCTCTCTCACTCTCATTCTTTCTCTATTTACTCGGAAATTTATTTTTTCAAATTTCAAGTTTGTAAATTTCAAGATTTTTTATGTATTTTTTTATTACTCATGTTACATTGAAAATAGAAAATATCTCATGAACAGTTAAATTTCATCATTTTCCACACTCAAAGTTCTAAGAAGTTGGATTTTATAGCCTCATTTATAATTATTTTTCAACATATACTAATGTAAACATGGACTTTTATTTACAAATAATTATTTACTATTCAAACCTAAGCTACATAATTGTTGCTTTACTATTTACAAGACTTTCATATGTTGTATCGTTCCGAAGACGTGCCGTAGGCACGTGCCCACGGGCAAATCTAGTTATTATTATAACTTTGATTGTCTATTTAAAAATCCATTTATATTGTTAATTGTATTAGTAGTTATTTCAAATTATTTCCATATTGTAGTACAAAATATAATTTTGTTATATAATCCTACCTTTTATTGGTTATTTATTTTTCTTTTAGTTTTTAAAAACCCCTACAACCTGAAACCCGTTAACCTACCCTATATAACTCCACTATTAAACCCGAATTACCCTAACCTATTTACCTCCTAATCACCCAGCTGCCAACTGCATAACCCTACCCCTTTACTGTTCCTTCATCTCCCTCCCGGAGCTCTCCCTGTCTCTCCCTCCGGCATTCCTGAGTCGTGCCGCCCTAGCATCCAACGCCAGCCCGTGCCTCTCCTTTCCGATCCCCCATCCATTACTCCCGACCTCTACCCTCATGTTTCCTTGTTCTCTCTCCCGACCACCAGCCACCATCGTGACCTCCTGTCATCAACAACAGCCCCCTTGTGCTCTCCCAACTGTAGCAGCAGCAGTAGCACTCATCGTTGCATCGTGCCGACCCCGCTGTGCCGCCCTCCTCCTGAGCGTCGCATGCCAGCCAGCCGACAGCAACGCCATCGCCGCTCCCCTCCTCCTCTGTTTCACCCCAAAAACAAAGCCACTATCCCCCACCGTTGCCCCCATTGCAGTCATCATTCGACAGCCATCGTGCCCACCTCCGCCGAGCCACGGCAACCACCGCCTTGCACCGCCTGCCTCGCGCCGCCCTCACCGTCACTGTCCCTGTGCGCCGTCGATCCTCCAGTGCATCACTGCATCAGCGGGGGATTCTTGATGTTTGAATGTAGGCCATCCGTTTGATCTTGATCATCATCAAGATCTTAATCATCATCTCCACCATCATCTGATCTTGATCATTTTGAGTCAGAACCGTTCGATCACCTTGATGATCTTGATCATCACATCTTGATCTTGATCTTGATCTCTTGATCTCAGTCGTCTGAGCTGATCTGATTGTGATGATCATCAAGCTTGCTTTGATCTCAGCCGTCCGATTGACCGATCACACTTGATCTCGACCCTTGATCGTCTCGTTCGTCTTCTACTTGGTGAGTTAAACATGTGATCCACTTTTTGTTCTCATTCATCAAATTGTCAATCATGATATATTTACTCATTTGGTATCTTCTAATTCTTATATATTCTATATTCGATCTCGGTCGTTGGATTCGCTCGATCTTCATCTTGATCACCATCTTGATCATTGAGATCCGTGCCGATCATGTTCGTGCCCAGGAATCTGTTCCCGTTATTCTCTTTCGCTCCGTTGGGTTCGTCGTCAATTTTGAGGCAAGTAACTTATATTCTTTTTGTTGTATAATACAAGTACTAAATACCGCCTGTAGTGTAGTTGCTTCAAGATCTATTTCCATGAAATCCCTTTTTTGATCTTGTCTCTAGATGTTGATCCATCCGTAGTCGTCTCGTTACACATACGATATGAAATAACTTAGAGATAATCAATTCTTGGTGTATACATACATGTTGTATGATCTTGTATGCTTGATGTGTTAGGAGTAGTATAACTTGTTGTAGACGTGTTAAATACCCTATACCATATTTCTTGATGTATTTCACACTTTGTTATGATTTGGATGTGTTTCATATGATCTAGTTAATTTTATGCATTAAGAATAATTATGCCCTTGTTGTTACCCTGTTTTTGTTCAGAATTCTAGACCCTATTAAGGTCAGTAAATAAAAATTATTTGTGAATATGAATTATAGAGAATTCTGTCTAATTTTCAAAATTTCTTCCAGATCTCAATTTTGATTTGTGAGTTACAAGTTATTGCTGTTTTACTACAGATGTGTAGAAAAACTCCAGATTCTGTTTTATATGAATTTCGTATGGTAATTATTTTTATACTGATGTTAAAGATAATATTTTGATCTAATATTTTGCTGAGTACAACCAGACTTGATTGGGATTAACCCCTAATTTCTGTGAATTTAATTGGTGACTTTTACAAACTATTCTATACTTGCAAACAACTATTATACATAAAGAATTTTCATGCAGTTCAGTAAAGAACCTAAATTTAGACCTAATTCTTTTTGTGTTTATAAAAACTTTTGTCAATATGAATTGTAACCACTTTATCTATTTTATCACCCTTTTGACGGGTCTGGATTTCGATTTATATTTTGTAAGATATTGCTGTTTTAGTATTGTTGTATTTATGATTTTAGATTTGCAAAATTTCTGTATCTTACTGTCTTCTAATTTTATTTGACTAAACTATCTATGTTGGAAAATTACAAAAATTTATTTGCTGATGCTAAACATACTAGGAAATGCCCCAGATTTTTTTTGAATTTAATCAGTGAGTTTTTAAGCCGTTTTCCTGATTATGAATACAAACTACTGATTTCTGGCTGAACATGTTTTCTGGATATAATTCTGTTTTGAGTCCTGTTTTTGTGAATTACCATGACTTATATATATTTTCTGGATTCGGCCGAAAGTATATTTTCCAGCTTTTCTGACGGATCCAGATTTGCATATTTGTGACAACAGAAATTCCAGATTTGGTGCAGTATTGTCTTGCTGTCCTAAACTAGAATTTTCGTTGTCCCAATCTTTTGAGTTGTCTTTCACCTGTACATGTTTATCTTCCGACCTGAACTTGTTACTTATTCATGCCATATTATTCTTGCTCTGTTTTGTACACGTACATGCCTGTTTGATAATGATAACAAATAACCAAGCCGGGGTTAAGGGAAAGACCTTAGTAGTGGACAATATAGGTATGTGTACTCAGAAGGGGGCTGTGTTTCCCATTACTTGATGTCATGATTACATATTTCATGCTTGTTATTACTATATGCCATGATATCATGATTACATGATTCATGCTTGTTATTACTATGTGCCATGTTTCATGATTACATGATTCATGCTTGTTATTACTATATGTCATGTTTCACGATTACATGATTCATGTTTGTTATTACTATATAATGCCATGTTTCATGATTACATAATTCATGTTTCTTACTACTATATGATGCCACGAGTTCACGATTGCGTGATTCGTGCTTGTTACTTGTTACTTGTTACTGGTTACTCGTTACTTGACGCCTGAGTACACGGCCCTATAGAAACCCACCACTAGATCTAAACGTAATTTGTATGTAAGTAGCAACCATGTGGTAAAAATTTGGGACGCATGAAGTGCTACCTAGATAGGACTAGATACAAGACTTGAAAACAATATGATCACTTGACACTTGCTACTTGTTACTTATATATGATACTTGATTACTTGACACTTGTTACTTGTTACTTATTTACATGTTACTTGACACTTGTTACATGCCACTTGCACTCGTTCATCTTGCCATGCTAGTTGTTTCTGTTCTTGATTTAGAGTTAGTTCTCTATTTTGTTGTTACATCCTTTCCACGCTATACTTGCTTCCGCTGTTACTCTATTCTTCTTTATTTCTCTTTCTTGTACTTTTTGCCTGTACTACAAGCGGCCCGTAACTTGCATTGACAGGCATTTTGTTTCTCTTTCCTTTTTCCTGCAATTTGTTAAATTGCAGATTTTGGAGATCAGCTGCCAAATGGAGTAGGTGATCTGAGATTCTAGTTACTGGAGTTCTTGCTATAATTTATTTTCCTGCTATTCTTGAATAAATGTAATTTGCTACATGGATATTTGTATTGGGCTTTGTATCACAGACTTGTGTTTTGTTTTTGACATGATTATTTGTAATTCAGTATTATTGCTTCTCGTTTCAAGTAATCTTATTGACTATATTGATTCAGTTATGCATACGTGGTTGACTATTCTTCTTGCATCTCTCTTGTTTATACTTGTACTCGTTGTAAAGATCCTGACAGCTTATGGATGATGAAATTATTCACTGGGCTTAGTCAAGTATCTGTATTCTGTATCTCTTTTTGGTAAGCTGGGCGTGACAATAAATAGTCTAGCAATTTTCCGACGAATAGTGTCAGGATCATAGCTATAGCTACCTACATGCCTTATCCTAGGATTGATCTTTTGTTGGGAGATTTGGTCTTGGGGTGTATTTAGTAATGTGTCAACAAATTGTACCCGTCCCCCCACCCTTCTTCCATTTGTTACATTTTTGACAAGTTTTACATACCTTATGTCCCTCTTTCGAATTGTCCATGTTTAGGACAATGTCATAAAATTTGTGGATTTTAGAAGTTTGGCCTCTATATTTTTTTGGAAGAAGTGGGTTGTGCGGTGTCGGTGTCTTGTGTTTCTGTCTTCGGCTAGAATTTCATCATGAAATATACTCGTGAGAAGGAGCACTTTCATAATCAATATTAAGATTAGGATTATAATCGGCCTCTAATTGTGGAATAAAAGGAGTGCGACGAAATGAACTAGTGAATTCTTGTCCACTTTGGATACGTCCGCTACTCCATGATCGTGACATTATACTAGTAGTGTAGGAGTGCAAGTGAAAAAACTATACGAAGAATGAAGAGTTGAAAGAGTTGAGAAAGTAATAATGTATGTGAAAAAATGAACAAACAATATAAATATTAGCTTGGTCAAAGTGCATTGCCAAATGTATGGTGGATTCATTAGTAAATTTAAATATTACACAATAACTAGTAACATGCACGTGCGATGCACGTTCTAATTATTTTTTTATTTTATAAAGTAAATAATAAGACATAAACTGGTTTCGAACCTAAGACATTCGTTTACTCATACACTCTTTACAAATTATCCCTAGTGACACAAACTTTTATTTTATATGAGTGACACTTTTGTAAATAATTTCTTCAATGACAACTTTCCCAGGATACAGATTTGCTAATTGAAATGAGCAGAACAATGTATATAGTGCTATACATATGATTCAAGAATATATAAGGTAATAAATCAAAGGTTACCGAAGATACATACCTTTAGTATTTTAACATCGTATTTTCCTGCACGAATTATTCTAATCAATCACTCTGCATATTACAGTAGGACTAGGATAGCAATGTACATCCATGTCTTTGCATAAATGATCGAAGTTGGAATTAAAATAGCCACAGGTAGACGGTATGATATTAATTGTAAATACACAAAGCAAGGGTAGAAAACCTACTGTTTTTTCAGTTACATTCTGAATGAGGAAGAGGAACATCGAATGAACAGCCAGCAACACATAGACCACAATGAAAAGGTGGTGTGAGTACCAAAATGCATTAAACCCCACAAACTTCCGGACAGGCCATGGCAATGATGATGGCTATCGTTGTGGCAACCTAGTCACAAGCATGAACGCAAGAGTCATGAGCACCACCATTGCTATCCCAGTCGCTCCCTCAGTGGAGACAAGTATCTCCGTGTAGGATGGCTGGTGGAGTTGGAAGTCTGCACCAATTGTTCGTCGAAACAATGATCTCTTAGCCCCAACAATTCTTGGGAAGTCGCAGTTGAGGTGTGTTCTGCCATGGAGGATCACGTAGGTCAGTATTCTGCCTGCTATCAGCTATGCTACACAAAAGGGAAATGATGATGAGATCCGGTCTGAATATAATAGGACATCAGAATTATAAAATAAAATTTTAAAAAAAATACAGGAAGAACTATTGTCATTAATGTTGTATACCTTATGAAAATTAATGTTGTCATTGAAGAGAACGATCGAGCTGATCCTAGTATAATGCACGTGCGCTGCACGATTGCAAAAAGTATAGAAAAGAAAAGATATATAGTAAATTATAGAACCGCCTATATCAAAAAATTGTTCTGAAAATACAGGAGAACAATTTGTAAATAAGCTACAGCAGCCTAGTTATGATCAATTCATTCACCATCAATGTCAAAATCAACAAACGTTGCCCATATATAGAATCAATCTAAAGTGGAGAAATACTTAGCAAAATCAATATAAACATCAAATTCTACTAATGCTCATCTTTGGTTACTTTTATATTGCAAAACATCTAGTTTAGAGAATAAACAAAGAAAAAGAACAGTTAGCGAATAGAAAAATATACAAATAACTATATGAAAAAAAGTTATACTCACCAAAGAAAGGATTGACTTGCTATCTCAGTTGGTGTTTCATATTGTGGATGCACAACTGCACTTTGTATTTTTTTTGTTCTAATTCATGCTCAGCAAATAACCAGTCACTGAATTTTACACAGTCAAAAATGCAACTTTTGCCAGAAAATTTTTGCATATTACATGAATATCACTACTTAGGCCTTTTCGCTATTAGACCAGAGCACTTCACATTGTGTGCACAATAGCTGCTTACACTTCCCAAAAGCGCCATACAAACCTAATAATTGGCCATTTCAGCAACACACAATTACACAAATACATCAAAAAGATACAATTAATTAACTAATAATAATGAACTAATTACCTCTTAATCAGTCCATAACCAGGAGTTCCCATCACCATCATATCAACATTCAGCTTATCCACTGCCTCACATATCACCTTCCTCGCATCCGCAATCACTAAAGTCCAAAGCCATGAATTATTAAGATATATCAAATTTTGAGAACACATAAAATTTTCTATAAGGAAATTCGTTTGCAACAAAGATAAAAAATAATAATAATAATAATAGAAACATACATACATTAATCTATTCCAACCAATAAAGTGGAAGCAACAACATCCAATCAATTACAAAACCAATGTGATTTCTTGACTTTCTCCGTTACAAATAAGTATTCCTGCACAAAATAATTATAAGCATAAGTATATATATTATACAAAAGGTAGTTAATAAAGAGTTATAATGCACAATGTATGTTGATAATCAAATTATATTTTTTTCTCATAGTTGTGCACAATAGTATGTATTATATTTTAAGGTGTAAATTGAGAAAACCATGTACTTTTAAATACCAACTTGCCGTTTAATTTGAAGTTCCATGACATTTCACCAATACATCCTTGTAAACAACATTTTTGTATGAATGTCTTGCCGACGTGCTAAATGTCCATTCTTGATTAAGAGTTTTGTAGTAGATCTCGAAACTCCCCTAGACAGAGCGACATATAATTGTCCACGACTAAATACATGATCCGGAAGGTACACAGCAACATATGAAATGGTTTGTCCTTGCGACATGTAAATTGTCAAGGCGAAACTAAGTTGTACTGGAAATTGCTTCCTTATGAGTGTAAAAGGCATCCTTACATTTTCTGAAGGCTGAAAAAAAATCCGATGAATAAAGACTCCTCTCGTACCATAGCAATGACCAGTCACTATCTCTGCATCGATTATGTTTGGAGAGAAGTTTTTACAAATTAATCTTTTTCCATTGTAAAGACCAATTTTTGGATCAATATTTGTCAAAAGCATGATCGGAGCACCTATTTTCAGTGTCAACTTGTGTGGTGGAGTCCTCCAGGCGTAATAGATTTTAGATATTCTTTGTAGCCCCTGTTTTCCCATCCGTATTTTCTGTGTATTATTTGAGTTTGGGTTCTTTATAAAATTTTTCGTTTTCTTAAATTCATTTTTATTCAAAAATATTTTGTATATCATGCTAAAATTTGTTCTTTTTATTAATTGTATTTATTATTATTTTAAACGATTTCTTTATATACAAATCCTATTATTTGTGTTATTATTATTATTATTATCAGTATTATTATTTTGAAGTTAAAACCAAGTATATTATTTGTATGTGACTATCCTAATTGTTGTGAAAAGTTAAATATTAATCTAATTGTAATTTTCAAATTAATTTTATTAAACCCTGTAAATTATTGTTTTGCAATCTATGAGGAATTATGACATCTTATTTTATAAATCCTATTTATTTTTCCTATTGGATTTTTTTAAAACCCAATCCTATTATTTTCTATTGGATTTAATACCCTAAACCCTATTCCAATTCTTATTGGTTTTTAAAACTCTATTGGATCTTTTATTTAAATCCCAAATACCCTAACCCGATAAGCTATCCCTAATACCCATTAGCCCACTTCAGCTTAACCCTAAATTTCCCTACCTATATATATAACCCTGTTAGCCTCTTCATCTTTCGTTTCCACCCGTGCAGCCGCCTACTCCGAAACCCATACCTTGAGCCTCTTCATCTTCCTCACACAGCAACCCTCCTGCCGCTCTCATCCCCGACCTCCAAGCCAACCCCTGACTGCACCCCTTCAACCCATCTTCCGACCACCCTCTATCCCCCTGTGTGCTCTCCCTGCATCCGCGACATCCTCAGCGCCGCCCTTCTCCCCTGTGAGCCCTACCTCTTGCGTTGTGCCACCCGCGACAACCCCTCCGCCCTCTGCTGACGTCCCCCTGCCCTGCTGCGCCCAGCCTACAGCCACCTCCGCCTGGCCCTGGCCTCTGCTCCTCCTCGCCTACACCCACCTGCGGCACCACCCTGTCCCGCCTCCGATGCCATCGACATATCAGCCAGTGCAGCCCTCCGACAGTGCACTCCCCATTGCCTTGTTGTTGCTATTGTATGTAACACCTCGAATTCCAAAATACAACTGAATTCAAAATTCCACAGGATCTTTACACTTCTTTCGTACAATTTTACAAGGAAATAAAAAAATTCTTACATTAGAGTTACATTACATCTTTATATTATCACAGCGGAAGCAATTTTTTACAATAAATTACATGAAACAACATTTAAATCAATCTTGAGCAGCATGTATACTTCAATTGTCAAGCACCTTTACCCTGCATGTAAAACTATGGGCGCGTCAGTTCATTCACTAACGGAATATTATACACGGCCATCCTCTCTATGCCGGAAACAGTATAACGATTCTCGATACTTAGCGAATAACAAACTTGTTCACAACCAAAACTAAAGGGACTATCCTATTGATGTCGTGTTGTGTTGTGCACTTAGTCCTTAATGCAGTTATTATGTTATATGAAACTAATGCGCACTTGTTCAGATTCTATGCATCCCATACTACAGGTCCGAGGGCAAGCACTTAATCGTACTTCATCTTATAGGGTTCAATTCCTTGCCATGACTTAAACTACTATGGTAACTACGATAAGTATCCTAGATGTTCTATGACCTACGAGCCCATGTCCAGGCAGTCTGGAGGGGAATCCCATGCACTGACATGACGCATCAAGCAGGCAAACAATGGACAATTCAGCCTCCGCGATGGAACAATGGCACCAACCGCAATCATCAAATATCCCACAAGCGTCGCCATCGGGACGATAATTCCAGAGTAGTGCCTACGTCATGTCATGATGCATCAAGCAGGCAGTCTGTGAATCACTCTCACACCGCCAATCCGATGGCCCTCATACTCGTGTTTTCTCTTACTTTCATCACATCACCACTATGTGTCTAAATCCTTAAGTTATTAGAATCATGAACAAAAATCAATTCTCTAGAGTTAGCCTTTCCACTATACCGGTCTTAATCATTTATTCAATATGACCCAAATCTTGGTCTTTTCATTCAATTTCATTTCAATTCATTTCTTTTCTATGTCAGTATGAGGCTTAGCTACACTCTAGTTCTTAATTTCAATTCACAATCACACAAAGAATTGAGCCTTTCAAACTCATAAGTTCTCTTTTCATGATTAACAATAGTTTTTCCTTTTCATGTTCATAGCATTCATAATTATAAAACCTTTCATAATTCATCAAGATATTTTGATTCACTTCATATACAATTTCGTGCAAAAGACAAATAAAGTTCACTTTTCTAATTTGTCACATTCAATCTTCATACTTTCCATTATCAAATCTCTTTTTCAAGTTCAACAACTTATTTATTTTTATCACGAGGTAATTTAAAATCTGAGACGTCAAAGTAGTCTGGACAGTCGACTCTTAGAGCATAGTTGGTCGACTGTTCAGCAAAGATTAAAAGACTCAAGAAAATGGTCGGGACAGTCGACTGTTAACTTGGCCAGTCGGCTATTCTGTAAGGGTTTAAAACTCGAAAATAAAAGATCAGGGCAGTCGACTGTTAATAAGATCAATCGGCTGTTATGCGGTGTTTTAAAAACTCGAAAATAAAATGAATGGGGCAGTCAACTGTTAAACATATAAGGTCAACTGTTCTGCAAGGATTTCAACTCGACGAATTAAATATCTAGGACAGTCGACTATTTACGCCTATCCGGTCGACTGATCAGCAACAAAAATCAAAAGTTGGAATCATTTCTTCTTTCTTTTTGATTAACACACAAAATTTGGTTTAGATTACAATATGTTCATTTTCCCGAAAACTAACATACAGCTTTAGAATTAATTTTACAACAATCACAACATGCATAATTTACTAACCAATCTTAATAATATAAAGATTCTTACAATTAGCATTTTCCACACAAACACGACTTCTAAAAATAGCACTTTTCCCATAACCACAATTCTTCCACAGGGATAAGCATTTTTTCCAATTTAGCATGCTAGATTTAAAATCAAAATATCCTAACATCAATCATATCATTCAATCAAGTTCACCCATTCATTTCATGCAATTCCGCTTGTGTTCATTTTTACTTTAATCATAGTATTATCAAAGAACAATATTTTCACTTGTTTATTCTTGCATGATTAGCACAAAACCTAGCATGGTATCTAAATTAGAAGTCATGAGAAACACCCACCTATTTTGGAGAAGATGGAAAGAACGCTCCTAGAATGCAAGAAAGTGGCCTTCTCCTCCTAGAGTGTATTGCAGTTGCCTTCTCCTCCTTGGTGCTAGATTGGAACCCGGGCTTCCTTCTTCCTGTCGATTTGCCGGCCTCCAAGGATGCACAGACACTAGCACACACTCAATCTTTCTCTAACTCTTAATCTTTTACTATCTAGTATAGGTCTCTCTTATAATGAAAAATGGGTGCAAGAGTAACATAGGAAAAGGGGGGGTATTTATACAAGAATTTGGGTGGATTGAATGGGTAGGATTTGATCAAATAGTTAGGGATTAAAGGCTAGGATGAGTTTGGAAGTTACCATAATCACCTATGAATGAGTTAACCACCTCACCACTACTCCCATCTCTCCCTCTCTTTTGATTTCATCCGGCCATACCTAAGGTGTGTTTTGCACACTCTTGTGCATGCACGTGCAAGTGCAATGCACAAGCAAGCTTGTACCCCCTACAAAATTTGTTCAAGTACTTTCAATTAATTGTTTATTAAATTGGTCTACAACACAAGTTGGGTTAATTAAAAGAGGGTTTAAACTAAATGGGCTTACTATTGGCCAAAAGACCATGGGCTCAAATAATTAAAATAATTTATTAATACAGTGGGCTAAAAAGACAATTTGGACTTTAGATTTTAATTAGCCCTTAAAAGAAAATAATTTTTGTAAAATTAAGGAAGAACAAGTACTATCAAAAATATTTTATATGAAAAATTATACAATTGAAATCATACGTGCAAAACACGTAAAATCACAAAATATCTCATAAATGAAAACTAGGGTGTTACATTGTATTGGGTTGTTTGATCAGATTTTGATCAAGTGAACGTGGGCCGTCCGTTTGATCTTGATCATCATCGCAATCATGATCATCTTGATTGATCGATTCCTACCCGTCAGATCTTCATCATCATCATCATCTCATCTTGATCATCCGATCGGATCCTAGTCGTCCGATCTCTTCTTGAACATCACGATCATGATGATCATCAACTTCCTTTGATCGCAGCCATTCGATCGATCTATCTTGATCTTCATCGTCATTTTCATCATCAGGAAAATCTGACCGTCCGATCTGATCCGATCATCTTGATCTTGATCTTTGATCTCAGTCGTCCGATTGTGTTCATGATCCGTTCGTTGTGTTCGTTCATTCGTTTGCTTGAGTTCGTGCCCGGAAATCCGTTCCCACTATTCTTGCTCTTTGCTTCGTTCCGTCATCATCTCTCAGGCAAATAACTTGTACTCAATTCTTTTATATGATACAAGTCATAAATACCGCTTGTAGTATAGTTGGGTTCTAGAGACAACTCGTGTGTGATGAATTTTTGATGGGTATTGTCTCTATAGTGCTATTGACCATAGTTGCCTCACGACACAAATTTTGACATGAAACAACTTAGGTTTTGACCGTTCTTGATGTGATTATATTTGTGGGATAATTATAAAAAATCGTATGTTTGTTTGGATCCATGTGATATACTTGTTGTGGGCATGTTATATACCATATTTCATGATGTTTGGATATTTAGTAGACACTATAACATGTTTGGTTGTGTTTGGAACGAGTTTCATATGTTGTATGTTGATTTGCGGTTAAGAGAAAAACCTGTATTTTATCGATGATCAGTTTTGATTGATATTTTAGACCATATTAAGGTCAGTATCTTAAGTACAGTATTAAACATGATTTTTAGAGAAATCCGTCTTCTTTCCAAACTCTCTGACTTTGGTCGATTTCGTTTTCGTATGTGTGAGATATGATTGTTTTACTACAGAGGTTTATTTCATTTCCAGATTTCATTTCTTGATGATTTCGATGACTGAACTATTTTGATACTAGTGATAAGCATATTTTTCTAATCTGAAATTTTGCACAGTATTTCTATTTCTATTTAGGGATTACCCAGAATTATGATGGATTTTATTGATGAGTTTTATATGTCGTTTCATGCTTGTTTATAAAAACTATACTTGCTGGATTTTGCTCGTTGTTCTGTAAAGATTTGTATTTCACCCTAATTTCTTTTCTTGTATGAAAAATATTTATGAAATATGAAAGTTATCTTATTTTGTCTATTTTCATCTCCCTTTGGCGGATTTGGATTTTGTTTCACGGTTTGCGAGATATTACAGTTTTCGTACAGCAGTATTGGGAATTCCAGATTTGCCAAACTATCATTTCTTGATGTTTCCTAATTTTTGTTGGCTAAACTAATCTTACTTGAAAATTATGAAACTTTATATCCTGATACTGGACATATAGGGGAATACCCCAGATTTTTTCTGGATTAATTCGAGATTTTTTAATGCTGTTTTCCTGAGTTTGAATTCGATTTACTAATTTCTGGCTGAACGTATTTTCTGGTTTCAAATCAGTTTTGAGTTATGTTTTTTTGAAACACTATATCACTTATTTTTATTCGCTAGATTCGGTTGGAAGTCTATTTTCCAGATTCTCTGACGGATTCAGGTTTTGATATTTGTGGTAACGGAAATCGCTGTTTTAGTACAGTAGTGTCTTGCTGTCCTGAATTAACATTTGCATGATTCTATTCCTTTATGAATTGTCTATCATCTGTACCTGTTTATCTGTCACCCTGAACTTGTTACATATTTATACCATGCCATTGTTACTCTGTTTTCTGCACATACATGTCTGTCTGCTAATAATAATAAAATAACCAAGCCGGGGTTAAGGGAAAGATCTAGTAGTGAAAAATATAGAAATTGTTGCCGCTAAATTCGGTGTGGGGGCAAACAGATGAATTTGTGAGTTCTTGGGGAAACTGAATAGGAGAACCTGTATACCTGTTCCGTCGAACCCTGATCGTTGCTCCCGCCGTGCACCTGCAAAAAGTGCGAGACACCGGGGTTGTTCCCGGCGACGCACCCTCCGACGCTCAAGTCAGTAACCAGAAATGATTATGAAAGAGCGTTTAACTAGAGAAAGATTGATTACCTCTTAATGGAGATGGGTGAGGGGTATTTATAGGCGTCTTAGGGACTGGTTTTAGGAATGTAATCCCCGTGATTAGATAAGGAATATTCCCCGTAATCAGATAAGGCATGTAATCTGATAAGGTATATCCCCTATAACCAGTTAAGGAATTTAATCCCTAATCCCCAGTGAAAAGATAGCTGTGAATCATGGCCGTTGATTTAGATCTAATCAGGGACCTTGATTGTATCTTGTCGGATCGGGTTGGTAGCGGGTTGAAACCCGTACCCAGCTGAGGTGGATCCGTTTGCGGGTTATTGGATCTGTGAGAAGGAGACCCAGTAACCGCTTCGGACCCATTTGCATGTGAAATTACCGTTTTACCCCTGAGCTTTAAGATTCGAGTCCGATGTGAACGGTCCCGATTTAATCCTATTTTTAGCCATATCACGAGCCCCCCACTCCTAAAGACTGAGTGTAATCAGCCTTTGAGGAGTAGTTTAACTGTTCTAATGGCGTACGGGATTTTATCGGTGTTCTTAAGGGAGCTTGGAATCTTGCTCGGGGTGCAACCGTGTTATTATGGGCTTGCAAAATGCCCAAAGGTATTCTCAGAATTTTCCGGATTTTTGGCGATTTTTCCAGATTATTTATTTAACTTTGCGATGTATTGGCTAATTGTTCGGGGGTTTTAACCGTATATTCTAGGCGATAATTGCTCGTTCGGTGGCTTAGAAATATCCCCCGAATTTTTAATTATTTCCCGGAATTTTTAGCTAATTTTCCCGAATTTTTAGCGATTTTTTCGCAATTTTTTAAATAAGTAAAACGATTTAAATAAATAAAAATCGATTTTTAATACCTATTTATGGCGTGGCATCATCTGGGCCTTCGATCAAGGCGGAGCGCGAGTTTCGGAGCGATCAGACGATCCCTGTTCCTCGGAGGGGTTTTTTCCCAAAAATGGGGGTCGGCACTCCGTCACCTCGTCTCGGAGGCGTAGCGCCGCGGCTCAAGGGGTCGGAGAGTTTTTTTCGCCAAAATGAGGGTCGGTGACCCAGCATCCCGGCTCGGATGCGTCGCGCCGCGGCTCAAATGGGTCGGCGACTCGACTTGAAGGGTCGGTACCTCGGTTCGGAGAATCCAGGGTACGTGGCGTCATCTAGGCCGTCCATCTCCAGCGTGGATCCCCATAAAACGCTATCTTGTCGTTTTGTGGACGTGGCAAGATCTGGGTCGTCCATCATGACGAGCGCGCTTTTCTACAAGATCTGACGGCTCACAAGGGTCGGAGCGTTTTTTTTGCCAAAAACGAGGGTCGGTACCCCAGCATCCCGGCTCGGATGCGTCGCGCCGCGGCTCAAATGGGTCGGCGACTCGATTTGAAGGGTCGGTACCTCGGTTCGGAGAATCCGGGGTACGTGGCGTCATCTAGGCCGTCCATCTCCAGCGTGGATCCCCATAAAACGCTATCTTGTCGTTTTGTGGACGTGGCAAGATCTGGGTCGTCCATCATGACGAGCGCGCTTTTCTACAAGATCTGACGGCTCACAAGGGTCGGAGCGTTTTTTTGCCAAAAACGAGGGTCGGTACCCCAGCATCCCGGCTCGGATGCGCCGCGCCGCGGCTCAAATGGGTCGGCGACTCGATTTGAAGGGTCGGTACCTCGGTTCGGAGAATCCGGGGTACGTGGCGTCATCTAGGCCGTCCATCTCCAGCGTGGATCCCCATAAAACGCTATCTTGTCGTTTTGTGGACGTGGCAAGATCTGGGTCGTCCATCATGACGAGCGCGCTTTTCTACAAGATCTGACGGCTCACAAGGGTCGGAGCGTTTTTTTGCCAAAAACGAGGGTCGGTACCCCAGCATCCCGGCTCGGATGCGTCGCGCCGCGGCTCAAATGGGTCGGCGACTCGCTTTGAAGGGTCGGTACCTCGGTTCGGAGAATCCGGGGTACGTGGCGTCATCTAGGCCGTCCATCTCCAGCGTGGATCCCCATAAAACGTTATCTTGTCGTTTTGTGGACGTGGCAAGATCTGGGTCGTCCATCATGGCACGCATCACGAGGATGGGGTTCAGATCACGAAAAAACGCTATCTTGTCGTTTTGTGGGCGTGGCGCAATCTGAACCGTTCATCGAATTCTGACGCGAATTTCGAAGAGATCCGACGGCGACTTTGCCTCGGGAGGATTTTTTGCCAAAAACGAGGGTCGGTATCTCGCCACCTCGGTTTGCATTCCTCCGCGCCGCTTTTCGGGGGGTGAGCTGAATGTTTTTGGGCCAACCCGGTGGTTCGGTCACTGAGCCTTTCGCTCGATAGCTCGGCTCGTTAGACTGGTGGCCGAGTCGCAGCTTGTGTTTTTGGGGAGTTCCGCCATCTCTCTCGTACCGTCGCCTCTTTCTTACTGGGCGTTTGGGATTCTTAGTGGGCCTTTGGGATTCCCAAGGAGGCCCGTTATCACTTGGGGTTATAAGTTACCATTCCTTCACCCCTGAGCTTATTTCTCACTTTTCACTCCACGATTTTACTTTTGTTCTCCAAGTCTTCTGCTAGTGGCGCTCTTGCTCCACGGTGCTGACGTTAGCTGTCGCGTGGGCCAGGCGATTTCCGGCGAGCATTTTCCGACCGTGAACGTCACTTCAAAGGTTAGTTTGTCTTTGCCTTTGCTTTTTCAAGAGATGTCAAGGGTTAGCTCGGGGAGTGGTACCTCGTCCTCGGGCGATGATGGCGCCGGGGAGAGGAGTAGGGCGGAAGCTCGAAGGAAGGGGAAGCAGATGGCCGAACCGCTGGTTGCCGAGTCGAGGATCGGGAAGAAGAGGAGGACGGGGGAGACCTCGCTCCCCATAGTGGAGGTGATTGTGGAGAACCCGAAACGAGCCCCCGAGATAGGACAATATCCTTCCGTCCTGTCCGGGCATTCGGGAGTCAGGCAGTACGAGGGTGATCTTCTGGAGAAAGCGATCTACGGAAAGTCGAAGATCGTCGAGGAGCCTAGTCCGTTCCTTCACTCCGAAGCCGACGAGCTCACTTCGTCGTTGTCTGAGAAGGATCTTCTTCGGATCAGGAAGGCCTTCGCTATCCCGTCGGAGTACAAGCTGATGGTCGCTGGCCCCGGGGTGCGAGCAAACTCTAAGTTGCCGTCGTCGGACATGTGCATGTTTGACGTCGACTCCTTGAACGCGGGACTGTGTTTTCCGCTGCACCCTTTCATACTTCAGATCCTCGGCTGGTATTGTCTCGCCCCTACTCAGTTCAACCCGAACACTTGGCGTCATGTGAACGCATTCTTGCTTCAGTGCCACCGAGCCGAGGTAGCGCCGGATCTGTCAGTTTTCCGGGGCTTGTATCGGATAAATAGGCAACACCAGACGGAGTACCGGTACTATCTGGGACCGAGGAGAGGTGTTAAGATTGTAGAGAATCCCGACTCTCTTAAGGGTTGGAGGGAGAAGTATTTTATCGTAAGGGGTGAAGTGATTCGGCATATCCCGTCCCGGTGGAAGGTGGAAGTGCCGAAATTTGCGCGAAGCGACCCCGCACTATCTGAGGCCGAGGAGGACGTAGCGAGGAGGATCACGGCCCTTCCGGTACTGAGTTGGAGGGAGTTGACCGAAGAGGTGTTGTTCGGGTCCGGACTAAGCCCCATCGACCCGAGTACGCTCTTGACATCTCATTCATTTTTTTCTAAGTCTTCAATTCGTCTGTCTTGATTCGTTTTTTTTTTTGTTGATGCAGAGTCGATGAAGATTGACTTTAAAGCTATGATGGCCGATAGGTCCAAGCTGACCGGGACCAAAAAGAGGAAGAGGGCGGCCGAGGGTGCGTCTTCGGGTGCTCAGCCCGCGGTCGCCACTAACGTTGCTCCGCCTCCCCCGGCTACCGAGGCGCCTTCGGAGGTTGTGGTGGTGGAGGGGACCTCGGCCCCTGTCGCCCCGTCTGTGAACGAGGGTGTCTTTGATGTCAATGCGGCGCTGGCGCTCGAGTTTCCCCCATTGACTCAGGACGCCGAGGAAATCCTGACCGAGCAGCACAAGCAGTTGTTTGTGCCGAACTGGCTGGTGAGGAATCATGATGGTTTCCTCGGCAACTCGCAGATGTCAATGCAGGTCGTCAAACACTTGGCGACCCCGAAGGATAAGGCCGCGCTGAAGGCAGGGAGGGTCGGCGACGACACTTATGAAGTCGCCCGGGGGCTTGTTTCGGTAAGTGTTCGCAAATTTCTTCAAGTTTGTTACTCGGCTTGTACTTCGTACTTATCGTTGTCTTCGTAGGCCACCGTTCACTTCGGCCATCTCATGGAGGCGTTCGCCGCACAGGAGAAGGAGCTGAAGTCCGCCAGCGAGAAAGACAGGCTGGCGAAGGTCAGGGCGGTCAAGGATCTCGAGGCCGAGCAGAGGCGAGCCGAGGCCCTGGACGTTCGGGTGGCCGACCTTACTGCCGACCTGAAGAAAGCAAAGGAGGGCCTTGAAGCGGAGTCCGCCAAAGCTGCCAAGGCCGCCCAAGAACTTGCTGCGGCATTGAAGTCCTTGGCCGACGAGAAGGCGGAGAGGGAAGCGCAGGTCGCGAGGATCAGGGCGGAGGTTGAAGCCGAGATCGAGGCAGAGGCGAAGAAACATATGGCTGAGAACATGGAGCAATCCTACCAGACGGCCCTGGACCACGTCCAGGCTCGTGTCCCCGGCTTCGAGCGAGTTGGCTATCGACTGTGGCCCGAGTCGCCCGTAGACGACGAGGAGGGGGATGATGAGGACGAAGTCGAAGGCGAAGACGGGGGGGGAGAGGATGACCCGGCTAAGGGAGAGATCGAGGGGCCGCCCGTCGATGCGTCCGGGGTCAGAGCGGAGACGCAGGTGGACCCTTGATTCTTTCGTTAACCTTTTTGTAGTTTTTGTTCTGCTTTTTCTTCCGAACTTTGTAACGCCTTTTGCGGACTGGCCACCGCTTCTTGATGAATGAAAAAACGTTTTGTCTTTGAAATTGTCTAAGTGTTTGGTTCGGTCGTAGGATAGGCCCCCGTCACGACGATGGCTCGGCGACAAGTAGAGCTGTTCCAACTATCTCTCGTGAAACGCCTCGAGGGCGAGATCGACCTGACGAGGAGGATACTGTACAATGTGGAGAAGAAGAACGGGGACCTGTTGGCCGAAGTGTACCACTTGCGGATAGCCGAAGCCGAGCTATTTGCTAAGGAAGAAGAATTGGCTTCTGTTTTGGCCGAACGAGATGAGCTCGTGAAGAAGGTCGAGCATTTGCAAAGGGTGACAGTCGACAAGAGTATCGAGGTGACCCATCTGCGTCGTGTCATATCTGACAGCGCCGAATACCCTGGATCGGCGAAGCTTCCTCGGTTCAAAATTGTCGTGAGGGACGAGGCGCTGAAGAACCGGATCGTCGAATTGGAGGAGGAGGTCGCTCGGCTCAAGCCTCAGCCGGTGAGGGCCAACGTCCGGAGCACCTCGTGTACTCGCGAAGAGATTGAGCGAGGGATCACGTTCTATCAAGCGGCGACCCGGACTCCTATCATCGGCATGTCAGCCGCCGACGCACAAAGCGGTGTGGCGGTGTCTTCAAGTGGTGCTTCGGTCGGGGCGACTGTGAGGGTCAGCGGCGAAGGGGCGTCCCGGTTCGTTGGCTTGGAGACGAGCTCGGAGGCCAAGAAGCGCCGACCCAAAGTGTCGTTGAACCGGAGTGTCCCCCTTCCTCGGAGGAAATGAGCGGGTCATGCCTTCTGATATTTTCGTTGAACTCGCTGTTGTAATCTTTTTGTAATCTCGTCCAAGTCATTAATAAAATTGGGGTTGATTTATCCGAAGTGTCTTCTATTGGCTATTCATCGAGTCTTTTGTCGCAGCTCTGATCCTGTCGCTCGGCTATTGGTGCCGATCGACGTGGGGTGTCCATGGCCGTTGGATGGTGGCACGAGTCCAGAGGCAGGCCCATATCCCAAGAAAACGTTATCTTGTCGTTTTGTGGGCACGTGGCACAACTGGATCCACTCATCACGCTCTGGCACGCAATTTGAGAGGATCTAACGGCGAGTTGCCTTCGGGATGATTTTTTGCCAAAAACGAGGGTCGGTACCTCGTTAGTTCGGCACAATTTATGGTCGAAGCGAATTCTCCAACAATGTGTTGCTCTGACTCTGTTGTTCGGCTCTTGGCGCCGATCGACGTGGGGTGTCCATAACCGTTGGATGGTGGCACGAATCCAGAGGCAGGCCCAAGTCCCAAGAAAACGTTATCTTGTCGTTTTGCGGGCACGTGGCAGAACTGGATCCACTCATCACGCTCTGGCACACAATTTGAGAGGATCTAACGGCGAGTTGACCTCGGGATGATTTTTTGCCCAAAACGAGGGTCGGTACCTCGTTAGTTCGGCACAATTTATGGTCGAGACGAATTCTCCAACAATCGTAAAGTCATTTTAAGAGATGAAGGAGCAGTTTCGAATGGCGAGCTACTTCTAGTCCGCTTAGGAGCGGACTTGCGAAGCAAAATCGAGCCAAGTGTTGGACTCCGATCCATTCAACGGCAGCAGGAGCAATTTCGAACGGCGATCTGCCCCCGGCCCGTCTGAAGACGGGCCGAGTAGGAAGAGTCGAGCCGAGTGCTGGACTCCGAACCATTGTGTGATTAGTTTAAGAGATGCAGGAGCAGTTTCGAATGGCGAGCTACTTCTAGTCCGCTTAGGAGCGGACTTGCGAAGCAAAATCGAGCCAAGTGTTGGACTCCGATCCATTCAACGGCTGCAGGAGCAATTTCGAACGGCAATCTACCCCCGGTCCGTCTGAAGACGGGCCGAGTAGGAAGAGTCGAGCCGAGTGCTGGACTCCGAACCATTGTGTGATTAGTTTAAGAGATGCAGGAGCAGTTTCGAATGGCGAGCTACTTCTAGTCCGCTTAGGAGCGGACTTGCGAAGCAAAATCGAGCCAAGTGTTGGACTCCGATCCATTCAACGGCTGCAGGAGCAATTTCGAACGGCGATCTGCCCCCGGCCCATCTGAAGACGGGCCGAGTAGGAAGAGTCGAGCCGAGTGCTGGACTCCGAACCATTGTGTGATAAGGGAATTAGAGGCGGAAGTACGCGATAATGTAAAAAAAACTTTATTTATTTATTAATATCTAATGGTCGGCTGCTTCTAAAGTTGCTAGCCGTTATTACAATGAAAAAAGAACAAAGGAAAAATTACTAGTAGCAAGAGTGGTGGCCCGACATCTCGAGTTACTTAGATAGGCGGGGTTGCCTTCTCTTGGTATTTCAAAAGATGGTCGGCGTTCCAAGTCCTGGGAATTTCTCTACCCTCAAGGTCTTCTAGCTTGTACGCACCGGGGCGGATCACTTTGGATACTTTGTACGGTCCCTCCCAATTTGGGGCCAGTTTGCTCTTCTGTCCGGGGAACGAAATGGCCAGCTTTCGGAGGACCAGATCCCCCTCTTTCAGGTCGGTTGGGCGGACCCGTTTGTTGTAGGCGAGTTCGATTCTTCTTCGGTAACCTTGCTGCCGTATGGCTGCTCTTTCCCGAATTTCGTCTATCAAATCTAGGCTCGTTCTGAGCTCCCTGGCATTCTGTTCTTCTTCGAAGGCTATCAGGCGAGGAGAGGGTATTCCAACTTCTAGTGGGATGAGGGCCTCGGACCCATAGGTGAGATTGAACGGACTCTCGCCTGTCGGGGTCCGCTTCGTGGTTCGGTAATTCCACAACACATTGGGCAGCTGATCGACCCACAATCCCTTGGAGCACTTGTCGAGTCTCTTCTTGATGCCGGAGAGGATCTGTCGGTTGGCATTCTCGGCTTGGCCATTTGACTGGGGATGAGAGACTGAGGAGAAGCGGTGCTGTATGGCTAGGTCTTCACATAAGGCTCGGAAGGCAGCTCCAGCGAACTGCGTACCGTTATCTGTAACTATGACTCGGGGAACACCGAACCGGCAGATTACATTTTTCCAGAAGAATTGAACGACTCTGTGTTCGGTAATCGTAGCCAAGGGCTCGGCCTCTACCCATTTCGAGAAATAGTCGACTGCCACGACTAGGAACTTCAATTGCCCGGGGGCCGGTGGAAATGGCCCAAGTAAATCCATCCCCCACATTGCAAAGGGGATCGGACTTGATAGGGAGGAGAGTGGTGCTTGTGGAAGGCGTCGGATGTCGGAATACTTCTGGCAGGAGGTGCATTGCCGAACGTGTCGTTCGGCATCCCGTAGGAGAGTGGGCCAGTAATACCCGTAGTTTAACACTTTACGTGCCAAGGCTCTGGAGCCGGAGTGGGCTCCGCCGATGCCCTCATGGAGCTCTTGTAGGGCGTAATCAGCTTGTCCGGGTGAGAGGCATCTTAGGTAGGGCCGACCATCTACCTGGGTGAAGGAGCGCTTATACAGAATGCCTTCGACCAGTATGTGACGCTCGGCTCGGGTCCTTATCTTTCGGGCTTCCTTCGGATCCCTTGGGAGGAGTCCGTCTCTTAAAAACTCGATGAGGGGCTTCATCCAATTATCTTCGAGGGGAAGTGGCAGTGTTTCGACGGAGTTGAAAGCCTCGTCCCCTATGCTTGGCTTGAGGAGGACTTCTATCAGAACAGTTTGTTCGAGGCCTTGCAGGGATGAGGAAGCTAATTTGGACAGGGCGTCGGCCTGGGCATTTTCCTCCCTGGGGATTCTTCGGATGTAGGCCTCCTCGAAGTGCGCCATGAGGCTCTTCACTTTAGCCAAGTACTTTACCATCCTGTCATCGCGGGCTTCATATTCGCCGAGGACCTGGTTGACGACCAACTGAGAGTCGCTGAAGATCTGCAGGCGTCGCGCCCCTGCGTTTCGGGCCATCCCGAGGCCGGCTATGAGTGCCTCGTATTCGGCTTCGTTATTCGAGGCTTTAAAGTTTATCCGGAGGGAATATTGAAGGACAAAGTCGTCTGGGCCCGCAAGGATGACTCCAGCCCCGCTCCCCTCGTTGCAAGAGGATCCATCGACATATACCGACCAGATAGGCGGGCCCTTCATTGTCTGCTCGGGGTCGGGGATGGTCGTTTCCACTATGAATTCGGCCAGCGCCTGCGCCTTGATGGCGGTTCGAGGCTGATAAGTAATATCATGTTGGCTCAGCTCGATCGACCACTTCATGAGGCGGCCGGAAGTCTCTGGCTTGTGAAGGATCTGTTTCAACGGCTGGTCAGTAAGAACGACCACCGAATGAGACTGGAAGTATGGCCGAAGCTTTCTTGCAGCCATTATCAGGGCGTAGGCTATTTTCTCAATTTTCGGGTACCGGAGCTCGGCGTCCCGGAGCACTTTGCTGACGTAGTAAATGGGCTTCTGAGTTCTTTCTTCTTCCCTGACTAAGACCGCACTTAGTGTCTGTTCCGAGGCTGCCAAGTAGAGGTAGAGGGGTTCGCCCGGTATGGGTTTGCTGAGAAGGGGCGGATTGACGAGGTAAGCTTTAAGCTGGTCGAAGGAATCTTGTTGTGGCTGCCCCCACTCGAACCCCTTAGTCCCCCTCAGGGCTTTGAAGAACGGGAGGCATTTCTCCCCGGACTTCGACAAAAAGCGCCCAATGGCAGCTAAACGACCTGTCAGTTTCTGAACTTCTTTGACGTTTCTAGGCGGGGCCATGTCCAGTATGGCCCTGATCTTCTCCGGATTCGCCTCTATTCCTCGTTGGCTAACCATAAAGCCGAGGAACTTGCCTGATGGGACGCCGAACGCACACTTGTTCGGGTTGAGTCTCATATTGTGCTTTCTCAAAACATCGAACGCTTCTTGGAGGTCGGCCTCATGATCAACGCCTCGGATGCTTTTCACAAGCATGTCATCCATGTAGACTTCCATGTTCCGGCCAATCTGGGCCTGGAATACCTTGTTGACGAGACGTTGATACGTTGCCCCTGCGTTCTTCAGGCCGAACGGCATGACTCGGTAACAATAGAGTCCTTGGTCTGTTACAAAAGACGTCTTCGGAATATCCGGGGGGAACATCCTTATCTGATTGTAACCCGAGAAAGCGTCCATGAAGCTGAGGAGCTCATGTCCCGAGGTTGCATCAATCAGAGTGTCAATGCTCGGCAGAGGGAAGGGATCTTTAGGGCAGGCCTTGTTGAGGTCAGTGAAATCAATACAGATTCTCCATGTTCCATTGGATTTCTTCACCATGACTACGTTTGACAACCACTCCGGATAATTCACCTCCTGTATGAATCGGGCTTTCAGCAATTTGTCTACCTCCTCTTTGATAGCGAGCTGGCGCTCGGGGGCGAACTTGCGCCTCTTCTGCTGGACCGGTTTGGACCCCGGATCAACGCTGAGGCGGTGGACCAAGAGTTCTTCGGAGATACCGGGCATGTCCGCCGCTGACCATGTGAAGAGGTCTTGGTTGGCTCGGATGCATTTCACAATATTTGAATGTAGGGCGAACGGAAGGGCCTTGCTGACATAAAACTTACGGGTCGGCTCCTGCTCCGAGAAGAGTATTTCCTCCAGCTCATCTACCGGCTCGGGAGTTGGCCGAGCAGCATCTTGTGGGATCTCGAGTGTTTCTAAGGAGAGGACGGGTCCGAGTGTGGAAGTCATGTAACACTTGCGGGCCTGTTCCTGATTGCCCTTAACTTCTCCCACTCCAGCCCGAGTGGGGAATTTCATTTTGAGATGATAGGCAGAAGGGACGGCCTCAAGGGCGGCTAGGCCGGGCCGACCCAAAATGACGTTGTAGGCCGCTGGGACATCTACGACCATGAAATCCATTGACTCCGTGCGGGTAGTAGGAGTTTTGCCTGCTGTGACATCGAGGGTAATCACCCCTTCGATCGTCACCGGCACTCCCGTGAACCCATGGAGCGTATACCCGGCGGGCTTCAGTCTGTCTCGGGAGAGCTTCAGCCCCTTAAAAGCATCGAGGAATAGGATGTTTACAGAGGAGCCGTTATCTACTAGGATTCTTTCGACTTTGAAATTGGCCATGTGAAGGTTGATGACGAGTGCGTCACAATGAGGGGTGCGGACGCCCTCGAGATCTTCGTCAGAGAAGGTGACGGGCACTCCGAGTCCTTTGGGGGGAGGGGTGGCTCGGACAGAATTCACTTCTCTAATAAAAGCTTTCTGAGAAGAGTTCGAGGAGCCCCCCATTGGACGCCCATGGATAAGGTGGAGGACTCGCTCTTCCTCGAACTCTGGCGTCTCTCCCCGTTCTGGACGTTTGTTAGCCCCCCGAGGCTGGGAAGGAAGTTCGGCTCCATCCTTTCTTACAAACTTCGCCAGCTGCCCCCTCTGGATAAGGGCTTCGATCTCGTTTCTCAGAGCCCGACAGTCGTTGGTGTCATGCCCATGGTCCCGGTGATAACGGCACCATTTGTCTTTATCCCTCCTTTTGGCTGGGGTGTTCATCTTTGGAGCTGGAGGTAGGACCCCTTCTTTTTCGACTTCCATGAAAATGGCGGAGATGTTTGTGGTGAGGGGAGTAAACTTTTCAAATCTAGGGGGAGGCCGGCGCTGGCCAGCATTATCCTTCTGAAACTTTTTGGGTCCCTCTTCTTCCGTTCCCTTCCTCTTAGACCCGGAGGCGGTTGCTTCCCAGTTGGGCGGTTCCTCAGCCTCTTCAGCTCGGATGTACTTTTCAGTGCGGAGGAGGAGGTCAGAAAAGTCATGTGGCGGTTTCTTGGCGAGGGAGGAGCGGAGGTTGGAATTTAGGATGTTGGATTGGAACGCCGCGGTAGCGACGGATTGGTCGAGGGATGCGATGGTTCTGGCCTCGGCTGTGAACCTCTTCACGTAGTCCCTCAATTTCTCCCCCTTCTGCTGACGGAGGTGCAATAGGGAGATGCTGGTCTTCTCGGCCCTTCGGCTGCTGACGAAATGGGTGATGAACAGGGTTTCGAACTGTTCGAAGGAGAATATTGACGCCGGGGCAAGACGAGAGTACCATTCTCGAGCTGGGCCTTTCAGAGTTGCAGGGAATGTTTTGCAGAGGAGGGCATCGGACGCTTGATGGAGGAGCATCAAAGTCTTAAAGCTTTCGATGTGGTCAACTGGATCGGTCTCCCCAGTGTAGTTCTCGAACTGGGGAGGTTTGAAACCGAAGGGAACAGGAGCATCTACTATGGTCCGGGAGAACGGGGGTCGGCTAGGACGGAGGGTCCTCCCCCTGAGTTCTTCTTCTCGGTTTATCTGTCCCAAGAGTTTTTCCACCTCGTTCAGGCGGCGGTTCATGGTGTCATCTCTCCGACGGTGATCTGCCGAGCCACGGGACTCGTCTTCGTATGAGGGGGAGCGAGGGCTGCGGCGATGGTAGCTTCGAGAATGTCGAGGACTCGGGGTGCGTCTGGAATTGGTAGGAGCGGGTCGAGGAGAAGGGGATCGTCGGCGAGGGCTCCGGACCGGAGGAGGGGATGGGGCCCTTTGCTCATTGGGGTTCTGACGGAGGTTGAGGGCCTGTTGTACCATTGCTTGGAGTTGTTGGAACTCGGCACGGGTGATGGGTGCCTCATTGTTCCGGGGCTGCTGCCGACCCGCTGGAGAGTGCCTCCTTCGGTAGTGATCGGGGGAGTCCTTTCTCCCTCTTCGGACGGGGGACCTCCTGCGCTCTCGGTGTCGGGGGGATTGCTCTCGCTGGCGGGAGGCTTCCCCCCGAGCCCGCTTCTCATCCAGATGGCGACGAAGGTCGTCATCTTCCGGGCGTTTGGGAGGGGTATTGCGGCGACCAGAGGCTCGGGGATGATGGGAGGCCATGGAGGCACTGGAGGCAGTGTGGATGGGTATGTTCTCTTGGTGAAGAGGCTGTTTCTGGGGGTTAGGCCCCTTCGGATCAGGATGTGGAGGGTTCCGCTGGGGCGGCTCTTCCACGGTAGGGGGGAGTTGCCCTTGTTGCTGAGCGGGATCAGGAAGGACTTCTTGCTGGTCAGGGTTGGGCGCTCGGTTGGAGCCCCTAGATCTGACTTCGCGAGGCGGCATGGCAGGAGAAAACCTGTTCACCGGAAGGAGGAAAGGTCGCTATTCGTTAGTTTCCCACAGACGGCGCCAATCTGTTGCCGCTAAATTCGGTGTGGGGGCAAACAGATGAATTTGTGAGTTCTTGGGGAAACTGAATAGGAGAACCTGTATACCTGTTCCGTCGAACCCTGATCGTTGCTCCCGCCGTGCACCTGCAAAAAGTGCGAGACACCGGGGTTGTTCCCGGCGACGCACCCTCCGACGCTCAAGTCAGTAACCAGAAATGATTATGAAAGAGCGTTTAACTAGAGAAAGATTGATTACCTCTTAATGGAGATGGGTGAGGGGTATTTATAGGCGTCTTAGGGACTGGTTTTAGGAATGTAATCCCCGTGATTAGATAAGGAATATTCCCCGTAATCAGATAAGGCATGTAATCTGATAAGGTATATCCCCTATAACCAGTTAAGGAATTTAATCCCTAATCCCCAGTGAAAAGATAGCTGTGAATCATGGCCGTTGATTTAGATCTAATCAGGGACCTTGATTGTATCTTGTCGGATCGGGTTGGTAGCGGGTTGAAACTCATACCCAGCTGAGGTGGATCCGTTTGCGGGTTATTGGATCTGTGAGAAGGAGACCCAGTAACCGCTTCGGACCCATTTGCATGTGAAATTACCGTTTTACCCCTGAGCTTTAAGATTCGAGTCCGATGTGAACGGTCCCGATTTAATCCTATTTTTAGCCATATCAGAAATGTATACTGAGAAGAGGGCACGTGTTCTCTATCTATTACGTGTTCATGATTACATGATTCACGACTTTATTATTTGACCCTGTCTACATTACTTCCTATAGGAAGGTGTAGGGAAGAAGAGAAACACTAGGTTCTATTTATCTGTCTGATCAGATTATCTGATATCTGTCTATCTGAACCCTGAGTACACTGCCCTATATGATCCCCTATGAAATCTACAAACGTAACTGTTTTGAATGTAGCAACTATGTAATAAAATGATGGCACATGAAGTTCTACCTAATTAGTAATTAATACAAGACTTATAAGAATTTGTATCTGACATCTATATTTGAACTGAATCTATTATCTGTATCTGCTACTAGCTATCTAATTATCTGATTATCTGTTATCTGTCTGACACAATCACTTGACACTATTATCTGACACTAACATCTGTAGATCTGTCTGCATAGCATCTGACACCTGATACTTGACATATGTTATCTGTATCTGTTGATATACCATGTTATCTGATTTGTTTCCTTATTCATGTTAGATATTATATTTCTTTTGACACACTTATATCATACTATGTTTGTTCTGTTATTACTTTATATTTGTTATTTGCCCTATGTACTTGTATCCTCTATTACAAGCGGCCCGTAACTTGCATTGACAGGAATCTTGTTTCTTTTTCCTTCTTCCTGCAATTTGTCAAATTGCAAATTTTGGTGATCAGCTGCCCGATGGAGTATGTGATCTAAAGTTCTAGTTGGCCAGAGTTTTTGTTATCTTCATTTATTTCCTGTTGCTCATTTTAAACAATGTATCTGTTACTTGGATTCTTTGTGTTTGGGCAGTATGACCCAGGATTTTTGACTTGTTCAGATTTGATTTATTTGAGATTAATACATTTTGTTTCAAGTAAATTCTGTTGGTATATTGATTCAATTATACATGTGTGGTTGATTCTCTTGCTTCCGACTCTGATTATTTTGTGAGATGTTGTATAGATTTCTGAACAACTTATGGATGATAAAATTATTCGCTGGGCCAATGTTACGTGCTCGTATTCCGTATTTTTAGGAAGCGGGGCATGGCAAGGTTTTTAGTGGTATCAGAGTCATATTTGGCTAATATATTAGTTTGACTGATATATTAGACAAGCTTGGCTCGATCTGGGATCGGCTCATCATTCCACAACCATGCATACATGAATGAATTATAATCAACTTGATCTAATACTAATCTTATTCTGTTCATTCGATCCCTTCTTATTTGATTCTTTGATTCCTTATTTCTTCCGTCTCTTTTAGTCGTTGATTCCTTATTGGGTATAGTTTCGTTCTTTTCGTACCCATATTCTTTTCATTCTTTCATTCATCTTGCATTATTCCTTCATATTATCTTTCTGCATTGTGTTTTCCTCATCCTTGATCATCAATTCTTTTTTTTCTCTTGCTTTTGATTCTATCTTAGGTGTTGTCCTTGTTTGTTTTTTCCTGCTCATGTTCTTTTTGATTCTGGTGCAAGCAATCTCTTATTTTCTACTTGCCTCGTTGATTCCTTCTTATTTCAACTCGTGTGTCATTCATTGTAACATCTATTTTTTTTAATTCCTTAATTATTTGTTTTAAATTATTTTAAATATGTTTCTGAGTATATTTACCCGTATTAATTAATTTTATTAGTATTAGAATGATTAAATTGATATTTTGGGATAAACGGGAAAAATTGACAATATAGGAGTTTTGAGATGAGTTTTCTCGGAGGAGACGAATCCGATTTGACCCGAAATTTTTCTGGGGCATTTGTTCATGATAGGGGGTTCAAATTTTCGAGTTATTAAATTATAGTTTGAAGCTGAAGGTATTTTTCTGAAATATTGCGATATTCGTATATATACATATTTATACGTATTGCTACCGTTCGTAACTATTGATTTTGATTACTATTATGCATACAAATGCATTTCTAATTTTATTTTATGTTTGAGAAGAATTTAAGTACATTAGGGAGTGATTTTTACAAGAAAAACCCTAGAAGAGTTAACTAGAAGGGTATAGATATAAACCTATCGTCAATTAGGGGCTTATATGAAATTTTGCCCTTTTAATTACTTCTCCATACTCTTTCTCCTCCCCCTCCTTCAGATTTCGGCCAGCACAACCTTTCCCCAACCGGCCAAGACCTAGGGTTCAAACCCTAGCCAATATTCATGGGGTTCTTCACAAAAATTGAGGGTTTAAGCTAATCTGGAGGTACTCTACTCATTTCCGAAGTCTATTTGCAAAGAGAAGGCTTGGAAGGTAAGAAATTATGAAGTTTAGTTTATGGAAAAAAATATGATTTTGAGTTTTAGTGTTAGAAAATGATATAGTAGGGTAATTAGGTGATGCTAGTAATTATAGAGAAGGAAGATTGGTGAGAAATTGAGTGTTTTGAGAGTTATAAATTAATTAGTGTGTTGGCTTTAGAATTTGGATAATAAAGAGAATAATTGGTAAGTATGGATTATAGAAATTGTTGTGTATTAAGGGAAAATAATTTAGAATGTGTTTAGTGAGAATTTTGTGAAGTTAGAAACCCGTCGGAATCTCAAAAAATACGGGTACACTATTTATGCACGCCGGGTGTTCGGTGAAATGCCCGAGCGAGGTTTAGGTGAAAATTTGATGGGTTCGGAGGTATAATTGAGTTATATTATTATTATTAACCCAAATTTGTGAGATAGGGAAAAAGAGGATTTAAGAAATTAGAAAATATAAATTTTTCTTATTAGGAAGCCTCCGATCAATAAGGGAGTGTTTGTATTGGGATCCGAATTCGAAATTTACCGATGTAGCTCACCTACATATGTCATTTGTGACACGTGGGTGAAGACGGATTCGAATTTGGAGGTCCGTAGGTCAAGTTTTGAGTTTTAAACTAATCGGTTCTATAATTTTCCAATTAGGTGGAAAAAGTTGAACTTTGACGGGCTATCAGGCGGACGTGGGACATCGTTTGCTTGATCCGTCAGGTGAGTATATTGTATTTATAAATATTTTATATTGTGGCCAAATTTCGTGGCTTTTTGATAGGTTTTGTAAAAGTTATAGCAAAAATTGATTTCCAAGGAAAATACGGATTTTTGGGGCCCGAAAATGGGTTTTTGTGATATGTGGTGAAATTAACTATTTTAAGTGTACAAATCCTATATTATGGATTAATGTGACGTGTTGAAGTATAAAAATTAAATATATTAAATCGTTTATGCGTATTTTTACCCCGTGCATGTTTTGTGCATGTTTTTGGGGGTATATAGGCCGATATAGGCAATCGGGTATATGCGGAGCCTGGTGTATGGGCTAGCATGCTATGGATGGATGCTATAAGGTGTAATTAGATGAAATTAGTGATTGTGATCATGTTTTGAAGATCTGTGTAATTATAGTGCCCGTTTTGTGCATGTTTTGGGGCATATAAGCCCTTATAGGTGATTTTATCTATATGAAACATGATGTATGAGCTAGTATGCTATAATTAGATATTATAAGACTTAATTAGAGGAAATAAGTGGTTTTGGCCCCTTATGATGGGAAACCCGCATGTGTGATGTTTATTTGTAATATATATAGATGATTATGATGTGTGATGCAATAATTGACGAAATTAAATAAGTGGGTACATGTTTACATTTTAATTATGTTTGAAATGAATCAATGGGCAATAATATGACATGTTGGTTTATATGATAAATGACTTGGTGTATGTTTATATGGGATTTCATGAAGTAGCGGATAGCATGGTATTCATAATGGGTGATGTTATGGTAAATTAAATAACATGATGGTTTCTATGTTAAATGACATGGGGTATGCATATATATATATATATATATATGATACAACGAGATGATAATAAATATCGTGGACATCAGATGTGCATCAAACGCAAGAAAAAAGGTGAGATGGTAAGTGTTAATAAAATGTGTTATTATTCTTGTGATTAAAGTCAAGGATGTGGCTATTGTTGAATTAAAAGCTGTGATGCTTTATGTTGATAAAGTAAAATGGAAAGATGCAATGAATAATGCTAATAACAGATGGCTTTGTTGACCAGTACCTACAACAATCCTGGGGGTTTGGGCTAGACCTCCTAATGCCCAAGGACCGGCTTGGGAATAGTGGACCCAAACTATGTTTGGGGTAAGTGATTTTTATCGCCCAAGCTATCGGCTTGAGGCCCGATTTCCCTCGATGATAGCCGTCGCGAGGAAGAACCCAGTTTACCTGGGGCGATGTTTTTCCCTCCTGGCTATCGGCTGGGAGGAAGTACCCAGTTTACCTGGGGCGATGTGTTTTCCCTCGATGACAGCCGTCGCGAGGAAGTACCCAGTTTACCTGGGGCGATGTGTTTTTCCCTCGATGACAGACGTCGCGAGGAGGCACCCTAGTGGGACTAGGAGTGCTGTGTTCCCTCGCTAGTTCGGCTAGGAGGAAGACGTAGCCTCGGACGAGTAAGACTCTGTGTGAGCATCGGGCCGCGTGTTTACTGGGCTGTCGGCTTTCAGTATGTTGGGATACTGTGGCTCACTGGTCGACAAACTAATAAAATAAATAAGTGTTAATAATAAATGTGGTAGTAAAGAAAGTGGTAAGTGGAATGTGAATTGTGTGTGGAAAAGAAAGTGGATAGTAAATTGTGAATTGTGTGTGGAAAAGAAAGTGGCTAATAAAATGTGAATTGCGTGTGGAAAAGAAAGTGGATAGTGAAATGTGAACTGTGTGTGGGATAGAGAGTTGTTGTGAATGAAGTAGATGTGAAAGTGAACGTGTTATGAGTTAGTGTATGAAAAGAAGTGATAAATGCAGCTTGTGATTAATTTAAGATGAAAATAATAAAAGAGATGTGTTATCATGAATAATACAAAGTAATTGCATTATGTGTGTGATCATTAAAGTAAATACAGATTGATATGAGTTGTACCTTGGAATTGTGTCAAGGAACTACCCGCCCGTAATTTGTGTGGAAATTGTGGGAACTACCTGCCTTGGCATAATTCGCAGGGTGAGTGGATATAATAGTGGTAATGATTGATAGAAATGAGAAATAAAGTGAAGTGAAGATGATAAGTGATTGAAGTGAAATTAATAATCAAGCTATCGGCTTGAGATGTGATGTGATATTACCCAAACTGTGTGTTTGAGGTACAGTGATTATTACCCAAGATATCGGCTATGTGATATTACCCCTTATTTTAATTTGGCATTCGTAAGTTTAATTTATTTTCTTTATACTATTTAAATTTGTTATTTGATTAATAACTATACTAACACCAGAAATGGCTAACCCCTTAGTGTTTGGGGGTTAGGGGAGTCTGAGGACTACCCTAGATCCCTCACTGTTGCAGGTTCTCATCAGTGCAGAGGTGAGGCGTGGATTGGTAGTATAACATTTTATTTTAAAAATTTGTATTCTTTAGTTATAGGAATAGTGAAATTTATGATTTAAATTGTATTGTGGGTGTATAAGCATGTATATGATGTTGATGAGTATAGTGTGAGGTGGTGTAGTATGTTTGTGACCCGTACCCACCTCGTTGTGGAGTACCGGGCTCTGTGGTAGGTTTTACAAGGACTTTTCTAAAAATTTACCCTGTTTTTCAAAGAAATTTATAGTTTTTAATTGATATTTGATAATCCGTTATGAGTTTGGCCCCAGAGCATTCTATTATATTGCCTGTGTGTATCCGCTCATTTTGGCCTGGGGAGCCCATGAAAATATTATGTTGATTGTGAGCTACTGAATTTTGAGCAGAATTCCGTAAGCTTTTTGTGTTTCGGGGCAAAATTTACAGGGGAGACTCTGTCAAAATTTTTCCTGAAATATAACTTTCTTAGTTTATGATCAAAGTGATATAGAAATTGAAAGAATTGAATTTGGAGACTTAGTTTTCAAAAAAAAAAAAAAGAAAAGAAAAAATTGGGGTGTTACATTCATTGCTTTCCATGTCTTGCATTCATCTTCATTTGTTGACTCATTTTGAGTATCATGCTAGTTATTCCTTCCCTACCATATTCTCTTCAAATTTTGCTTGTGCCCCCTCGTTCCTCTTCCTTCATATTCAATTCTTTGATTTCTTATTTTCTTTCGTTCCATGTAGTCGTCCTCCTTTGTTGACTTTTTATTGAGTATAAAATTCATTCTTCTCCTGCCTATATTTTCTTTATAATTTTTTCCGAATATTTTATGTATTTCGATTATTATTTGTTCTATTTTGGATCTTCTATAAAATTGTTTTCTAAAACAAAAATTTTGTTATCTCGAATAACTGTATTTTAATATCACAAAATTCAAAACGTAACTTCGTACTTAAATTGAACAATCAATATCTAAGTATGTGCGGAAGATTGCATCATCTTGTTCATCATTTTGTTGCAACTGGATGTCGAGATGGCAACATGCAACTAGACATCAATGAAGACAAATTACAACTGGATATTGGGGAGACAAAATGTGCAACCGAATATCCAGATGGCAACCTGGAACCTGATGTCGTGAAGGCAAACCCGCTACTTGATGTCGAGAAGGCAAGTATACAGATGGACATAAATGAGGAGAACTCACATCAAGAAATTTCTACTATAATAAACCCACTAGTTTTTTAAGTATATATTACTTATCACTGTTCTATTCTTTTGTACTGGTTTGCTTGAATAGTAGTAGTAATAATAACTTCACTTTCCATTTAATAATTGATCGGCTATATATATATGTACTCTTGTTTGGATTATTTTTATATAAAGTTGATAAGCCAAATTCTTATTTTATTGTATATTGTTATTACTACTACTATTATTATTATTGTTTTCCTTATTATTATTAGTATTATTATTATTGTTGTTATTACTATTATTGTTGCCACTGAAATCGGTGTGGGGGCAAACAGATAAATTTGTGGATTCTTGGGATGTTGAATAGTCAAACCTGAACACCTTTCTGCCGGAGTTTGACCGTGATCTCCCGCCGCTGACCTGCAAAAAGTGCAAAACACCGGGGTTGATTCCGGCGACGCTCCCTCCGATACTCAAGTCAGTAATCAGAAAGATTATGAATGAGCTTTGATTGGCAAAAGATTGATTACCTGGTAACAGTGGGGGATGGGGGGTATTTATAGCCGTCTTAGGAACCAGTTTCGGGATAAGATCAAATTCCTACTTCCCAGTGGATGGATAGAAGTGATCAGGGCCGTTGACTGAGGACAATCAAAAACCCTAATTCTCCTATCCAGCCGGAATGGGCTTTCGCTGGTTGGAATCCGTGCCCAGTAAGTTGGATCCATTTATGGGTTATTGGGCCTTTGGAAAAAGGCCCAGTTCCCATTTTTAGACCCGTTCGCAGGTGAAATTACCATTTTGCCCCTGATCTTTAAGATTCGTGCCTGATTTGGACGGTTCCGATTTAACCCTATTTTTAGCCATATCACGAGACCCCCACTCCCGAAGACTAGTTTGATCATCCTTTGAGGAGTGGTTTTACTGTTTTAATAGCTTGCGGAGTTGTATCGGAGTCCGAATGAGGGGTCTCGAATCTTTATATGAGGTATTATGGTAATTTTCAGAGTTAGTTGTGCGCTCAAGGTCGTTCTTGAGCTCACTTAGACTCTTGGTGATTTTTCGAACCATTTATTTAATTTTTCGGAGTGGTATTCTATTTTTTGGGAGCACTGATTAATTATTCTAAGCAACAATTATTTACCCAGGAGCTCAAAAATGTTTCCCCGAATTCATAATTATTTTTTAGAACTTTTAATCAATTTTCTTGAATTTTAAACCATTTTTCCGCAATTTTTAAATAAACAATTCGAATTAAATAAATAGAAATAGATTTTTTAATTCTATTATGACGTGGCACGATCTATGCTCTCCATCAGCATGGGGCGCGAATTTCGGGGAGATCTGATGCCTGTGGTTTGCTCAAAGGTGTATCTCTCTTCATTTGGTGGCGAGTCGCTTGGGCGACGTTGCCGACCCCCTCTAATACGTGTTAGGAAGGAGGCCGAAGTCCAGGGGGGTTCGGGATCTCCTGCCGAGTTGCAGAGATACTTCGGCGTAGCGACACGTGTAAAAGAGGCGTTCGGCGAGTCTTTCCCGAAATCCGGAGTGGGGTTTTTCCATGTTTGAGTTTCGGTGCCAAGAGCGCTCGGCAAGGCATGCCGAAGCCCCAAAGCGAGATTTTTTTCTCACGTTTGGGTGTCGGTGCCCAGAGCACTTGGCAAGGGGTGCCGAAGTCCCAAAGTGAGAATTTTTCCATGTTTGTGTTGATTCTTGATTTTGATGATCACAACACACTGCACATGTATCCTTGCTATACTTTATAATTTCAGGTGCTCACTACTATACAGCTGAACAAATGAACAAGCACAAAGGCTCCAGATAAAGACAATGGTTAAAGCTTCATTCAAGACTCAAGACTCAAGCCAAAGTCTCAAGCTTAAAAGTGTCAATTATAGTCATGTCTTGTAAACAATGTAATCTTATTTTTTGTTGAGTCTTAGTATGATGTAAAGCCTTGTCACACACACATACACTCATTATTTTACAATGTGTGTTTTCTCAAAACATCAAAAAGAGTCAAAACAGTTTGAAATAATTTAACTGTTGAGTACCAGTCGACCGATGCTTCTATCAGTCGACTGGCAGTACAAAACTGTTTAAATTTATTCAAACTTTGACCAGTCGACTCATTATGGCAACCCAGTCGACTGTTCGAGTGCTTTTGACCGTTTTCTGTTTTCAAAATCGATTTTTCAAATTCAAAAGCTCTTAGATCCGTTGGTTGACAGTTGAGATAACTGTCTCCCAACGTCCAGGAATTCTAACTCTATAAATAGAGTTCAGAACTCACTGAAAAAGATCTAACAACATTTTTTTTAGGAATCCCGAGCACTCTTGAGAATTTCTAAGTGTTAAAAGAGAAAAAGCTTTCAAGTTCTAAAATTCTGGTTCTCTACACTCAGTGCAGTATAACATCGGAATTCGTTCTGGACTGGGTATAGAAGTCGACCTCCTTTTAGACACGTTCTACAACACATAACACCAACAAGGCTATAGGTTGACTGTAAATTTTTATTGTTTCTTTTTTGCTCTCGGTTGGAGAGTTAGACTCTAGGTTGTAGAGTCGGTTGTTTTCACTCTTGGTGGTAGAGTGGGTCTGCTTTCTCTGGTTGAGAGAAAGGACTACGGGTTAGACAAGGTTGTTGTCTGAACGCCGTAGGGTATTCTTGTAAACTTGTTTTTCAAGAATAGTGGAAATCTCAAGTGGGTTGCTTGGGGACTGGATGTAGGTCGGAAGGACCGAACCAGGATATATCGTGTGTACTCTGTGATTGTTTCTCTTGAACTTGCATTTACTTGTTTCTGTTTAAGTTCTGTGAAACTTGTCTGGACAGTCGACTCAGCACATTATCAGTTGACTGGTCAGTCTCGTATAAGTTGAATATTAACTGTGTCTTCAGTCGCCTGTCTCAACTTTAAGTCGACTGCACAGAGTTGTTTGTATTCTCTTTTATTTGGTCATATCAGTCGAATGGTTCACTCCTAAGTCGACTGCACCGAAGAAAAAAATTTTATTCCGCAGTTTATTTTAATTAACACTATTCAGCCCCCCCCTCTAGTGTTTGTTGCCTCGCCTATAGGATCCAACACTTGGTATCAGAGCAAGGTTACAGGCTATGGCAACTAATTCAAATGTAAATCAGTACCATGAAGGCCAATCTACACAAAGGCCACCTCTCTTCGATGGAACAAACTACAACTACTGGAAGTGCCGAATGAAGATCTACCTCCAATCCATCAACTATGAAATATGGAACATGACGGAGGCGGAATACACTGCCCCTACTATTCCATATGCACAATGGAATGATGATCAGAAGAACCAGACTATGAATAATGCAAAAGCAATGAATGCATTATTTTGTGCCCTCACAAAGGAAGAGTTCAACCGTGTATCAAATGCTACAACCGCACATCAAATCTGGCATACACTCGAGGTAACTCATGAAGGAACAAATAAAGTGAAAGAATCTAAAATATCTGTTCTTGTTCACAGGTTTGAGATGTTCCACATGAAGAAAAATGAAACTGTGTCCGAGATGATCACCAGATTTACGGATATTACAAACTCACTTGTGGCACTTGGAAAGACATACACTCAAGCAGAGATGGTTAGAAAAGTCCTTCGTGCACTCACTCCTGAATGGGAAAAGAAGACCACTGCAATAGAAGAAGCAAATGATTTGTCACAACTTTCTCTTGAGAATCTTGTGGGAAATCTAATGGCGTACGAGGTTCAAATTGAAGAGCGAAAGAAGGATGCAGAATCACAACAAGCAAAGAAGAAATCATTGGCTTTTAAAGCCATGACAGATTCAGAAGATGAGGAAGAAGATGAAGAGGAGATAGCAATGTTCACTAGAAGATTCAAAAAATTCCTAAAGAAAGGTAAGTTCAATTCCAAATTTAGAGATTCTAATGATCCTCCTACTTGTTTCAAGTGCAATAAAATAGGTCACATGAAGAAGGATTGTCCCCTAGAAAATACAAAGAACAAGGGAAAGACATCCAACTTCAAGAAGGACAAGTACACAAAGAATAAATTTGCCAAGAACAAGAAGGCTTACCAAGCAACTTGGGATGACAGTGATTCTTCTTCAGAAGAAGAAACTGATTAAAACAATGAAGTTGCAAACATGTGCTTTATGGCTTCACATGATTATGTAAGTAATGATTTTGAATCAGAAGATTTACTTGATGCTTTTAATGAAATCTTTCAAGAATTGAAAAGGAAAAGATTAGAGTTAAGAATCTAGAGAAAGTCAATCAAACACTTTCTCAAGAAAATCTTAACCTTGATAAGGAAGTGAAATCTTTAAATTCTCGGATTGTAAGTTTAGATACTGATCTTGAATCTCTAAAAAAGAATTATGAAGAGATATCCAAGAACGTGTCTAAGTTTAACAAAGGCAAAGAGAATTTAAATGATGTCCTTCATCATCAAGTGAAATCTAGTCAAAAATATGGTCTTGGTTTCAAAAATTCTTTTATAAAGGAATCTTCTTCTAAAAACACTAGTAGAAATAAATCAGAATCTATTTCTAGTGTTACACATAAATTATATGAATTTTTTGAAAAGCCTAAGGTAGTAAATTTTAGTGATAAGAGCAAGTCTGACGTTCGGTTAAGTCAACTGAGTCCATCCATCAGTCGTCTGTCCAGAGGAATTGAATCTTATTCAACAAGATCAAAACCTCATATAAGTCGACCTGTCGTATCATCCAGTCGACTGACTCACACTAGAAGTCGACTGAAGGATACTATAAAGTCGACTGGACAGAACAAATTTGTATGGGTTTTAGTTAACTTAAATCACAATGATAGAATTGCGTATATCAATTCTTATTTATTGAATGTGTGTAATTCTATTAATTATATTCCTGCTTATGGAGGAAAATCAAACTCATTATGGGTTTGGTTTCTCCCAAACTAATATGTTTTGGACCCAATAAAAAGGGTACCATATTTACCTTGAATATTTTATAGGTACCCAAGAAAGATCGCTGGATACTTGACAGCGGGTGTTCAAAACATATGACCGGACATGCCAATCTATTATCCACCATTGAAAGCATCGATGGAGGAACAGTTACCTTTGTTGATAACAACAAAGGAAAAGTCATAGGAATCGGCATGGTTGGTAAAAATTCTAACCCCACTATAGAAAATGTGTTGTTAGTTAGTGGATTAAAGCATAATTTGTTAAGTATTAGTCAGTTGTGTGATAAAGGATATAAAATAGTTTTTGAAAAAGATGCATGTTTGATTTATGACTCTACTATGCAAAATATAATTTTTCAAGGTTTTCGCAAAAACAATATTTATGAATTGTGTTTGAATACAATTGAGTTTTCAAGTGATTTTTGTTTAATAGCTTCTAACAATGACTCTTGGCTTTGGCATAGAAAATTTGGACATGTGAATATGAAGAATCTCTCAAAAATATCTAAGTATAACCTAGTTAAAGGACTGCCAAAACTATCCTTTAAAAAGGATAAGTTATGTGATGCATGTCAACTAGGACAACAAATCAAATCCACTTTCAAAACAAAAGAAGTAATTTCTACTAGTAGGCCGCTCGAATTAATTCATATGGATTTATTTGGTCCTACTAGAGTTGCCTCTTTAAATAAAAGTAGATATGTATTTGTTTTAGTAGATGATTTTTCAAGATTCACTTGGACATTCTTTTTAAAACATAAGAATGATGCTTTTGATGAATTTGCAAATTTTTGTAAACGTATTCAAAACCAAAGATCTCTAACCATAGTCACTATTAGAAGTGATCATGGTGGAGAATTTGAGAATGAAACATTTACAGAATATTGCAACAAGAATGGTATAACACATTCATTTGCATTTCCTAGAGCTTCACCACAAAATGGAGTGGTTGAAAGGAAGAATAGGACTTTGCAAGAATGCGCACGTACTATGCTTGTTGAAAGCAATTTACCAAAGTATTTTTGGGCTAAAGCTGTTGCTACAGCTTGTTATGTTTTAAATAGGATTCTTACAAGACCTAAGCTAAAGAAGACTTGTTATGAGTTGTTTTTTAACAAAATTCCTAAAGTCTCTTATTTTAAGACATTTGGTTGTAAGTGTTTTATTCTGAACACTAAAGATAATCTATATAAATTTGATCCTAGATCTAGTAAGGGCATCTTTTTAGGATACTCAAATAGGAGTAAAGCATATAGAATTTTCAATAAGTCTACAATGACTATTGAAGAGTCAATGCATGTTACATTTGATGAATCTCTGCCTTCATCAAATTTAAATAAAGATGATGAAACTGATTCATCACCTTTAAATAATGTGATTAAATCTTTAGAACAAACTAGTCTGACTGATAAGTCGACTGATAAGGACACCCAGTCGACTGAAGCAAAGCAGTCAACTGAAGAACCTGTCAAGTCGACTGATCCTATTGTGATATCTTCAACTTTACCAAAATCCTTTGTTGAAGTTAAAGATCATCCTCATGACTTAATAATTGGTGACATCTCCCATGGTATTCAGACACGTTCTCATATTAATATTTTTTCTTATACAACATTCTTGTCGGATTTTGAACCGAAACATATACAAGAAGCTTGTGAGAATGAATTTTGGATGAATGTCATGCAAGATGAATTAAACCAATTTATAAGAAATGATGTATGGGATTTAGTTCCACGACCACCTGATCAGACTATTATTGGTACCAAATGGGTATTCAAAAATAAGTAAGATGAATCAGGACAAGTTGTAAGGAACAAAGCTAGACTAGTTGCTCAAGGGTATAATCAAGAAGAAGGTATAGATTTTGATGAAACATATGCTCCTGTTGCTACACTAGAATCAATTCGTATTTATTATCTTTTGCTTGTTTCATGAATTTTATACTTTATCAAATGGATGTTAAAAGTGCTTTCCTTAATGGGTTTATTAAAGAAAATGTTTATGTTAAACAACCACCAGGTTTTGAACATGAACAATTTCCAGATCATGTTTATAAATTGAAAAAAGGCTTTATACGGTCTTAAACAAGCACCTCGTGTTTGGTATGATCGTCTGAAAACTTTTCTTTTAGAAACATGATTTGAAATAGGTAAAGTAGACACTACCTTGTTTATTAAGAGAGTTAAGAATGATATCTTAATCATACAAATATATGTTGATGATATAATCTTTGGTTCTACTAATAATAATCTATGTCAAGAGTTTGCTAACACCATGAAAAACGAGTTTGAGATGAGTCACATGGGTGAACTCAATTATTTCCTTGGACTTCAAATTAAACAGTCCTCAAATGGCATATTTATTAATCAAGGAAAATATGCAAAGGAATTACTCAAACGGTTTAACATGGATAGTACAAGTAGTAAATCCACACCTATGGCTACTACTACTACCCTTGACAAAGATATATTAGGTAAGAGTGTTGATCAAAAACTCTATCGAGGTATGATTGGTTCACTCTTATATATTACTGCAAGTAGACCAGATATTTTGTTCAGCGTATGTTTATGTGCTAGATATCAGTCTAGTCCTAAAGAGTCTCATTTAAAAGCTGTGAAACGAATTTTAAGATACATTAAAGACACATCTGATTATGGTTTATTTTATCCATGCACCGATAATTTTCAACTTTTGTCGTATAGCGATGCTGATTTTGCTGGTAGTAAAACTGATCGCAAGAGCACTAGTGGGACATGTCACTTTTTGGGACATTCACTAGTTTCTTGGTGCAGTAAAAAACAAAATTCAGTATCCCTATCAATTACAGAAGCTGAATATATCGCTGCAAGTTTGGCATGTGCAAAAATCTTGTGGATGAAACAAACTTTATTAGATTATGGTATTTCCTTTGAAAAACCTTCAATCATGTGTGATAATACCAGTGCAATTAATCTATCTAAAAATCTAATTCAACATTCACGTACGAAACATATTGATATTCGACATTATTTTCTACGTGATCATGTTTTAAAAGGAGATATATCTTTAGACTTTATTTCTACTGATAAACAAGTAGCAGACATCTTTACCAAATCCCTTAAAGAAGATACTTTTATTAACTTAAGAAGAGAACTAGGAATATGTAATTTCACAGATATTTGTTGAAAATTTCATCTGTTAAGTCGACTGTGTTTTGATTAAGTCGACTGTACTGTATTCTTATATATACTTATTTTGTTCTCTGAACAGTCGACTGCACCTTCTTCAAGTCGACTGATCAGTAGATATAAAAATTAAGTCTCTTCTCGACTAAGTCGACTGCTCTTCCCTATCAGTCGACTGTCGCGAGTTCAATTGTCTTCAGCGATGATTCATCACAGTTTTTGAGATAAAAGTTTCACTTCTTTTCACCCGTGACTTCTCAAATCAGCCTTTGATCTCTACCCCTTCAATCTCAGTCATCAATCTCCAGTTAAAAACCCTTCTCCCAACCTCCTTCTTCACCTTTTACCATTACCCCCAAATTTCGAAACCCTAAGTCCAGAGAAGAAGAAGAAGTCGACTGCCGTACTGCTGCTGCTCGACTCCTAGTTGTTCTTTCTCTTTCCTCTTGGTAAAATCTTCCCTTTGCTCATTTCTTATGGCACCCAAACGTTCTAAATGATCTCATGATGCTAGTTCATCACAGGATTATTCCCAATATCTTTTAAGTCCTGATCTGTTAGAACGCTGGTATCTTATGTGTAGCATTGTTATTTTTCCAGGTCGTTTTGTCAATTTTAGTGACTTAGATAGGTTTAACCTGGTTCCCCTTTTCCAAAACTGTAGTCTTTATGACTATCTATCTTTAGCCAATCAACTAGATTATTATCCCCAACTTATCTATCTTTTTTACACGAACATGAGAGTTGTTCAAAAGAACGATGGAGATGTTGTTATCCGTTCCTCAATCAAAAATACTAAGATGACTCTAACACCCGAGAAAGATGGATCCATTTATGGGTTATTGGGCCTTTGGAAAAAGGCCCAGTTCCCATTTTTAGACCCGTTCGCAGGTGAAATTACCATTTTGCCCCTGATCTTTAAGATTCGTGCCTGATTTGGACGGTTCCGATTTAACCCTATTTTTTAGCCATATCACGAGACCCCCACTCCCGAAGACTAGTTTGATCATCCTTTGAGGAGTGGTTTTACTGTTTTAATAGCTTGCGGAGTTGTATCGGAGTCCGAATGAGGGGTGTTGAATCTTTATATGAGGTATTATGGTAATTTTCAGAGTTAGTTGCGTGCTCAAGGTCGTTCTTGAGCTCACTTAGACTCTTGGTGATTTTTCGAACCATTTATTTAATTTTTCGGAGTGGTATTCTATTTTTTGGGAGCACTGATTAATTATTCTAAGCCACAATTATTTACCCAGGAGCTCAAAAATGTTTCCCCGAATTCATAATTATTTTTTAGAACTTTTAATCAATTTTCTTGAATTTTAAACCATTTTTTCGCAATTTTTAAATAAACAATTCGAATTAAATAAATAGAAATAGATTTTTTAATTCTATTATGACGTGGCACGATCTATGCTCTCCATCAGCATGGGGCGCGAATTTCGGGGAGATCTGATGCCTGTGGTTTGCTCAAAGGTGTATCTCTCTTCATTTGGTGGCGAGTCGCTTGGGCGACGTTGCCGACCCCCTCTAATACGTGTTAGGAAGGAGGCCGAAGTCCAGGGGGGTTCGGGATCTCCTGCCGAGTTGCAGAGATACTTCGGCGTAGCGACACGTGTAAAAGAGGGGTTCGGCGAGTCTTTGCCGAAATCCGGAGTGGGGTTTTTCCATGTTTGAGTTTCGGTGCCAAGAGCGCTCGGCAAGGCATGTCGAAGCCCCAAAGCGAGATTTTTTTCTCACGTTTGGGTGTCGGTGCTCAGAGCGCTTGGCAAGGGGTGCCGAAGTCCCAAAGTGAGAATTTTTCCATGTTTGTGTTGATTCTTGATTTTGATGATCACAACACACTGCACATGTATCCTTGCTATACTTTATAATTGCAGGTGCTCACTACTATACAGCTGAACAAATGAACAAGCACAAAGGCTCCAGATAAAGACAATGGTTAAAGCTTCATTCAAGACTCAAGACTCAAGCCAAAGTCTCAAGCTTAAAAGTGTCAATTATAGTCATGTCTTGTAAACAATGTAATCTTATTTTTTGTTGAGTCTTAGTATGATGTAAAGCCTTGTCACACACACATACACTCATTATTTTACAATGTGTGTTTTCTCAAAACATCAAAAAGAGTCAAAACAGTTTGAAATAATTTAACTGTTGAGTACCAGTCGACCGATGCTTCTATCAGTCGACTGGCAGTACAAAACTGTTTAAATTTATTCAAACTCTGACCAGTCGACTCATTATGGCAACCCAGTCGACTGTTCGAGTGCTTTTGACCGTTTTCTGTTTTCAAAATCGATTTTTCAAATTCAAAAGCTCTTAGATCCGTTGGTTGACAGTTGAGATAACTGTCTCCCAACGTCCAGGAGTTCTAACTCTATAAATAGAGTTCAGAACTCACTGAAAAAGATCTAACAACATTTTTTTTTAAGAATCCCGAGCACTCTTGAAAATTTCTAAGTGTTAAAAGAGAAAAAGCTTTCAAGTTCTAAAATTCTGGTTCTCTACACTCAGTGCAGTATAACATCGGAATTCGTTCTGGACTGGGTATAGAAGTCGACCTCCTTTTAGCCACGTTCTACAACACATAACACCAACAAGGCTATAGGTTGACTGTAAATTTTTATTATTTCTTTTTTGCTCTCGGTTGGAGAGTTAGACTCTAGGTTGTAGAGTCGGTCGTTTTCACTCTTGGTGGTAGAGTGGGTCTGCTTTCTCTGGTTGAGAGAAAGGACTACGGGTTAGACAAGGTTGTTGTCTGAACGCCATAGGGTATTCTTGTAAACTTGTTTTTCAAGAATAGTGGAAACTCAAGTGGCTTACTTGGGGACTGGATGTAGGTCGGAAGGACCGAACCAGGATATATCGTGTGTAGCGCCCCGAATTTCTAATAAGATATCTTAGAAAATACGTGGCACATTCCCAGTGATCCACTTCAATTTAATATTAAACATATCCAACACCACTAAAATTTTCAAACTTTATTACAACAAATCTTTTACAAAACACAGCAGAATTCAAAACAAACTCATCTCAATAATTTCTTTATTTACAATACAACTTTATCTCAAGATTGCTATTACAAAATTACACAAATCTCTTATGAGTCAATTATATCTCAAAACCACTCAAGCATTCCATCTCCAACTCTAAGCATCTACCTGCAACATATGAGGCTAGAGATGATCCCTAACCCCCAAACTAAAGGGGTCAGCCATAAATGGTGTGAGAAATATAAAAATGAACAAACAAACAACATAAAAGATCATACCTCATAAATCCTTAAATAACAAGTACTAAAAGAATGTGGAAAGTACGAAATGACAGATAACATAAAACATCAAGTGATACTAAGCTAAATGTCATGTGTAGAAAAACAAGAAGAATAACATGCATAAAACCAAGTCAAGAAAACACAAGTTCTACATGCAGACTCTCTAATGCGTACTTGTCGAAGTCTATGCATCCCATTCTACATAGGTTCGGTGCAAGCCCTTATCGTCTTCACTTCATAGGGTTCAATCCCCACGTTATGAACTAATTCTAACACGATGACTACTACGAGATAAAGATAAACTATGGATAGTATCTCATGCCCGATAATTCCGGAGATGGATTCCACACCCAAGATATTTTACTTGAATAATTCCGGAGATCATCCCACACCGAAATATTGACACGTCCCCACACGAATACCACATGTGCTTCACCTCGACTCTGATAATTCCGGCGATCAATCCCACACCACAAGTAGTTACCGTGAAAATTCCGGAGATTGTCCCACACCACAAGACTGTGATAATTTCGGAGACATATCCCACACCACTAATAATCTACTGTGATAATTCCGGAGATTAAATCCCACACCGAAAGCCATACTGAGGTTCTTGACTCATGTTCCCGTTCATCATATCACCACTAGTGCCTGTCCTTATCATTTTGGGTTAATTAATTACTTAACGAATCTCCTAGAGTGGTATACCCTACCGGCCTAAATTCAAAACTCAATAACTGAAATGCCTCAATAGGCCTCAACAAATACTCAACACCAGTATACTAGGGTCACACCTCTAGAGACTCAACTCAAATGTCAAGACAAGGTTCCACTAAACAAAGTGGCTCAACTAAATGTCTCAAATGAAATACTTAACTGAATATCTCAAAGTCAATTGCTTAATCATATACTGAACTGAATGACAAGTATATACTAAATTATCTGAGGAACCAATCATTCGAAATAGCACTAAAGTTTACAAATATCCTTCGGTACCAGTCGACTCATACTGATGATAAGTCGACTGTCCAGAGGACCAAATTCAAGATTTTACAAAAATAAACTAAGTCATTTAAGTCGACTTAAGAAAAAGAATCAGTCGACTTACCCGAGGTAAATTCCAATAATCTTCTCAAAAATATTCTAAGTATATAAGTCGACTTAAAGGGTTATAGGTCGACTGTCCAGTAGGACTAATAATTTTTTACAAAAATAATTTCTTCAGTGGACCAGTCGACTGCCTATCAGCTAGGTCGACTGTCCAGAACGACTTTTTCAACAATTCTAAAATAAAGTGTCAGGCTCGTGCCAGTCGACTGTCGGCCTACAGATTTCAAAATTAGGTCTGATTACAAAATCAAAATCTGAAGCTTTCTAATGATCAATGTTTATGAAAATAGTTCGTATTCAGGAAAATAATAAATCTCAACGTATCTTCATCAGGTATATGTATATATATCACTCAAAACATCAATATGTCAAAATTTAGGTTCTCATGTTCTAAATCACAAATCCTTTTATTAGGGTTTTACAAGATCTCAGTTTCTTTCACAAATCTAAATAAAAATCTGATTCATAAACTAATGCCCAGATGTTCATACTCAATCTCAACATGTTTTTAGCAACACAATTTCAATAATAAAGATCTACTATTTCATTCACAATTATTCACATGATTCATACCTCAATACAATATCTATATTGTTCACAACATCGAATCATTACATCATGATACTTGCACGCATAGATCAATCAACAAGATGAATTATAATACTCACAAAATCAAACAAACAAAACAAGGTCACTCACATGAATCAAACAACAAAACAATTTCTATATCTCTCACCTTAGATTTGAGAATAGTCCACGAAAAGAATCCTCCTTTTGCTAGATCCAAAGACTCCTTCTCCACCAAAAATAAATCTCCAAAATTCTGTGTTTTATCAACAATGACGGCTGGGAGAAAAATCCATTAAATATGCCGGACTGATTATTAGGGTTTTACCCACACTTTTGCAAATCAACCCTTTCCAAAATACAATTTACATATATAGTTCTATCGTTGGAAATTTCATCAAAACTCATTTAAATTTGGATTTATAAGAAAATATACATTCTAAATCTCAATTAATACTGTTCAAAACGTCCAGAATACAAATTTAACACTTTAGCCCCTAAAAATGTCACATTTGCAAAAAGGTCCTTCATTTCCCAAAAATTGCAAATTGATCCAATCAATTTCAAAAAAAAATCTGGAAAAAATACTAAATAAATCTCAAATATTAAATAATGATTTTTCATAAAGAAAGCTTAATTTTCCAACTTCTCAAAAAGTATTTGCACGTGTTTTGCACGTGTACAAAAGATAAATTTTTCTGAAAATATTCATTAAATCTCCAAAAATCAATTTAAATTCATTTTCAAATATAAAAATAATATTTGAAAATACGGGGTTCTACATCGTGTGAACTCTGTGATTGTTTCTCTTGAACTTGCATTTACTTGTTTCTGTTTAAGTTCTGTGAAACTTGTCTAGACAGTCGACTCAGCACATTATCAGTCGACTGGTCAGTCTCATATAAGTTGAATATTAACTGTGTCTTCAGTCGCCTGTCTTAACTTTAAGTCGACTGCACAGAGTTGTTTGTATTCTCTTTTATTTGGTCATATCAGTCGACTGGTTCACTCCTAAGTCGACTGCACCGAAGAAAAATTATTTATTCCGCAGTTTATTTTAATTAATACTATTCACCCCCCCCCCCTCTAGTATTTGTTGCCTCGCCTACAGGATCCAACAGTTTGGGTGTCGGTGCCAAGAACGCTCGGCAAGACGTGCCGAAGTCCAAAGCAAGAGTTTTTTCTCACGTTTGGGCGTCGGTGCCAAGAGCGCTCGGCAAGGGGTACAGAGGTCCCAAAGTGAGAATTTTTCCATGTTTGGGTGTCGGTGCCAAGAACGCTCGGCAAGGCATGCCGAAGTCCAAAGCGAGAGTTTTTTCTCACGTTTAGGCGTCGGTGCCAAGAGCGTACGGCAAGGGGTGCCGAGGTCCCAAAGTGAGAATTTTTCCATGTTTGGATGTCGGTGCCAAGAGCGCTCGGCAAGGCGTGCCAAAGTCCAAAGCGAGAGTTTTTTCTCACGTTTGGGCGTCGGTGCTAAGAGCGTTCGGCAAGGGGTGCCGAGGTCCCAAAGTGAGATTTTTTCCATGTTTGGGCATCGGTGCCAAGAGCGCTCGGCAAGGCGTGCCGAAGTCCAAAGTGAGAGTTTTTTCTCACGTTGGGCATCGGTGCCAAGAACGCTCAGCAAGGGGTGCCGAGGTCACAAAGTGAGAATTTTTCCATGTTTGGGCGTCGGTGTCAAGAACGCTCGGCAAGGCATGGCGAACTCTAAAGCGAGAGTTTTTTCTCACGTTTGGCTGTCGGTGCCAAGAGGGTTCGGCAAGGGGTGCCGAGGTCCCAGAGAATTTTTCCATATTTGGGCGTCGGTGCCAAGAGCGCTCGGCAAGGCGTGCCGAAGTCTCAAAGTGAGATTTTTTCTCACGTTTGGGCATCGGTGCCACGAACGCTTGGCAGGGCGTACCGAAGTCCAAAGCGAGAGTTTTTTCTCATGTTTGGGCGTCGGTGCCAAGAGTGTTCGGCAAGGGGTGCCGAGGTCCCAAAGTGAGATTTTTTTCCATGTTTGGGCGTCGGTGCCAAGAGCACTCGGCAAGGCGTGCCGAAGTCCCAAAGTGAGAATTTTTTCTCATGTTTGGGCGTCGGTGCCAAGAGCGCTCGGCAAGGCGTGCTGAAGTCCAACGCGAGAGTTAGACAGCTTGGAGATGACATCTGGCCTTTTGACTGTTGATCTTCTGACGACTTTGACTGTTAGTCATTAATGCGACGGTATAACTTTTGTCACTTTGTGTAAATGGGCTTGACTCTTGGTCTTTTGAAGCCGACATCCTCGTTGCGTGTGCCAACCACTATAAGTCTCACCCCTCCTTTCATTTTTCACTTCTCCAAATTTTCTCTCAGGCGATTATTTTCACTAGAGAGAGATTCCGGCCATCATCGACAGCACTCCCGTGAACTTTCTGACCGCGTGTGTCACTTCAAGGTAAACTATACTTAGTTTATTTCAAGTAGAAAATGTCTCTTTCCCCTATTTCGGAGCCCTCCCCCTCCGCTGGTGAAGATCCATCTCCGAGTCAGAGACCCCGCATCGACAAGGGCAAGAGAGTTGATGGTCGAGACACCATAGTGGAAGATCCGAAGCGTACGGGGGAGTTCGGCAGACTACCAGGCATGTTGACGAGGCTCCATAGGGTTCGAGAGCTTCTGGAGGAGCACGCCGAGCATATAGTATATGGCCGGGGCGGAGCTTTGAGGAGAATGCAGCGAGAGAGACCTCGGAAGTGGACGACACAGTCTCCATTCTTAACGAGGCAGACCTGGCAGCAATCTAGGAGTGTTTTCATATCCCGGAGGAATACGAGTTGATGCTGCCAGGTACCGGGGCGAGGGCCAACTCGCCGATGCCAGTAAACATGTGTTTCTGGCTGGTCGACGCCTTCATCGCCGGGGCGCTGCTTCCTCTCCACCCGTTCGCCGTTCAAGTGCTTAGGTGGTTCAGGGTCAGCCCCATCCAACTAATGCCAAACGTGTGGTGGGTCATCAACGGGTTCGCGCTCCACTGTCAGGCAGCCGAGATCGAGCCGGACTTGAGGGTGCTCCGGACAATTTATCGGCTTCATTAGCAGCACAAGTCCGAGTTCAGGTTCTACTTGGTTTCGAGGCATGGTGTTCGGCTAGTCAGCTGCCCCGAATCGATAAAGCACTGGCGAGACAAGTATTTCATAGTTCGGAGTCATGAATCGTGGCCCATACCCTCAGATTGGGTGGAAGAGGTGTCGAAGAGAGTAAGGGAGTCGTCGGTGCTCCACCCCAACAAGGAGGGGATGGTTCAGATTCTCCTTGATCGGCCAAAGTTTGATTGGAGGGATATGACGGATGACGCGCTCTTCAGGGGAGGGCTCTGTCACGTAGATCCTAGTATGCGGCTTTATCTATTTGTTGTTTTGTTTCTTTTTCTAATTCAGTCATAACTTGTTTTGACCGAACTTTTCTTTCGTTGTAGAGACTATGGACTACGACACAGTTCTGGCTCAGAGGGAGGCCCTCGGTAGCAAGGTACCTCAAAAGCGCAAGAGGGTCGCCACGAAGGTGGCCGCACAGAAGCCGAAGACCGTCGACGCTACCGTTCAGGAGGCGGAGGTTTCGGCAACTGTAACCCCGCGGAAGGCACCAGCGGCAACCACGACCGAGACTAGCGAGTTCCCGATGGCTGCTACCCTCGGGATGGAGGTGCCCCCATTGACAACGGACACCGAGGTGTTCCTCACCGAGGAGCACAAGAAGATATTTGTTCCGGACTGGCAAGTTCGGAAACTTAACGGCTTCCTCGGCGATTCGACATCGAGCATGCAAGCGGTGAAGCACTTGGCGACACCGAAGGATTGGGCTTCTATGGATGCCGGCAGCATGGGTGACGATGCCCTCAAGGTCGTTCACTCGGCGGTATCGGTGAGTGTCGATTTCTTTTTTGTAGCTTACTTGTACATATATTTTTCTAACTCCTTTTTTTTTGTTCGACTGCAGATAACCGTCCACTTCGGTCATCTTATGGAGAAGATGACAGAGCCCGAGAAGGACCTCAAGAAGGAGGTCGACCGTGCTCAAGCTGAAAAAGCTCGTCTCGCCAACGAGCTCGAGCAATTGAAGGTCGAGGCCAAGGGGAAGACGACGAGGCTGGAATATCTCAAAGGCCTCGTCACGAAGCTCGAGGGCAATCCACTTCGGCAGAGGGAGGAGTCGGCCAAGCAGCAGGCCGAGGCTGTGGAAGCTGCCAAGGTTGCGGCGGCGAAGGAGGTCGAAGCTGCAACAATGGAGAAAGCGCAGGGCTTTCTCGCGGCCAATATGGCCAAGGCCTACGCTCAAGCCACTGAGCAAGTGTCGGAGTGGTACCCCGAGGTCGACTACACCGGATGGCGACTCTTCCCCGACCACGTCGACGGCTTCGATGATGAGTCCGAGGGGGAAGTAGGGGACGATGAAGAGGGCGGCAAAATCAAGATCGTCGGTGAACGCCAGGGGTCCGAGGTGACTCCGCTAGCGTTGGTCCAGCCTTCGGGGGAATCCGACCCCGTCCAATCCCGTCGCCCCGGGAAAGAGGTCGCCCCCTGACTTCTTTTGCTTCTTCTTTCTTTTGTACTTTTTGATGTATTGCCTAATTGCGGACTGGCCACCTCACTTTTTTGGAATGAATGAAAAATCCATCTTTTTGAGTTCGGCTAAATGTTTGTGAGTCCTTGGCAATGAGTTTACAAAAATTTTCTTGAAATTTGGCTAAGTGTTCACGTTGTCTTGTTCAGGAGTTGTCTTTGTGTTAACCAGATTTGCTAATTTTTTTAGCTCGTTAAGGTGACCCAACTTGTCGAAGCAACTCATGCGGCGGAGGAGTTAGGTTCCGAGATCGGCTTAGGGGCGACGAAGTTGTGCCTCGCTAGGTGCCAAGAGCGCCTTTATGAAGTTGAGTTGGGGCTGCGCAGAGCCGAAAGTGAACGAAATTATCTGCAACTAATTGTAGGCCGCCGAGACATTGAGATTCGAAGACTAGAAGAGAGGCTTGCTGAGATGACCCCCGAAGGCGATGATGATGGCTCGTCAACCGCCTTTAGTCTAGGCCTGAGGCTTAAGTGTCTCCGCCACTCCTTGTCGAAGATGACAACGGAGAGAGACGAACTATTAGTTGAAATCCACCACTTGCGGATAGTAGAAGAATAGCTTTTGGCGGAGGAAGAAGAATTAACAGTGGTGGTGGGCAAGTTGATGGCCGAGCGTGACGAGTTGATGGCGGAGGTCGACGAGTTGAAGAGGGTTACGGTCGACACGAGTATCGAGGTTACTCAGCTCCGCCAAATTATTACCGACAGCTCTGGTGCTGCGGGCTCTGCTGTGCCCTCTCGCTTTAAGATAGCCATGAAGGACGACTCTCTGAAGCAACGAATAGTCGAGCTATAGGCGGAGGTTGCTCGCCACAAGCCCCATTCGGGATCGATCAACGTCAGAAGCACTTCATGTACCCGTGAAGAGAGCGAGCGAGGGATTTCGTTTTACGAGCTTGCGACTCGTTCGCCTGTTGCTTCGGCAAAGTCCAGGTGATGCCTAAAGTGGGGTGGCTGTCTCGTCGAGCGGAGCGTCCGTTGGTGCGACTGTCAGAAGTAGCGCAGAAGATACATCTCAGTTCGCCGGTCTAGGGATGAGCTCGGAGGATAGGCGCCGCCATCCTCGGGTGTCTTTAAAGCGGAACATCCCTGCGCCTAGGAGGCATTGAAGTAGTCTTTTGTTTTCCAAGTTTTGAATCTTGTCTAAGTACGAGGAGTCGGTCTTGTAATTTTGGCTATTTAACTCTTGTAATTTCGTTGTAGAGAAAAGTACTAGTCGTGTAATTTGATTTGTTCCCAAATTTTATAGAAGCGAAGCTTGTTCCCTCTTTTGGACTTGTGTGTTTTTTTAGTCATCTATGGTAGTAGGAGCACTTCTGAAGGGCTGGCTTCTTACTCGCTTATGAGAGCGCTCGGCAACGTGTGCCAAAGTTCAAAGCAAGAGTTTTCTCTCACATTTGGGCGTCGGTGCCAGAGCGCTCGGCAAGGTGTGCCGAAGTCCAAAGAGAGTTTTTTCTCACGTTTGGGCGTCGGTGCCAAGAGTGCTCGGCAAGGTGTACCGAAGTCCCAAAGTGAGAATTACAATTCCAACTTTTGACAACTACTCAATCAGAAGCAAATCTTCCTTCTTATAGGCACAGAGTGTCAACCTTATGAACTTGAGATTTATAAGAAGCGCTATGGTTTTTGTAGCCTCCCCATATTAGAGCCATAGCGAATTGGAAAAGAAGCCAGCTTCTTGCACTGAAGAACAACCTCTTGAAGAATTACTTCAACTTTAAACGAACCCTAAGAACCAAAGGTTAGCTCCGCCAAGTACTCTTCTCCCATGTCTAGTATAGTGGTTGAAACTTTCAGTTGTCCAGCCAAGTGATTTGGATTCCAAACACGTCGTTCGAGTAAGTTTCGAATGGCGAACCACTTCTAGCTTGCTTAAGCGCGAGCTTTCGAAGCAGAATCGAGCCAAGTTTTGGACTCCGAACACGTCGTTCGAGTAAATTTTAACGGTTGTGGGAGCAATTCCGAATGGCGAACCACTTCTAGCTCGCTTAAGAGCAAGCTTGCGAATCGGAATCGAGCCAAGTTTTGGACTCCGAACACGTCGTTCGAGTAAATTTCAACGGTTGTGGGAGAAGTTCCGAATGGCGAACCACTTCTAGCTCGCTTAAGAGTGAGCTTGCGAAGCGGAATCGAGCCAAGTTTTGGACTCCGAACACGTCGTTCGAGTAAATTTCAACGGTTGTGGGAGCAGTTCCGAATGGCGAAACACTTCTAGCTCGCTTAAGAGTGAGCTTGCGAAGCGGAATCGAGCCAAGTTTTGGACTCCGAACACGTCGTTCGAGTAAATTTCAACGGTTGTGGGAGCAGTTCCGAATGGCAAACCAATTCTAGCTCGCTTATGAGCGAGCTTGCGAAGCGGAATCGAGCCAAGTTTTGGACTCCGAATGCGTCGTTTCGAGTAAGCGTCATTAAAGGTCTTAAACAGAGATAAAATAATCATAAGAGAATTATGAGGAGAAAGAAGTTCTTTATTGATAAGTGGTAATTGGCCACTTCTAAAGTTGCAAGCCGTTATTACAATGAGAAAATAAAGAAGCAAGTACAAAAAATAAAAAGACAGGAATGGCTCGACATTTGAAGGTACTCGGAGAGGCGTTAATGGTCGGCATTCCAAGTTCTTGGTATCTCTTTGCCTTCGAGGTTTTCCAGACGATATGTTCCTGGCCGAACTACCTTGGAGACCTTGTACGGTCCTTCCCAATTCTGAGCTAGCTTACTTGTTTGACTAGGGAATGAGATAGCTAGCTTTCTGAGGACTAAGTCCCCTTCCTTGAGATCTGTGGGACGGACTCTTTTGTTGTAGGCCTGTTCAATTCTTCTCCGATAATTTTGCTGGCGAATTGAAGCTCTTTCACGGAGCTCGTCGATCAGGTCCAAGTTCGCTCGGAGCTCTTTGGCGTTCTGCTCTTCATTATAGGCAATAAGGCGAGGGGGTGGCAGACCAACTTCTAAGGGGATTACAGCTTCGGACCCATAGATGAGATTAAAGGGTGACTCTTCTGTAGGGGTCCTTTTCGTAGTGCAGTTGTTCCACAATACGTTAGAAAGTTGTTCTGCCCATAAGCCTTTGGCCGACTTGTCCAGTCTCTTCTTGATGCCGGAGAGGATCTGCCTGTTGGCGTTCTCCATTGACCATTGGACTGAGGATGGGAGACGGAGGAGAAGCGTTGCTGAATGCCGAGGCCTTCACATAATGATCGGAATGCTGCCCCTGTAAACTGTGTTCCGTTATTTGTTATTAGGACCCGAGGTACGTCGAACCTACAGATCACATTTTTTCAGAAGAATTGCAGCACTTTGCTCTCGGTAATAGTGGCCAGTGGTTCGGCCTCGATCCATTTGGAGAAATAGTTGATTGCTACGACTAGGAACTTGAGCTGGCCTGGAGCAGGTGGAAACGGACCTAGCAAGTCCATCCCCCACATTGCGAAGGGAATCAGACTCGAGAGAGATGTGAGTTGTGCTTGGGGTAGGCGGCGGATGTTGGAGAACTGCTGACAAGGGCTGCATTGCCGGACATGTTGCTCAGCATCCCAAAGTAGGGTAGGCCAGAAGTACCCGTAGTTCAAAACTTTCCTAGCGAGGGACCTTGATCCCGAGTGGGCTCCACCTATGCCTTCATGGATTTCTTGCAGGGCATACGAGGCTTCTTCCGGGGATAGGCATCTCAAGTAGGGTATGCCTTCTACTTTGGTATAGGAGCGTTTGTACAAGACTCCTTCAACAAGGGTGTACCGCTCTGCTCTCATTCTGATTCAACGGGCTTCTTTAGGATCTTGGGGAAGGGTCCCATCCCTGAGGAACTCTATCAAAGGCTTCATCCAGTTGTCCCGAAGTTGGACGGGCAGCGACTCCATCGAGTCGGGGGCTTCCTCTTCTATGCTTTGGCCTTAGGAGTACTTCGATTAGAATGGTCTGCTCGAGACCTTGGAGGGAGGAGGAGGCCAATTTTGAGAGGGCATCTGCTTGGTAGTTTTCTTCTCTAGGGATCCGCTGGATTTGTGCCTCTTCGAACAAAGCCATGAGACTTTCGACCTTGGCTAAGTACTTAACCATTCGATCGTCTTGCGCCTCGTAGTCTCCTAAGACTTGATTGACCACCAGCTGCGAATCACTGAATATTCAGACGCGTTGCGCCCCTACCTTGCGAGCCATACCCAGGCCTGTTATTAGGGCTTCATACTCAGCTTCGTTGTTGGAAGCTTTGAAGTTGATGCGGAGGCAGTATTAGAGAACGAAGTCATCTGGGCCTGCCAGAATGACTCCGGCTCCGCTCTCCTCGGCGCAAGAAGACCCATCTACATATACTGTCCACATGGGCGGCCCATTTGCTGCTTGACTCACTTTTGGAATGGTACTTTCTACTATAAATTCAGCGAGGGCTTGAGCCTTGATAGCAGTCGAGGCTGATAAGATATGTCATGTTGACTTAGCTCGATCGACCACTTCATTAGGCACCAGGAGGTCTCGGGCTTGTGTAGGACTTGCTTGAGCGGCTGGTTGGTAAGGACGACAGCCGAGTGGGATTGAAAATAGGGGCGAAGCTTCCTTGCTGCCATAACCAAGGCGTAGGCTATCGTCTCCAACCTCGGATAGCGGAGCTCGGCATCCCAAAGTACCTTGCTCACATAATAAATAGGCTTCTGAGCCTTGTCTTCTTCCCTTACTAGGACCGTACTGAGGGTTTGTTCGGAGGCAGCGAGGTAGAGGTAAAGTGTTTCTCCGGGAATAGGCTTACTGAAGAGTGGGGGGGGTGACCAGATAGGCTTTCAGTTGGTCGAAGGATTGTTGCTGCTGTTGGCCCCACTCAAAGCCCTTAGCCTCCCTGAGGGCTTTCAAAAAAGGAAGACACTTCTCCCCTGACTTAGACAGGAAGCATCCTATGGCCGCGAGGCGTCCTGTGAGCTTTTGAACTTCTTTCACATTTGTAGGAGGAGCCATATCCAGTATGGCTTTGATCTTTTCAGGGTTGGCCTCGATCCCCCTCTAACTGACCATGAAGCACAGGAACTTACCAGATGAGACCCCGAATGCACACTTGTTTGGGTTTAGTCTCATAATATGCTTCCTCAACACGTCGAAGGCTTCTTGTAGGTCGGCGAGATGGTCGGACCCAAGGATACTTTTGACTAGCATATCATCAACGTACACTTCCATGTTTCGGCCGATCTGATTCTGGAAGACCTTATTGACAGGGCACTGGTAGGTGGCACCAGCATTTTTGAGCCCGAAGGGCATTACCCTGTAGCAATAGAGACCTTGATCGGTGACAAAGGAGGTCTTCGAGATATCTAAAGGGAACATGCGGATTTGGTTGTAACCGGAAAATGCATCCATGAAGCTCAAAAGTTAATGGCTCGAAGTGGCGTCGATCAAGGTGTTAATGCTGGGGAGTGGGAAAGGAACCTTGGGGCATGCCTTGTTCAAGTCCGTGAAGTCGATGCAAATCCTCCAACTTCCATTGGCCTTCTTAACCATAACAACATTAGAGAGCCACTCAGGATAATTGACCTCTTGGATGAACTGGGCTTTGAGGAGCTTGTCCACTTCTTCATTTATGGCCTGCTGGCGCTCGGGGGCGAACTTGCGCCTCTTCTGTTGGACCAGTTTGGATCCCGGAGCAACACTTAGGTGGTGGACAAGGAGGTCTTCGGAAATCCCTGGCATGTCGGCAGCTGACCAAGCAAAGAGGTCATGGTTCCTCCTGATGCATTGGGTCTTGCAGTTCGGATCAGAGGGCAGAGGGGAGGGTCTTACTGACGAAGAATTTGCAGTTCGGATCTTGCTCGAAAAAGAGCACTTCCTCCAGCTCGTCTACCGGTTCTGACATAGGCTGGATGTTCCCTTGGGGAATTTCGAGGGTCTCGAGGGAAAGGACAGGTCCCCCGATCGAGGTCATGTAACACTTGCGGGCCATCTCTTGACTTCCCCTCACTTCCCCTACACCTGCTTTAGTTGGGAACTTCATTTTGAGATGATAAGCCGATGGGACAGCTTCTAAAGCAGCTAGACCAGGTCGGCCTAGGAACAGATTGTAAGCAGCTGGGATGTCGACGACTATGAAATCCATTGGCTCTGTCCGGGTAGTAGGAGTTTTGCCAGCGGTTACGTCGAGGGTTATCACCCCTTCGATAGTCACTGGCACTCCCGTGAACCCATAGAGCGTATAGCTGGCGGGCTTGAGCCTGTCCTGCGATAACTTGAGTTCTCAGAAAGCCACTAGGAAGAGGATGTTGACAGAACTGCCATTATCCACCAGAATCCTTTCCACTTTGAAGTTAGCCATGTGGAGGTTAATCACCAGCGCATCACAGTGGGGTGTTCAGACACCCTCTAGATCTTCATCCGAGAAAGTAACCGGGACTCCGAGACCTTTGGGCGGGGGTATGCTGTGCACCGAAATGACCTCCCGGATGAAGGCCTTTCGAGCAGAGTTGGAGGTTCCTCCCATTGGGCCCCCATGGATGAGGTGCAAGATGCGTTCTTCTTCAAACTCGGGAGTCTCATCACGCCTCTCGAGATGCTTGTTGGCCCCTCTGGGTGGTGGAGGAAGATCGATCTGGTCCTTTCTTACAAACTTGGATAGCTGCCCTCTCTGAATGAGGGCTTCAATCTCATTCTTTAGAGCCCGACAGTCATTGGTGTCGTGGCCGTGGTCTCGATGATATCGGCACCACTTCTCCTTGTCCATCTTCTTCTCGAGGGTATTCATCTTCGGGGCAGGAGGCAGGACTCCTTCTTTCTCAACTTCCCTGAGAATAGTTGAAACATTGGTGTTGAGAGGGGTAAACTTCTCAAATCTGGGAGGCGGGCGGTGCTGACCCCCGTTGTCCTTCTGGAGCTTCTTAGCTCCCTCATCTTCGGCTGCCTTTCTCTTGGTTCCAGAGGAAGACCCCTCGAAGGTGGGGTGATGTTCAGCTTCCTCTGCCCGGATATACTTCTTGCTTCTGAGAAGAAGGTCAGAGAAGTCTTGCGGGGTTTTTTTAGCTAGGGAGGACCGGAGGCTTGAGTTGACGACATTGGACTGGAAGGTGGCTGCAGCGACCGATTGGTCGAGGAAGGCAATAGACCTTGCTTCTGCGGTAAACTGCTTGACATAATCTCTTAGTTTCTCACCCTTCTTCTAATTGAGGAAGAGTAGTGAAATACTAGTCTTCTCGGTTCGGCGGCTGCTCACGAAGTGGGTGATGAAGAGGGTTTCAAATTGTTCAAAGGAGAAGATGGAGGACGGGGCAAGGTGGGAGTACCATTCTCGAGCTGGACCCTTGAGAGTGGCTGGGAAGGTCTTACACAGTAGAGCATCGGAAGCTTGGTGAATCATCATGAGAGTTTTGAAACTCTCGTTGTGATCCATGGGGTTTGACTCAACCGTATATGTCTCAAACTGCGGGGGCTTAAAGTTTGTTGTAATGGGAGCCTCCATGACAGTTCGGGAGAACGGAGGTTGCTTGGACGAAGGGTCCTTCCTCTTAGCTCCTCTTCCCTATCTAGTTGACCGAGGCACCTCTCCATCTCGTGGAGACGGCGATAGACTGCATCAGCCCTTCGACGGTGTCCCAGTGAACCTCTGGACTCATCTTCGTACGAAGGGGAGCGTGGGCTGCGGCGACGGTAGCTTGGGGAATGACTAGGGATATGACAGCGGTGGCTCGGAGCTTAAGGAGGACTTAGAAACAGAGGACGAGGGCTTTAGACTGGCAGAGGAGTAGGGATCCTCTGAGCATTATTGTTGTTATTTGGTGGGAGACTGAGGGTCTGCAGGATTGTAGCCTGGAACTGTTGGAATTCGGCTCGGGTGATAGGTCCGTTCTCGTCCCTCTGGGCTGTCGACCAGCAGAAGAATGATGCCTTCTTCGACGGTACTCAGGGGACTCTCCGCCTCCTATGCATAGGGGACCTCCTGTGGTCGCAGCAACGAGGAGATCGCTCATTTGGACGTTCTGAGCGGGAGGCTCTCTCACAGGCCGGCCTTTCATCCAAACGGCGGCGAAGGTCCTCTTCTTTCTGCCAGTTGATGAGGATGTTGTGGAGGTCTTCGGAAGGTCGAGGGTTATGAGATGCCATCAAGTCAATTGAAGGGTTATGTACAGAGACATGGTCACGGTGAAGAGGTTGCTTCTGAGGATGAGGATCGGAGTTCCCAATACCGGTGTTCTGGGGCCCGGCTGGAGCCCGCTGGTGCTGAGGATTCTGGAAAGGAGGCTGTTCCTGTTGCAGGGGCTGATTAGGCTGAGGAGGGAGTTGTCCCTGCTATTGGACGGTTTGGAGGGGGACCTCCTGTTGCGGTTGAGGAGGAGTGGGTCCACGGTTGGACCCTCTGGATCTAAGTTTTCTTGGAGGCATGGCGGGAGGTTATCTTAACCGATGGAAGAGGATGGATTGCTATTCGTGGTTCCCACAGACGGCACTAATCTGTTGCCGCTGAAATCGGTGTGGGGCAAACAGATAGATTTGTGAATTCTTGGGATGTTGAATAGTCAAACCTGAACACCTTTCTGCCGGAGTTTGACCGTGATCTCCCACCACTGACCTGCAAAAAGTATGAAACACCAGGGTTGATTCCGGCGATGCTCCCTCCGACGCTCAAGTCAGTAATTAGAAAGATTATGAATGACCTTTGATTGGCAAAAGATTGATTACCTGGTAACAGTGGGGGATGGGGGGTATTTATAACCGCCTTAGGAACCAGTTTCGGGATAAGATCAAATCCCTACTTCCCAGTGGATGGATAGAAGTAATCAGGGCTGTTGATTGAGGACAATCAGAAACCCTAATTCTCCTATCCAGCCGGATTGGGCTTTCGCGAGTTGGAATCCGTGCCCAGTAAGATGGATCCATTTATGGGTTATTGGGCCGTTGGAAGAAGGCCCAGTTCTCATTTTCAGACCCGTTCGCAGGTGAAATTACCATTTTGCCCCTGATCTTTAAGATTCATGCCTGATTTGGACGGTTCCGATTTAACCCTAATTTTAGCCATATCAATTACTATTATTATTATTGTATTTTTTTTACTATTTTATTTTTGCAGTTAATATTGAATTATTTTCACAAAAATGATGAACTCCAAATTATATTTTGTCTTGCATTATTATCCTTGCCAGTATTGTTAATATTTTTATTATTATTATTATTTTTACTCGTATGATTATGATGATTAATATTGTTATTATTATTTTTATTATTGTTGTTATTATTATTTTATTATTAATATGTGTTGATTTTTGCATTATTAATATTATTTTTTTAACTCCCATTAGTTTTGACCTAATTATTTAAATTAAAGCCCTCATCTAAAGCCCAATTTTATTTCTCTTTGATTGAAGTATTTATTAATATCTAACTCGAGCCCAACCCAAATTCTCCTACCTATATTCTCTTTGATTTTGGTATCTCATTCTTTTCTTCCTGCCCGAATCGTCGCTTGGTGTTACGTGGTTTACAACGACATGTCTGCAGCTTAGAACGTCACCATCAGAGTGGTGCAGCGGAAGCGTGGTGGGCCCATAACCCACAGGTCCTAGGATCCTCTTGTTGCTTCTCTTCCCATGTATTGTTTGTTTTGTTCCATTCCTTGCATTTGTTCTCATCCGTTGACTCGTTGCTCGGTTCATCTTTTCCTTGTCCATCCCTTCTTCGATTCCAGCTCTATCTATTTCTTCATCTCTTTGCTTTGTTATCTTGCAAGTCTTGTGTTGTTTCTCTTTTATTTTGGATACCGGTTACTTCTTTCTTGCATTTCATTCTGCCTTCATGCACCCATTCATTATTTGATTCAATTCTTCCCTGTTCATTCTGTAATACCCTGAATTTTTATTAAATGTAAAATTGTAGATTTTACATGTTGTGTGCGTGCAAATTTGTGTATAAATATCTTTTTTTTCTTAGGAAATGATTTTTATATATAACATGAGCAAATAATCAATTTCTTCCTTCTCTTTTTTCTTTTAAGCCCATTTTTTAGAAGCCTAAATTTGTTTTTCTAAATAAAGCCCAACCTAGTAAATTAATTATTTTATTCTAAAAGCCCACTATTTTTAAAGCCCATAAATTAATTACTCTTTTAAACAACTTGTCATGTAGACACATTTTTGTAGACAATTAGTTAATTTATAATGTACAACTTTAATTAGGGGGACACTAATTGGGACACGTGTTTGCACGTGTGTGTGCAATGCACACCATTTCTTGGCCGGAAATGCTTAGGAGAGAAGTGGGGGTGTGGGTTAGTGGAGAGGTGGTTTTTAGTTCATGGGTGGTTGTTGCAACATCCCACTGTATCCTAGCCATTGATCTACAACCATCTAATGCAATCCTAGCCCTCCATTTCACCCTAAAACTAGTATAAATACCCCTCCCTTATGTACAAACAACACTAAGATTTTTTTTAAAGAGAGAAAGAAGTATATAGGAGAGTAAAAGATTGAGAGAGAGTAAAAAGATTGAGAGCATTAGTTGTGTGTGTTCCATCTTGGAGGCTGGCCCATCATCAAGCACAAGGAGGAGGCTCGGGTTGCACCAAGGAGCAAGGAAGAGGAGCATCTTGCAACACAATCTAGGAGGAGAAGGCTACTCTCTTGCATTCTAGGAGACTCTAGGAGCTTTTCATTTCGTTTTCTCCAATAGGTGGGTGTTTCTCATGCTTCTAAATGTAGATGTCATGCTAGGAATGATTTGATAAATGGTTATAGAGAAATCAAGAAATTCTAGTCTCATGTTTGATAAATTAGAGATGGAATGATAATTTAGAAAATGATTGTGAAGATGATTGCTAATTGATAAATGTGTGAAATTGAAATGCTAGAATTTATCTTATTATCATGCTTTATGTTTATAAATCATGCTATGTGAAGAAAGTTGTGCTTATGAGACACAAATTGATTGAATGCACAATATGGAATTAATTGTTTGGATTGAAACAACTTTATTGTAGAAAGATGAAAACTTGTGTTCTAAAATATTATTTTGGGGAAACCTTGATTTTAAATAATGTGAAAATTGTAATCTTATTTTCAAATGCCAAAAATAAACCCATTGCATCCTGGTGCAATCGACAGTCGACCGGATTAGAGTCGACAATCGACTGTCAGGTAATAGATTTCGGACTTTTTGTTACGGAACCGACCGACTATTGTAACAGTCGACTTCCCTAGTTATTTGTTTTGAGTTTTTAAAATCTTTATAGAACAGTCGATCGATTATGGTATAACAGTCGACTGCCCTGATCATCTTATTTTCGAGATTTTAAATCATCGCAGAACAGCCGACTGGCCATGTTTTAACAGTCGACTGCCCTGAAGTTTCAAATAATATCTGTATTTTGTGAGATAATTTCTATGACCTGTGACCTAGTATAAATGAGAATTTGAGACTGCTTTTGCAAGAAGGAACTTATTTTAATTATTAACTTAAATTTTTTTTTTTATATAAAGAAAATTGAATGGATTGTTTTAAGAAATTTAAAATGAGATTTTGGTAATGAGAAATTTGAAAAGTGTGAATTGTGAAACTAAGTGAAATTGTGAACTGTGGAATTAGTATGGATTAAAATAAAGATTAGGAGAATTATGTGAAAATATGAACTAGTGAATGTGACATGTTAGAAGAATTGCATTTTTAATTATTTACGCATGATATTTTACTTGAAAAATTGAAATTAGATGACATGATGAGTTATGACGAGCATTATGAATATGAATACATGAATACTATGAACATGAAATGCGAATTATGATTAATCATGAGAAAAGGTCTTTATGAGTATGAAAACTCGATGTTGTAATTATGAGTTAAAATTAAGAACTAGAGTGTAGCGAAGCCTCGTACCGGCAATGGAAAAAAATGTTGAAATGATATTTGAAATGAAAAGCAAAGATTTGGGTCATATGAAATGAATGAATAAGACCGGTATAGTGGGAGTGCTAACCCTAGGAGATTGACTTTTGTTCATGATTCAATTAAACTAAAGATTAGATACATAGTGAAGATGTGATAAAAGTAAGAGAAAAATATTGAGTATAAGGGCCATTAGATTGGCGGCGTGAGAGTATTCACAGGATGTCCCATGATGCGTCATGATAGGGCGTGGATACTGCTCCAGAGTACCGTCCCGGTGGCGACGCTCATGGGGTGTTTGGTGACTGCGGGTGGTGTCATGTCTATGGTAGGAGCTGAATTACCACAGGATGCCTGCATGATGAGTCATGTGTCAGTACGTTGGGATTTCCTCCAGGGAGCCTAAACATGAGTTCGTAGGTCATAGAACATCTAGGATACTTACTGTAGTTACAGTAGTAGATTAAGTCATGGCAAGGAATTGAACCCTACAAGATGAAGAACGGTTAAGGGCTTGCCCTCGGACCTATGTAGTATGGGCTGCATAGACTCAGAACAAGTGCGCATTAGTGTCATATAAACAGAAATAATTGCATTAAGGACTAAGTGCACATTCACAATACGACATCAATAGGATAGTCCCATTAGCTTTGTTTGTGAACAAGTTTGTGGTTTGTTAGGTATTAAGAATCGTTATACTATTTCCGGCATAGAGAGGATGACCGTGTATAATATTTCATCAGTGAATGAACTGACGCGCCCATAGTTTTACATGCAGGGTAAAGATGCTTGACAAATTGAAGTATACATGCTGCTCAAAGATTGATTTAAATGTTGTTTGATGTAATTACTGTAAAATTTGCTTCCGCTGTACAAATGTTAATGTAAATGTAACTCTGATGTAAAGTGAAGTTTTATTTCCTTGTAAAATTGTACGAAAGAAGTGTAAAGATCCTGTGGAACTTCGAATTCAGTTGTATTTTGGAATTCGGGGTGTTACAGAGTGGTAGTACAAATTTATAAGGAACGACACCCTAGAAGTGGACATTAGAGTGTGTGTTGAGTCTAGAGATTTAAATGTAAGTCACTTACATTTGTGTTGCTCTATGATTTATGCTTCTTCTCCTATTTTTTCTAAGATGGCGGACCACTTCGACCCAGCTGGAGATGACAATTGGCACATCGTTGAGGAGGATTACTACCCCGGGCAAGCTGATTCAGACGAAGAGGATCCTGAAGAAGTTGAAGAGGAATGGCCTGAGTCCTGAGAGATCACTCCACCTCCGGATTCATCTGATGACTCCTCTGACGAGGAAGACCCAATTCCGAGTAGTCTCATTGTGTATCTTCAGAGGCAGGTAGAGACTCAACGGGAGAGAGTCGGGCTACTGGAGACTCAGTTGGCGAAGCGCAAGGATGATATTGCAATTCTCAGTTATCGTGTTTGGAAACTCGAGAAGAGGATAAACATGTACAATGTACTGAAAGAGGAAGTGGAGGAACTACGGGGAGAGCTTCGAGAAGCCAAGAGGAACCGTAGGAGTTAGACTGTTGTATCTTCTTACTGCTTTCATTTGATGTCAGAAATGTTTTAAATTCAAATTTATAAAGTTTGAAATTCAATGAAATGAAAAGTTGACTTAAAAAATCATGTTTATACTTCGAATTTAATGGATCTTTTGCATCAGAATATTCTTGTGGACCATGATTTACTCTCGCAACTTGCCCGATCTCCTCGATTTCATGAACATTAACATTATTGAAGCCATCAGTAAGGTTGACAACGACATCATTACTCTCATTTATATTAACATTTACATATTCATCCTCTTCTTCCTCGTTTTCATTTTGTAAACCCTCTTCAACTTCATCGTCTGTTTCTTCGTCTTCTTCTTGATCATCGACCAAATCATTATTAACGGTAGCATTTTCAAATATTCCGAAATCATTGGTATTCCGAACGTAATCATTAACCAAACTTGGTTGACGTGGCAACTCAAATTCAGTAGGATCCGGGCTTGTAGTATTTGTGAACGTGTCTTCTTGTGAGGCGATGGGATTACATGAGATATTTGAACTGGATTGGAACTGATCTTATGTATCGGCACATCACGTGCGGAGCTTGAACTAAGGTTAGCATGTGGTTGGGCATTAATAATTTTGGTTTGCTGAATATATAGCTCTAATGCAGACCAACTAAAATTCAGATCAAGTGTTCTACCAATCATGGACTTCAGAAAGTTGTCGTTTCCTACGGGCACAGTCATAAAATATTGACCATCACCTTTTCCCGCAGCATAACGTGCTAAAATTTCAAAATTCCATCGTTCTCTATCCCAATTAGTAACCTCATAAACTTTCTGAACAAGTTCTTCCATTGTAATTGTACGGGGTGCCCAAATTATTTCAGGATCAATGGCACTATAACAATAACCTATTTTTGGGTCACGAATAATTTCACCACCAAAATAAAGCCAAATAGAAATATCGTAATCCATACCAATACATATTTATATAAAAAATAATCATTATCTACTAAACAAAATATATGCGATAAAATGATATACAAATCATATCTTCAAATTAATGATCAGAAAAGTTGTGCAATTTTGAGCTTCGAGAAGATGGCGTAGTGATTGGGTTGATAACAAATCTGCTATATAAATCCCCAAACAAAGAATTTTTGGAAGATGGTTTTAGGGATTTGAGAGTGGGAGGAGATCTGAATGTGAGAGATGAAGAAGATCCTTTAAGATTTTGTAGAGTTTTTTGGAGTAAGATCTCCAATTGGGATGCTAGGGTTTTGGAGTTGGGTTTCGAATTTGTGAGAGAATGAGAAGAGAGAGAGAGAATATGAAGAGAATGAGACAGTGACAACGAGCGTGATTTAAGAAAAATCCCAATCGACACTCGCTATCTCCGTTGGCGTGCCTGGTTTAAATTGGCACACTAACAGAGTTAGCATGTCTATACTTGGTAATTTTTCTGCACCCTTGCTTGAGGGAAAAAGTAATGTCCTCTAACACACGCTAACGGAGATAGTGCGAAGATTTTTACTAGGCATGCTATCTCAATTAGCGAAAAGGACTTTTTGGTATTAAACTTTCAAACAGGGACAGTTTGGTACATATCTACAAAAAGTGGGATAGTTTGGTAAAAAATTCCAATGGCTTAGAGGGGATATGGGAAGCATGCGGAAACCATTATGTGTTGTTCTTCCCCATGTATACTTTGAGGAAAAGGAGAGAATATAATGACTCCGTTATATTTTTTTTCTTTTTTCTATAGCTACTGAAGTTGCGCAATTGCATATGCACATGACTAGTGTTACAATCTAAAGAGCATATGTAGTCGTTTCTTCTAAATTTTGTAAATTTAGCAAAATAGAAATAGAAATAAGAGGAAATCGCGTAGTTAATAAATTCAAATTTTGGATTTTTAATAAAAAAACCATCCGACAGATAGTCTTTCGTCCAATGGATATTTTTCTTAAAAAAAAACATATGACGAAAGACGAAAGATTTTCTTTCATCTGATGGACATTTTTTAAAAAATCCATCGGACGAAAGTTCATCGTTCGTCCAATGGGTATTAAGAAATAAAAAAAATAAAAAAAATTGTACAAGACAATATCCTTCATCCCCTATATTTTAGAAAAACTCATTTCGCTTCCCAAATTTAGGGTTTTTGGAGAACGACTGCAGGGGTTTTTTTTTCAAAATTTTTGCAAAATTTGGATTTTGAAGCAACAGACTCCATATGCAGTAAGGGATGTGTATATAGAATTTATCTTCCTTGCATGCATGCCATCTTGTACCAGCTATTTCAGCTCTTAATTAGTTGACCATACAAAAAACTTTTGTTAGAAGAAAAATGAATTATGGACCAAAAATGTAAATACTAGCCTGCATTGAGAGATCTGTTAGGAAATTAAGGATCTTGTTGAGTTGTGCGATACAACCAATACAAAACACCAAGCGCATAGAAGATCACATCAAAGCACACTTTTTTTTTCCAGTTGGGGCTTTCGCCTTAATCTGGGGAAGAAAAAATCGAGATATTATTCAACTAGAGAAGATACAAGAATATTACAATCTTCACCATGACCATCTCTCAAGCCTCACCAACAAGTACTAGTTGTTTCCAATTAGAGAATCACGCAATCTCTCTTTCAATGTAGTACTCTCTCTCTCTCTCTTGGCTCTCGATGGAGGCCAATAACAACAATATATAGAGATCTAGAGAAACCCTAGTTTGATATCTTGATACAATAGTCATTGGATATTCCTGAAGAGATAACCCTACGATAAGAGCCATGCGATCAAACTTGAAGAGCAAGTTCGGGCTTTAGCGGAATCACCCAGACCCGCACCCGAAATCTGCATCAGCCACGAGCGGTCGACCGTCCAACAAGACCGATCGACTGTCCCCCTCGCAGAAAAACTTGTATAGTTGGGTGGTCGACCGTCCCAAAGACCGGTCAACCGCAACTCCTCATGTTGTTGTTTTTGTTGTTGTTGTTGTTGTTGTTGTTGTTGTTGTTGTTGTTGTTGTTGTTTCCTCTTGCTTCCACTCCCTCTCCAATCGTCCCGATCCCTCCATCGTCTCATCGTCTTCGTATCCAACATAGTATGCAAGACATAAACCCAACAATCTCCACCTTTGATTGCATACTATGAATCGATATATGTGTGATTTAAATATTCTAAACTCTTTTTATTTTCCTCTTGCAAACAACTCAGTTTTGTGGCTTTCTCTACTAGTTGAATCTACCTCTACCTGTTTTTCTCATGCTGTATGCCCCCTTCAAGGGCACACCCCAGTAGATATTATCATGGAGGTGCCACTCTCCACATGAACTCCACCTACATCAAGGCTCTCTCCACCTTTCGATGATATTCGAACATCGCAGTCTCGCTGGAATGATTCTAGTGACGACAAACTAAATGGTGCTTTAGGAACAATGGGCTCCAAACCACTTGCCTAATGTTTCATGTTCCTCCAAAGGTGGTAGAGGTTGTGCTGACTCTGCTCAATCACCCTCTCACCCTTCATCAACTTACGATAACTTTCCCATACTGATCGAACTCCACCTAGATCTGTCTACCTACAATTTCGTATTTCTAGAGTTCTTATGGATAAAAGGCTCTGTTTCTTCAAAGAAATATACATGCCCTACTCTAGTGTGTATCCCATTCCGTCTGTCATCTTCAACATCTACAAAATACTGTTTAAGCCATCACTTGATTCAGCAGCACTGGATTAGACGCTCCTCTGACTCAACCACTTGCAACAGTCTCTCATGGCTCAATTCCTTAGTAGTGGTGGCCACGGACCTTACCGTTACATACACTTATCCTTCCATTCTAAGTACAATCCACCTCCAAATGACTCACAGAAGTTGACGCCGATTTCTAACTCTCCTTCCTAAGTGTGTCCTCCTCCAACCCCTTGATCATACCTGCTATAGAAAACTTCTCCTTGGTAGATTTCTTGTCTAACGCAGTTATCATGTTGGATGAATTTGGTGGTAAATATATCAAGTTGGAATCTTTTAGATCATCTGCATTGATCACCCTCAGTTCAGATAACTCCATATTGAACACCACGGTATGATCTAGAAGAGTGGTACTTTTCTTCAGAGTAACCCACAACTTTCTTTTATGGTACATCTGACCCTGTAATGACGATCACGAGTAGTAAGTTGTGAATCTTGCCCAAAGACTCACCTCACTTCTCTTATACCTGGCTTCACTCGTTGATGACATCTGGATTAAACCCAAGGCTTCCGAATAAATCTCCTCCTACTTCTCCTGCTTTGTATTGAATGGTCTCCCTTTATCTTCTATTAGGACTAGATCCAAGTCCTGTTGAACCGATGCTTCATGCATGTCCCCATTCAAGAGATCAAAGTTGTTTTTACCATCGAACTGCTTGATCTTCGTGATATGATCTGACATCTTCTCCAAGGAACTCAAATAAACCCACGAACCTGATTGCTCTGATACCAATTGTTAGAAAATTGAGGATTTTGTTGAGTTATATGATACAATCAATACAAACCACCGAACACATCGAAGATACACCAAAGCACACAATTTATCTCGGTTGTGGCATTCGCCTTATTTCGGGGAGAAGAAACCATGTTATTCAACTAGAGAAGATACAAGAATATTACGATTCTCACCACGACTCTCTCAAGCCTCACCAGAAAGTACTAGTTGTTTACAATTAGTGAATCACTCAATCTCTCTTTCAATGTAGTGCTCTCTCTCTCTTGGCTCTCAATGGAGGCCAATAACAATAATATATAAAGATCTAGAGAAACTCTAGTTAGTTATCTTGATACAATAACCATTGAATATTCCTGAAGATGTAACTCTACGATAAAAGGCACACGATCTAACTTGAAGAGCAGGTTCGGGCTTCAAGGAAATCACCCAGACCTGCACCCGAAATCTGCACCAGCTGTGCGCGGTCAACCATCTAACAAGACCGGTCGACTGTCCCTCTCGCGGGATAACTTGTATAGTCAGGCAGTCGACCGTCCCAAAGACCGGTCGACCGCAACTCCTCTTGTTGCTGCTGTTGTTGCTATTTTCTCTTGCTTCCACTGCGTCTCCAATCGTCTCATCGTCTTCGTATCCAACATAGCATGCAAGACATAAACTCAACAAGATCATGCATGAATTGTTCACATCATTAGGTAAACATTACACTTTTAGTTTGTGTACTTTAGAATTATCTGGCTTCTTCTATTATTAGTTGTTTGGTATTTTATGGAAAACTATTGAATCTGATAATCTTGTTTAAAGACAAGAGGATTGTTGAATGAGTTATACATTAGGCGTATGTATGAATGTATATGTGGGTGTATGTGTGAGTTGTGCATAGGCTTTGCCTATATATACTAAGACCCTTGTCTCATTGTAAGTGCTTTTTTATCTAACCATTTTACAAAATGCGCCATGGTATCAGAGCTTAGGGTTTCAAGGATTCCTAAATCTCAATCCTAATCCTACCTTCCCCTTTCGCTGCGAGCTCCACCATTCGAATCATCGGCATTAGTGACTTGAGTGGTTGCAACTCCTTCTTCCTCTTCTATCATCATATCAAGAGAATCACTAGTAGAAAATGTCACAATTGCAACAGAAATGTCCCTTGTAGGAGAGTGAAATTCCATGGTGAGTGCACATTCGTAAGGGATTTCTTCTCATTCCCTTGTAGTTGTGAAGTTGCGAAATCTCTCCAGGTTAATGTATATATTTGCAACGGAAATATAACTATCCCTTGCGAATATTAGCTACAATAGAATATTTGCAAGAGAAGTTGTTCCTTGTTGTTCCCATCCATAAGAGAATATCTACAACAAATTTTTCTCTTGCAGATGTGTTTTAAAATGGACTTTTCCCGTTGCTGATGAACAATTGCTACAGAAATTCGCAAGGTAGTCATTCCCTTGCAAATGTTCCCCTATGAATGCAATTGCACGTGTTTTTTCTATTGTTGATTATATTTAGATGGCTTAAACTAGTTAACAAGACTAAGCAATGTATTGTTTCAATTAAGAACATATAATTTTTTCACATGTTGATGCACACAATTATATAAACAAAACACAATGTGTCAAAACACAAAAACACACATATATAAATATAACACCAAAATAAGCTTTAATATTATAGAGTATAGAACATTCTCATTACAAAATTATATGTTTGTTTTGAAGTACCAAAATACCAACGGTACATTCTAGAAGGAAAGATGAGTTGTCATACTCCAAGAACTACAACAAAAGTTTTTAAAAGTACTTCTAACTCTCCGCTATTGCTTCCATGTATCCCCCAACTTCACTTATCAGTCATGGAAGGTCTTCTGCATGTTCCTCATTCTCCTCAGCCTTATAGTCATCGCCACTACATAAAGACTACATGAAAAAGAAACAACACAGAATTAGAAAAACATACATAGAGACCACAAGTTGGTTTCCTCCAGACTGGGTAGTAATCGTTGTTTCATATCCAAGCAATAGACAAAATAGAACCAGTCTATCAGAGAAACATGCATCTATATTGAAGACGAAAAAATAGACATACCTCATTGAGGACATGCATGGAGGTAAGACCAAACAACACCATGTGAAGATGTTGACAATGCAAAGCTTGTTCGCAACTTCACTTTCTCACTAACCATTGCTACAACTTTTGTAATAGTACTATTAATCAAGTAGAAAGTAATTTAGCCCGAGTCTAAAGGTATGTGCGAGATTTGTTGGAGTGTTATTAAGTTTTTTATACATAGAAAAGTATGTCTAAGCAACATATAAAGTAATATAGCATGAGGCTAGAGGCATGTGTCAGAGATTCGTTACGTATTAGCTTTTTTTATATAGAAAGTATGTTGATAAATAAAATGATGTTTCTACAAATTTTGTTAGATCATATATTTAACCAGATAATGCTCTGGTTAGATTTTAACTTTTGGTCAACTCACTGATTGAATCTAATCCAATTACAGAGCACATCAGCCATGCTATCTGCCATTTAAATGAAGGTGTTTTAAGCAAAAGAAATTCGAGGACGGGTCGACGGGTCAATTAATTAGGCTAGAATTTTGAAAGAAAAAATCATTCATATAGTACCTAGAAATATTTAGTTGCAATTATTATTCAGAAACAGGTTTGGTCCAATAGTTGGAGAACAATTTTCAGCCTTATCCATAAGACCCATTACAAGTAATAGACAATGCAAAAATACTGGTATGCTGCACTGACCAAAGAGTCTACTGCTGAATAAAATGCACAATCCATACATAAAAGGATCAAAAGAGAAAGTACAGGTATGTTGATTAAACTAACCAATGGCTCCCTATTGACAGAGACAACTCTTGGGGCTTCTCTTATGTACTCTTCCATAGTTGCAAGAAATGATTGTGGAGGCTAGAAAATTAGTAAATAAAAAAAACTGCCAAATAAAATTATCATCAACAACACTAATTAGAATGAAAAATTTTATATAGAACATACAACATATTATTACTACCTCTCTCAAATTGGGAAACTGGAAATTTCTTACAAGTTCTAGTCTCCGACAAACTTCATAAAAATCAGAAAGGCTTCCAGCCTGCAAGATCAGCAACTCAGATTTGCTCAGCTACTAGATACACAAAGACCAGTATCATCATTTTTCTTAGCATAAAACTTCATGTGTAACTACCCAAAAGCATTGCACAAAGTCGCACTTAATCTGAAGACAAAATTAGTACCTGTTGGCCAGCCCTTTCATAGATTTCAAGGGCTTTAATAGCCTCATGTCGGGGCATCTCAAAGAACTGCAATGCGCGCGCGCGCACACACACACACACACAAAACCATTAAGTCTTAAGATACTGCTTCATTAGCACGAAATGATCATGTTTGGTACCTTATCAACAAGATTGATGATGCCATCATTAACAGCGCAATAAATTCTGAAGCTTTCTTTCAATACCTGCAAACAAGTTCCGCAAAAATAATGTAATTGGGTACTTTCTACATGTGGTTCTGATAAACTAAGAATTATACATGAATAACAAATTGTATATCTAGATAAGTTACAGGATATTATGGACATCTTCAAATTTTTGAAGAAGGAAAAAAAAAGATTTCTAGTAAAACAAAAACAATAGAAAAAGAAGTCTACTTACTTTCTACTTGATTAATAGTCTACTTGATTAACCATTGCTAATATTAACCATAATTGAGAGAAAGACCCTGCAGTGCACGACAAAGTCTCCAAATTGAAGATGATTTTGATCGATGCAGAAAGATAGACAAAAGCAAAATAGTTACTAAAAGGACACTCTTTTATAGTTCTATCTAAATATTAATTGACTGCATTATGTTTCAGTCATAATTTAAGTTATTGTAAACCCATATCTAGATGTTTTCTCAAAACTCAACTGAAAATTTATTCCTGTAACAGGCTGTAGAGAAATATTGTCTTAAACATTCCAAAGCTAAAGCTAATATTGCTAAAAACATAATTAATCTACTTTCACACAGTGCCTTTTTACATGACAAATTAATCACTAAAATAAATTAATATTTTGATCAAATTGAGACTTGAGAAGCTATGGAAACATCTTTCACAGTGGAGTGTTATGCATTTATTTTTCCACAACCAAACAAACCTTAATTTTTCCGCAATTCCATAAACCCTAATTATGCATCTCACAATCCCAAATTCTTAAAAATTTAAATTAATCTATTCTCAAATTCTCAAAATCATACCTGGGGTTTGAGAGAGGGATGAAGATGATAAGAGTGACGACGCGGGAACAACGACGGCGACAGCAACGACGACGTGGGGCCACAGTGGTCGAGGCTATGGTTTGTGAGAGAGAGACGTGGGGGCTAGGATGGTCAAGGGCACGGCGACGTGGGGAGGGGCACGGGGGCACGATGACGTGGGGAGGTGTTTGTAGACGGCGGGGGATGACGTCGGTGAGAGGGAGGGTTTGGGGTGCGGGGAGGAGAGGTGGAACGGGACGGTGGGGATTTGGAATATGGTTTGTGGAAAAGGGGTTTTTTATTTGTAACGGGACCGGAGTTGAAGAGTTGATATGGATTTGGGATTTTAAGTTAGAGTTGAGAGAGATCTGGTTTTGGTTAAGGGGGAGAATTTATTTTTAAAAAATAATTTTACGTGTTTAATATTGAAGATTAAAAAATTGCTTTAGTAACGGAATATATTATGTTGCAAATGTTCCCTTGCAATTGTTGCAACTGCAACAAATTAATAAAATCTCTTGCGGATGTAAAAAACATTCACAGCGAAAGAGTTTGTTGTGCGGATGTAAAAAACATTCACAGCGAAAGAGTTTGTTGTGATTAATCCGTCGTAGATGGTAGCACTAGCAAGGAAATTTTAGTGCTCGTAAATAATTTAAGAATTGACTGCATTATGTTTCAGTCATAAATGGTCGATAATCTTAGCTCATCCATTTTAGCTAACCCGTCTTCAAGCTCATTTCAGTTAGTCCACATTACGTGTATGCATGGATGTATATCTGGGTGTATGTGTGAGTTGAACATAGGTTTTGCCTGTATATACACTAAAAGGCTCTTACCTCATTGTAACTGTTTTGATCTAACCATTTTACAAAATGAGGCAAAGACCAATATGCAAGTTCATAGGAAGAAAATATCAACGAGAAATCAAGAAGGATAGAAGGACTGGTTTGATAAGCAAACTTGACATATGATTCCAGCAGTCTCATCGATATGGACACTGCCAAGCTCAGAGTATGCTGTATTGACATGAGTTAAAGGAAGGAAGATGCAATAGATCATATATCAATGACAATATATGCCAGCCATAAACATTCAAACAAAGTTAGGACTCAAGTTTAAGGCCATGACAAAATAGGGCCGAAAGTTTTTTGGGCAGGGTGCTAACGTAAAACCTAACCAAAGCCTTAATTATTACCACCATGTGATGTTGGGGGTGAAACAATTGAACAATTTCTGCAACATATCGACATTCTAGTGAATTTGCTTGGTTCAGGTGCTAAAAAAACAGATATTGCAATCGTTAATATTATCACTTTGTGGCATATTTGGAAAGCTCAATGCAGAGTCTTGTTTTGAGGGAGTGTGCCCCTTTTCCTAAGCAGTTTCAGATTGTTAAAATGTGAGATATTCTTGGTGATTTTTCTGTTTCAGTGGGTTCCTACAATGAGGTCCAATTGATGGGTCTCAAAACGGTCTCCGCTCCTCACCGTAGGCAGGAGCTCTTGATCAAATGGGTTGCACCGCCTGAAGAATCTATTAAACTCAAACTTTGATGGGTCAATGGAGGGGAATAACACCGGCTACAATTTTATCTACCGAAATTGGTATGGTAGACTGCTGCTGGTCGGAGGGGGCCAGTTGTATCGACATCTATCAACGTTATTGATAGAAAAGGTTTGTCAATGACTCTTAAGGTCTTTCATTTGTTGTCTCATAAGAGACATTCTTATTAGGGAAACTCTAAGATCGTTATCGATCATAACCGTGCAAAAAATGGTCACGACCCCATTTCTCAGGATATATTATTTTTAATTAATGGTATGAATGTTGATGGGATTCAACATATTCATCAAGATGTGAATATTTGCGCTTTTGCACTGACTGTGCTGCAAAAAGAAGACACAGTAGTGGTCAAAGCTTTATGTGAGTTAACATCTTCGACCCTGATAGATAGCTAAAGAAGATGTTAGAGGGGTCTCCTGATCGATCGAGAGATGCTCTTGTTTTATAGTCGTTTTTGTATTTTGTTTTTATTATATTGTCCAGCAAAAAAGGAAAAAAAAACCTAACCAAACCCGAACAGGAACTTGATTGAAGGAATGATGCCCTAACAGGATATTTCCAGTAGCATTGGTTGGTTATATTGAAGGTACGATGCTTTCAACTTTCATTGGATGAACTCCACAATGCATTCCCTTCTAAACACTACAGTATGTAGTACAAGACATTGATGGAATTTTCAAGTTAAGATACATCGGTTAGAAATAAAAAAGAGGCATAATTGATTTTCGTCTGGTTTTAAACTGTCAAAAGCCTTACTCTTTAAGTTGGCTGGGAGCCTGGGTCAAGTTCGGGTTTTACCTGACCCAGTTCACAGCCTATGTGCTACTCATTAAACAATTAGCACTCTTGCGATAGGGAAGTGTTTTATAACAACCAAGTAAGCGTCATGCTAATTGTAGATATGATAAATTTATAGAGGTGTTGTATAACAACCAGAAGTTAAAAGTGATGCTAATTGTAGATATGACAATTTTATAACCACCAATCAACCTGAATCAACACTCTGATGTAGGGAAGGACTTACCATAATCCTAAATGACTAGCTGAAGTTCTCCAATTTCTCCTACACTTGTTCTCAGAATGTTTAGAAGAAAGTTTAGGATGATAGATTCGGTATAAGGAATTATTAAAAGATCTCAGGCACAATTAAACTCAAAAACCAAACAGAATGCATGCGTAGAAATTAAGAGCTTCCACATCTAAATGAAAATAAAATGAATAATGTTTTTTCCATAATACACACGTGGATCATAGTTACCATGTAGCCAGAGGCTTTCCTAATAATTTCTTAAACACATATTACATGATGGGTAATGATATGAATATTATGATGACTTGTTAAACCTGATGCTGCGTTCAATCAGCAAGCACTCAAAAAAAGCTTCTTTCCATTAATTGAAATGAATTAAATCCGAAAGACATCTCCTATTATTGCCATGACATGATTTCCTTTGCTCTTTCTCTTCTAGGTGCAATGAAGATGTAAGGAATCAACTCATAACTAGCTATTTAAAACAATGTCTTGCTCATCTCAACAGTCCACCATTCATTATGGGTGGTCGTCTTCTATTATAGCACTAAAACCTCACAAGACTTTTCTAACCAATTTCAGTGCACTTCCCCGCCACCAGAGGATAAAGTTCTAACATTAAAATATATGCCCATATCTTTGTACAATCAATAATTAGCTAAAGTAAGTATTATCTATCTTGTCCAAAGGACTCACATATTTTCTGACATTTAAATGCACAGGAAAAGGGAAAAAAGTTGTGAAAAAGAATAATAGAGAGGGTTACTTGTGAGGAACTGTTCCCGTCACAGTCCTATGTCTTGGGTCTGTAAGTCCAGTTACGACATTAACGAATCCAATTTCTCTCATTGTGTTCTCCAAATCCAACAGGTAGTACTCGTCGAGAAAGGGTTCAGTGCTTTTCATTAGAGTAAACAGCACAGGTGAGAGTTCCTACAGGCAGTAGTTGACACACTGACCACCTGAATAGAATGCAGACTTAAACGATAAGGTCAAAAGAACAGGTTAGACTAGCTCTCAAATATATAGCGAGTTTTTCCTGCACTTTTTGAACCTACTTTCTCTGCCACTAAAACACATCTTTCATGACAGAATGAACTGTGAATTTGATGTCAATGATAACAAGACTATTTCATTGTAAAGAAAAACAAGTTAAAACATAAACTTTTATTATAGAAGTTTAATAAATTTATGATGACTTTTATTTACAAAGTAAACTAAGCTATCCTGTACGAAAAAGTTACGAATCAAAACTTTTTCTTTATTTTGCTAAATGTCAAAAAGTTAATTTTTTACTAATTAAAGCGTAATATCACAAACCTCACAGGGATCCCACAATTTTATGGTCGTGTTATAACATAATTTTGTCATGTTCTGGAAGGTTTCTGATACCTAGTTATGTTCATCACTGGTCTCTCCACAATTCATGTGAGCATGCTTCTCAACCCAAAGACTTGATGGTTAGGCTGGGCATTCGTTAGGTATAGATCTCATTGACAATGTCGTCGACATTTTATACAAGCCACTAAAGTGAATGTACATCAATAAAGCCTACATTACATCTGAATCAAGTAAGAGAAATTAATTAAATTAAGAGTGGATGTACGTACTAACCTCTGCTATTAACAAATGTAATCAAATATTTACTTAAAGAAACGAAATTTAGTCAAATAGAATCAATCACTTTCCAATCAAAATTACACTGTACATAAAGCACAAGACCACACATTCATTTCAAAGGGGATTAGCTATAACATGAAGGCACTAAAAACATTTGACAAAACTTTTGAATGTTTGGGCTAGAAATTGGACTAAGCCGGATTTGGGATAAAATTAAATCGATAATATAAAGGCAACAAGCTTTTCTTAACACAGGCTCGGGCCTAACTTTAATCCCAGAATCCCATCCAATTGTGTTTTGACTCAAGATACTAAGCCTAATGTCACCGAAATATATAATAAGTTATAAATGTATAACACTAGTTCTTTTCACTTTCGTTGGTGGAGAAACTTAATCTCTCTTTATAATAACAACAGAATTGGATAAACTTATGCCTAGACAATAAATAGTTTTCACGTTTAGTATGATATATTTTGTTTAATCAGAGAACATGGACACAGTTTTTCTCTAATTAGGTTGGAGCTCAAGGTACTAGACCCAGTGTGCTTGAAATATATAATATGTTATAAATCTATAATACTAAGGCAGTGATGAGTTCTTTTCAGTATTTCTGGTGGAGAACCATGAATTAGATAAGTTTTGCACAAATAATAAATTTGTTTCTTTAATGTTAAGATGATTGTTTTTTGAGTAATGCTTTAGCCACTACCAATTTCACTACTATTTTCTTCACTACCTTAGATGGCATACTCTTATTGGAGAGTTTCCCCACCTACTCTATCTTCCTCTACCTATTGGAGTGTGCCACCTATTGAAATGAATGAAATGTAGTGAAATTGGTAGTGGATGTAGCATTACTCTTGTTTTTTCATCATAACAAATAGACACCAAGTTCTTTTCTTCTTTACTTTTAATTTCGTTATTTAAAGGTTCCAAAATCCTGAATTGGCCCAAGCATTGCCGATTTATTTATAATCGGATTTGGGCCTAGAAATCAAAACCTGTATACCATTACGGGGAGTTTGAGAAGAAGGGGGGGGGAGGGGGGGGGGGGGGGGGGGGGGGGGGGGGGGGGAGAGGAATTCAAGCCTGTATAACACTTCCCATTTATTCATAATCAGATTTGGGTATAGAACTCCAAGCTTGCATATAAATAGGTCAGACGATGTAGAACCAAAGAGGAAGTTTGAAAAGAATGTGAAATCCAGACCAGTATATAAATAAATCAGGTGCTGTAGAAGCAAGGGAAATTTGAGAAGGCGGATGTGATGAGGACATCTGTTCTGCTTTGTTTTATTTTGAGATTTAGCCCTATGTAGTAGTTTTGCAATTTGCACCCTTTATTTTATGCATTAGAATATTTTGGAGATTTGTATTGAGATTTGTTTTGAGCATATATATAGGCCTTGAGAATAATGAGAAAGTATGATATTCTTGATTTAAAAAAATTAATGTGATTTGAGTTTTTGCTCTTCATTCATCTCTTTTGTGTGGGACATTGAGAGAAAATTAGGGTTTGTGAGAAATCCTAAGTTATACCCAAATATCCAAATCCACCACAAATTTAAAATCCTAATCCCCAAATCCCCATCAACTTTTCCTCTTCATTTTTTCATCTTCTCTCTCTTCCGACCGTCGACCACCACCACCGACCACCTACCTACTGCCCCACGCGCCACCGACGACCCCCAATTGCCCCTCTCTTCCCTCACCCTCGTCATCGACTCCCCCCCCCCACTGTCGTCGATCCCCTTTTTTCGCACCGTCGACTACCGAAACCCTCCACTGTCGTCGCCATCACCCTCCCTGGCTCCCTCGCCGCCTCCTCTCATCCTCCGACCAACACCATCAAACCGACCTCCTCCCTCTTCCTTCAACTGAACCCCCACCACACCCGACGTCCTCTTATATATATAGGGAAAGCATCGGTTGTGCACTCCTCTAGTGCACACAGCCGTGTGCACTCGCGCTCAGCCGTCCGATCTAGATTTTGATCATGATGCAGATCTAATGGCTCGCATTCTCTCCCGCTCTCCTCACACTTACGGAGGGGTATTTTGGTAATTTACCCCTACCCTCTCTTTCTCTCTGCCCTTTCCGATCGATTGTTTTTCGATCTACCTCCTTTTCCCAAAAAAACAGAAACCCTAAATCGAGCGACCTCTCTCTGTCTCTCCATCGAAACGAAACCCCACTCCTTCTCAGATCGATCGCTTCTCCTTCTCAGATCGCTCTACCGCTCTCTCTTCTAGCGAGATGTCTCTCTCTCTTCGACGAGAAACCCAAATCCTATTCTCTCTCCTGTTCAGCTGCGGTCTGGATGCTGATTGATTCCGGTTCCCAAACCCAACCTGACCCACAAAGTGTTGTGAGCAAAATAAGAGGAGTAACTAAAGCTGGTAAAATCACGTCTTCATATCTTGCTTGTTCTTCTTACTTTGTAGGGTCTGGTTTCGCTTTGATCTCCCCCCTTAAAAAGGTAATCCAGACCAATCCCTCTCCTCTATATGCTTTAATTTCTCTTGATTGTTGTGGATTTTGTAAAATCTAGGGTTTTATGATTGGAAGGTTCATTGTCTAAAATCACTGTTTGATGCAAAGAATTTGGGATTAATTTAGGTTTTTTGGAGGTTTTTTGGGTACAATTTGAAAGATAGGGGATTGTAGTTTACAGTTCTGATCTTTCAAAGTATCCCAATTAAATTTATGCGACTTTGCTTGTATAGAAAATTGGGGAATTGATTGGATTGGGATGTTTCCATTTGTTATTATGTATTTATGTGTTGGAGTTTTTATTGTAATTGAGGTTTGCTTTAAGAGTAAAGTGAGGAGGGTTGGGAAGGAAAAGAGCTTGTGAATTGTGAATATGAAATTCAAGGAGGATATAGAAACTGGGGTCTTATCCTGAAGGAGGGGTTGAGATTAGATTGACAATAACATTAATTGGCTTTGAGGTTTTAGCTTCCTAGTTTGAACAGAAATGGTTATTATCTGAACTTTCTTCAGCACTTTTGACCAGGAACTTATTTTTTGTTAGCTTAGTTACTGATTAAAACAAAGTTGGGTTTTTCACTACGGCTTTGGCTGAACTACCACCTGACACCAGTATTCTTAGCTTAAGTTTTTTTTCATTAAAGATGGAGTTATCTTGTAACAATTTAAATATCTTTCAACTGTATTTATCTTGGAAGAGGATCAAAGGAAGCTTGTATTCTTTGTTGTTAGTATTATTGTTGCATTTGGGTGAAAAAATAAAGCATGAATCGAAACCCTATCAGCTGAGCCCTTCTTCGTTAATCCAGCGAAGCGTCGACCTCCTAGCAAAGCTGCAGTCTTTTTATCGGGTAATCTCAAAATCATTTTTATGAATTCCTTTATACTCGTTCATGTTTATTTCGGGTTTTTATTTCCCCAAATTTAGATTAGTAGAAAGAAGAGATTTGTAGAATTTGTATAAATACAGATTTAAATATAACGTGAATTAGTATAAATTCCGAACTAGTTCATGAATGCATGTTTAACATTTTGCTTTTAATTTTTTTCAGGAGATGTAGTAGCATCTCAAGCAGGCATGATTTGATGGAGAGATGTATATATTGTATATTGGTTGATTCAGAATTTTTTAATGTTGTATATAACCAAGATTCAGAATTGAGAGATGTATATGTTGAAGTATTGGCTGATTCAGAATTGAGAGATGTTCATGCTGTATATTGGCGGATTCATAATTTTTTGATGATGTATCTTTGCTGATTGAAGCATGTTCATGTTGTATATTGGCTGATTCTGAATTTTTTGATGTTGTATCTTAGCGGATTGAAAAATACTCATGTTGTATCTTGGCTGATTCATAATTTTTTAATATTGTTTCTGGGCTGATTGAAGCATGTTCATGTTGTATCTTGACTGTTTCGGAACTTTTTAATGTTATATCGTGACTGGTTGAAGCATGTTCATTTTGTATCTTGGCTGATTGAAGCTTTTTTTGATGTTGTATCTTGGCTCATGCTGAATTTGAAGCACACTTTTAAGAAGTTGGAGAAGAGATACTCGGAATTTGTTAGGTGTTTCTCTCGACAGCATAGGGCTCATCTGTAACCTTTTTTCTGTTGATATACTACTGCAGGCAATGCTGGTACACTGTGACCGCTTCACCACATGTCATGTATAATTATTTGGATTAATTTCATTTATAATTTCCAGAACAACCTCATATTTTTCTAGGAATATGATGGTTCTACTATATGTGGTAGTAACTTTTGGATGGAAAAACCAAATGTTATGTATAATCGAGGTTGTTAGGTAATTGAATTGAAAAGTTGGGAGATAAATTTGAAAATAGAATTGCACTTGCATCTTATACCAAACTCACCCTATAATAAATCTAGCTGAGAGCAAATACACCTTGCTCATGCTCAACAATCAACAATTTGGTGCCATTCAATGCAAAAGATAGAATAATAAGTAGTTCATATATCAAAATTTCACACTATGAATATTTATTTTTAATATTGTGTAACCTCTCACAGTTTCAGAACAGCAAAAATGTATCATTGTGAAAATAGATGAACATACAACAATTCCTAACAAATATCCGAGATACAGGCCTTCCATCCTTTCCCTCCCAAAAGAACAAAACTAAGACCAAGAAAAATGCAGCTCTGGTCATTGCCTGAACAAAGAGATGTAAATAGACAGCAACTTCCAATGTAGAACAACATATGTTCTCAGAGCTTCATGACACAAGGCCAGAGGTGCTTGAACAAAGTTAGTGCAATATAAAAGAAAGTTAGACAGACACCAAATACATTAAGCATTAAGGGATTCCGATTGAGAAACATGTACATGAAAACACAAGAACCAAAAACTGATTATTTGCATGTATGTAATACACAAATAGAAACACGCAGAAATTACGGAGTAACTGTTCTGAACAGTTCTATACAGAAGAAAGAGTGAAAATGAAGAGCACCTGAACAGAAATTTATCAACTGGTTTATATAAAAGGAGCCAACCACCTCATCTCTAAACCATTTCCATTTGACAAATGAAAGATCTTTTTCCACTTATCATCAGGTGGAAAGATATGGCTACTACAAATATGTTAGCATGACAGTAGTACAAAGACATGGCTACTACAAATTCTTGAATTTATGCAATACAAGAAAGTAAATAGAAGGACAAATTTAAATAGCAATATATTCCTTGAGTTAAAAAACTAATGTTAAAAGCCAAGTGTAGCAGATTGAAGCATGATAAGCACACCTCTTTGAAACATAATAAACAAAAACATTATTTGAAGTAGTTATAGGCTCAGAACACACGTCCTTCTAATTCACTGTTTATTCAAATGAAGCATACTTATTTCTCTAGGGCTGCATTATTATGCCATGCCAACTAGTTTCAAACCCTCTCCACCCCCAACCCCTGACACCCCCCCCCCCCCCCCCCAAATGCCAACTTAGAATGTGCAATCGGCCAATATACAACATAAACATCTATCTATCAAATGCCTCATGCACAACATAAAAATGAGCTTAATCATCCAAGATACAACATAAAAAAGTACTGAATCAGCCAAGATACAACTTGAACATGCTTCAATCAGCCAAGATACCACATGAACATTTGCTAAGACCTTTTGCTCACGATAAGGATCTCTTCTCACCATCTCATAATATACTCACTCATATAGTAGAGAATCAAACACTTCCTGCAATTGCTATGGACCCAAAAATTAACAAACTGGGTCTTCATTGCATAGATCAAGACCAATAACATAACCAAGACTCAATCCAAAAAACAAAATTGGGGGGGAGGGGGCAAGGGGGAGCATAATAATTTAAAGTAGTTTAAAAGAGTGCTTGTCATCATCGCCTATACCAACACACAACAGAAGGCAGTTTCTACAAATTTAAAAGCAATGGGACTGAGAATCGAACACTTCCAGTATTGGGGAATCATGCATCACTTTTCTATCTGTCAACGAGAACAAACTGTGATTCTATCAGCTTGCCTACAAACATCAAAAAAGTTATGAGCACAACAAAAAAAGTTTGGAAATGTGATATGAGGCGTTATACAACAATAATTAAACCGTCTACAATTTTTTGCAAATATCTTCCTTTTATCAGGTAGTAAACTCTCTACAAATTAAACCACAGTATTTCTACAAATCTCTTCTTTCTACTAATCTAAATTTGGGGAAATAAAAACCCGAAATAAACATGAACGAGTATAAAGGAATTCATAAAATTGATTTTGAGATTGCCCTATAAAAAGATTGCAGCTTTGCTAGGAGGTCGACGCTTCGCTGGATTAACGAAGAAGGGCTCAGCTGATAGGGTTTCGATTCATGCTTTTTTTTTCACCCAAATGCAACAATAATACTAACAACAAAGAATACAGTTGATCCTTTTCCAAGATAAATACATTTGAAAGATATTTAAATTGTTACAAGATAACTCCATCTTCAATGAAAAAAAAACTTAACAAAACCTAACTTTGTTTTAATCAGTAACTAAGCTAACAAAAAATAAGTTCCTAGTCAAAAATGTTGAAGAACGTTCAGATAATAACCATTTATGTTCAAACTAGGAAGCTAAAACCTCAAAGCCAATTAATGTTATTGTCAATCTAATCTCAACCACTCCTTTAGGATAAAACCCCAGTTTCCATTTCCTCCTTGAATTTCATATTCACAATTCACAAGAACTTTTCCTTCCCAACCCTCCTCACTTTACTCTTAAAGCAAACCTCAATTACAATAAAAACTCCAACACATAAATACATAATAACAAATGGAAACATCCCAATCCAATCAATTCCCCAATTTTCTATACAAGAAAAGTCGCATAAATTTAATTGGGATACTTAGAAAGATCAGAACTGTAAACTCCAATCCCCTATCCTTCAAATTGTACCAAAAAATCTCCGAAAAACCTAAATTAATCCCAAATTATTTGCATCAAACAGTGATTTTAGACAATGAACCTTCCAATCATAAAACCCTAGATTTTACAAAATCCACAACAATCAAGAGAAATTAAAGCATATAGAGGAGAGGGATTGGTCTGGATTACCTTTTTAAGGGGGGAGATCAAAGCCAAACCAGACCCTACAAAGTAAGAAGAACAAGCAAGATATGAAGATGTGATTTTACCAGCTTTAGTTACTCCTCTTATTTTGCTCACAACACTTTGCGGGTCAGAATGGGGGTGGGAACCGGAATCAATCAGCATCCAGACCGCAGCTGAATGTGTGAGAGAGAGAGAACGGGATTTGGGTTTCTCGTCGAAGAGAAAGAGAGAAAGAGAGAGAGGTAGAGGTGATCGTCTCGCTAGAGGAAAGAGAGGTAGAGCGATCTGAGAAGGAGAAGCGATCGATCTGGGAAGGAGTAGGGTTTCACGTCGATGGAAAGACAGAGAGAGGTCGCTCGATTTAGGGTTTCTGTTTTTTGGGAAAAGGAGGCAGATCGAAAAACGATCGATCTGAAAGGGCAGAAAGAAAGAGAGGGTAGGGGTAAATTACCAAAATACCCCTCCGTAAGTGTGAGAAGAGCGGGAGAGAATGCGAGCCATTAGATCTGCATCATGATCAAAACCTAGATCGGACGGCTGAGCGCGAGTGCACACGGCTGTGTGCACTAGGCCTTCGGGCATTTATATCGATGATCCGAACCCTTCACATTGATCTACACATCTAAATTAGTCTAAATATGTAAAATCAAATCATTTGAAATTTATTTACTCATCCATTGAAGTGTTACAAAATTGTATGGCTGAAAATCATTGTTTTTTATAGTCACATGATGGATGGGTAAATGAATTTCAAATGATCTGATTTTACATATTTAGACTAATTTAGATGTGGAGATCAATGTGAACGGTTCGGATCGTCGATATGAATGCCCGAAGGCCTAGTGCACACGCTGTATGCACTAAAGGAGTGCACAACCGAAGCTTTCCCTATATATATATATATATATATATATATATATATATATATTTGTAATATTGGCATTTTTTTGCTGAACCGCGGACTAGCCACCGCTATGTACCCTTCTTTTTGATCGATTGAAGATTTTACTTTTACCGAATAGTTTTGTGTTCAAGTAAACTCTTGATTTGTCTTGTTAGATCTTCGAAATTTTGAAGTCGAGGCTAAGTGTTCTTGTTCTCGTCATGAATCCTCTATTTATATTGCAGATCATTGTGTACACAAGGGCGGACCACCTATGTAACGCCCCGAATCCCAAATACACTGAATTCGAGATGTTCTACAGGATCTTTTCGCTTCCTTTAGTACAATTTTACAAGGAAATTTAAACTTTTCACTTTACATCAGAGTTTACATCAATATTACACTTTTCATTTGCACAGCGGAAGTAAAATTTACAACAATTAAATAAATGTACATCAACATGGTATAATCTTTAAGCATCCATTCCTCTTTAATCTTTAACATGTCATTTACCTGCATATAAGACTGTGGGTACGTCAGTTTATTCAACCGACGATCATTATACACGGTCATCCTCTCTATGCCGGAAATAGTATAACTTAATTTTCCATATTTAGCAAACACAAACTTGTCACATTACAACTAAAGGGACTACCCTATTGATGTCGTATTGTGATTGTGCACTTAGTTCTTAATGCAATTATTTATGTTACATGACACTAATGCACACTTGTTCGGATTCTATGCATCCCATACTACATAGGTCCGAGGGCAAGCCCTTAATCGTTCTTCATCTTTGTAGGGTTCAATCCCTCGTTATGACTTAATCTACTACTGTAATAACGGTAAGTATCCTAGATGTTTTCTGACCTACGAACTCATGTCTAGGCACTCTGGAGGGAATCCCATCGCTGACATGACTCATCATGCAGACATCCTGAGGTAATTCAGCTCTCACCATAGACATGACACCACCCGTAGTCTTCAAACATCCCACGAGCGTCGCCACCGGAACGGTACTCTGGAGCAGCATCCTCACCCAGACTCATCATGAGAATTCCTGGGATACGCTCTCGCCGCTATCCAATGGCCCTCATACTCAATGTTTTTCTCTTACTTTCATCAAATCTTCACTATGTGCTAGTCCTTAGTTTAATAGAATCACGAATAAAAATCAAAGTTCTAGAGTTAGCCTCTCCATTAAACCAGACTTATCCATTTATGCAAACGTGACCAACCTTGGTCTTTCATTTCAATATTTCATTTCATTTTCTTTTCAATTTGCCGGGGAGACTTAGCTACTCTTTCAATTCAATTCCAATTCACAATTTCCACATTGAGCACTTATAACTCATAAAATGCATATTCATAACCAACGGATTTCTTTTTCATTAACATGATCTCTAATTCATTTATTAATCCATAATCATACATGAACTCATGCACTTTATCAATTAATAATTTCACATTTGAAATTCACATCACTAATGGATATTCATACTTCATATTTTTCCACGTTATTCTCAAGTGAGAATAAATTGCATTATGTCGCACAACAAAGTTTCTTTTTGCCAAATCATCTTCTAATACTCCATTTCAATTTATTCCTATAAGTTATGATTTTTCGCAAAGTGTTTAATCTAGAACCATAGTTCTATTTATGCTTTTTATCCACAAATTATAGTTTATCTCTTTCAAATAATGCCCAAATCATTTTTATAAAGTCCCTTATATTTTTATGAGAATAACCATATTTTTTTCACAATTTTTGGACACCTAAAAACCCAAAAAAAACATTTTTTTCATACAAGGACGGACCACCTATGTAACGCCCCGAATCCCAAATATACTGAATTCGAGATGTTCTACAGGATCTTTTCGCTTCCTTTAGTACAATTTTACAAGGAAATTTAAACTTTTCACTTTACATCAGAGTTTACATCAATATTACACTTTTTATTTGCACAGCGGAAGTAAAATTTACAACAATTAAATAAATGTACATCAACATGGTATAATCTTTAAGCATCCATTCCTCTTTAATCTTTAACATGTCATTTACCTGCATATAAGACTGTGGGTACGTCAGTTTATTCAACCGACGATCATTATACACGGCCATCCTCTCTATGCCGGAAATAGTATAACTTAATTTTCCATATTTAGCAAACACAAACTTGTCACATTACAACTAAAGGGACTACCTTATTGATGTCGTATTGTGATTGTGCACTTAGTCCTTAATGCAATTATTTATGTTACATGACACTAATGCACACTTGTTCGGATTCTATGCATCCCATACTACATAGGTCCGAGGGCAAGCCCTTAATCGTTCTTCATCTTTGTAGGGTTCAATCCCTCGTTATGACTTAATCTACTACTGTAATTACGGTAAGTATCCTAGATGTTTTCTGACCTACGAACTCATGTCTAGGCACTCTGGAGGGAATCCCATCGCTGACATGACTCATCATGCAGACATCCTGTGGTAATTCAGATCTCACCATAGACATGACACCACCCGTAGTCTTCAAACATCCCACGAGAGTCGCCACCGGGATGGTACTATGGAGCAGCATCCTCACCCAGACTCATCATGGGAATTCCTGGGATACGCTCTCGCCGCTATCCAATGGCCCTCATACTCATTGTTTTTCTCTTACTTTCATCACATCTTCACTATGTGCTAGTCCTTAGTTTAATAGAATCATGAATAAAAATCAAAGTTCTAGAGTTAGCCTCTCCATTAAACCGGACTTATCCATTTATGCAAACGTGACCAACCTTGGTCTTTCATTTCAATATTTCATTTCATTTTCTTTTCAATTTGCCGGGGAGACTTAGCTACTCTTTCAATTCAATTCCAATTCACAATTTCCACATTGAGCACTTGTAACTCATAAAATGCATATTCATAACCAACGGATTTCTTTTTCATTAACATGATCTCTAATTCATTCATTAATCCATAATCATACATGAACTCATGCACTTTATCAATTAATAATTTCACATTTGAAATTCACATCACTAATGGATATTCATACTTCATATTTTTCCACGTTATTCTCAAGTGAGAATAAATTGCATTATGTCACACAACAAAGTTTCTTTTTGCCAAATCATCTTCTAATACTCCATTTCAATTTATTCCTATAAGTTATGATTTTTCGCAAAGTGTTTAATCTAGAACCATTTATCCACAAACTATAGTTTATCTCTTTCAAATAATGCCCAAATCATTTTTATAAAGTCCCTTATATTTTTATGAGAATAACCATATTTTTTTCACAATTTTTGGACACATAAAAACCCAAAAAAAACATTTTTTCATACTTGCCGATGGCAAGAATCGAACCCAGGAACACAGAGAACACAGCTGACAGCACTGGCCGCTAGGCCATATGCGCTAAGCGCTATAAAGAGGGGCAAATAGGTATTTGTTACTCTCTGTCGGTGATCTATATGTTTACAAAAAAATGTGGAAAATTATATACGGTTACAGGGATTCGAACCGATCAACCCAGAGAACCCAACCGCACCGCAAGACCACTTGAGCTACGCGCTCAGTTGTCATAAGTATATTTTCAATTCCCTTTAACTTATGCTCTCTGTTATTTAGAACATTTCGATGTTCAACTAGCTTTTGTTTCATTATGCTCTCATCAAAATATACTGTATAATTCCAAATTAATTCTACTTCACATAATTTATATATCAGTGTGAGCAAAATAATTTTTGTAACAATAAAAACATATTTTTACACATTTAATTCAAATTATAAATTCTAACACTACTATTTTTCTCTTTTTGATGTTTCTTTGCCTCATAGTGTTCCAATCTTTTGACAATACATTTCACATTAATCCACTGATTTTAATCATTTATCTACATACAACTCTTATTTGAATTTATTCATACCATATCAACGCAAGTTATTCATAATCATTCCAATCAATTTATAAACTAACTTTCCAATTAAACATGCATTCTTATTAGTATTTTCCATGCATCATGTCTCAATATCATACTAGCATCATTCTTAAGGAAAATTAAACCCACTATCATTCATTCATTCTAACAAGCATTTCTACTTTAGAAATATGGAGAATTTTACCCACCTTGTATGGAGAGAAAACAACACAATAGCAACAAAGTCCTTTGCAAATGAATGCACCTCCTCCTAGACGCGCGCACACAAACTCCAAAAGCACCAACACCGAAAGTTTCTTCCTTGAATAGCCGACCCTTCTCTTTGGAAAAATGCAAGCACAATCTCCCTCACAACTCAATCTTTTTAACTCACAACTACTACTAGATAATACTATTAGACTATAGATTTGGAAGGGAATATTAAGCAAAAAATAACTAGCCATGGGAGGGGGTATTTATACTAAAAATCAACTAGAATGAAGGGCTAGGATTAGTTGGTTGGTTGTAGGATGGAAGGCTAGGATGAGAGTGGGAGTTACAATAACTACTCACATCTAAATAACCACCACCATGATCACCATTAAAAATTTTGAATTCCCTCCAAAAATGCCCACAACCGGCCACAAGAAGAGCATGCATTTTGCACGTGTACGTGTAGTGCACGTGCATGCAACTAGGCCTAAAATTGTACATTAAATTTTGTATAAAAATAAAATAATCTTTTAAATTGTATTCTACATGACAAGTTGTGTAAAAATATAGTCCATGGGCTTTAGTTTATGGGCCAAACTAGTTACTTTAAAATAAAATCAATAAATTACATTTTGGGCGTTAAGAAAAGGATTTAAAATAAGGCTTTCTCCTTATTTAAAGAAAAGGCTTTTGTATAGAATAATTTGAGAACACATATTTAAATATTTATACACATCACAATAAAAATAATTATAAGATTTAATTCAACCAAAATATTGCACGTGCACACTACGTGCAAAATAAATAATTTTTTCATTAATTGAAAAATCAGGGTATTACAACACTCCCTCCTTAGAATAGTTCCGTCCCCGGAACTACAGTCAAAAGCGAGAGAATACAACACTCACACAAGAACAAAGATACAATCAAGCAAAAAGTTCAGGATAGTCTTTCAACATCCTCTCCTCAGACTCCCAAGTAGCCTCTTCAACCAAATGGTTTCTCCAGACTACCTTGACCATCGGTATCGTCTTATTCCTCAAGAATTTCTCTCGACGATCAACAATCTCGACAGGAGACTCGATGTAATTCAGATCCAACTGCAAACCTTCCGGCACTTCAGGCAAATGATGACTCGGATCTGGAATATACCCTCTCAGCATAGACACATGAAAGACATTGTGCACCTGAAACAACTCTTCCGGTAATTCAAGCCGGTAAGCAGTTTTCCCGATCCTTTTCAATATCTTGTACGGGACTATAAACCTCGGGGCTAACTTCCTGCCTTTGCCGAATCGAACCACACCTTTACTGGGTGATACCTTCAGAAAGACGAAGTCACCGACCTCAAACTCAAGGTCCCTTCTCCGGTTGTCTACATAGCTTTTCTACCTGCTCTGAGCTTCCACCAACCTTTTCCTGATCAGAACAATCTTCTCAGAGGTTTGCTGCACAAGCTCAGGACCAAACAACTGACGCTCCCCAACTTCTTACCAACAAACAGGAGTCCTGCACTTCCTGCTATACAGAGCTTTGTACGGCACCATCCCGATGCTAGCCTGAAAACTGTTGTTGTAGGCAAACTCTACCAAGGGTAAATGCCTTTCCCAACTGCCTCCAAAGTCTAGTATACAACACCGAAGCATATCCTCAAGAATACGGTTGACTCTCTCGGTTTGCCCATCGGTTTGCGGATGAAAAGCAGTGCTGAAATCCGTCTTGGTACCCAAAGCTGTCTGAAGACTCCTCCAGAAATGCGAAGTAAACCGCGCATCTCGATCAGACACAATAGTTGACGGAACACCATGAAGCCTGACGATCTCGCCAACATACATCTCAGCCAACTTGTCCATCGAAGCAGTGAGTTTCATCGCCAAAAAGTGAGCGGACTTGGTTAGTCGATCGACTATAACCCAAATTGCATCATTGCCTTTAGAACTCTTAGGCAATCCCGTGATGAAATCCATACTGATGTTATCCCACTTCCATTCCGGAATTGGTAACGGCTGTAATAAACCTCCGGGTTTCTGATTTTCGGCTTTGACTTGCTGACAAACCTCACACTTCGCCACAAATTCAGCCACATCCCGCTTCAAACCTGACCACCAGAAATGCTGTTTAATGTCTGTGTACATCTTAGTACTCCCAGGATGTACCGACAAAAGAGTAGCATGTGCCTCCTGAAGAATACTCTCTTTCAGGTCCGCCTGATTCGGAACACACAGCCTCTCTCCGAACCACAGCACTCCATCCCTGATTTGAAATCCGGGCAACCTGCCAGCATCAACCTGCTCCTTCATCTCCAAAATATCAGCATCAACCTCTTGACTTGCAATGATCCTTGTATTCAGAATAGGCTGAAGCCTCAACTAAGCCAAGGATGCTCCCAATCCTTGCAAGACAACCTCAATACCTGCTCGGTCCAATTCCTCAATCAGATGCTTCTGGGTCGTAATCAAACTGGCTAAGCTGCTCTTGCGACTAAGTGCATCAACCACAACATTAGCTTTCCCAGGATGATACTTGATCTCAGGTCGCATGTCCTCGAGCACTTCCAACCATCTCCGCTGCCTCAGATTCAGATCCCTCTGCTGATATATATACTTCAAGCTCTTGTGGTCAGTGTACATGTTCAATTTCTCACCCTACACGTAGTGCCTCCATTGCTTCAGGGCAAAGATAATCGCAGCCAACTCCAGATCATGAGTCGGGTAATTCTTCTCATGTGGTCGTAGTTGCCTAGACCCATAAGTGATTACTCTTCCTTCTTGCATTAAGACACAACCAAGTCCCCGATGTGAAGCATCGCTATAAACATTATACTCAACACCTGCTCTAGGCAAAGCCAAAATAGGTGCAGTAGTCAGCTTCTCTTTCAACTCCTGAAAGCTCGCCTCACATTGCTCAGTCCACTTGAAGTTCACATTCTTCTTGGTCAGACCAGTAAGCAGTACGGCTATCTGAGCATAACCTTGAATGAATCTCCTGTAGTATCCAGTCATTCCAAGAAAACTTCTGACTTCCTTTACTATAGTAGGCCTAGCCCAATCTCTCACTGCCTCTATCTTCTGAGGGTCAGTTGACACTCCCTCCTTAGAAAGGATGTGACCTAGGAATGCCACTTCAGATTTCCAGAAATCACACTTTGATAACTTGGCATACAACTTCTGCTCTTCCAGCTTCTTCAACACTGCAGCCAGATGCTCGGTGTGCTCCTCCTCTGACTTGGAGTACACGAGAATATCGTCGATAAACACCACGATGAAAGAATCAATGAACGGCCTCAGAACTCTGTTCATCAAATCTATGAAGATTGCGGGTACATTCGTCACTTCAAATGGCATAACTAAGAATTCGTAATGCCCATGTCGAGTTCTAAATGCAGTTTTGTGCACATCTTCGGCTTTCACTCGAACTTGGTGATATCCTGATCGAAGATCTATTTTGGAGAATACAGCTGCTCCTTGTAGACGATCGAACAAATCATCAATTCGAGGTATAGGATACTTATTCTGAACAGTGACCTTATTCAGCTCCCGGTAATCGATACACATTCTCATCGATCCATCCTTCTTCTTTACCAAAAGCACTGGTGCTCCCCAAGGTGACGCACTAGGTTGAATAAAGCCTTTCTCCAACAGTTCCTCAATCTGCCGTTTCACCTCATCCTGTTCCACTGGAGCCATCCTATACGGTACCTTAGAAATTGGTGCACTTCCCGGTTGAACAGTGATGCTGAACTCTACATCACGATGTGGGGGTAACCCAGGAAAATCATCCAAGAATACAGTCGGATAGTCCCGAACCACAGGAATCCCTTGCACTTCCACAGGAGTCTCTTCCTTGCGGATAGTTGCCACCAGCTTAGAACATTTCTGCTTCCCTTGGAAAGTGACTTCAGGTCCACCTGAAGCCTTCACTGTTACCGTCTTGGTCTTGAACTCGATGTTTGCACTGTACACCGACATCCAATCAATGCCAATGATAACATCGACTCCCAACACTTTACCATATTCTGATGTAAAAGGTCCATCAAATTCGAAGTATGAAACATGAACTTTCAAGTCAATATTTCTATTTCATTGAATTCCAAACTTTATACATTCGAATTGAAAAATATTTCTTGACATCAGAATGAAAGATAGTAGAAGCTACAACAGTCTAACTCCTACGGTTCCTCTTCGCTTCTCGAAGTTCTCCCCGTAGTTCATCAACTTCATCCTTCAACACATCAGTTAGGTTCTTCCTCTTCTCGAGTTCCCATACTCGATGACTGAGAACAGAAAAGTCGTCCTTGTGCTTTGCCAGCTGAGCCTCCAATAATCCGACTCTCTCTCGCAGTGTCTCTACCTGCCTCTGAAAAGAAGTCAGAAGACTATTTGGAACTGGTTCTTCTTCTTCGTCAGAAGAAGAGTCATCAGATGAATCCGGAGGTGGGGTGATCTCTCGGGATTCAGGCCATTCTTCTCCGTCAGAATCTGCTTGCCGTGGGTGGTACTCGTCCTCGGAATCTGCCTGTCCAGGATGGTACTCTTCCTCAATGACATGCCAGTCGTCGTCTCCAGCAGGATCGAAGTGATCAGCCATCTTAGAAATAGAGAGGAAGAAGCATGAGTCATAGAGCAACACAAATGTAAGTCACTTACATTTAAATCTCTACACTCAAACACACACTCTAATGTCCACTTCTAGGGTGTCGTTCCTTATAAATTTGTACAAGTGTGGAAAGCGTAGAAAGCGTGGCTCTGATACAAGTGTGGAAAGCGTAGAAAGCGTGGCTCTGATACCACTCTGTAACGCCCCGAATCCCAAATACACTGAATTCGAGATGTTCTACAGAATCTTTTCGCTTCCTTTAGTACAATTTTACAAGGAAATTTAAACTTTTCACTTTACATCAGAGTTTACATCAATATTACACTTTTCATTTACACAGCGGAAGTAAAATTTACAACAATTAAATAAATGTACATCAACATGGTATAATCTTTAAGCATCCATTCCTCTTTAATCTTTAACATGTCATTTACCTGCATATAAGACTGTGGGTACGTCAGTTTATTCGACCGACGATCATTATACACGGCCATCCTCTCTATGCCGGAAATAGTATAACTTAATTTTCCAAATTTAGCAAACACAAACTTGTCACATTACAACTAAAGGGACTACCCTATTGATGTCGTATTGTGATTGTGCACTTAGTCCTTAATGCAATTATTTATGTTACATGACACTAATGCACACTTGTTCGGATTCTATGCATCCCATACTACATAGGTCCGAGGGCAAGCCCTTAATCGTTCTTCATCTTTGTAGGGTTCAATCCCTCGTTATGACTTAATCTACTACTGTAATTACGGTAAGTATCCTAGATATTTTCTGACCTACGAACTCATGTCTAGGCACTCTGGAGGGAATCCCATCGCTGACATGACTCATCATGCAGACATCCTGTGATAATTCAGATCTCACCATAGACATGACACCACCCGTAGTCTTCAAACATCCCACGAGAGTCGCCATCGGGACGGTACTCTGGAGCAGCATCCTCACCCAGACTCATTATGGGAATTCCTGGGATACGCTCTCGCCGCTATCCAATGGCCCTCATACTCATTGTTTTTCTCTTACTTTCATCACATCTTCACTATGTGCTAGTCCTTAGTTTAATAGAATCATGAATAAAAATCAAAGTTCTAGAGTTAGCCTCTCCATTAAACCGGACTTATCCATTTATGCAAACGTGACCAACCTTGGTCTTTCATTTCAATATTTCATTTCATTTTCTTTTCAATTTGCCGGGGAGACTTAGCTACTCTTTCAATTCAATTCCAATTCACAATTTCCACATTGAGCACTTATAACTCATAAAATGCATATTCATAACCAACGGATTTCTTTTTTTATTAACATGATCTCTAATTCATTCATTAATCCATAATCATACATGAACTCATGCACTTTATCAATTAATAATTTCACATTTGAAATTCACATCACTAATGGATATTCATACTTCATATTTTTCCACGTTATTCTCAAGTGAGAATAAATTGCATTATGTCACACAACAAAGTTTCTTTTTGCCAAATCATCTTCTAATACTCCATTTCAATTTATTCCTATAAGTTATGATTTTTCGCAAAGTGTTTAATCTAGAACCATAGTTCTATTTATGCTTTTTATCCACAAACTATAGTTTATCTCTTTCAAATAATGCCCAAATCATTTTTATAAAGTCTCTTATATTTTTATGAGAATAACCATATTTTTTTCACAATTTTGGGACACCTAAAAACCCAAAAAAAACATTTTTTCATACTTGCCGATGGCAAGAATCGAACCCAGGCACACAGAGAACACAGCCGACAGCACTGGCCGCTAGGCCATATGCGCTATGCGCTATAAAGAGGGGCAAATAGGTATTTGTTACTCTCTGTCGGTGATCTATATGTTTACAAAAAATGTGAAAAATTATATACGGTTACAGGGATTCGAACCGATCAACCCAGAGAACCCAACCGCACCGCAAGACCACTTGAGCTACGCGCTCAGTTGTCATAAGTATATTTTCAATTCCCTTTAACTTATGCTCTCTGTTATTTAGAACATTTCGATGTTCAACTAGCTTTTGTTTCATTTTGCTCTCATCAAAATATACTGTATAATTCCAGATTAATTCTACTTCACATAATTTATATATCAGTGTGAGCAAAATAATTTTTGTAATAATAAAAACATATTTTTACACATTTAATTCAAATTATACATTCTAACACTATTATTTTTCTCTTTTTGATGTTTCTTTGCCTCATAGTGTTCTAATCTTTTGACAATACATTTCACATTAATCCACTGATTTTATTCATTTATCTACATACAACTCTTATTTGAATTTATTCATACCATATCAACACAAAGGGTCTATTTAACACAAAAACTCAAACTACTAACTTGTGTGTAGTTCTTTGATAGTAACAAATGTGGTTTCACTAATCAACCTATGCTTCTAGTCAAATCATGTACATCACAATATATATAACCACTTATCAATTTGCATGTTCACATCTCAATAATTCAAGAAAGTCATTCTTTTCAAATTAAAGTGTGCTCTTTCTTAATCAATTTCATGCTTCAAATTTCTAATTAAACTAGCATGCAATTCTACTTTAAGAATAGGGAAATTTTTACCCACAACTCAATTTTAATAATAAAACCACATGCAAGTTATTCATAATCATTCCAATCAATTTATAAACTAACTTTCCATTTAAACATGCATTCTTATTAGTATTTTCCATGCATCATGTCTCAATATCATACTAGCATCATTCTTAAGGAAAATTAAACCCACTATCATTCATTCATTCTAGCAAGCATTTCTACTTTAGAAATATGGAGAATTTTACCCACCTTGTATGGAGAGAAAACAACACAATAGCAACAAAGTCCTTTGCAAATGAATGCACCTCCTCCTAGACGCGCGCACACAAACTCCAAAAGCACCAACACCGAAAGTTTCTTCCTTGAATAGTCGGCCCTTCTCCTTGGAAAAATGCAAGCACAATCTCCCTCACAACTCAATCTTTTTAACTCACAACTACTACTAGATAATACTATTAGACTATAGATTTGGAAGGGAATATTAAGCACAAAATAACTAGCCATGGGAGGGGGTATTTATACTAAAAATCAACTAGAATGAAGGGCTAGGATTTGGTTGGTTGTAGGATGGGAGGCTAGGATGAGAGTAGGAGTTACAATAACTACCCACATCTAAATAACCACCACCATGATCACCATTAAAAATTTTGAATTCCCTCCAAAAATGCCCACAACCGGCCACAAGAAGAGCATGCATTTTGCACGTGTACGTGTAGTGCACGTGCATGCAACTAGGCCTAAAATTGTACATTAAATTTTGTATAAAAATAAAATAATCTTTTAAATTGTATTCTACATGACAAGTTGTGTAAAAATATAGTCCATGGGCTTTAGTTTATGGGCCAAACTAGTTACTTTAAAATAAAATCAATAAATTACATTTTGGGCTTTAAGAAAACGCTTTAAAATAAGGCTTTCTCCTTATTTAAAGAAAAGGCTTTTGTAGAGAATAATTTGAGAACACATATTTAAATATTTATACGCATCACAATAAAAATAATTATAAGATTTAATTCAACCAAAATATTGCACGTGCACACTACGTGCAAAATAAATAATTTTTTCATTAATTGAAAAATCAGGGTATTACAACCTAGGCACCGAGGTGGCTCGCCTTCATAAGAAATTAGGACCGCTCATTGATGACAAAGAGTATTGGATGGTTATTTGTCAAAAGGTCAAAACCAAGGGTGGTTTATGAAATTTATCCATATACATAAAAAAGAAATAGAGGAGTCAAAACCTAGAGTTGGCATACATTCCTTTCTCAAATACATGATCTGCATCGTTCAGTGTGATCAACATATGTCATAAAACTTATACATATGTAAAATCACGAAGTTTGAAACATGTTTTTCTCATATATCAAATCGTCTCATTTCTTATGCATATTGCAAGTACATGATGAATGAACAAAATATGTTGAAACTTAGTGATTTTACATTCTCAAATATTTTATGACATCCAAATCACATTGAACAGTGCGGATCATGCATTTGGGGAATAACACATGTATAGAATCCTTATTCTCATATAAATTATTTGTGGATGTAAAATCACGTGATTTGAACATGTTTTGCATATTCATCACATACTTGCAAAATAAACAGTTTTTCAGCAATACAAGAAATGATAAACTTGATACATGGGTAAAAGATGTACGAACATCGTGCTGAGTTACAGGGCATGACTGGTATACATGGCCAAAAGTTGTTCGACTTTATTTCTACATGCGTAAGGTCAGATACAGGGCGTGACTGACTTAATTAGTCAAACTATAAAAGTACCATGTGTCATCAAGTTGCATAATTTAATCCATCCAAATTTATAGTCATGTCCCAAAATGTCCAACAATGCAAATTGTTGAAACATGATGTTTTGAGGTAGAACATTCTTGGAATTAACTAAAGAAAAAGAAAATGATATATGAAATAGAGAAAAAGAATAAACTTTACTAATATGAGGATGGATACATGAAAGGAATGCAGGAGAGCGAAAGGAAAGGAGCTGGATGCCCTCTTATTGGTGGGTTGGGTCCCTATTTAGAATGGAGACGGAATGGGTGTTAATTAGTTGTTTGTATTGCAATTAACTAACTCCTTACTTCGACCAAGTCAAATTCACATGTGCTCTTCCCCTAATGAGCAAGATAGCTCTCATACAAATTGTATATCAACACACACACCCCACTTTTCTATCTCAATATTGGAGGCCAAAAGTATGCAATCCTAATCCTGGTTTCAATCTGTAGCTGCTCTAACAAGCATCAGATATTTCTATGAGCTCAATCTAGCTAATGTCACTCAGCAACTTTGACTTTTGATATCGTTGATGTCCCACGATAACTGCAAAAGGCACTACAACTAACTATTTGTCGAATACCGTAAATGAGCTGGTAGCTTTCTTCAAACATGATAAGTTTCAAACATTAAGACTTTATGAGAATGCCTAATCTGTTAGAACTTGAATGTAAAATAATATGAAACTCCAACAAAATTGTGAAGAAATCCAAGACAAGAAGAAAAAACAGTAAGTAAATAACTTGTACAGAGTCGAGATTTTAGAATCTCTGTCCTTAAAGCAGAATTCGCCCCGTAGTGTGACGGTTACCGGCGAATTGCTTCCCAGGATACAACTGTACCTTCTCTGAAGAATGCAGCACCCTTGCTTCAAAGACAACGAACTGCTGTCTGTGTGTGCTCTCAGTTGACAGACACTGACTCAGAGCAGAGGAAGAAGAGAGGAAAATGTCAAAAATCTGTATATCTGTATAGATTACTTCTGTCTGGATTTATAGAAGAAAGGTGGACTGGAGACTGTTCAGTAGCTGCCATTACTCTGTAACAGCAGAGTAATGGGGACTCTTCAGATTCTTAACTAGTGAGCCATTACTCTGCTGTTACAGAGTAATGGCCCCAGTTACTGAATCTGAAAAGCCTTTTCAGTTCAGTAGGGGAAGAGGTTGTCTGGGCAAAAATAAAATAAAAAATTTAAGCCAGACCCAGCCAGACCAAGCCAGACCAAACCAAGCCGAGCCGAGCCGAACCGAGCCGAGCCGAGCCGGGGCCGGGGCCGGGGCCGGGCCGGGTCGGGGGCGCGCGCGCGTGTGTGTTTGTCATTTTGGCTAAGTCCTCTCTCCACTACACGTTAGTGGTAACCCCCGGGCCATGCCCTTTAGTCCAGTTTTCTAGTATATATACTAGACAAAATAATTTCCAATTTCCGATATGGGACTATCTATTTTCTCCAAGTTGCCAAGTTAGTACATTTCAAGTACCCAACTTTGGATCAACATTTCTCATTCATACGGAATTAGTTTTTGGCAAGTGAGTATACAATGGAATAGTACTCGTCGAGAGGATCGCAATCCACTCACTTTCCGGTGCCGCCGGTGGCCGGAGCTCGCCGGAATCCGGCCCGGAAAACTACAAAAATTAATTCCAACAATCCCCCACATGAATGGAAATTACCAGACCATGTAATCCAGACACGACAGAAAAACAAAAAACATGACAGAAAGACTCTGAGAGTACAATCGGAAAATCACTGCATCAGGAATGGTAGTAATTTTTCAACTTTGAACCACCCTTAGTAATTAGCTATCGGATTCACTTGACCAGGTAGTGATCATGATGTCTTAAACTACCCGGGCGTTCATGTGAACCTAGACAATAACTATCACACAGTTTCATCTCCTCACAGAACTAAGTTCTCTTGTTGTGTTCATTTTGGCCATGAACATCCCTGATTAATCGTGAGTGAACTTGGAGAATGTAGCATTTCTTCATTCTCCTAGAAATGGCCCCATTTCACACTCACAAGGTGATTGCCCATAAAGAGTATCCTGCTATACTCCACTTTTATTTCAAAGCTATGGGAATCATTAAAATCCAAGCTTATCCTAACTATTTGCAGGCAGCACTTGTGCTATCATCCTAAGAATGGGTATGAGATGTTAATCTCTCAGTGCTTTCGTTGATTCAACAAGATTTAGTTGTCCCTTTGAACCTAGATCTTGGGATCTCCAATTCCTAGGTAGGGTTTCCATCAAGTATCCTCTTTCGTCATAGGCTTTAAGCCCATTCCTCTTGATGATCTGACAACCTGCTCTCGCGACAGACCTTTAGTAAATGGATCCGCTAGGTTGTCGGCCGATTTTATATATTGTATAGAGATTACTCCATTTGAGAGCAGTTGTCTAATGGTTTTGTGTCGCCTTCTGATATGACGAGACTTACCATTATACATGCAACTCAGTGCCCGTACTATAGCCGATTGGCTGTCACAGTGTACACATAAGGCAGGCACTGATTTTTCCCACATTGGAATATCCTCTAAGAAGTTTCGAAGCCATTCTGCTTCCTCTACCGCTTTGTCTAAAGCAATAAACTCAGATTCCATAGTGGATCTGGCCAATAGCGTTTGTTTAGAGAATTTCCATGACACAGCTGCACCACCAAGTGTGAAAACATATCCACTTGTGGATATTTGAGTTCTTTGAGTCCGATATCCAGTTGACATCACTGTAGCCTTCCAGTACTGCTGGATATCTGGTGTAATGCAGTGCATAACTTTGAGTATGTCGCAAGTAGTTCAATACTCTAGTTATTCCTTTCCAGTGACTTCGTCCTGGATTACTTGTGTATCGGCTCAGTACGTTTACCGAATGTGCTAAGTCCGGTCTTGTACAATTTGTTAGATACATCAGACTACCAATTACACGTGCAATTCCAGTTGTGATATGCTTTCGCCTGTATTTTTGAACAGGTGAAGACTTGGATCGACGGGACTTTTTGCTGTCCCATTGGAATAATTCTTGAATCTTTCAAGTATTTTCTCAGCATAATGAGCTTGAGACAAAGTAATCCCCTCAGATGTCCTGGAGACTTTGATTCCTAGTATGACATCTGCAACTCCCAAATCTTTCATGTCAAACTTGCCACTAAGCATGCTCTTAGTTTGTTTGATAATGTCGTTATTGCTTCCAATAATGAGCATGTCGTCTACGTATAGACAGACCAGAATATATCCGTTTGGAGTATCTTTGATGTAGATACATTTATCACATTCATTTATTTTGAAACCATTTGACATCATAACATTGTCAAATTTTGCATGCCACTGCTTTGGAGCTTGTTTCAGGCCACAGTGATTTTACAAGCCTGCACACTTTATTTTTCTGTCCAGGAACTACGTAACCCTCAGGTTGTTTCATGTATATTTCTTCTTCTAAGTCCCCATTTAGAAATGCAGTTTTAACATCCATTTGATGTATTTCCAGGTTACGTAGAGCTGCAATAGCTATCAACATTCTTATGGATGTTATTCTTGTAACTGGAGAATATGTATCGAAGAAATCTAGGCCCTCTTTTTGCCTAAATCCTTGTACCACAAGTCTAGCCTTATGCTTCTCTATTGAACCATCTGGTTTCAATTTTTGTTTGAAAATCCATTTGCATCCTAGAGCTTTACATCCAGAAGGCAAATCGACTAACTCCCATGTATGATTTTGCATAATGGAGTCTATTTCACTTTTGATTGCTTCCTTCCACATAGGAGCATCAGGCATAGACATGGATTCCTTGAACGTTCTGGGCTCATTCTCTAACAGAAAGGCCGTCACAAAGTCAGGACCAAATGATTTTGATGTTCTAGCCCGTTTACTTCGTCTAGGCTCATCGGTATCCTGTTCTGGTTCATGAACTGAAGTGCTTGCAGTCCCTTGTTCACGTGTACGTTTAGGGTACGTAGTATCCTTGCACGGAAATACGTGTTCAAAGAATGAAGCATTTCTTGATTCCATTATTGTATTTACATGGATATCCGGTATATCCGATTTGTATACCAAGAACCGATATGCACTACTGTTGTGTGCATAGCCTATGAATATGCAATCAATCGTCTTAGGTCCGATGGTGACCTGTTTCGGGTTAGGTACTGCCACTTTTGCTAGACACCCCCACACTTTGAGGTATTTATACGAAGGTAAGTTACCTTTCCACAATTCATATGGTGTCTTGCCAGTTTTCTTGTGAGCTATTTTGTTGAGAATGTAGTTGGCAGTCAACAACGCTTCCCCCCACATGTTTTGGGGTAGGCCAGAATTCAACAACAAGGCATTCATCATCTCCTTTAGAGTTCGGTTTTTGCGCTCGGCAGTACTGTTTGATTCGGGTGAGTAGGGAGCAGTTGTCTGATGAACTATTCCATGTTCCGAGCAGAACATGTTAAATGGTGCATCATATTCTCCTCCTCTATCACTTCTAACGATTTTAATCGTTTTGCCAAGTTGATTCTCAACCTCAAGTTTATATTCTTTGAATTTATCCAAAGCCTCATTTTTGCTATGTAACAAATATACATAACAGAATTTTGTGCAATCGTCTATGAAAGTCACAAAGTACTTTTTGCCACCTCTGGTCTGCACATATTTTAAGTCACACAGATCCGTGTGAATTAGACCTAGAGTTTCTGTGTTTCTTTCTACAGAACTCGATGGAGTTTTAGTGAGTTTGGCCTCCGTGCAAACTTCACATTTTTCTGAGTTATCTACCTTAAACTTTGGTAGCAGATTCATGTTAACTAATCTACGCATAGAATTTACATTAACATGGCCTAGTCTTTCATGCCAAACAGAAGAAGACTCAACAACATAGGCAATAGGAGTTATTTCATTAACTTTGGGAACAGCAGGAACAATAGTTTTAGGGATGACTGCCATTACATTAAACTTGAATAGTCCATCCTTTACATATCCTTTACCCAAATATACCCCATTCTTGGACAGTACAAAATTATCAGAAACAAGTACAACTTTGAATCCATTCTTACTTAGCAAAGAACCTGATATCAAGTTCTTTCTAATGTCTGGGACATGCAGCACATTTGTGAGTGTTAGCTCTTTGCCTGAAGTCATTTTCAGCACTATCTTCCCTGTTCCTTCAATTTTGGAGGTGGAAGAGTTTTCCATGAACAACTGTTCATCTTTGTTGCACTTCTGGTAGGAGGTGAACATTTCCTTGTCCGAGCAGATATGCTTGGTGGCCCCAGTATCGTACCACCATTCACGAGGATTGCTCCCCACAAGATTTACCTCTAAAACAACAGCACAGAGGTCCAGGTCAGAGAGACCAGTGGACAAGTTCTCAGCTATGTGTACATGGGATTTTTCATTCCCTTTTACATGTCCTGTCTTTGAATAATTATTGTCCTTACTGCGGCACTCAGAAATTTTGTGCCCCAGCTTACAACACTTGTGGCATTTTCTAGCAAACCTCTTTGCAAGAGGTTTTTTTTTTGAGTCCTGTGGCAGAAACTTCCTCTTCTTGCCCTTCTGTTCATGCTCCACCACATTGGCCTTTTCTATGGACTGATTTCCATAGGACCTCTCGGCCTTGCGATTCTCTTCTTCGATCCGCAACCTGATAATTAGGTCTTCAAGAGACATCTCCTTTCGTTTGTGTTTGAGATAATTCTTGAAATCTTTCCACCCAGGTGGAAGTTTTTCAATGAACGCTGCAACCTGGAATGGTTCGCACAGCGTCATATTCTCTGCAGCAATGTCGTGCATTATAACCTGCAGTTCTTGGACTTGACTCACCACTGTTTTGGAGTCAATCATCTTATAGTCCAGAAATTTGCCGACAACAAATTTCTTGGACCCGGCGTCTTCTGTTTTGTACTTCTTTTCCAGGGACCCCCACAGGAGTTTGGTCGTTTTGAAGACACAGTAGACGTTGTACAGAGAGTCTACCAGGCCATTCAGGATGTAGTTCCTGCACAGGTAGTCGCCCTGAGTCCACGCATCAACTGCAGCAACGGAGTGTGCTTCCATTGGCGCTAGCATCGGGGCAGATTCATTGAGGAATCTGTCCAGCTTCAATGTGGTCAGGTAGAACTGCATCTTCCCCTGTCACTTTTTGAACCCAATTCCATTGAACTTCTCCGGTTTTTCTCCCATGCTTATGTGTGTGGGCAGAACGACCGAATGTGCCGCAACCGATTGTGCAGTCACATTCTGGGTCACCGGAGTTTGGGTACTGAGAAGCCCAGTAGCAACTTCAGTTTGTGTGTTCTCCATGTTTTTGATTTTGTTCTTTTCTCTGAAATTGGTTGAAACAGAGATTGTTAGTCCCATTTTTTCCGAACAGAACCTGTAAACAAACTTCACAAAAATTGTTAGAATCTGTGAGGAAAAATTCTGCTTTAAGATTGTTAGAACCTGAATGTAAAATAATATGAAACTCCAACAAAATTGTGAAGAAATCCAAGACAAGAAGAAAAAAACAGTAAGTAAATAACTTGTACAGAGTCGAGATTTTAGAATCTCTGTCCTTAAAGCAGAATTCGCCCCGTAGTGTGACGGTTACCGGCGAATTGCTTCCCAGGATACAACTGTACCTTCTCTGAAGAATGCAGCACCCTTGCTTCAGAATTGCTGTCTGTGTGTACTCTCAGTTGACAGACACTGACTCAGAGCAGAGGAAGAAGAGAGGAAAATGTCAAAAATCTGTATATCTGTATAGAAGACTTCTGTCTGGATTTATAGAAGAAAGGTGGACTGGAGACTGTTCAGTAGTTGCCATTACTCTGTAACAGCAGAGTAATGGGGACTCTTCAGATTCATAATTGGTGAGCCATTACTCTGCTGCACAGGTAGTCGCCCTGAGTCCACGCATCAACTGTAGCAACGGAGTGTGCTTCCATTGGTGCCAGCATCGGGGCAGATTCATTGAGGAATCTGTCCAGCTTCAATGTGGTCAGGTAGAACTGCATCTTCCCCTGCCACTTTTTGAACCCAGTTCCATTGAACTTCTCCGGTTTTTCTCCCACGCTTATGTGTGTGGGCAGAACGACCGAATGTGCCGCAACCGATTGTGCAGTCACATTCTGGGTCACCGGAGTTTGGGTACTGAGAAGCCCAGTAGCAACTTCAGTTTGTGTGTTCTCCATGTTTTTGATTTTGTTCTTTTCTCTGAAATTGGTTGAAACAGAGATTGTTAGTCCTATTTTTTCCGAACATAACCTGTAAACAAACTTCACAAAAATTGTTAGAATCTGTGAGGAAAAATTCTGCTTTAAGATTGTTAGAACCTGAATGTAAAATAATATGAAACTCCAACAAAATTGTGAAGAAATCCAAGACAAGAAGAAAAAAACAGTAAGTAAATAACTTGTACAGAGTCGAGATTTTAGAATCTCTGTCCTTAAAGTAGAATTCACCCCGTAGTGTGACGGTTACCGGCGAATTGCTTCCCAGGATACAACTGTACCTTCTCTGAAGAATGCAGCACCCTTGCTTCAGAGACAACGAATTGCTGTCTGTGTGTACTCTCAGTTGACAGACACTGACTCAGAGCAGAGGAAGAAGAGAGGAAAATGTCAAAAATCTGTATATCTGTATAGAAGACTTCTGTCTGGATTTATAGAAGAAAGGTGGACTGGAGACTGTTCAGTAGTTGCCATTACTCTGTAACAGCAGAGTAATGGGGACTCTTCAGATTCATAATTGGTGAGCCATTACTCTGCTGCACAGGTAGTCGCCCTGAGTCCACGCATCAACTGCAGCAACGGAGTGTGCTTCCATTGGCGCCAGCATCGGGGCAGATTCATTGAGGAATCTGTCCAGCTTCAATGTGGTCAGGTAGAACTGCATCTTCCCCTGCCACTTTTTGAACCCAGTTCCATTGAACTTCTCCGGTTTTTCTCCCACGCTTATGTGTGTTGGCAGAACGACCGAATGTGCCGCAACCGATTGTGCAGTCACATTCTGGGTCACCGGAGTTTGGGTACTGAGAAGCCCAGTAGCAACTTCAGTTTGTGTGTTCTCCATGTTTTTGATTTTGTTCTTTTCTCTGAAATTGGTTGAAACAGAGATTGTTAGTCCTATTTTTTCCGAACAGAACCTGTAAACAAACTTCACAAAAATTGTTAGAATCTGTGAGGAAAAATTCTGCTTTAAGATTGTTAGAACCTGAATGTAAAATAATATGAAACTCCAACAAAATTGTGAAGAAATCCAAGACAAGAAGAAAAAACAGTAAGTAAATAACTTGTACAGAGTCGAGATTTTAGAATCTCTGTCCTTAAAGCAGAATTCGCCCCGTAGTGTGACGGTTACCGGCGAATTGCTTCCCAGGATACAACTGTACCTTCTCTGAAGAATGCAGCACCCTTGCTTCAGAGACAACGAACTGCTGTCTGTGTGTACTCTCAGTTGACAGACACTGACTCAGAGCAGAGGAAGAAGAGAGGAAAATGTCAAAAATCTGTATATCTGTATAGAAGACTTCTGTCTGGATTTATAGAAGAAAGGTGGACTGGAGACTGTTCAGTAGTTGCCATTACTCTGTAACAGTAGAGTAATGGGGACTCTTCAGATTCATAATTGGTGAGCCATTACTCTGCTGCACAGGTAGTCGCCCTGAGTCCACGCATCAACTGCAGCAACGGAGTGTGCTTCCATTGGCGCCAGCATCGGGGCAGATTCATTGAGGAATCTGTCCAGCTTCAATGTGGTCAGGTAGAACTGCATCTTCCCCTGCCACTTTTTGAACCCAGTTCCATTGAACTTCTCCGGTTTTTCTCCCACGCTTATGTGTGTGGGCAGAACGACCGAATGTGCCGCAACCGATTGTGCAGTCACATTCTGGGTCATCGGAGTTTGGGTACTGAGAAGCCCAGTAGCAACTTCAGTTTGTGTGTTCTCCATGTTTTTGATTTTGTTCTTTTCTCTGAAATTGGTTGAAACAGAGATTGTTAGTCCTATTTTTTCCGAACAGAACCTGTAAACAAACTTCACAAAAATTGTTAGAATCTGTGAGGAAAAATTCTGCTTTAAGATTGTTAGAACCTGAATGTAAAATAATATGAAACTCCAACAAAATTGTGAAAAAATCCAAGACTAGAAGAAAAAAACAGTAAGTAAATAACTTGTACAGAGTCGAGATTTTAGAATCTCTGTCCTTAAAGCAGAATTCGCCCCGTAGTGTGACGGTTACCGGCGAATTGCTTCCCAGGATACAACTGTACCTTCTCTGAAGAATGCAGCACCCTTGCTTCAGAGACAACGAACTGCTGTCTGTGTGTACTCTCAGTTGACAGACACTGACTCAGAGCAGAGGAATAAGAGAGGAAAATGTCAAAAATCTGTATATCTGTATAGATTACTTCTGTCTGGATTTATAGAAGAAAGGTGGACTGGAGACTGTTCAGTAGTTGCCATTACTCTGTAACAGCAGAGTAATGGGGACTCTTCAGATTCTTAACTAGTGAGCCATTACTCTGCTGTTACAGAGTAATGGCCCCAGTTACTGAATCTGAAAAGCCTTTTCAGTTCAGTAGGGGAAGAGGTTGTCTGGGCAAAAATAAAATAAAAAATTTAAGCGAGACCAAGTCAGCCGGAGCCGGGCCGGGCCGGGCGCGTGCGCTCGCGTGTGTGTTTGTCATTTTGGCTAAGTCCTCTCTCCACTACACGTTAGTGGTAACCCCCGGGCCACGCCCTTTAGTCCAGTTTTCTAGTATATATACTAAACAAAATAATTTCCAATTTTCGATATGGGACTATCTATTTTCTCCAAGTTGCCAAGTTAGTACATTTCAAGTACCCAACTTTGGATCAACATTTCTCATTCATACGGAATTAGTTTTTGGCAAGTGAGTATACTACGGAATAGTACTCGTCGAGAGGATCGCAATCCACTCACTTTCCGGTGCCGCCGGTAGCCGGAGCTCGCCGGAATCCGGCCCGGAAAACTGCAAAAATTAATTCCAACATAATCAAGAAAGAAAGTAACAATATGTGCAGCAACAATTCCTTGATCACGAAAGTTGTAATTTAACAGGCAACTCGTGAAATCATATGAGAATCATTCCAATACTAGGTGAATCGAGAAAACATGTTCTTGGGAGAAAATATAAGGCTAAGAGCAATCGCAAGCCACTATATCGAGAAAACATGTTCTTGGGAGAAAATATAAGGCTAAGAGCAATCGCAAGCCACTATAGGCAAATTCAGAAAGCATAACTAAGAGAAAATTTACAATATAATAAAGTCATATCTAGTTACTACCACGAAAACTAAACCAATTGTACAGTAGATTAAATTGTTAATCCTTCTTTCCCTAAAAAACCCTTCATTGATGGACAATTTGTATGAGGCCACTTTGGTCATTAGGTAAAAACGTATGAGATTTGACCCTGTCAAAGGATGTTAGAAGTTGGTTAAGAATTAGTTGCATTTAGTGGAAGCAACTTACCAACTCCTCCTGTCTCTCTATAAATACGGACCAATCAATTTCCTTTATCTCACTCAATTTATCCAACCAAACATTCACTCAGACAAAGAGAAAATTTTAATGATAATTGAATCTTTTCCAATTCGTACTTAATTGGATCCTTCATACTCAGTTGAATTAACTCTTTAGATTGATCGACATTTTCTTAGGCCATTTCTCAAACCAATCTTTCTGAGCGGCATTTAATTTGCTCCATTAGTTAGCTTGATTGGACATGTATAACCATTTTAACATCACGTGAAACGTTAAATGGACTAACTCTTTAGATTGGTTAACATTTGCTCAACTAGGGATGGCAACTGGGCCGGGTCAACCGCCGACCCACCCGCGATCCGGCCCACGAACCCGGCCCGCTTAACACCTTCACGGGTTCGGGTCGAACCCGGTGAACAGTACCGGGTCGACCCGGGTCGCCATTTATGCGAATTGGATTCGCGAAACCCGGCCCACGAACCCGCTCAACCCGCGAATCGGACCCGCCAACCCGCGGGTCGACCCGCGAATTGGATTCGCGGAACCCGTGACGGGCCGACCGTTCGACCCGCGGGTCGAACGGGTCGAAACCCACGGGTCGTGTGGCCGTTGTGACACCTGCGCACATTCTGGCCAGCAGCAACGGCTCTTAGAGCCGTTTGCTGCCAGCCGTTGCTTCTTTTTTTTTTTTTTTTTTTTGTTTTTTGTTTTTACCCACTTCTAACCTTATAAATAGCCCCCAAAAATCTCCAAAAAAATCACACCTTCCTCTCTTACTCTCTCTACTATTATACATCAAAAAAAAAAAAAATTGAACAATTGTAGTAATCATCAAACAAGTGTACAAGGAGGCGTATACACGATCAAATTTTGGTCGTATCGGAGAAAAAAATTCAACGTCTTCAACTCTCTTCAACCATCGGCTCAAATCTACTTCAACCTCTTCTCAATTCAACTCTTCAATTGCGAAATCGGCAAAGCGCTCCTCCATCTTGTCTATTATTTTCTAATTTTCACGGTTTTTTTATATACGCGTATTCCACGGTGAACGGTATCAAAATATCTCTATCTCTCTACTATTTTTTTTTTTGCGTTGTAGTTAAAATTATTGTTCGTTTTTTGAACTTCTCTATCTCAAGATTCTCAACCCTCTTGTTTTTTAGTTTTTTTTTTGTATAATTCACCGCCACTACTTAGTAGATTTTTTTTTACATACCACATTACTACATTATGTCTAGATCACGCGGTAGCGGTCGTAGCGGACAAGATTCCTCCTCATCTTCACGTAGGCCACCAATTGTCCCTATTAGTGAGCCCGCCCAAGATTACATTGATCCTACTATGGAACAATGGGGTACACACGACATGGATGTTGTAGGTGGCATTCAAATAGAAGAAGAACAACAACAACAACAACCCGAAACCACACAACCCCGTAGTAGTAGGAAAAGTAGAGGAGAAACTAGCGATTGGCACAAGTTTTATGAGTATATCCCGGACGAAAATATTCCGGGTGTAGGTTTGAAAGTGTGTAAAACATGTAGCAAAATATACAAATTCAAGAGGGGTGACGGCACCGGTACAATTAGTAGACACATACAACATAATCACAAAGAACTCCTTGATCAAATACAAGGCCAACAAAAAATTAACCCTAGGACCGGTCAAGTAGATAGCCACCCTTATGATCCCGAACTTGTTCGTCGGGAAATGGCCCGATTAGTAATTAAGGAAGAGTTACCATTTTCCTATCCCGAGAGTAGGAACTTGGAAAACTTTAATCAAACCGCCTTAAACCCTCATTTTAGGAGAATTCCGAGAAACACTTGCAAATCGGATTGTTTTAAAGTGTATGTTGAAATGAAGGACGCGTTGATTGCAATTTTATGGAGTTTAACTTGTAGGGTTAGTTTAACTTCGGATGTTTGGACGGGTGTCAACAATATTCCAACGATGGGAATAACCTGTCATTGGATCGACAATAATTGGATTCTTAATAAAAGAATCATATCACTTGCGTCGTTGCCGTATCCCCATAGTGGCGACGAAATAGCAAACCGTATTATAGAAATTTGTGATGTTTTTCATATTCGCGATAAAATTATGGCTATTAGTTTTGATAATGCATCTAACAACAATGTAGCAATTACTACTTTAAAATCTGTATTAAACCCTCCATCTGACAAAATTTTTCATGTTAGATGTGCATGTCATATTATAAATTTATGTGTTCAAGACGCATTAAAAATAACTGATCCATATATACATAAAATTAGAAATTGTGTACATTTCATTGCATTAAAACCAAGCATTCTACAAGAATGGAAAGCTTGGTGTAGAGTTAGGAAAGTTCCTTTTAGAAAATTTCCAAAGGATGTTAGACACCGATGGAATTCTACTTTTGATTTACTTAATGTTGTCACCGAATATAAAGCAGTTGTAAATGATTTTTGTATCGCACAAAATATGCCTAATTTTGAAATGACTCCCGCCGATTGGTTTTTTGCTGAAGCTTTGTTGAAATTTTTAGAACCTTTTAAAACCGCAACTTTAAAGTTTTCTAAAACATATGAATCTACTTCTAGTAGCATTTTTATTGAATTAGTTAGCATGGTACAAATATTTAACGAAATGTTAAATGATGTCTATATTAGTAACATTGTAATACCTGCATTTCAAAAATTTTTGAAGTATTATTTTCCTCCTCCGATGTTGATTTGTGTTGCTACTGTTATGGATCCCCGTATCAAATTAGAAGGTACGAAGAATTTGATACAAATGTTTTTTGGATTTTTAGAGAACAATGTAGAATTAACAATTGATTGCGATCAGTTTTTAGTTCAGTTTGAAACTACCTTAAATAACTTGTATGATTATTATGATAGACGTTTTGCTTCTAGTGGTACAACTTCTGTAGTTAGTTCTTCGTCTGGTAGTTCTAAAGATAAGGGTAAAAGTAGAATTGGTGATAGAACATTTAGTTTACTTGAACAAATTCAATCTAAAAAACTTAGGACTAATCAACCAAATGAATTAAATTGGTATAACCAACAGGATACTGAGCCTACTATTTCTCCACTAGATATTTTACAGTGGTGGAAAGAACATGAACACACTTTTAGTATTCTGTCAATTATGGCTAAAGATTTGCTAACTCCTCCTGTCTCTACAGTTGCTTCTGAGAGTGCATTTTCTACAAGTGGCAGGGTTCTATCTGATTACAGAAATAGGTTGAAGCCGGAGTCGTTGGAGATGCTCGTTTGCACAGAAGACTGGCTGAAGGCTGAAGATAGGACGCAAGGAAAAGCACTATCAAGTTCAACAAGTGGGAGCAACTCGCCCGAAGATCAACAACAAGAACAACAACAATGACAACACTTACAATAGCTTTCTCTTGTTATGTCAAATTAGAAAACTTGTACTCAATTAAAATTGTATATAACAAATATGTTATTGTATAAAACTTATTTGTGAATTGAATTCTTCATTTCGTTATAAATTGTTCAAATTGTATAACTTAAATTCATATGAATAAAATTCCAAATTTTGTTGTCATTTTCACTCTTTCAATCTTATTATTAGTCTTCACTCTTCAACGATTTTTTTTCTTTATTAATATTATTAATTACTTAGTATTATAATTAAACATCATTTGGGGACATTTGAAGAATTGTAGTATTATTACTTAATATTATTATTACTGAATTTAATGAATTGTAGTATTATAAATACTTATTGATATTTGATAGTTTTACTTACTTGGGGATATTTCCCCAAAATTACTTACTAATATAATTACTTACTTAGTAACATTCAAACATAATTTTTGAAATATCCCTCAATTTGATACTAATACTACGTAACTTACTTAGTAATATAATTTTTTAAGAATTGTAGTATTCATAATTCATCAAACAAAGATATGATTGTTTGTATACAAGTATACAACATTCAAAAAATTATTATTATTATTATTTTAATTTAAACTAAAAAAAAAAAAAAAAAAATTATTATACGGGCCAACCCGCGGGTCGACCCGGCCCAACCCGGATTGAGCCCTAAAGGGTTCGCGGGTTGGGCGGGCCACCCATTTGAGAATGTAACCCGGCCCGGCCCGGCCCGTATAGGGGACCAACCCGGCCCGGCCTGGTTATGAATTCGTCCCAACCCGTCCGGGTTGGGCCCGGCCCGGCCCGAGTGACCCGTTCGCCATCCCTACAGCTTAACCCATTTGTCAAGTCAATGGTTCTTTTATGACTTCTTTGGTTCCTTTGATAGCCAAAAAGCACGAAGCTTAATTGGACTAACTATGTATGACATCTGAATTATAATCTAGTCCGAAGACCCTTGCATAAGTAAAAGCTATCGTGATGCTCCTTGACAAATATTATTTTTTCTTCCTTATATTTCTACGTAATTATATTTGTCAAGGTGCACCAATAGCTTTTATAAAATTTATTTATTCATTTTACCTTTCCAACTTTTATTTTATTTTATATAGTTTCTTATGATGGTCGATTGTAAAATTTTAATTTAGTAATTACTAAATTTGTATCTTAAATGTTAGTTTCTTAGATTTATATGTTAAGTCATGTTGAAGTTCATAGTAAACAAGAGAGGAAAAATACTTTATTGATATAAATTAGGGCAAAAAGCAAAAAACTCCCCTAATGTTTTTTTACATAATTTAAAAACCCCATAACATTTATTTTGAGTCAAAAGACCCCAAACCGTTAGTGCGTCATTAAAATAGGACAATTTTATCCTTTTTCCTTTTATTAATAGTTGACTCAATATAAATGTTAGGGTTTTTTTAATTATGTAAAAACGTCAAGAGAGTTGTTTAGCTTTTTGCCCTAAAAGGGAGAAGGGTAAGAATTGTCCTATTTTAATGTCGCGCTAACGGTGGGGGGTCTTTTGACTCAAAACGAACATCAGGTGTTTTTTTAATCTGTAAAAAAATGTTAAAGATTGGTTTTTGGCTTTTTACCCAATAATTTAATTAGAGAATACAGATTTCCTGATATAGGAAAGAGTAAGAAACAAAGGACTTATTTATGCGATGTGGGACTAAACTCAACTACTATTATAGCACAACTTTACAAGGTTTTAAATCTCAGATTTTGAACTCATCTTGGCAAGGGATTTGTTACCTAAAAGAGGAAATATCAAAGGATATCTTGAGAAGAAAGTATCATGTTGGGCATTCATATGTGACACTCAATAAACATACTTAAATTACTCTAATGCAAAAGATCAGATGATCTACCATCATATCAAACATTGTATAATGAAGTATAAGAAATGAATCAAGTACACAAAAAATTTGCAGAACATAACAGATATAAGAGAGAATTTAATATAACTTTACTTGACTTTTGAGTTCATTGGAGAAAAGAAAACTTAGTTTTTTAAATTAAGAAACCCAAAAAAAAAAATTTTAAAAATCGGGCCATAACTTATTGCGCGATATTTTCCCCATCTCTGCCGGGATCTCAAAAAAATTGTTCCAAAAGAGATTTATTCTAAAATGTAGGATCTCACAGTCATTTTTGTCGAGGATGAAGGAGATTTAAAACAGTGCTACTTTGCAAAGTCTTTATAAATAACCGTACTTGCGTTGATAGTATCATACAATGTATTAATGTATATTATAGGTTGATGTTGCTTGTTAATAACGTAGGGTATGGACAAAAATGATAAATCACCAAAAATTAGTTTTCTCGGTTTAATATACTTTCTCAAAAGCTCCATGTCTTTTATTTCAAATTTACACAATTTATACTAGTTATACTTATTTTGATTAATTTTTGTTTTTAAAAAAAAGGGTTGGCTCTTTTCATGCTTTAGCCTTGTTATAGCTAAAGAAGCCTAAGCCTGGGTGGGAACTGGGTCGGTTCAAGTCGTGCCATGACAAACCAATGCCTGACCTGAAGGCACGCCTAGACCCAACCTAAGCCTGTCATGGAACTCAATACCTATGCATGGACATGAACCCGTCATGCTTAGGTTTCGGCACCTGCCTTAGCCGGCCAACCCAATCGTGCCTCTGTAGGTTTAGACTAATCATTTACATTCAAATAAAAACAAATAATTATCTTCAATGAATGAAAAGAAAAAAAAATCAACATCAACTTATATTACACGCATAGTTCTTGAACTTGAACTTCCCAAACATTTGTAGAGAAAAAAAAAGAAAAATCTTAAAAGTTCCTACGAAATCACACTACTACATTTAACTACTTACTACTTAGCCTACTAAAAATCCTTCAATAAACACCCAGGCTAAAGGAATATTCTTTAATGGGCCTACTCGGGACAGACCATGAGCTAGGTTTGTGGTTGGTCCTAGCCAAAACCAAACTGAACCGAAAAAATTGTGGGCCATCTTATCTGAACCTATCATCAACCTAAAGTGCACCTCGTTACATCTGGAGTCCCACTTTTTGGCAGGCTAGCTTGTGGGCTTCGAGCCATCATGAACTCACTTTCAACCCTACCTAAGCCCTAGACTCTCACTTTGCTATGCATTCCGCTTTCCACAACCTTGGTAAGAAATAGGCTGCCAACCTCACCACCTAAACAAAGAAAGCCAAGTTTGGACCTACACATGAATCCTCAAAGCCTCTGAAAGAAGATGTTGTTGCTGCAATTGTAAGAAGGTTATGTGATGTAAAACGTAATCCTAAATAGAGAATTTCATGTAATGCGAATCAAGTTAGAAATTCAAACAGTTAATCGGTTCGATGGATTTTCAAGAATTGAATTAAGTTTAACAAGCCCAATTAACGATTCAGATCTAACAATCAATAATTATATCCCTAAGCGTTCTTAGCAAGTAAAAGATGCAATATTGATTTGTACTCTAATTAGCAAGTAGAAATGCTCTTGGGGTTTGAGGAAGAAGATGACGAAGATGGAGGCTAGGGTTTCAGTCGAGGCTTGGAGGAAGAAGAAAAGGAGAAGAGGATTAGGTTTTGGGTTTAATTTTATTTGGGGATTAGGGTTTAGGATTTAAATTTGCGAATTAGGGTTTGGGAATTAAAGTGGATTTGGAAATTTGGGGATAGTTTAAGAGTTTATCACAAACCCTAAAATTTATCACAAACCCTAATAATTCTCTTAATTGTATCACACAAAAAGAGGGATGAAGAGCAATAACTCAACACAATAATTTTGTTAATCAAAAATAGCATAACTTCTCATTAATCTCAAAGCCTATATATAGGCTCAAAATAAATCTTGATCAAATTTCAAAATATTCTAAAATCTCCAAAATGCATAAAAGAAAAGGGTGCAAATTGTAAAACTACTACATAAGGCTAGATCTCAAAATTGCCTAAACATGCCCTCATCATTCTCTCGGGTGGGAGAGGGCTCGACCCAGTCGAGTCAAAACCAGTGATCCTGTCATGGTGCTCCAAATGATCTGGATCCAAGCGCGAGAGCTCCTCACAATCACTCCAAGTGTCATCCGACTTCGGCTTGTTCTTCCAACTCACCATATACCTATGAATACCACCATCTATTGTAGAAATTATCTGAACATCTAAAATATTATTCAATTCTTTTGTCAGTGGGTAATAGTATCAGGTAGAGGGGTAAATGTGGGAATCTTACCATTAGGCTGCAGGGTAGGCTCATCTATATAAAAAATTCTAGGATTAAATTGTGAGCCTTCATAGAGTACTAGATCCTCAATATCGAAAGTCATACTTATGTCAAAACCTTCAGGAAGGTCAACGACATAGGTATTATCATTAATTGTATGTAGGGATGGCAAACGGGTCGAACGGGCCGGGTCGGGCCGAACCCGTCCGGGTTGGCACGTGACTTAGGCAGGCTCGGGCCGGTTTGGCCACTTAGCCGGGCCGGGCCGAGCCGGGCCCAAACTTGATTTAGGTGGCCCGCCCAACCCGTGAACCCTTTAAGGTTCAACCCGGGTCGGGTCGGGTCGACCCACGGGTTGGCCCGTTTATATAGGTAGGTTTTTTTTTTGTAGCTTAAAATAATAATAATAATAATAATAATAATACTAAGTAACTAATAATACTAATAAACATTAAAAATCGTAATAATAATAATAATAAGATTGAAAGAGTGAAATTGGCAAAAATTTTTGAAATATTACTCATATGAATTTAAGTTATACTAATGAAATGAAGAATTCAATTCACAAATAAGTTTTATACAATAACATATTTCTTATATACAATTTTAATTGACTCCAATTTTTCTAATTTAACATAACAAGCAAAGATATAATACAATTCCTAACGTGTCGGTCGAGTTGCTATTACAAGCAAAGCAGCTATTGTTGTTGTTGTTGTTGTTGTTCTTCTGGCGAGTTGCTCCCACTTGTGGACGTTGATAGTACTTTCCCTTGTGTCCTATCTTCAGCCTTCAGTCAGTTTTCTGTGCAAACGAGCATCTCTAACGAGTCGGGCTTCAAGCGATTCCTGTAATCAGTTAGAACCCTGCCACTTAAAGAAAATGCACTCTCAGAAGCAACTGTAGAGACAGGAGGAGTTAGTAAATCTTTAGCCATAATTGACAGAATACTAAAAGTGTGTTCATGGTCTTTCAACCATTGTAAAATATCTAGTGGAGAAGTAGAAGGCTCAGAATTTTGTGGTTATACCAATTTAATTCATTTGGTTGGTTAGTCCTAGGTTTTTTTGATTGAATTTGTTCAAGTAAATTAAATGTTTTATCACCAATTCTACTTTTATCCTTACCTTTAGAAGTACCAGAAGAAGAACTAACTACAGAAGTTGAATTACTAAAAGCAAAACGTCTATCATAATAATCATACAAGTTATTTAACGTAGATTCAAACTGAACTAAAAAGTTAGCGCAATCAATTACTAATTCTACATTTTCTTCAAGTAATGCAAAAAATATTTCTATCAAACTTTTCGTACCTTCTAATTTGATACGAGGATCCTTAACGGTAGCAACACAAATTAACATAGGAGGAGGAAAATAATACTTCAAAAAATTTTTGTATGCAGGTTTTACAATCTCACCAACATTGATATCATTTAACATTTCGTTAAATATTTGCATCATGCTAACTAATTCAATAAAAATGCTACTGGAAGTAGATTCATATGTTTTTGAAAATTTTAAAGTTGTGGTTTTAAAAGGTTCAAAAAATTTCAACAAAGATTCGGCAAAAAACCAATCGGGGGGAGTCATATTAAAATTCTGCATATTTTTTGCGATACAAAAATCATTTACAACTGCTTTATATTCGGTAACAACATTTAGTAAATCAAAAGTAGAATCCCATCGGTGTCTAACATCCTTTGGAAAAAAAGGTACATTTCTAACCCTACACCAAGCTTTCCATTCTTGTAATATGTTTGGACTTAATGCAATGAAATATACACAATTTCTAATTTTAACTATATATGGATCGACTATTTTTAATGCACCTTGAACACATAAATTTATAATATGAAATGCACATCTAACATGAAAAATATTGTCAGATGGAGGGTTTAATACGGATTTTAAAGTAGTAATTGCTACATTGTTATTAGATGCATTATCAAAACTAATACACATAATTTTATTGCGAATATGAAAAACATCATAAATTTCTATAATACGATTTGCTATTTTAGCGCCACTATGGGGATACGGCAACGCCGCAAGTGATATGATTCTTTTTTGAAGAATCCAATCATTGTCGATCCAATGACAGGTTATTTCCATCGTTGGAATATTGTTGACACCCGTCCAACAATCCGAAGTTAAACTAACTCTACAAGTTAAACTCCATAAAATTGCAATCAAAGCGTCCTTCATTTCGATGTATATTTTAAAACAGTCCGATTTGCAAGTATTTCTCGGAATTCTTCTAAATGAGGGTTTAAGGCCGTTTAATTAAAATTTTTCAAGTCCCTACTCTCGAAATAGGAAAATGGTAACTCTTCCTTAATGACTAATCGGGCCATTTTCCGACGAACAAGATCGGAATCATAAGGGTGGCTATCAAATAGACCGGTCCTAGGGTTGATTTTTTATTGGCCTTGTAGGTCAGCAAGAAGGTCTTTATGGTTATGTTGGATGTGTCTACTAATTGTACCGGTGCCGTCACCCCTCTTGAATTTGTATGTTTTACCACATGTTTTACAAACTTTCAAACCTATAATCGGAGTATGTTCGTCAGGGATATAATCGTAAAACTTATGTCAATCACTAGTTTCACCTCTACTTTTCCTACTACTACAGGGTTGTGTGGTTTCGGTTGGTTGTTGTTGTTCTTCTTCTTCTTCTAATTGTATGTCACCTACAACCTCGTCGTGTGTACCACATTGTTGGGTAGGAGGATCATAGTACTCTTGGGCGGGCTCACTAATTGGGACAATTGGTGGCCTACGGGAAGAGGAAGAAGAATCTTGCCCGCTACGACCGCTACCGCGTGATCTAGACTTAATGTAGTAATGTACTAATGTATGTAAAAAAAATACACAATGTAGGAACGGTGAATTATAAAAAAAATCTAAAAAACAAGAGGGATGAGATAGAGAAGATCAAAAAACCAATAATAATTTTAACTACAACGCAAAAAAAAATATAACGAGAGAGGTATGAAATTTTGATACCGTTCACCGTGGAATACGCGTATGTAAAATAAACCATGAAAATAAGAATAGAATAGAACTAGAAAGAAGCGCTTTGCCGATTCCGGAATTGAAGAGTTGAGAAGAGCTTCAAGGAGATTTGACGAGGGTTGAAGAGAGTTGAAGACATTGAAGACGTTGAAGACATTGAATTTTGATTTCGATACGATCGAAAATTGATCGTGTATATGCCTCGTTGTAGACTTGCTTGTTGAATACTACAATTGTTGAAAAATTCCTTAGAAATGATGTATAATAGTAGAGAGAGTAAGAGAGTAAGGGTGATTTTTTTAGGAGATTTTTGGGGGTATTTATAGGCTAAAAATGTGGGAAAAAAAACCCAAAAAAAACAAAAAACCCAAAAAAGGCTAAAAGAGCCATTATTGGGCTCTGTTGAACAGTGCGCCCAACGGGCCGCTGACCCGCGAGTCAATGATCGACCCGTAACGGGTCCAACGGGTAGTAACCCGTGGGTCGACCCGCGGGTTAGCGGCGGGTTGGATAGTTTTTAACGGATTCGCGGGCCGGGTTAGGCGGGTTGGATTTGAGTTTTCTTCGACCCGGGTCGACCCGTTACTGTACACGTGTTCGACCCGAACCTGCCAAACTCTTAACCGGGCCGGGTTCAACGGGCGGGTCGCGGGTGGGTCGCCGGTTGAGCCGGCCCAGTTGCCATCCCTAATTGTATGTAGAATCTTAAATAGGCCTACAGCACATGTGTTCAATTTCTTAACGGATTCAGCTGGAAACTGTTTCGGACGAATCCAAACCATCACTTCGTCACCAATATCAAAGTTTTAAATTTCCTTCTAGTATCTACTATTAACTTGTAGTTAAAATTATTCTCAGTAATTTCTTGAAAATTTTCTCTATGCAAGTCATGACTGCGATATGCAAATATGGATGCAGACTCTATGACTCTAGGATGTTCTAACAAACAGATAAAATCTATAGGCTGCCAAGTGATTGGGAAGAAATCAGTGATTCAGGTACATTCAATGGAAGTGACTGGATAGACTGAATACAGTTGAGAGACTGGTCATCCTCTTTTTTTATCAAAGTCATCACTTACATGAGGTTCATAAGTAAATTCACTATCCGACTCATCAGCGATGGCAGCAGTACCCTTTACTATATTGATCCTACTTGGGATGGGACAGTTACGAGCAACATGGTCGTATCCCTTCCATTTATAGCACTTAGTGAGAGGATCGATCATAGAATAGTCTCGATCAGTATTCTAATCCGTATTGTCATTTCTAAGTGAATATCGATTTAAAGTAGGCTTGCTTAGGTAAGACTTGTTGGAAAACTGAGGAGAGGAGTGCTCAGGTCTAGAGGGGTCAGGGGGATCATTCTAGAGGAATGATCCATCGAATCGCTGGACTTGTCATGGAAACTTGCTTTAAGAAAATCCATATCGAGGATAAGGATATAAGCTGCCGCTAATGAATCCACATTTCTATGAATTAGCTCGTTCCTCAGATCAGCTCGTAATCCAGCCCTGAATCTAGAGAGAGTTTGTTCTTCACTCTTTTTACCTAAGGCATTGCACCTAATAAGGAAGTCATCAAACTTATCAACATACTCTTGGGTGGATTTGCTTTCTTGATAGAGATGGTTCCACCAATCTAGCAATCGGTTGTGGAACGATAACGGCATATATCTCTCAGTGAGCTTCTCTTTCATAACTTCCCAAGTGGCTATGGACGCCAGGCCTCAGCCTCTGCGGACATGTTCAAGATTGGTCCAGTGTTGTTGAGCTTTCTCAGTCAATTTCATTGTGGCAAATTTAACATTTCGCTCATGTCAAACCACACGATGTAGTGGTCCATGGCACAGATCCAATCGAGATAAGCTTGGGGTTCCATGTGGCCTTCAAAGTAGGGAACGTCAACCTTAACGTTCTTCTTGATTTATTCGTCAGGGTCACGATCTTGACGTCGGCCGTCACGATCATTCTCTTGAGGGATCTGACAATTAGCATGAAGCTCAGGGGCAACAGTTTGATTTAACTCCACTTTCTTAAGCCTCTGATTGATATTGAAAAGAGTTGCTTGAATGGCAGCTAGGATAGCAGAAATATCAGAGTTGTCCATCTCAGTTCGGGGAAGTCTAGAATTGGGTGGTCTGAGAGGGACAAGAAATGCTCTTCGGAATCTGTGATGGTATTGCGAAAACAATTTCACCAATGGAGGAAAACTAGGGGTCGTGTGTTTGCTGAAATTTTGGAGAAGACGTGTCCTAAATGCACCTAAGTTCTTTTTTTTATTTTAAATAATCTGAAATGTTCTAAAGAAAGAAAAATAAAAGACACTAAGAACGATACTAAATGAATGCAATAAATGATGCATAAATGATGCAAGAACTAGGGCTTTAAGAACCTTCGCTCTGATACCAATATGATGTAAAACGTAATCCTAAATAAAGAATTTTCAAAAAATTTAAAAGATTAATTTTACCAACATGTAATGCGGATCAAGTTAGAAATTCAAACAGTTAATCGGTTCGATGGATTTTCAGAAATTGAATTAAGTTTAACAAGCTCAATTAACGATTCAGTTCCAACAATCAATAATTATATCTCTAAGCGTTCTTAGCAAGTAAATGCAATACTGATTTGTACTCTAATTAGCAGGTAGAAACGTTCACTCTCAATATTTGTGGACGACTATCCCTAAGCGTTCTTAGCAAGTAAAAGATGCAATATTAATTTGTACTCTAAACACTCACTCTCAATATTGATTTGTACTCAAATAATATAATAGAGATGATAAGACAATATAACACAAATATTTGAGAAGTAAAAAGAGTATACCGGGGTTCGAAGCAAATCGCGTGAGTCTCGGGTGGTTGCAATGGCGAGGCAAGGCAGCAGGCAATGCTGCGGGACAGGAGGCGGCTGCGACTGCGGCGGAGGTGGGCGACGGTGGTGGGGTCGCAGGCTGGTCGTCGATGGTGGTCGACTAGGTGCGTGCAGGCGACGGGTAAGGAAGGTCGACGAGGGGCTGGCGACAAGAGTTGATTGGTTAAGGATGGGTTTCGAAGTTGGGGCGACGGTGGGGTGGCGGAGGATCGACGAAGGTGGGGCTTCGGGGATGGCGACGATGGCCGGAGAAGTTGGTCGACGAGGTTGGCAGGGGGCAGAAGTGATGGCGGGGCGTCGGGGGTTTGAGGAAGAAGATGGCGAAGATGGAGGCTAGGGTTTTGGTCGGGGCTTGGAGGAAGAAGAAGACAAGAGGATTAGGGTTTGGGTTTAATTTTATTTGGGAATTAGGGTTTGGGAATTAAAATGGATTTGGAAATTTGGGGATAGTTTTAGAGTTTATAACAAACCCTAAAATTTTATTAGGATTTATCACAAACCCTAATAATTCTCTTAATTGTTTCACACAAAAAAAGGAATGAAGGTCAATAACTCAACACAATAATTTTGTTAATCAAGAATAGCATAACTTCTCATTAATCTCAAGGCATGTATATGGGCTCAAAACAAATCAAAATATTCTAAAATATCAAAAATGCATAAAAGAAAAGAGTGCAAATTAAAAAATTACTACATAGGGCTAAATCTCAAAATAAACTAACAGAATTAATGTCCTCATCATTATGTGTGACGGTTTCTAATCAAATTAATTATGAAGACAACTTCAAATAAAAAGGCACAAGTAGTTGTATACATTAGTGTAATTGTTATATAAGGAAGCCTGTAGGCATAGATTTCTCTATAACACTAAATAGAGACAAGGCAAAAAAGGGGTAAGCATATATAAACACATTTAACATCGTAATAATAAAAGTACTGAGAATTAGCAAGGAAAAAAAAGATTGAGATTAAGTAGGAACTATAATAAAAAACAACCTACCACATAAGCAAGAGAGACCAGGTCAAATGACTTGGCTAGCAATCCGGTAGATTCATCGTTCGCATGCATCCACCTAATGGGATTGCTCCTTGTAGCTCTTTGTTTAGCTTTGTACTGCGCTACGGCAAGAAAGTATGGAGAAAGATCTAGCCCCTACAAAAGAGAGAAGAAAACTCAACAGGGACCAAGTGCGAAAAGATAAAAGAGAGACAAGTGCACAGAACTTCAAAAGAACTTACTCTACATGATGAACGAGATGTACACCTAATAAGTCAATTGGATAAGCAAGTCAAAATGATGAATTATATTAGAAGAAAACACTTGAGATAAGCCAACCTTACCAGACCTTTTTAAATATTCAGAGATTCCAATACGGATATTTAAGAATTGCAAAGTTGTTATTTAGCCTGGTTCATTTGTACAGCTGAATTTTCAATCACACACCACATAGAACACACAAATTAAGGATATTTTCAAATGTCTACCAACCAAAAAATGTAGTATGTATCCATACCACTAACAAAGATTTCAATGAGTAAGTATCATCCTTTAGATTGTGTGTAATATGGCTAAAAATGGGGTTTAATCGGAACCGTTCAAATCAGGCACGAATCTTGATGCCCAGGGGTAAAACAGTAATTTCACCTACCAATGGGTCTGAAGCGGGTACTGGTTCTCCTCCTCGAAAACCCGCTAACCCGCAAACGGATCCATCTCAATCGAGTACGGGCTTCAACCAGCAGAAAGCCCGATCCAGAGGGATAGAATTAGGGCTTCTGATTAAATCCTATTCAACAGCCCTGATTCATGCCTATCCCTCCACTGGGAATTAGGGATTACATTCCTAATCTGTTTACAAGGAGAATATTCCTTATCAGATCACGGGGATTACCTTCGTAATCCAGTCCCTAGGACGCCTATAAATACCCCCCATCCATCTCCATTAGGAGGTAATAAATCTTTCACCAATTTTTACGCTCTTTCATAATATTCCTGATTACTGACTTGAGCGTCGGAGGGTGCGTCGCCGGGAACAACCCCGGTGTCTCGCACTTTTTGCAGGTGTACGGCGGGAGTCAGCGGTCAAACTCCGACGGAACAGGTTGGGCATTTGCTATTCAGGTTTTCCAAGAACTCACAAATACTATCTGTTTACCCCCACACCAGATTCAGCGGTAACAGATTGGCACCGTCTGTGGGAAACGACGAGTAGCAGCCTACCCTCTTCCCTTTGGTCAGATTCCTCCAGCCATGCCTCCTAGGAAAGTCAGATACAGGGGGTCCAACCGAGGACCCAACCCCGATCAGCAACAAGAAATTCCCATCCAACCTGACCCACTCCAACAGAACCTTCCTCCTCCTCCTCCGAATCAGCCACCTCCTAAGGGTCCTAACCCTCAGAAACAACCTCTCCACCAGGACCATGTCTCAATTCACAATGCCTCTTCGGATTCTATGGCTTCCAATAATCCCCGAGCTTCTGACTTCGAACAAAAAGTCCCCAATCGGCCGAAAGATGTGGATCTTCGCCACCGTCTGGATGAGAAGCTGGCCCGAGAGGGAGCCTCCCGCCAACAACGTCCGGATGAGAGAAGCCCCCACCGTCGAGACTACAGAAGGTCCCCGATCAGGAGGGGGTGGAGAGAGTCCCCCGAACATCGCAGAAGAAGACCGCATTCTCCTGCCGGTCGGCAACACCCTAGGAACGATAAGGCACCCATCACCCGTGCCGAGTTCCAGCAGTTCCAAGCAACCGTCCTACAAGCTCTCAACCTCCGTCCCAATAACACCAATGCTCCGAGGATTCCCTCTCCTCCTCCGGTCTGAAGCCCTCGCCGACGGTCCCCATCTCCTCCTCCAGCTCCCAGCAACTCCCGGCATGTGCAAAGTCCTCGCCGCTCCAGGAGCTACCATCGTCGTGGCCCCCGCTCTCCCTCGTTCGAAGATGAGTCTAGAGGCTCGCCTGATTATCGACGAAGGGATGACGCTGTATACCGTCGTCTCCATGAGATGGAGAGGCGCTTGGGTCAGTTAGACCGAGAAGAAGAGCTTAGAGGAAGGGCCCTTCGTCCTAGCAGACCTCCTTTTTTCCGAACCATAATGGATGCACCCGTACCAATCGGCTTCAAGCCTCCTCAATTTGAGACCTACTCCGGGAAAACTGACCCCGTCGATCACGTCGAGAGTTTCAAGACCCTAATGCTCATCCATCAAGCCACCGATGCTCTCCTCTGTAAAACCTTCCCCGCAACTCTCAAGGGTCCAGCTCGAGAATGGTACTCACGCCTTGCCCCATCCTCAATATTCTTCTTCGAGCAATTCGAGACCCTCTTTGTCACCCATTTTGTAAGTAGCCGTAGAACTGAGAATACCAGCATCTCGCTACTGTACCTCCACCAGAAGAAGGGTGAGAAGTTGAGAGACTATGTGAAGAGGTTCACAGCTGAAGCCAGGTCCATAGCATCCCTCGACCAGTCGGTCGCTGCAGCAGCATTTCAATCCAATGTCCTCAACCCCAGCCTCCGCTCCTCCCTCGCCAAGAAGCCCCCGCAGAACTTCTCTGACCTCCTCCTCCGAAGTGAAAAGTATATTCGGGCCGAAGAAGCCGAGCACCGCCCTAACTTGGACGGGTCTTCCTCCGGGTTTAAGAGGAAGGGAACAGAAGAAGAAGGAGCAAAGAAGCTCCAGAAGGATAATGCCGGCCAGCGCCGACCTCCCCCCAGATTCGAGAAATTTACTCCTCTCACCACCAACGTCTCTACCATCTTGATGGAAGTTGAGAAAGAAGGAATCATACCCCCTGCTCCAAAAATGAACACCCCCGGCAAAAGAAGGGATAAAGAAAAGTGGTGCCGCTATCACCGGGACCATGGCCACGACACCAATGATTGTCGGGCCTTGAAGAATGAGATTGAGGCTCTCATCCAGAGGGGGCAGCTAACCAGATTCGTGAGAAAGGACCGAGCCGACCTTCCTCCCCCGCCTCGGGGGGCTAATAAGCATCCGGAGCGCGATGAAATGCCCGACTTCGAAGAGGAGCGTGTCCTGCACCTCATTCATGGGGGCCCAATGGGGGGCTCCTCAAACTCCTCTCAAAAGGCGTTCATCAGAGAAGTCAATTCAGTCCGTGCCACCCCTCCTCCCAAAGACCTCGGAGTGCCCATCACATTCTTAGACGAAGATCTTGAAGGTGTCCGCACCCCTCACTTTGACGCACTCGTCATTAACCTCCACATGGCGAACTTCAAAGTGGAGAGGATCCTAGTGAAAAACGGCATCTCCGTTAACATCCTCTTCCTTGCCGCTTTTAAAGACCTCAAGCTGTCAAGAGAAAGACTTAAGCCCACCGGCTACACGCTCCATGGGTTCACGGGAGTGCCAGTGACTATTGAAGGGGTAATCACCCTCGATGTAACCGCTGGCAAAACTCCCACTACCCGAACGGAGTCAATGGATTTTATGGTTGTGGATGTCCCTGCAGCTTACAATGTTATCCTTGGCTGACCCGGCCTAGCAGCTCTAGAAGCCGTTCCTTCGGCGTACCATCTCAAGATGAAGTTTTCCACTCGGGCCGGAGTAGGGGAAGTAAGAGGCAATCAGGAAGCGGCCCGCAAGTGCTATATGACCTCCACCCTCGGTCCAGTCCTCTCCCTAGAAACTCTGGAAATAAGATGCTGCCCGGCCAAAGTCCGAGCCGGTCGACGAGCTGGAGGAAGCACCAACGCCTCTCTAAGTATTTTGGGGACGTCGAACCATTCCACTGCTATTGTCTTGCTTTTCTTTGGTTTTCTCTCTTGTAATAATGGCTAGCAACTTTAGAAGCAGCCAACTATTAATCATTAATAAAGAAAAGCTTTCTCATACTTTACTATTGTTTACATCTCTCTGCTTTCACTCTTCAATCTAACGATGGTTCGGAGTCCAATACTTGGCTCGATTCTACTTCGCAAGATCGCTCCTAAGCGAACTAGAAGTAGTTCGTCATTCGGAATTGCTCCCACAACTGTTGAACTAATCTAACGATGGTTCGGAATCCAACACTTGGCTTGATTGTACTTCGCAAGTTCGCTCCTAAGCAAACTAGAAGTAGTTCGCCATTCGGAATTGCTCCCACAACCGTTGAACTAATCTAACGATGGTTCGGAGTCCAACACTTGGCTCGATTCTACTTCGCAAGATCGCTCCTAAGCGAACTAGAAGTAGTTCCCCATTCGGAATTGCTCTCACAACCGTTAAACTAATCTAACGATGGTTCGGAGTCCAACACTTAGCTTGATTCTACTTCGCAAGTTCGCTCCTAAGCGAACTAGAAGTAGTTCGCCATTCGGAATTGCTCCCACAACCGTTGAACTAATATAACGATGGTTCGGAGTCCAACACTTGGCTCGATCCTACTTCGCAAGTTCGCTCCTAAGCGAACTAGAAGTAGTTCGCCATTCAGAATTGCTCCCACAACCGTTGCACTAATTTAACGATGGTTCGGAGTCCAACACTTGGCTCGATCCTACTTCGCAAGTTCGCTCCTAAGCGAACTAGAGGAAGTTCACCATTCGGAATTGCTCCCACAACCGTTGAACCACTCTAACAAAGGATTAGGCGACCGAAGCACGGCTCGGCACCAATGGCCGAACACTCACGTCGCCGATCCTCGAACAAGCCGAAAGCCGGCGCAGGGACCTCAGCACGATGAACACAGTCACAAACAAAACGACTACACAGAGCTACAAAGAACAAGCAAGTTCGAGAAAGAAATATTATTAATAATTGGGATGCAGTACAAAACGACTCTTTCGTACAACAAGATTACAAGGCCTTAAAGAACAAAAATTACAAAGCCGACCCACTACACTTGGACTAAATACAAAGGCTTCAAAAACGATCATCAATGTTTCCGTGGCGCGGGGATGTTCCTCTTCAAAGACACTCGAGGTCGATGACGTTTGCCTCCGGAGCCCGACCCCAAACCAGCGAATTGGGACGAGTCCTCGGCACTGCTCCTAGCTGCCACACCGACGGATGCACCGCTCGACGAAATGGCCACCGAGCTTTGCGCATCCCCCGGGCTAAGATGGCCGAGGGGCGGACGGGTCGCCATCTCGTAAAACGTGATGCCCCGATCACTCTCCGCGCGAGTACACGAAGTGCTCCTCACGTTGATCGGTCCCGAACGCGGCTTGAGGCGAGCCACCTCCACCTCCAGCTCTGAGATCCGGTCTCGCAACGAGTCATCTTTGACATCGACCTCAAAGCGAGGGGGTATTGCGGAGTCCGGCACGCCGGAGCGACTGGCTATGAGACGGCGAAGATGAGTGACTTCGATGCTCTTGTCAACCGTGGCCCTCTTCAGTGCGTCGACCTCGGCCGTCAGCTCGTCCCGTTCAGTCGTCAGTTTGGCCACCTCAGCCGTCGGTCCCTCTCCCTCCGTCCGAAGCTCCGCCTCTACAGTTTGCAGGTGGCGGATCTCAGAAAGCAGATCGTCCCTCTCCGCCGTTATTTTTGACAAATTGTGCCGAATGCACTGGATCTGAAGCCCGTTGCTAAAGGCGGTCGGCGAACCTTCCTCCTCTCCTAAGGGGGTCATCTCGGCGATCCGGCTCTCTAGACGCCGGATCTCGATGTCCCTCCGACCTAGGATGAGTTGAAGATGGTTCTGCTCACTTTCAGCTCGGCACAGTCCCAACTCGACTTCGTAGAGCCGCTCCCGATACCTCGCCAAGCACAGCCTCGTCGCCCCTAAGCCAGCTTCGGCCCGAGCATTGTCATCCGAACGAGTGGGCTCGACGGCTTGACTCACCACAACGAGCTGAAAAGAAGTTGAGACAAACAACAAAATTTCAAACATTGCCGAAGTCCAACACTTCAAGAACTTTCAACAATTGGTGAGAAAAGACAAAGACACAGAGTCGAACCCAAAAAGATATAGTTTTTCATTCATTTCAAAAAGCGGTGGCCAGTCTGCGGTTAAGCATTACAAAAACAAAAAAGAACAAAAAAAGAGAAAGCAGAAGTAACGGAGCCAAGGCGCGACCTCTTTCCCGGGGCGACGAGAGGGGGTCGGGGTCGGCGTCTCCGAAGGGGGCACCACCGCCAGCGGGGTAACCATGGAGTGCGGGACCTCGTCGATGACTTGGACTTCAGTCTCAGCCTCGTCCTCCCCCTCTTCTTCTTCCCCCTCTGATTCGGGGTCGAAGCCCTCGACGTGGCCCGGGAACAGCCTCCACCCCGTGCAGTCCACGTTTGGGTACGCCTCCGTCACCCGGGCGATGGCCTCGGCGTAAGCTTTGGCCATGTTTTGGGCGAGGTAACCCTGTGCCTTCGCCAAGGTCACGTCCTCGGCCGCCTTCACCGCCGCCGCTTTCGCCTCTTCAGCTTCGGCCAATTGTTTGGCTGCCTCCTTCTTCTGGCGAAGAAGGTCGCCATCCAGCTTCGCCACCTCGCCCTCGAGGTACTCGACCCTCGCCGCCTTCCCTTCTTGCTCGACCCGAAGCTTGTCAAGCTCGTTCCCCATCCGAGCCGCCTCCTTCCGAGCCTGGTCAGAATCCTGCTTCAGCTCCTTCTCTAGAGCTGCTAACCTCTCAGTGAGGTGTCCGAAGTGGACGATGATCTGCGACAAGGAAAGAAGAACTAAAAGAGTTAGAAGAAATTACAGCCAAAGAAATTCAACAGCAGAAAGAATCCAATCCTTACCGAGACGGCCGAGCGAGCGATCTCGACGACGTCGTCACCTTTTGCCCGGCCTCCATGGCAGCGCGATCCTTCGGCATTGCCAGATGCTTGACGGCCTGCATGCTCGCCAAGGAGTTGCGAGGAATCCATCGTGTTTTCGAACTTGCAAGTCCGGAATATGGATCCTCCTGTGCTCCTCAGTCAGGAGCTCCTCGGCTGCCACGGACAACGGGGGGGTCGTCATCCCCAGGGCTGCGGCGATGGGGAAATCGCCGCCAGCATTTGAGGCCAAGGTGCCTGCACCGGCAACGACCGGGCTACTGAGGGTCTCCGTCTCCTCGATCGTCTCCGGCACCCTCGGAGTCTTTGGGGTCGGCAACTTGGTGGCCACCCTCTTGCGCTTCTTCGGTGCCTTGCTGGCAAGGCCTGCCTTCAAAGCTAGCACCGCGTCGTAGTCCATCGCCTCTGCATTAAAGACAAAGTTCGTTAACGCTTTGAAACTCATGCAAAGTAAAATATGAAAAAGCAAAGCATAAAAGGAGCCGCGTACTGGGATCTACGCGGCAGAGCTCTCCCTTGAACAAGATGTCCTCGGTCAGCTCCTTCCAATCGTACTTCGGCCAATCGAGAAGTGTCCGGACCGCCTCTTCTTCTTCAAGAGTAAGCTTGGGCAGCGCCCTCGCCCTCTTCGGCACTCCTTCCACCCAACCGGAGGGGATCGGCCAGGCCTCCGGACTCCTCACTATCAAGAACTTATCGTGCCAGTGCTTGATGGAGTCGGGGCATATGACGAGCCTGCCGCCGTGCCTCGGAGCCAAATAGTATCGGTACTCCGACTTGTTCCCTTGGTTTAGCCGATAGATTGTCTGAAGCACGTTCAGCCCCAGCTCGATCCCCGGAGCTTGGCAGTGAAGTACGAAGCCATTTATGAGCCTCCATGCGTTCGGCATAAGTTGGATGGGGCTGACGCCGAACCAACTCAGCACGAGGATCGCGAACGGATGGAGGGGTAGCCGAGCCCCGGCGATAAAGGCGTCGACCGGCCAGCAACACATGGTCACTGGCAGCGGCGAGTTGGCCCTAACCGCGGGACCCGGCAGCATAAGCTCGTACTCCTCCGGGATCTGGAAACAGTTCCGGATCACTCCCAAGTCCTCGTCGCGAAGGATCAACACCATCTCGTCCGCCTCCGTCGTCTCCCTCGCTGCGTTCTCCTCGATGGACCTCCCCCTCCCGTGAACAATTCGCTCGGCTTGATCCTCCGGAAGCTCCCGAACTCTGTGAAGCCCAGTCAGCTGCCCCGGCAATCTTTCGAACTCCCCCATACGCTTCGGCTCCTCCACGATCGAATCCTTGCCGAACACCTTCTTGCCCTTGTCTGGCTGACTCGGAGTGTGGGCTTCGACGACTTCAAGGGAGGGCTCGGACCAAGAGGTCGATTCGGAGACAGAAGCAAGAGACATATTTTATTTATAAACTAAGTATGAATTACCTTGAAGGATTAGCTGCAGGAAATTCCACCAGAAAGCGAACGGCGATCACCGGAAACACTAGCTGAGCACAAAAAATTGTCTGAGCAAAAGAGAAGAGAAGTGAAAAATGAGAGGGGGGTGGGGTTATATAGAGCGAGGCGTGCAAAACGAGGCTAGTGGGCCTGTACTGCAGGCCCATATACACAAAATGACAAAAGTGACCCAAACCGTCGCCTTGTTCACCATGCCAAACCGTACTTTGCATAAATTACTGTCCCATCTGTCAGAAGCTCAGAGGTCACAGCATTAAATGAGCATCCCATCCATCAGAGCTGACAAAAGTTCAATAGCCATCACATTTAATGGCCGCCACATCAGCCAGGAGCGCAGAAGACACCAATGCTGGGCCAGAAAAAGACAAGTCAGGGACCTCGGCACCAGCTGCCGAGCGCTCTTGACACCGATCCCGTTATGGGGGAAAAGTTGGGGTTCGGCACCAGCTGCCGACCGCTCTTGACACCGACCCTGTTATGGGGAAAGGTTGGGGTTCGGCACCGGCTGCCGAGCGCTCTTGACACTGATCCCTTTATGCAGAAAAAGTTGGGGTTCGGCACCAGCTGCCGAGCGCTCTTGACACCGACCCTGTTACGGGGAAAAGTTGGGGTTCGGCACTAGCTGCCGAGCGCTCTTGATACCGACCTCGTTATGGGGGAAAAGTTGGGGTTCGGCACCAGCTGTCGAGCGCTCTTGACACCGACCCTGTTACGGGGAAAAGTTGGGGTTCGGCACCAGCTGCCGAGCGCTCTTGGCACCGACCCTGTTACGAGGAAAGGTTGGGGTTCGGCACCAGCTGCCGAGCGCTCTTGACACCGATCCCGTTATAGGGGAAAAGTTGGGGTTTGGCACTAGCTGCTGAGCGCTCTTGACACCGACCCTGTTACGGGGAAAAGTTGGGGTTCGGCACCAGCTGCCGAGCGCTCTTGACACCGATCCCGTTGTGGGGGAAAAGTTGGGGTTCGGCACCAGCTGCCGAGCGCTCTTGACACCGATCCTGTTACGAAGAAAAGTTGGGGTTCGGCACCAGCTGCCGAGCGCTCTTGACACCGACCCCGTTATGGGGGAAAAGTTGGGGTTCGGCACCGGCTGCCGAGCGCTCTTGACACCGACCCCGTTACGGGGAAAAGTTGGGGTTCGGCACCAGCTGCCGAGCGCTCTTGACACCGACCCCGTTATGGGGGAAAAGTTGGGGTTCGGCACCAGCTGCCGAGCGCTCTTGACACCGACCCCGTTACGGGGAAAAGTTGGGGTTCGGCACCAGCTGCCGAGCGCTCTTGACACCGACCCCGTTATGGGGGAAAAATTGGGGTTCGGCACCAGCTGCCGAGCGCTCTTGACACCGACCCCGTAATAGGAAAAAATTGGGGTTCGGCACCAGCTGTCGAGCGCTCTTGGCACCGACCCTATTACGTGGAAAGATTGAACCTAGGACTTCGCCGAACTCTCTCTCAGCACTCACAACCTAGCCGAGGTCCCTCTCCTCTTCGAAAAGAGGTACCGAACCGCCTACAGACCTCGGCCTCCGGGGCAGCGTGCGGGGTCGGGAGTGTGAAACAAGCATGTAGGCCACACAACGAGGGAAAACGACCGACCCGTCCACCAAGAGATCGCGAAAAAACAATTAAAAATTCGGGGAATTAAGGAAGAACTCCTGGAAAGCAATTGTAGAGGTGGGGAAGCATTTTCTAGTCCCCAAACAAGAAATTATTGCCAAGAACATTCTTCAAAGACCCCCGAACGACGAATTGACACTTCGAAAAGTTAAAAGGATATTCCTACGAGAACACCACACGACCATGAGAGCTCAGAAGCGGCTCGGAGTACAATCCACTTGAAAAATCACCACCCTACCTCCTTCAAGATTCAAAGCCTTCCATTTGGGCTCCGATACGACTCCACTAGCCATTAAAACAGTAAAACTACTCCTCAAAGGCTGGTCAAGCTTAGTCTTCGGGAGTGGGGGGCTCGTGATATGGCTAAAAATGGAGTTTAATCGGAACCGTCCAAATCAGGCACGAATCATGATGCCCAGGGGTAAAACGGTAATTTTACCTACCAATGGGTCTGAAGCGGGTACTGGTTCTCCTCCTCGAAAACCCGCTAACCCGCAAACGGATCCATCTCAATCGGGTGTGGGCTTCAACCAGCAGAAAGCCCGAACCAGAGGGATAGAATTAGGGCTTCTGATTAAATCCTAATCAACAGCCCTGATTCATGCCTATCCCTCCACTGGGAATTAGGGATTACATTCCTAATCTGTTTACAAGGAGAATATTCATTATCAGATCACGGGAATTACCTTCCTAATCCAGTCCCTAAGACGCCTATAAATACCCCCATCCATCTCCATTAGGAGGTAATAAATCTTTCACCAGTTTTTGCGCTCTTTCATAATCTTCCTGATTACTGACTTGAGCGTCGGAGGGTGCGTCGCCGGGAACAACCCCGGTGTCTCGCACTTTTTGCAGGTGTACGGCGGGAGTCAGCGGTCAAACTCTGATGGAACAGGTTGGGCATTTGCTATTCAGGTTTTCCAAGAACTCACAAATACTATCTGTTTACCCCCACACCAGATTCAGCGGTAACAGTGTGATAACTGATAAATTATATATTTATTATCCCTGTTGAAGGTCAAAAAAGTCACAACCGAAAAAATGCCTGGAACATGATCTATCTGAGCCATTCTGACCCATACAGGTGGCCCTGCAGCCATAGTTGTCAAATCATGTATCGTATCGTGTATCATTTCTTGTATAATGTATCGTGTATCATATCATATTGTGTATCGGAAGCTTTTTGTCACATTCTCCAAAAGATCATTTCAGTGAACTTAAGACTATTAACTTAAAAAATATGAATAAATTTATAGAATGGATTGCATTAACGACCGAAACCAAGTGCTAATGACCTTTATGCGCATTCATAAAGCTTATAAAACCCTTAACGACATAACTATTTGGAAATTTAAGGCATTGCAAGTTTATCACCTTTACTTTTTAATATAATTATAATTATTCTCAAGTAACTAACTATGCAATAATATAATATAAGATAGTAAGTATTATGCAATCAATTCAGTAGAAGGTAAATAGACAATCAAGTAAACATCAACCAATAATTAATCAACTAGACGACTATAACAAAATATAACTACTACTAGTGACAATCTACTGTTATTTAATTATCATTTGATGGAGAGAGACACATGGAGGGTGTGGCCGTCTGGGGTTTTGAGGAGCAGACACAAGCAGGATGATGAGTTTTGGTGAGTGGGTCCATATGTAATGATGTAAGCCTCATGTTCACCTTTCTATCTTCAAACCCTTATTTTTCATCTCCCGAGTAAACCCAAAAAAACCACAAAAACTTTTGATGGCAGAAAAGAAGAAAAGGAAGAGAATAGATGAAAGAAGGGAGGACGGGATCACACCTGTTGACGACAAGCAATGTCAAAGTTGGAGTCTTGTCGGAGTCGATCACGATGGTCAATGATGATGGTAGATGCAAAAAATAGAGAATGCGAGAAGAATAGAAGCAAAGGAAAGAGGAAATGATGATCGCAATTAACTCTTTCTATTCTTCATTTATTTTTACATTTTTTAAATCTCATCAAACCGTACTGTGTCGTATAGTGAATCAATTGAATAATTACAATACATTTACAATATCGTACGATAATTAGCACTCTTCAATACATGCCTTCAATACATATCGGTTTTTTCCTTGAATCGTCTCATATCATACGATAAGTATAGTGTATTGTACGACACTAAAAACAGTGTCTGAACCTAACTGAGCCTATGTGCACACGTCATCTAATCCATTTAAACGGGCTTCCGACCTTCAATTTCATCATTACATGCATCCCACATGGAAATGCAACGAACATGCAACAAAATTGGCTATTTTTGGCATCATAATGGATCGAAATAAAATATTACCGAAGATATTCAAGAAGTTGAGCTCCCCTGCTGAAATCTCAGGGTGATTACTGATTACTCTCCTTCAACGGTCAGCAAGTCCAATCGACCCATAAATGAGGCTTGTCCAGCCTATCCGAAGCCCAGCCCGCATTCAGGCTATCTCCAGCTGTCGTCCATGCCATTAACTGATCAACAACTCATCACAAAGTCATCCAACAATTCATGATCAGACTTGGCCGCCAAGAAAACGTGGTCTAAAAGAAAGGTGCATGTGCTCCTGTGATCCTAGAGGGAGTGTGGCATCCAAGTCTCCTCTTCCTATAAATATTGCATCTCCACAGCGAAGCTAAAGGTTGAAGAGTACGTCCAAAAAATTCAGAAGCAATCAAGAGGTCAACTCCACCGAATCAACGTAGATGATCAACCTCCAACAATCAATGTCCAACCTCCATGCAACAACCCTAGATATAGAGTCCCTTAAATGGGCCTGCAGCACATGTGCTCAATTTCTTAACAGATCCAGCTGGAAACCATTCTGAATGAATCCGAACCATCACTTCGTCACCAACATTAAGAGTTTTAAATTTCCTTCTAGTATCTACTATTAACTTGTAGTTAAAATTATTCTCATTAATTTCTTTGAAAAATTTTCTATGCAAATCATGAATACGGAATGCAAATGTGGATGTAGACTCTGTAACTCTGTGATGTTAAACACAGGGGTAAAATCTATGGGCTGCCAAGTGACTTGGGAAAGAATGGGTGACTCAGGTATATTTAATAGAGGTGAATGGATCGACCGAATACAGTTGAGATTATGGTCTTCCACTTCTTCATCAAAGTCATCACTTACATGAGGTTCATAGGTAAACTCATTGTCGAGCTCATCAGTGATGACAGCGGTACCCTCTACAATATTGATCCTACTTTGGCTGGGACAGTTGCCAGCAACATCATCGTATCCCATGCATTTATAGAACTTAGTGAGAGGATCAATGTAACCCCCATCCCCGTAAATATGTATTTTCTGAATATTTTCTGTATTTTGATATTATAAATTTATTATTGGTTAAAATCATTTTGGATTTTGTATTAAAGTGTTTTTTTCTAATCGATAATTATATTTAATTCGAATAATTATGTATTTTAATCTACTTTCTGTGTCGTATTGATTAACTATTTATATTTGAGTTTAAAACAAATATATTATTATTATTAGATGATTTTAATAAAAATTGTTAAGCCCGAATATTATTTTGTTGTATGATTTATTATTTTTATTAATTATTATTCTTGATTATTTATTTAAAATTCATCAATTAAATTATTTTATTATTGTACTTGATCTAATTTTGTTGAAGATATCTAATTTATTTTCCAAGCCCAATTTATATATATATATATATATATATATATATATATATATATATATATATATATATATATATATATATATATATATATTTCTTATTTGTATTATTTATGTATTTATTGGGATTCAAATATTTGTTCATGAAATTCTTCGTTCTTCTTGATTGGGCCATTCTTGTTGATCCTATTATCTTTTATTTAATTGTGAGTATTTTTATTTAAACCCTATTGATTTCGATCTATCTTCTAATTGAACCCTAAAACCCAATTTGATGTGTTCTTGACCCAAATCCGCTATTATTGGAGTCTAATTCACCAACCCATTACCCTAATTGTACCGTATAAATACAACTCTACTGCAAACCATAATTTCTGCACACAAATCGAAACCTAGCCGCCTATTCTCTCTCCTCTCTTCTCTTTCCTCCCTATTTTCTCTCTCCCCGCCCAAAATAGCCCCCTACTGTACACCTCGTCTTCCCCGGCCTATCTCTGGCGACCCCGTCACCGCCACCACCGTCGACCTCTCCCCGGCGCCGCCCCACCTCTCTCCTCGACGCCCAGCCACCCAAATATCCACCCCGGCCTCCTTCTTCCCTGTCCTTGACATTAACGATAGCAGAACCCATTAACCCCTTTTCACTGCTCCCTTCCAATCGTCGCCAGTGCCAGTGCCCCCATCCCCCGCACGCCGTCGACCTCCCGTTGACGTCGATGCCTCTCGCCTGTGATGCCGGCGACCACCAGGCCGCGAGCCTTTGCTGCTGTTGTGGCTGCTGCCTCTTTGCAATTGTTGATGTCTCTTTTGTGTGCTGATTATTGCTTTTGAACTTGATTTCACGTGTATTGTACGTGCTGTCTTGGGATCGTGCTAGTTTGTGAGTTCGTTGCTTCGGGATCCTTATCCCGTTATTCTTGGTATTCGTTCTCACCGATTAACAGGCAAGTCACTGTCCTCTTGAATTGCTAATTGTATCAAATTCAAGTGTTATTGAAATTCTTGCAAGTAGATCTCTTTATTATCGTATTATCCTTTGTTTATCTCTTTCGTTGGGTTTATTGAGGGTTTACACGAGCTAACCCCAATACTCTTGACATCGTGCCAATTTGACTCCAAAAGTATTAAATCTTGCATACATTATATAGTATGGATATTAGGATTACACAAATAGTCACGATACAACTAAATTATTCTAGAGACAATTGTTAGGTTGTATGTCATTTGATCGTTTGATGATTGATTGATGTTAGACTTGTATGTGTGTATTCTAAATTTTATTTATCATGTTTGGACACCTATCATGTTAGTTACACAATTTATAGACTATAGAATCGATACCCCATCATGTTCAATTAATTTATTTACAAGAAAAATATCCTAAGAACTGTACATGCATGCTGACCTTAACTTGATCATTATTTTCGAAGCAGTAGATGACCTTAAAATAAAATATTTTCTGAATATGAAATGTATCCCCGAGTGTCTAGTTGTCAATATCATCCAGAATTTTCGAATTCCGAGTTTTGTCGCAAAATTTATGCTCGTTTTACTACAACTGTGTTTTTACTTTCAGATTTTCAGATTCTCGTACCTTTCATGTTCGAACAGTAAAAATGTTGATTAAATGATAAAATTTTGCTATAAAAATTTCCAGATTGATGTTTAACATGTTTAGGAGTCTAGATTATATTTTTACTGATTTTTATGTTGAGTTTTTGCTAATTCAAAAATTAAAATGACAAGATGTCGAATTTCTGCCTGAACATAAAACCTGAAAAGAAACATGTGTTTGACCTAGCTACTGTTGTTGGAATGTGAACTTTAAATATGCATTGGAACCGTATGGAAGTCTAGTTTCCATATTTTCTAACGGATTCAACTTTCAATTGCTGAGTCAGCAGGAAACTGCACTTTTGTACAAACTGCGCATGCTGTCCAGAATTTTGGATATTATTTTTTAATAGATTAATAATTTCTATGTTGTACTATTGCATGATTTAATGAATGTTCCCAATGAGTTATTGTCGCTATTGTAACCGTCCTATCCATGTTATCAACCTATTGTTTCCTTATTGATACTATTGTTCAACCCTTGTTCCTTAATTGCATATTGTATTGTTGCATTGATAAATAATTAACAAGTCGGGGTTTAAGGGTTGACTTTTCGTAGTGGACAATATAGGGACTGTACTCGAAGGAGGGGCCCGTGTTTCCCTAAATAATGTTCCGGCTATTGTTTTATCGGTGATTGTGGTTATGGCCGTAACCCAATCTATCGTGTATTGTATCGTTGCCGATTACCGTACCATACCCCGAAAGGTGAATAATGTTTAATGTTGAAGAGTACATAAACTATGGAGCCCACTACTAAGTCTAAACGTAACTTGTTTGCATGTAGCAACCATGTGGTAAATAGATGGGACGCATGAAGTGCTACATTAGTTAAGATTAAAATGATTAATAGACTTAAGAATCACACTACATCGACATTGCACATTGTTCCTATTGATATCGAATATTGGTTAAGTGTTACCGTTATTGATCATTGATTATTGTTATTAATATAGCATCCTTATTATAGCCATTTCATCAACTATCATGATTATTGTCCCATTTTGTTGATCCCTTTTGATCCAATGATTCATTGTTATACCGTTATTTTCTAGTTCCCTGTTTTCTTTACTTGCCGTCCATGACTTGCTTTAAGGACAATTATTTTTCTTTTCTTAGATGAAATATTTACAGGTAATGAAGGAGATTTGCCTGCTGGAATTGGAGAACAAACGTTTTGAAGATTTCTGCTTTTAATTTACTTATCGCTTTACATGACTTAATGTATTGAGACTTGTATTTATTTTGGATTGGATTATTATTGTTTTGGACTTATGTCCTGAATATTGTTATTTATTTCCAGACGTTGGATTATTATTGTATTTGGATATTTTTATTGCTTAATTCCAAGTATTATTTGTTCATGAGATTATTATTATTGCCTGCGCATTTGTTCTGTCTTGATTATATTGTTGAGTTGATCGATTAAACAGCTTATGGGTGACATTAGTCATTTTTTGGGCTTTTGTCATGTACTCGTATTCCGTATTTTTAGGAAGCGGGGCGTGACAATCAATCTTAGATAGTCTCTTTCAGTGTTCTTACTCGTGTAGTCATTTCCAAGTGAATAGGAATTTGAAGTAGGCTTGCTTGGGTAAGACTTATTAGGGTATTGAGGAGATGAGTGCTCAGGTCTAAAGGGATCGGGAGGGGTCATTTTAGAGGAATGATCCATCGAATCGCTGGACTTGTAATAGAAACTTGCTTTAAGGGAATCCAGATCGAGGACAATGGTATAAGCTGCGACCAAGGAGTACACGTATCTATGAATTAGCTCATTCCTAAGATCAGCTCGTAATCCAGCTCTGAACTGAGAGAGGGTTTGTTCTTCACTCTCTTTACCTAAAGCATTACACCGAATAAAGAAGTCATCAAACTTATCAACATATTCTTGAGGGATTTGCTTCCTTGATAGAGTTGGTTCCACGAATCTAGCAATCGGGTATGGAACGATAACGATACATATCTCTCAGTGAGCTTCCCTTTCATAGCTTCCTAAGTGGCTATAGGTGCCAGCACTCGGTCTCTATGGGCATGTTCAAGATTGGTCCATTGTTATTGAGCTTTTCCAGTCAATTTCATAGTGGCAAATTTGACCTTCAGGGCTTCGCTCACATCAAACCACACGAAATAATGGTCCATAGCACGGATCCAATCAAGATAAGCTTGGGATTCCATGTAGCCTTCAAAATGGGCAACATCAGCCATAACGTTCTTCTTGTATTGTTCGTCAGGGCCACGATCTTGACGTCGGCCGTCATGATCATTCCCTTCAGGAATCTGATGATTAGCATAAAGCTCAGGGGCAACAGTTTGAATTAATTCCACTTTCTCAAGCTTCTGATTGATATTGGCAAGAGTTGCTTGAATGACAGCTAGGTTAGCAGAAATATCAGAGTTGTCCATCTCAGTTCGGGGAGGGATTCACAAAAATCTAGGGTTCCTAATTGGGTGGTTTGGGAGGAAAAAGAATGGCTCTTCAGAATCTGTGATGGTGCTACGAAGACGCATTCACCAACGGTGGAAAACTAGGGGTCATGTGTTTGTTGAAATTTGGGAAAATGCGTCCTAAATGCACCAAAGTTATTTTTTTAAATCTGAAGTTATATAAAAGAACGAAAGAAAAAATAAAAACAAAAAGACTTTAAACGATTCTAAATGAATGCAAAAATAATGCCTAAATGATGCAAGAACTAGGGTTTCAAGAACCTTCACTCTGATACCAAAATATTGTAAAACTTAACCCTAAATAGAGAATTTCCAAGAATCTTAAAGGATTAATTTTACCAACATGTAATGCAGATCAAATTAGAAATTAAAATACAATCGGTTCGATGGATTTTCAAAAATTGAATTAAGTTTAACAAGCTCAATTAACGATTCAGTTCTAACAATCAATAATTATATCTCTAAGCGTTCTTAGCAAGTAAAAGATGTAGGAACAACTCCTAAGGCAGCTAAGCTGGAACTTCTGTACGTGATCATAGTATGTCAATATTGATTTGTACTCTAATTAGCAAGTAGAAATGCCCACTCTAATTATTTGTAGACGACAGGGGAATCAAATAATATTATAGAGACGATAAAGCAGTGATACAAATATTTGAAAAGTGGAAAGAGTTTACCGAGGTTGCAGATAGGGAGTAGTTGGCAACGAAGATGGCTGCAAGAAGAGCGAACGGCAGCGAGTAGGAACTTCGGCGATCGACGGCGACTGGCGACGGTGCACAGGGGCGGCCGGAGTGCAGCGGGGGTTGCTGTTGTGGTGGCGGGGCAGAGGCAAGGGGTGCAATTGGCGGGGTCACGAGGGTGGTGGACTGCGGGGAGATGGTGGAGCAACGGTGGGGGGTCAGGAGGCTTCAAGGGGCAGTAGCGCTGGCGCTCGGGGTCGAGCGACGACAGCGATGGCGCACATGACGGATTGAGGCCTAGCGATGGCGGGATGAAGATGGCGACAAGGAGAGCGGTTGGGAACGTGGAGCTTCGGGGCTGTTGGGTTTCGGGCTTCGACGGGGAAGAGGGAGAAGAGAGAGATCAGATTGGGATGGCGGCTGAGTTAGGGTTTGGGGATTAGGGTTTTGGTGTTTAATTTGGGAGGTAGATTTAGAGTTTATCACAAACCCTAAACTTTATTAGAATTTATCACAAACCCTAATAAATCTCTCAACTGTATCACACAAAAAGAGGGATGAAGAGCAAAAACTCAACACAATAATATTATTTTTAATGAAGAATAACATGACTTTTCATTATATATAGGCTCAAAACAAATCTTGATACAAATCTCAAAATATTTAAAATCTCAAAAATATTCTAATGCATAAAAGAAAAGTGTACATATTGTAAAACTACTACATAAGGCTAAATCTCAAAATAAACTTAACAGAATTGATGTCCTCATTACTATTATTAGGTATTGAAATCCATATTCCAAGCCATAATTGTAAATAGCATTATAATACTCCATGCCTGTACGACTATAAACTGTGATAAGGTCCCCATTAATGAAAACTACTTTACATTTCATTATTTCTCATACATAAATATATATTTAAATTTCATCTGATGGTTACTAAAGGTATTCTCGGTGAGATTCCGAGAATTAACAAAGGTTTAGTTCATGGACACTAAAACATCGAACTTCTGCCTAAATAATAAACCCCCAAACCAAACGGCCCAGGGGAAAGTCTATTGGAAGCATAGTCCGCCTAGAGGATCCTGTTGACTCTCCTTAGAGTGTTAATCATGTTAGGAACCTATAATCCCAACATAAAAATACAAAAGAAAATAACATGCAACTAGTATTAGGGTTGGCAATTTTATCCTAGATACCGATACCCGATCTGAATCTGACCCAGATTTTAGGGTATGGGTCCACCAAAATAAATTTGTTGGCTTAGTGGGTTGGATATGGATCTGAAAGATAGATTTACTTTTTAATGGATCAAAATTCAGATCCTTGAGGATAACCTGATGGATAATCTGAAATATATATTTCCATATTTAGTTTAGTAATATATTCAACTCCATATAGAGTTTAATACTCAAATATTCTATTTCATTTTAGTTTTTCGAAATCTAATATAAATGAAATTTATGAATTAGGCAGTACCACCTAGACACAAACCCTACCTTGTGTCGTTTTAGTTCCTGCATGAGAATTAAATTTGGAGCCAAACCCTACCTTGGGTCATTTGGATTGGGTCCAGGCCGAAAAGTTTAGTACCGAACAGATATCGGGTATACATTTTCTTCGTTCCGATTTTCACACGAGTCCTATTAGTGCATATTAATTACTTCAAATCATACTAATTGCTCTAAAACAAATATGGGCATTTTCTTGTCTGACATTCTCCATGAGTTTTAAATATGGATTGGAAGAAAATTTCTAGAATGCCATGGATACATCCACTTCTTCCCACTCATCTCTGGGTGAATCGCATATTCGTGAGATTCAAAGGTATGTTTGGTCCAATAGTTCTCATTTCCCCCCTCTTGGATGGCATTTTTCCAAAGGGTAGTGTTAAAGCAAACTCACACCACACTATACTTTTCTAAGAATTTCCGGATGTTTTGTTTTGTCTTCGTTTTACAAAGGGAGGATAGTTTGGTTTTTAGAACTAGAAGTTCCACGGTCAGACCGATTTTTTGTAAAATACAGCATTAATTCATAAGTAACCCGAACATCAAAAAAAACTTAGGAGTAACCACTGTTAAAAAAGAGAAATTACCGAAACAAAAACTCCATACTCAGAACAACTATAAAAAATAGAATCAATGCCTTTATATAACTGAACTTGGTTTAGAAACATAATCAAAGTGAGAAATAATAATAATTATTAGAAAAAAAGGATGCAATCTTCAATTTAATTTATTCTTCAAAAACAAAACCAACTTTCTTAGTGAACAATTAATAGATTTCTTCGCATTTGATCTCAACAAGCAAACAATGGTGAGGGGCATTGTATTCAACAAAGCCAGAAATGAGGATTTAGGGAGGAGATCCACCAAAGATTAATGTCAGATGATGAAGGGGTGGGTGAACATTGTAAAGGAAGAGATTGGGGATGATAGAAACCCTAAATCTCAAAGGATTTGGATCTATCTCTACATATTGTCTATAGTCAATACATATCAAATATATTAATCTAAACCTATCAAACTTAAGTTACCGTGTATGGTACGAGTCCAGGTTTGTTTCTAGCTCAGGTACTTACCTAAGGTACTTGACAACAACAGGTCTAAGTTTAGGCACAGTCTAAAATAATGGGGCCCAAACCTTACCCAAAATTTTAAACAGGTCCAACTTTTGGTCCTAGACACTACCAACTTTAAACCAGGTCGGGTAGGGTCAAGTTTTTTCTCTAGATCACATCCAGATTGGTTCTGGGTATATGGTAAAAGTGACGGCTCTAGGCAATACAAATATAGTGTATTTTTTTTTTTGAGGTGAAAGGTGGAATAAAGTCACCCTGTTTCATTAATAAGCAGTTAATAAAACAACCCCGGCATCCCGGGGAAAACAACAATACAAAATAAAAGTACAGTGCAGAAAGAAAAGGCAGGAAAACAAACATACACCCCCAACAAACCCTGGGGGATGGGTCAAACTACTCCAACATCAAGCCACTAGAGAGTACAGTAGGATAAAGCAAAAACCACAAGCTGGCAAACAGCACTGACGTGACTGGTGAAGCCAGTCCCTCAGTCCAGTGTCGGCCCGATCTCAACCTCCTCATCATCAAACTCCTCTACCTGAAAAACTCTGGCTATCCTTCCTCTTGCCTCCGTTGCCGCAGCTGTAGCCCAAAAGGAGATAAGATGCATAATGTGAGATAGATTACCAGAAATACTATTACATGAAGCACAAAAATAAAAATTATTTCTGTCAAGCCATAACACCCAAGTTGTTGCCACTATTGCTATGTACCACGCCTCCTTCATGATATACGCAAATCCACAAATCCTGATATACGCATGGGTAGTCGCCAGTACCTAGGGCTCGGAGTACCTCCACCATAGTGGCCTTACTCCTGGGACAGTGAATGAAAAGGTGATTTAAATCTTCCACATGAACGTCACAGAAACCACAGTTTGTCGCCACCTGTGGTTGTCTTTTGGCAAGGTTTTGCCTAGTGAGAATAGCATCATTGAGTACAAGCCATAAGAACACTCTGACTTTAAGGGAAGTTTTCGCCTTCCACAGCACTTGTGCCCAGCTGGGTCTGCATCCTCGAAAGTGGATCCGGTGGTACAGCGATCTCACCGAGAAGGCTCCCTTACTCTCGAGCCCCCATCTCTTCTGGTCTGGGCCTTGCGTGCACCTTGTGCCTGCCCGTGTGATGTGTGCTTGCAAGTCAAGCAATTGCTGATGTAAAATTGGGGTGAGCGTTCCTCAGAACGCCGGCTTCCAGCCTCCCTTTTTCCATCCTTCGGCAACGGTCATATACGGTCGACTCGACCTTACATACAGCTCTGGGAATGTTTCTTTCAGGGTATGGGGTCCACACCACCTATCCCACCAGAATCTGGTTGACCGGCCGTTGCCGATAATCGACGAGACCGCCGAATTGAAGGGGCCGCTAGCCTTGGCAATTCCTTTCCAGAATCGCGATACTTTCGATCCTACTCGGAAGCCAAGGCTTCTCGTGCCTTTTCCCCTAAGGTATGGCTGAATGAATTCCTGCCAACCTTCCCCGCAGTTGTGGAATACCTTCCACCACCACTTCCCCAGTAGGGCAAGGTTCATATCTCTGAGGTCGATGATGCCTAACCCTCCATGCCTCTTCTTCATGCAGGCGATACTCCATTTGATGAGGTGATATCCTCCTTTCTCCGCATCTGCCCCCTTCCAAAAGAAACGTTTACGGATACGATCAATCCTCTGGATCACCCACCTTGGAAGCTCGAAAAAGGACATGTAGTAGATTGGCAGGTTAGACAGCACTGAGTTGATGAGTACCACTCTGCCCCCGAGAGATAGCGATTTACCTTTCCAACCCGACAGTCTGTCCTCTACCCTGTCAGTGATAGGCAGCCAGTCTGCTTTAGATAATTTCTCTGGCCTGAGTGGTAGCCCTAGGTACTTGATAGGGAAGTCACTCATCGTACAATTCAAGATCGTAGCGTGTTCCCCTGCTTCATCCTCAGATAGGGAAATTGCAGTCAACGCACTCTTGTTAAAATTAATCCTCAGGCCTGACCAGGCCTCAAAGCAGTATAGGTTCCCTTTAAAGCATGCAGTTTCTCGTCTAGACCCATTTCCAAAAAGTAGGGTGTCATCTGCGTATTGCAGGATCGTACATCCTTTAAGAGCCGCAGAACTGGCCACTGGCGTGATCCAACCTTTCTCCTAGCAATTTTCTAGCATAACTCTCAACACATCCGCTACGATAGTAAACAGGAGTGATGATAGTGAGTCCCCTTGTCTGAGCCCCTTCCTGCAAGGGAACGGCTTCCCCGACCTACCATTCACTGATATGGCTATTTTGCTAGTCTGCAAACACTGCCTAATCCAGCAGGTCCATTTAAACCCGAACCCCCTCCCCCTGAGAGCTTCCAGCAAGCACTCCCAATCGACCGAGTCATAAGCTTTCTCGAAGTCCAGCTTAAGCAGGAAGCTCTTAGAATTGGTCTTATGGCAGTGGTGGATAACTTGTTCTGCCGTTGCCACACAATCTAGAATATTCCTTCCCTTAATGAAGCCCGATTGAGATTTGTTGATAAGGTTGTCTATAATATTTCCCAGACGGATAGCTAGTATTTTGGTAATAATCTTAGCCGAGCAAATTATGAGGCTGATCGGCCTAAAATCGCCTACTTTCGACGCCTCTTCTCGTTTGGGAATGAGGACTACATCTGCAAAATTAAACATACCCAATCTAAGCTTGTTGTTAAAAAAATCATCTAGTAAAGCCATATAGTCCCCTTTAATTTCTTCCCAGAAAATTTGGTAGAACATCATTGGGAACCCGTCCGGCCCTGGCAACTTGTCTGCTCCCATTTGACTGATAGCCGTTTTAGCTTCCTCCTCTGAGAACGGTGACTCCAGGTAGGACAGCGACGGTGAAGCCTCAATCCTGTAAGACTGCCAGAAGTCATTCCTGAGTGGGACCCGAAAGTCATTCTTCCTCCCCAAGAGGTCCTTGTAGTATCCTTGAAAGGCTGAGGAGATCACTTGTTCATCTTGAACTGTCCCCGAGTTTGTTTCTAAGGATAGGATAAGATTGGACCTACGCCTAGCGCTTGCCACTCGGTGAAAGAATGTTGTGTTCGCGTCTCCCTCTTTGAGCCACGAGATTCTAGATCTTTGTTGCCATTTAATTTCTTCCATCCTATAGAGGTTGGCAATATGCTCACGGAGTTCCAAGAGTCTATTTCTTTCCTCCTGTGATAAGTCTCTCAATTCCTCCACTCTTTCCAGTTCATCAATTCCTTCCAACAGGGAGTCTTTTGCGCGCCAGATCGTCGCGAATCTAGATCGGTTCCATCTGCGCAGCCTCTTTCTTAATCTGCAGATTTTTTTCACACCATCGACTCGCAGCATCTGTGCCAGTCACTGGGATCGCCCAGTTTTCCATCACCATGTGGTGAAACCCCTGAATCTCCAGCCAGGCCTTCTCAAATCGGAACTTTCTATGCCTTTTGGCTCCCTGCTGCCCAATGTCAAGAAGGATTAGAGTATGATCTGACGTTGGCCTAGGAATCGATCTAGCAGAGGCAAGGGGGAACTTAGTCTCCCAATCCAACGAAACTAGAATCCTGTCCAATTTTGCCATAATCGGAGTAGGCTGCATGTTGGACCATGTAAAAAGTCTATCATTAATAGGGATATCTATCAACTCAAGATCCGTAATCACCCTATTGAACTCTGCTCTGTCTCTGTCGCTGGTTCCTCTACCCTTATGTTCGAATGCAAATCGGGTGATGTTGAAGTCCCCTCCAATAATCCAGGCCCCTGGCCAGCAGAGACGAATGTTGACCAACTCTTGCCAAAAGGCGTCACGCTCCGAAGTCGCGTTCGGCCCATAGACAACAGTGATAGTCTGCAAATACTTATCCGATCGTCATTCCAGCCGTGTAGTCAGGGAGAATGTACCATTATAGACCTCTGAGCAAGTGAGCAGGTCCGAGTTGAAACCAATGGCAATTCCCCCTGAGGCTCCCGTGGATGGGCGTAAAACCCATTCCTTGATTCTGGTTCCCCCAACTCTCTTGAGTTTGGTCCTATGTACCAGTTTGGTTTCCTGAAGTCCAACCACTTCAGCCTTGGACTTAGTAATCACGTCTCGAACCATATCTCTTTTGCCCTTGTCCCCCAGACCCCGGACGTTCCAGAATAGTGTATTCATTGGGGAACCATGTCCGAGGTGCCAGTAGTGAGGGACTCGGGCAGGATTCGCCCTCCGTGATCGTAATCCCCCTAGGGTTGACTCCTAAATCCTTAAGAACACTAGATTTAGCCCTCTCCGTTTCCCAACCCCTCATTTTGTTAAGAAGAAACGCGTTTCGTTCTTTATCACAAACTTCTAAACCACAGGTAACAGCTAATAAAAAAACTTCAGAGTCTGACATGAAATTTAAAATATTAGCAAGAAAATTTTTGTACCTCTATTGACGTGTTTAGCCGTTTTGACGGCTGTAGCTCTCTCCAAAAAGTCATCCAGGGACTCCGCATGAGCCCTCTTAGGTGACCGCTGCACCCTACAACCAACCGTCCTACGAGACGATCCAGCACTGAATGGAGGGGCCGACTCTGGAAAAGTTGAAAGCACCATCTCTGGCGAAAACTCCATCTGTGTATCAGGAATAAAATCTGAGTCCCCTGAATCCTCGTCAGTAATTGAAAAGTCAACATCCAGGTTCAGCCGCTCTTCTAGGTCCTCCTCACTATCAGAATGCTGAATTTGAGATAAAGGCGAACCCTCTTTAATAGTGGACTCCTCAATGGGCCCACCGCCAACTGTCTCCGTAATAGAAACCTCGCAGTCTTCCGTTGCGGTCCTTTCATTTGGCCCGCTATCCGCCCCACATTTATCGTGAAGAATCGAGGTTGAAGAGACACCATTTCCAAGCGCGGAAGAATTCGGGTTCACTATGGACCCCTCTATGGGCCCATTAGCAAATAAAAAAGTATCCCCCAACAGTATGCCTCTATTAGACCCGCATAACACCCTACCACTACCCCTGCGCTCCACCCCACCGCTAGAAACCAAAGGCACAACACTAATCTGCTGCACGTTGGGAGTCAGAAAACCCCCTTCGCCAGCTGTCACTTCCTTAGTGGTTGGAGATGCGGTACTTGGGGGATATACTGCTCCGCGATCCACCAGATCGCTGTTAACGCATCTCAAGACCGTCGCTTGACCTGTTTGGGTGGAAACCAAGGCTTCCCTGCCATCTGTCAACAAACGATTGGGTGGGCTTGCGGTGGGAAGGGTCTGTGCCTTCTTCGATCTAAAAGACTCCGGAAACAGCAAAGAGAGTGACTTTTTCCCTTCCTTCCTCAAAACGCACAGAGCGCTTCTACCCTCTTCATCTTCTTTGTCTTCTATCCTAAAATGGACATCTTTCCCCTGATTCAGACCATTACCCACTCCCTCCACCTCACCCTCGCTCGTCCCTGCGTGCCTTTCGCAACGATCGAGCATGGGGTTGTCAGATGCTTTCACCAGATTGGTCTCTTCATCTTGTCTCCATTGCTCCAAAGTAGCTTCTTTTTCTGGCTCTTTAAAGAACCAAAGTTTGGTCACCCACTCTCTGGTAGAAAGCGCACCATCACTTGTCTTCTTGTCCAGTCTATTGGTCTCCTCAACCAACCCTCTCTTCGACGCCTGCATGTTACGGACTGGCGCAACTTTGCCAATTTGAGGGCATGTCTGCCCTGCCCTCCCCCTCTGAGCCACATCGACTGCCCTAGCTCCAGTACCCAGAGGCAACTCACCATCTTTGGAAACTATTTTGGTTGTTTGTTTGTGGCCTTTCTCTGTCGCTTCTGGGCTTACCAAATCAGGGTGACAGCACCGATCCACCGTTAAATCTGGAGAGTTGAGAGTTCTACTGGGCTTTTGACCTTTGCATCTAGTGGCGGCTTCCCTGTCTGCTGTCGATTGGACCATCAAGGTTGTTCTGCGTTGCTCCTCCCCCCTAGCAGCCGCGATGACCTCCCGATGAGCCCTTTCAACCTCGTGCGAGGTGAGTTCCCTCGCTGGCGATACCACCTGACTGTAAGTTCTAGTGTATCTGATAGCACCCGGTGGCTTGTTGGGGGGGAGGGGTTCCTGGGGGTCTAGCGTTTCATCTCGTCTGTCGAGAACAAATCTAATCAGATAGGACACTTCGAATGAAAATACTTTAGCAAATCTCGGCATCAAAGCGATGTTGGTGCTTCTGATGAGGACTCTAGCTGATATCAGGTCCGATCGCCGCACCGTTCTCTCATCCATCTCCTCCACCGCCCCAAACTCCGCAACAATTTCTTGAATAGCGTCTCTCTTCCAGAAATGGAGAGGGACGTTATAGATCCATATCCAAAATTTCTCTCCTTGAGGGGGCTCCGCTCCGAAGTCTGGTGACCACGATCTGAATTCCACCTGGAAGTGTCCAAAATCAACAACTCCCATCCCCCCAACTTCGATAGCTTTCTCTGTTGACGGACATGAGATTAAAAACTGAAGGTGGCAAAGCTTCTTCACTACCCAATCTTTGTGGGTTCGCATAGGCCATTTCGTGGCCATGGCCTCCATCAAGTGAACCTCCGATGGTCTCCCTTTTCTAATCCGGGCAATGACACACCACTGTCTCAACCATCTCTCTTCACTTTTAACAGTGCTCAAGCTATTAGCCAATCGGATCAATGTGGGACTCTCAGGCGATCTCCCACGACTCACCAGACGTTCTTCGTCACTGTGGGTTTGCACCACATTAGTGCACTCGTACGATCGGTGCCCCCATTTCAAGCACTTGAGGCATCTAACTTCTTTGGTACACTCACTCCTGAAATGGCCGAGATCCCCACAATTGAAACAAGGCGCCGGCTTGCGCTTGCCCTTCCTCTGTCTCTTGCTCGGTTGTGGAGTTTCGGAATGCAGGTTTGAGACTTGAATCTTGTTTTTCTTTCCTCTGACTTGGACCCAATGCCCATCCTCTTCCCCCTCGCCATAGTCGCTCCCCACAGTAAACCCATCCAGCGTTACTCCTACGGGGTTTTGCTGGTTGCTGGCTTTAAGTGGGGGGGTGTTCTTGGGCGGGGGGGGATGACGGATTCGTTGGTGTTATGGTTCGGCGGAGTGGACATGGATGTCTTAGGTGGAAAACGAGAGGTGTTGGTATCAGAATGTTGCTTTGGTGGGTAAGTGTCTCTGGAAAACTGATAGGAGGATTGTTTGTGGTGAGAATGATGACTGTGTTTTGAATGTTGCCTATTAGAAAGATGTTGTATGCCCCGCTGAGTAGCATCCCAGTGTTGACGAGGTTGTTGATCCGATGGCGGGGACCTGCTCCGCCAGTGCTGGTTGGAGGAAGGACCCCGTCATTGGGCCCCTCTCTCACTCAGCTCTTTATGATGACTATTGAACCCCAGGTCCTTGATCTGACCCTCCGAAGAGCGATGATGATCTCTCTTCCCCTCACTACGCTGCTGCACCCTATGGAGTGCACGCGTCGGGGAATGACCGTGTCTGAGCTCATGGCCTCTTCCCTCAAGGGAAACTTGGCCCACGATTGGGCAGGGTATAGCAATGGTGGACTTGGGGACCACAGTCACACTAGGGGGAAGTGTGGGTTGCACTGCGATGCTGGGCCGGGTCTTAGAGGGCGAAGCGTTTGGCTGTTGTTGCTGTATTGCGGGGAGAGGAGATTCCAGGGAGGGGGTTAGAGTCAGTGGATAGCGGACCCTCTCATTGGGCCCGCATCCACTGAGTTCTAACACAGAAAGCATAGTCAGAAGATTCTTGAGCCCCGGAGATGGTTGGTGTGGAAGTTGAGATGTGGAGAAGACAAGGGCTGGAAAGTAGGGCTTGTTGCTGGTCAGGGTAAGGAGTGGAGAAGGACGAGAGGATGGGGGTGTTAGGGAAAGGCATGTCTGCCGGAGAAGGGTTGGAGGGGGTAGGGAGTTGGTAGGAGCTTCTTTTCTTTCATTTTAGGTGTGTGTTTACGTTTCTTGTCATTGCTATTGTTATGCTTATAAAACTACTACTCTCCAAATATAGCATATTGTTCATGATATACACAGTGCAAATTGATTAATTTCACATTTCCTTCTATTAAAGAGGTGAAATTAAGTACCTTGCATTAGCAATTGAGTTTTAAAAAAATATATGGTCAAATAAACAACCTTTTATCAATTAGTTATAAATAGATTGTAACTTTTTGTCAAAGGATTTCATAATATTATGAAAAAATACTAAAATTGGATAATCTGAAACCCAAATTCGAATCCTAAAATTTTGTGGGTTTGGATCACCAAGTGGATTCTATATCTTTTGGTGGGTTTGGATCCGCAAGTGGATCGTACAAACTTTTAAAGACTGCAAGTGGACCCTATAGGATTCAACCCGAATCCGATTGGTTGCCACCCCTAGCACTTATACCAAGAGGTGAACAAATTTAACTATGTGAAGGATTCAAGAGCCTCTTTGCATTGCATCATGGGTTGTGCAAATGAAGCAGTATCCCAACATTCATAATTATACACAATTGTTAAGAGCAACCTGTATATGGAATCATGGATGTGCTTGTAGTGACCATATATTTAAATAAAATAAAATTTAAAATTACAAAGTGTATATAACTTGTTGATTTTGCAGTAAATACTTAACATGACCACTCATTCAACTGTTATCATGATAATGTTCAATAAATTCCAAAGGAGTAGTTTAGTGTAAAGGAAGAAGAGAACATTCAATGAATAATTGAATATTTCTGTACCCTACAAGACAACAACCCGCATATGATTAGTTGAGTTATCTGAACCATTTCTTATAAAATAAATATTGAACACAGTGGTTTATGTTGAAGTTCAATCAAGGCTGTGTTGAAATTTAAATCAAAACTTCTCTTAGAAATTAGTATTCTTAATTCTCCAAACGCAAATGAGAAAGAATAAAACTCACAATAAAAAAAATTGAAAGATCAAAGGTGAGGATACTATTTTACATACTGTGATATTAGCTAAAGGGTACTTGTCTGCTAGATATCTCGTGCTCACTCCCACGGAACAACCAATGTCTATTAGATCATAAATCTTAGTGTTTCCAAATTGTTGATGGTGCTGGTCAACTGCTTTAAGCCAAATTCCACGGAGTACTCGGTTTGCTTCATCAATTGAAACACTGGGTAGGGCTCACTTTCCAATAGACAACGTTCCAGCTTCAGCCTCTGCTGTAGCCTACCAAATCAGGTTCATGAGTATTACAACTTGCTATTAAATTATGAGTAATGCTAGAGCCACTACCAATTTCACTACATTTCTCTTCACTACCTTAGGTGGCACACTCCAATAGGTATGAGATGATAGAGTAGGTGGGAGAACTCTCCAATAGGAGTATGCCATCTAAGGTAGTGAAGGAAATGGTAGTGAAATTGGTAGTGGCTAAAGCATTACTCTTAAAGAGATTATTTATACTAAACTTATGGGGACATGGACGCACGTGTCAAACAAGAGGCTAGATAAGATGAACTGAACAATCATTAATTGAGATTTCGATTTGCCACCTAGTTAAAAGTATGTTCTTAGAGGAAGACTACACATACATGAGTTTTTACCCCAAACATACATTATAAATGCATTGGGGTCCACTTCTCACATAAAGACAATGTTAAAACCTTGTCTTTTAGTGAGAAATGGACCCCAATGCATTTATAATGTATGTTTGGGGTAAAAACTCATGTATCTAGCATTTTGCATGTTCTTAAGTCAATACATTAATTCTATATTAATTAGAACTTAATACGACTCAATTTGTGGAATCCATAAAAAAAAAATTCTTTCATTAGTTAAAAAGATGCAACGAGTAACTGAAAGAGGCCAACCAAATTTTCCTACTGTATAGTAGTATAGATATGCTAGATGTTCGGCTTTTGGGATTGTAGAATGACTTTTTGTGCTTTCTGCTAAACACTTTTTCTTTTGCTAAACCAAATTAGAAGAACCTATTATAATGCCATTCATAAACCTCAAAGCTGCCCAAACCACTATTCAACGCCGCAAATACTTCCTAAGAACGAAAAAAGTTGCTGGCAAAAACCAACTAGTTGGTGAGGAATAACAAAGCGGTAGGTGTATGTATGTTGCTTGATACACACTGTCGGCCCCAACCCATCAGATAAAGATTGTACATGAATGGTTACATGCAACGCTATCTGAGCAATGAGCTTGGAGACTTCCATGTCCAAACATCACTATTAGCAATTTAAATTTTAAAAAAATTAATTACTAGTAATAGCATCACTTAATAATGTAAATTTCAGAATTTCCTAATGACTTCAATTCTCGTGGTGGCAAAATAATTATTATCAGCTGGAAGTACAGTTGTAACTATCATAAAGTTTCAGGTAAACTAAGACTTACCAGCCAAGATAGGTTGCCTTCATCATAAGCATGAAATGGATTTAGATAATCTGTTCAAAATAAACAGTGCAATCACTGTGTAAGTGAGAAAATAACAACTTCCCGAGTAAATGAATATCAAATTCAAAACTTTAAAGAACACTTCTTTTTAAGTGTTGAGACGTTTGAAAATCTTTTCAATAGGTCAACTATTAACAACTTCTGGTTTATATGCACAATAACAGTTTAAAATAATGCTCAAAAGCATTCTGGAAATACCAAATTCTGGCTTGCGATGGTATGGATTCATTCAAGGTTTTAACAGTGAATGTTGGAATCCTAAAGATTAAAGAAAACACAACGCCTATGGGTGAATGGCTGATGCTCACAAACTCTGCCCAAGGCATCCAAGCATGGAATGAGCCAATGACAAACCTCAAATAATTATTGGGGTGTCATAGTGTATTAAAATGTGACTAGTTCAATTTTGATAACTCGTTAATGTCATGTATATAATTTTAAAATATTAGCATATGAGTTAATTAGTCATTGGAATCTCTGATCTCAAATAGATTTCTATTAATGGTTTTTTTTTTTTTTTTTGAATTAAAAGGTGGAATAACACCACCCTGTTTCATTAATAAGAGATTAATAAACAACCCCGCAGAACCGGAGGAAAACAAAAGTGCAGTGCAGGAAATAAAACATAGACCCCCAACAGCACCCTGGGGGGTGGGTTTCATCATCTAAACCTTAGACAACAGGAAATAAAACATAAACCCCCAACAGAACCCTGGGGGGGGTGGTTTTCAACATCTAAACCTCAGACTACCAAAGTACCAAAACTTGCAACAACATATATAGACACAGAGGGTGCCGCTGACGCCACTGTGTAATGAGGCGGGTGCCTTCCTCAGTCCAGAGTCGGCCCGAACTCTATCTCCTCATCGTCAAATTCTTCCACCTGGAAGACCCGTGCAATCCTCCCTCTCGCTCCTGAGGCAGCAGCTGTAGCCCAAAAGGAAATCAGATGCATGATAAGAGTAAGGTTACCAGAAATAGAATTACATGAAGCACGGAAATAAAAATTGTTTCTATCTAGCCATAACACCCATGTGGTTGCCGCAATGGCAATATACCACGCATCCTTCATGTCGTGTCGGGTTGACGCAAATCTGGGGCCAACCCATAGCTCCTCATACTCTCTTAGGTAGTCACTTGTACCTAGGGCTCTTAGAACTTCTATCATGACGGTCTTACTTCTTGTGCAGTGAATAAACAAATGGTTCAGATCTTCCGTATGAGCGTTTCAGAAACCACAGTTGGTCGTAATGTGAGGTTGCCTCTTGGCTAGGTTCTCTCTGGTGAGTATAGCATTGTTGAGCACCAGCCAGAGGAAGACTCTGACTTTAAGAGGTGTTTTTGCCTTCCATAACACCGCTGCCCAGCTGGATCTGCATCCCCGATAGTGAATTCGGTGGTAAAGGGATCTAACCGAGAACACTCCCTTCTTCTCAAGTCCCCAACGCAACTGGTCTGGGCCTTGGGCACACAGCACCCTAGATTAGGTAATTCTCGTTTGTAGTTCACGCAGCTGCTGACGCAAACCTGGTGACAGCATTCCTTGGAACGACGGTCTCCAGGTATCTCTTTTCCAGGCTTCTGCCACCGACATATTCGGTCGATTCGTTTTTTCATACAGCTCTGGGAAATTGTCCTTAAGAGCATGTGGACCACACCATTTGTCCCACCAAAACCTGGTTGACCACCTATTACCAATAATAGACGTTACTGCTGAATTGAACGGTCCACTGGCTTTTGTAATTCCTTTCCAGAAGCGGGAGGCTTTAGATCCCACTCGGAAGCCTAAACTTCTCGTCCCTTTTCCTCGAAGGTAGGGTTGAATAAAATCTTGTCATCCTTCCCCACAGTGATGAAACACTTTCCACCACCATTTTCCTAGGAGAGCCAGGTTCATATCTCTAAGGTCAATGATACCTAGCCCTCCATGTCTCTTCTTCATGCAGGCAATATTCCATTTAATAAGGTGGTAGCCTCCCTTATTTGACTCTGCCCCTTTCCAAAGGAATCTTTTTCGGATTCGGTCAATCCTTTGGATCACCCACTTTGGGAGTTCAAAAAACGACATGTAGTAAATGGGCAGGTTGGATAGCACTGAGTTGATGAGTATCACTCTTCCCCCGAGCGAGAGCGATTTGCCTTGCTTTCTTCAAAAGTCAGTTTGTTGATCAATGTTATATTGGGTAAAATTATTCATTACAAAAAGCCCCAAGGCATGGAGACCAGATATCTCGTCTTCAAATCGGATGAAAAAAAAAATTGGCAATTGACGCGACTGCCTACATTGGGGAGAGAGGGATTTCTCCAACATCTCAAATTAATTCCATCTAGGGCCGAAATCGAACCTTTGACCTCTCATTTTAAAGTGAAATATCTTGCCACTTGCACTACAAGCTAGGAAGCACGGGTACTTCCAAACAGCCAACATACCCCTGTTGGGTGTATATCCGGTGCCGACACTTCTTGGATACTTCTGGGTAGTGTAATTTTAAAAACTTGATGTTTCAAGTTATGCTCAAACACAAAACTAGTATACACCATCTTTTAATAGTTTGGCTATCATTCTTTTTCTCACAAAATGCTCATAATTATAATTGAAATTTCTATGAAATGGTTCAATTTTTGCATTTTTAACAAGATAAATATTTATTAATTTATATATAATATAAACTATATTATATTTAACGTACCCACCAACATACCTGTATCCTACTTTTTTTGGAAAATAACGTATCCTCGTACCCGTGTCGTGTCGTACCCGGACCCCGTATCCGTATTTGTGCTTTATAGACTACAAGTGCATGGCTTAAAAAGTCAGGGTTAGTAGACCACTAAGCATGACACCAATTACTGAATTAGTATACTTCAGTATGCATATAAAACCATGATCAACCTAGGTCAGATTAGTGATTGTAAAATGTATACTATATTGTGAAATGTCATCAACTTCGATAAGTGCTAGTACACTAGTACAGGCTATGTTGCACATACACTTCTATTTGACATGGCAAAATTTAGACAGGTGCAAAAGTAAGCTACTCTCCTTGGACATAGAAATTTGTAAATTACCCTCTACAACTTTGCTCAATACTCCATCCCGGCATACTGTTAGAATGCACTTGACTTCGTTTTGATAAAATTGGAGTAAAATGTAAATCCATTTTTTTGTAGTTCAACCTCCTACAAGTAGGTTGTGTAAATTGATGTAATTACAGATACTAGAAACACATTTCTTGTGTCTATCTCCACGTAACTATGACTTGAAGTTGTGGCCTTGACAGGCATTTGTTTTTTGCTTTAATGTAGTAGTGAATGTGTAACCGATAAAAGAAGATAACATGAAATTGAATGACGAGTGATTTGACACGACTAGAAAGAGGGATTTTAGCACTTTCTTAACTGGAAGTAAATTCATAACATTGCCAATTACGCAAACAACATGGGTATAGTTCCGGCAAAAAAAAAAAAAGAAAAACGTATGAAAAGAAGAGTAAATGTTGTTTGGGGGGGGGGGGGGGGGGGGGGGGGGAAGAATAGAACTAACAATCAGGATACACAAGAGACGGGTCTCGGATGCTTTCAAACTCATCATACACACTCGATTCAAGAATCTCTCTCGTCATCTCCCTCCATGGTACATTCGATTTCTCCGCCGTACTGTACACAAAACCAATAATAAGCATTACAGAACCCATCCATCATAATAATATGACAACAAAAATGAAAGTAAATGGATAAAGAGAGAACCCGATAAGAACCTGTCTAACTCCAAGTTTCATGAGAGTAAAAAGGCTTGAAGGAGATGAGAGCTCCGACAAAGCGGGAGAGGGGTGTCTCCCCTGCCCACTTTGGCCGGTCCAAAAGCCCTACTTCTGGTTCCATCTCCAATCCCGACGAAGAGGTGGCAGACATTCCTGGAAATGTCGAACTATTTCTTGGTCTTCTTATTCGGCTTTTTGGTTTGGAAGAGAGGGGATTGTGAAGGTTAGGGAGAGGTGGGGATAGGGTGAGCACCATTGATCGTGAAGCTTACGATTTTGGATTGGCTGCGTTTTACTTTCAGGTTTTGGGGGAAAAATGGACAAGTTTGGGTGAATGTCATTGGATGGGTGAAGAATTGTTTGCTTCGGACGATATGAGATTGTCCCGTCTGCACGCCTTGGATCTGAAGTGTGTGAGATCGGTGGTTCGGTCTGGGACCCGTGGGGCCAGGCCGCTGTAGATAGTAAGGACTGTGTAACACGTTGTATTGCACGATTGTGGGGCTTGGGTCCAAAGATGAGATCCCTCCATGATGTGGGCTCACTTGTTTGGATGTCCAACGATGCTACCTATCAGACTATTGAGCTTCCTCCAGCTTAAGCCACTGTCTCATAACAGCGTCGTCTCTTCCGTCGTAGGAGTCGAGTTGAGTCTGTATGGTGAGAAATCGCCTGAGAGAGCAAGAGAGTGAGAGAGGTGAAGGTATCCTCTCCACGGCTCTCTCCTAGAGCATGGTTTTTGGTAGGGTGAGCGAGATAGTTGTTTGGTGAGAAATCGTCTAAGATAGCACGATCGTGAGAGAGGTGAAGGTATCCTCTTCACGGCTACCTCTTTGGTAGCGGTTGTGAGAGCTGTTGGCGAGTTTGTTGGATGAGTGGTGGAGTTGGTGGGAGGGGTGCGTGTAGCGCCCCGAATTTCCAATATGATATCTCAGAAATACGTGGCACAATTCCAAACATCAACTTCAATTATAATAGTAAATATTACCAAAAATATAGATAAATTTTTCTTTCAACCTTTATTACATCAGTTCATTACAAAATACAGCCGAAAAAATAAACACCTTGAATTACAGTCTTTTTATTACAACACCTTCTTTACAATTTTACATAGGCTTTATTATCGTTCTATCTCATGCATCCAAATCCCCTGTAATCACCTGTAAAACATGAGGCTAGAGATAACCCTAACCCTCAAAACTATATGGGTCAACCATAACGGTGTGAGTGACATAAAAACAAAAACAACATAAATAGAACATAAAACATGGAATCATAAACAACAGGTAATAAAGACAAGAATAATCGAATTAAGAAATAACAATGAAACATGAAAAACATCAAGTGTATCTAGACTAAGTGTCAAGTGTAGAAAACAGAAAAAAAACACATGCATGAACCAAATCAAGAAAACATCAATACTATATGCTAACTCTCTAATGCGTACTTGTCGGATTCTATGTATCCCACTCTACATAGGTCCGGTGCAAGCCCTTAACGTCTCCACTTTATAGGGTTTAGTCCCCGCCATGCAACTAATCTTACTACGATTACTACTACGAGATATAGGTAAACTGTGAGTAATAGCCCATGCCCCGATAATTTCGGAGGTCAAACTCTATCCACAGATAATTCCGGAGACTATTTCACTCACACCTGGGAATCTTCAAGAATACCCCACAGCGCAAGTTATGGAACCTCATCACACGAATACCACATGAGTGTCCCATCGACCCTGATAATTCCGGAGATCAATCCCACATCACAGGTAATTCCGGAGACTATTTCACTCACACCTGGATAATTCCGGGGATTATCTCATACCGCAAGCCATACTGAGGTCCATAACCCATGTTCTTATTCATCATATCACCACTAGTGTCTGTCCTTATCTTTTTAAGTTAATTAATTTAATTTCAAACCTCCTAGAGATGGTGTACCCTACCGAACTTAACTCAACAATTGATCAACAATATGCCTCAACATGCCCAAAACACAATAACTTAACTGCCGTCAGACCGGGGTCTCACACAACCTCTAGAGACTCACACTCAACTATCCAAACTTAACAATAAAACATCTTGAAAACATATGTTCAGTAGAAAGATAATATTTAGAATAGTAAGTTATAGATCCCAAAAACATTTAAAGAATCAATCATTTAAAGAGCATCGAAATAACTCAAGGAACATCAGTAACAGTCGACTGTAAATCGGAGTCAGTCGAGTGTCCAGAGCGAACAACTAGCACTTCAAGAAAATAATTTTAAGTAATGGCAGTCGGCTGTAAAAGTCATCGGTCGACTGTCCAGAGCAAAAATCCAACATTTTTAAGAAAAAATAATTCTAAGTAATAACGATCAACTGTAAAAGTCATCGGTCGACTGTCCAGAGTGAAAATCCAAAACTTCGAGAAAATATCAAAACAGAGCAGAGTCAGTCGACTGTAAAAATGGCCAGTCGACTGTTCCGCATGAAAATCCAAAACTCCAAGAAAACACTACAGCCAGGATCACGACGGTCGACTATCGAAACATACCAGTCGACTGTCACACCTACAAGCTGCAGTTTGGGTTGTGCATGTTTCAATCGATACGAAGATTTGCTTTATAAAAACGAAATCTATGAAAAGTATATTTCTGATATGATCAAATACGACTTATAGGGTATCTAGGAGCCCATAAAAACAATCAAAATCACTTTGAATTGATAAAAATAGCTTTTTGATGAATTCCTTCAAATTGAAACATGAATATGTGCATATATCAAAAATAAAGTTTTTAAGAACCAATCATACATCAAAAGACCTTCGTATTATGTTCCAAACCATATTAATACCAAAATATGTTGAGATATAACTAAAATCTTCAAAAACACTTAAAAACTCAATTCCTTCGAAACAACAAAATAGGATATTCATGTAATAGTGTTCATGCAAGTTTGTGCACCAAAGAAATTTCACAAATTCATCAATTTAGGAATAGACAAATGTTCAGATTAAATCTTTAATAATTGAGCAATTCAAATCCAAGTAAAAACTTCATAAAATTACGAAATCTCCAGTTCAGTCATAAAGCATCAAATCCAAATCTAGTTATCACAACTCCAATCCTCAAGACATGATCTTTTAATTCATTAGTCCTTCTAACAATTTTCTCAACTCAAATCACCAACTTTAACTCATGAACATAACCAAAATTTAACATTAACATGACCAAGTCGCATTCATCCAACTCACCAATAGTCAAAAATCTCATCTTTAATCTATTTATGCATAACATTCACCATATCCAATCAAATCAGCAATAACCCAAAGAAATAGCCTACTCATGATTTATATTAGGTTATTTAACAATCTCAAATCATCCACATGTAAAATCTACTCATAAATAACTTAGGGTTTCCAAAAAAGATCAAATTTTAGTTCATCAATTCATCCAATCCATCATATATATATTCATATCAAAACCCTAGCATGCTTTCGAGTAGATGAAAAACCACGTACAACATTTGAAGAACAAAACTAAGCAATTACATCACTCACCTTATTGAAAGAATCGAACGAAGACGAATAGAAAGTAAGAAAAGCCCCACCTTAGCAAGAAATCCAAGATCTTCTCTTTAGAACTCTAAAATAATAAGAAATAAGAAATTCTCTGTGTTGTGCAGCAAGATGACGGCTGCACTACACCCTAAATAGGCCGGGATTAAAGATTCTAGGGGGGAATACACTTACAAAATGCTCCATTTCACATGTACATTTACATAAATAAATCCCCATACTAGGAAATTAGTTAAAAACCAATTTAATTGGGTTCAAAAATCAAAAGATCCTCCACTGGCATCAGCCGGCACTACAGGGAAAACCCAGAAAACAATTTTGCAATTTCATCCCTCCAAATAGCAATTTTGCAAAAAGATCCTCTTTTATCAAAACTTGTAAAATATATCAAATATGTTGAAACGAGAGGTAAAATTTTACTCCTTAATTGACTAAGCATTATTTCCAGCCTAAAAATCCGAAAATTTAGAGTTTCACCCCCATTTGGTAATTTTGCACAAAAGTCTTTTTGAAATATTTACAAATGGGTCCAATCATTGTCAGAAAAATCTAGAAAAATCACAAATAACCTCAAATGATAAATAATGAGTTTCCCCAAAATAATTTTGGCTTTTGAACCTCCCGAGAAAACATTTGCACGTATTCTGCACGTGTAAGAAGATAATTTTTTAGACAAATATTTATTAAATCACCAAAAACTATTTTAACTCATTTAATATTCTCAAAACAATATTTTAAAAATACGGGGTACCACAGTGCGGTTGCTGTGCAGGTGCTGTGGTGTCATGAGTCAGCCTGCAGGGCTTGGGCCCAAAAATGGCGTCCCCCCAACGAGGAGAAGGCTGGGAGCGGCGGGTGTTAAAATCCTACCAGACTAGTTTTGGGTGGGTGTGCATGTGCCGTGGAGACCGTGTACGAAGCTAAACTAACGTACATACAATTTTGCTGGACCGAGCTTATTTGTCGGCCCACCCTCCAGGGTTGTTAAAGGGATTTGTTGTTTGTACGAGTCATGTTGCTTTATGTATGCTTTTATTTTCTGTCTGTAGGTTGTATTCTGGCCCAGTTCTATGGGTTTGTATCATTAATTTCTTATTAATGAAACAGGGTGGCCATAGTCCACCATTTCCTTCAAAAAAAAAAATAGTTCAACATCAGTTTCTTCATAGCATTTGTAGTCGTTAGCTAAAATGCTAAAATTTACAAAAGATATGAAAAAGTGTGTTATAGTCATTGACTATATACCCAAATTTTGGATTATCGATGAACGGTGATCAGCTATATTAGAAAGTAGATATAGTAATTGGAAAAAAATAGCCGACGAAAAATGATATTTCGTTCGTTCAATCAGACGAAAGATCATCATATTGATATTTCGTCGCATAATTTTTTTATTAAAAAAATATCAGACGGGATCATTTCTCGTCCGATTTTTTTATATTAAATCAATCATACTAGAAATCATTCCACGGGAATGATTGCGTGTCCCACAAATTAAATCAAAAAAAAAATTCAGGGACGAAAGATGATTACACGTGCCATATATATATATATATATATATATATATATATATATATATAAGCTTCGGTTGTGCACTCCTCTAGTGCACACGGCGTGTGCACTAGGCCTTCGGACGTTCATATCGACGATCTGAACCATTCACATTGATCTACACATCTAAATTAGTCTAAATATGTAAAATCAAATCATATGAAATTCATTTACCCATCCATTGAAGTATTACAAAATTGTATAGCTGAAAATCATTATTTTTTATAGTCACATGATGGATGGAAAATGAATTTCAAATGATTTGATTTTACATATTTTGACTAATTTAGATGTGTAGATCAATGTGAACGGTTCGGATCGTCGATACGAAGGCGGGAAGGCTGAGTGCACACGGAGGGGGAGTGCACAACCGAAGCTTTTCCTATATATATATATATATATATATATATATATATATATATATATATATATATATATATATATATATATATATATATACTAGGTTTGCCCGTTGACACGTGCCTACGGCACGTCTTCGGAACGGTGCACCTTATTTGATCGTATAAAATAGTTTTGGAGGTCGAGCAAATTAATTGAAGTAGCAAACATATTATATAAGAAACTTTTGTGGTCCAGCAAAAAACATATTATATAATTTTTTTGAACTGTTTTCAAAGCTTTTAAATTTTTAATTTTTTTGAGTTTTTAAATTTTTTATTTTAAAAAAAAATTTAAAAAATTATTTTCTTAATTTTTTGAATAGTAGAGGGAGGGAGAGAGAGAGAGAGAGAGAGAGAAATTTTTAAAAAAATAAATATAGGAGTTGTTTTGGGTGGGGGATTTGAATTTGAGTTTGGAGGGAACTTTTGGGGGGAAAATATGTTTTGTGAGGTTAGATCTGGACCTTTGATTTTTGAGGGGATTGAAGGAGAACCACTTGATAGCTTTGTTTGTGTTTTATTATATAGATATATATATATGTGATAAATTATGTACTATAGAGTAATATTGTGTATAGTAATGATAATCCTATTCATTAATGTTAACCACTTCATAAATATAGAATCAAAATTCTTTCGTGCATTCTTCATGATAATATTCGATAACCGAATTTCGTGATATGTACATGTAAAATATTATTTAAATATATATATTAAAATATAAAAATATACATAAGAAAGTTATACCAATTATTTTATAAAATTTATCCCGGGTTTTGTCACGTAAACACCGGGATGGGTATTTATTTTATTTTTTAAATGATGCTATCCCGGCGTATATAGCATCCACGCCGTTATAGCTATTTTATTTATTTAAAAAACTTAATTAAATTAGTGTTCGCATGATAAAGAGGAGTTATCCCGACGTTTATATGTAACACGCCGCTACTGTTTGGACATATTGCGGCATTTCGTCTAAACGCCGCTATAGAGTGTGTTTTCTTTAAAAAAAAAGTCTTCCACATCTATCGTGGCGTTTATCGGAAACGCCGGGAGAAGTATGCCGCTATAGGCCTTGCGGTTTGTAGTGAAATAAGACCGAATTCAAAATTCCACAGGACCTTTACACTTCATTTCGTACAATTTTACAAGGAATTTAAAACTTTTATACAATAATGATTACATCAGAATCTTTTATATCAATACGCAGCGGAATAAATAAAATAAAACAATGATAAATGTACAAATGTAACAACTTTAGCATTTAAGTAATCATCAGCAACAAATTCATCTTTATATCTTCTTACAAACTCCAAGTCCTGCATATAAAACTGTGGGCACGTTAATTACTTACAACCGACAAAATATTATACATGGTCATTCTCACTATGCCGAACAAGTATAACGATTCTTAAATACTTTAACAAACCATAAACTTGATCACAAACAAGGCTACAAAGGGACTATCTTGTTGATATCGTGGGTGATGTGCACTTAATCCTTAATGCAGTTATATATATTAAATGACACTAATGCGCACTTGTTCGGATTCTATGCATCCCATACTACATAGGTTCGAGGGCAAGCCCTTAATCGTTCTTCATCTTGTAGGGTTGGATCCCTCGTCATGAATTAAACTACTACGGTAACTACGGTAAGTATCCTAGATGTTCTATGAGTTACGAGCCCATATCCAGATAGCTTGGAGGGGAATCCCACATCATGACACGACGCATCGTGTAGAACCTATGGACAATTCAGCCTTCGTCATGGGACAATGGCACCACCCTAGTCACCAAACACTGCACAAGCATCGCCTGCGGTACGAAATCCTGGAGATGTATCCACATCATGACATGACGCATCATGTAGATAGTCTGTAAATACTCTCACATCGTAGCTCTGAGGCCCTCATACTCGTGTTTTTCTCTTACTTTCATCACATCTTCACTACAGTATAGTCCTTACAATTTTAGTTTGTTTTTAAAAGAAAATCATCACAACCTAGAGCTAGCTTACCCTACCGGACTTAAACCAAAACAAAAGGGACAGTTAGCCTACCTGGTTACTTCTCAAGAGATGCTCAACCCACACTGGTTAGCTCTCAAATCATAAATAAAACTGTCGGTCACTAGGGTCTCGCCTAGCCTCTAGATTCCAACAACTATCTCTTTCTAGAGATCAACAATATTTCATACTCAATCTCAAAATAATCTTTCAATTCATTTATTCATAACTCTTTCTCAAGGAGAAACATTTCCTTTATAAACTCATAACTTAAAAACAATTCAATTCAACTTTTTTATCAATTTAATCCTTTACACCATTGTATGCAATATCAAATAATCTCAATCGAGTATTAATAATCATGAAATCTCATTAAGAAGAAAATCTAATTGCAATCCAAATATTCATCTATCTTTAATTACACAAGAGTCACAATTTTTAATAAAATCACTTCTAATTCTTCTAATCGATAAACTCGAGTTCTTTAATGTAAAATCCCCTTTAAATCTCACAAAATATATCCAAATATTGTAGAATAATTTTTGTAAAGTCTAAACAAATTTAGAAAATAAATAGGATTTTTCCCAATTTTTTTATTTCATTTAAAAACTCAAAAATGCCAAAAACACAAAAGAATTAAAAGTTGGTAAAGGTCGGATTCGAACCCATCAAACCGCCCCCGCCAAACCTGCTACAGTTACCGCACTAGGTGCACCCGAAGACCAGAATGCCCACAGTGGCAAACTTTTCTATATGGAAGTTAAATTATACTAATGTTTTGGCTCTCGAGTTTTGAGTAAAAATCATATTTCAAAAAGATAAAGTCTCTGGCTAGACTCGAACCTAAGACCAATAGCTCCGCCGAGCAACAGTAACACACCTAAAACACACCCACTGACCAGTAAATCAAAAGTGGCTAATCGATATGAAAATAGTCACATATCGTTTTTTTGTGTGTATATCGTACCGTATTTAGTTTTCATTTACAAAATTCGATTCTTCAATCGATTTGTGCTTCTACAAAATATAAATAATTTTCCAGAATATGTTTCTTTGAAAAACAGTATCGTACATGTGTTAAAATTCATAAGTTTCTTATTTTTCACAATATAATAAAATCTTTCCTTTAAAATTGCATCAAAGAACACATATTATCAATTTTCCAAAATAAAAGGTTGTCTTTCATCAAAAATTCCTTTATAAAATTTCTATACTCATAAAACAAATATTAGTGAGATTAAATCCGCACTTCTTTACCACATTAGCATCAAAAGTCATTTTTCATACATAATGCATTATTTGGGACTACTATTATTCTAACATGCATCAAATCTTATATTCCAACAATTTTCTAAATAATACATCATTTTTCACTTCTTAATTTAACAAGAATTTCAATCGTTTATACAAATTACACCATCAAATTAACACAGCATGACACAAAATAATTAAGATTAAGTAATCTACAACTAACATGCTAATCAAAATTTAATAATTAAATTCTACATCACTAGCATAAATTTTACTCCTAAATTAGAAAGGATTTTAGAATCACCCACCCAAATTGTGATGTACTCAAATAAACTCCTAAAATGAGAGGCTTCTAGTAGCAAAACTCCGCTTCGTCTCCTCGAATTCCACGCACAAGGAGAACTCCCCATTTTCGGCCAAAGAAATAGCAAGCACTCCTTCTTTTCAGTATAGGCAAATAGTGAAGTCAATCTCATTCATTACATACATACATATATATATATATATATATATATATATATATATATATATATATATATATAGTAAGATATGGTATGGGTGAATATAGGCGAGTAGGTGGAGTAGCATAGGGGTATGTTGGAGGTGACTTTCGAATGAGACAGAGAAAGGAAAGATTCGAATGAGACAGAGAAAGGAAAGAAGGAGGAGAAAGTGAAGGGTGTAAGTGCATATATATATATATATATATATATATATATATATATATATATATATATATATATACACCCACAATCTATGGTGGATTTTTAAGTGGAGAAGCAAAAGGACATGGAAGGGGTGGTTTGGTAGATGGTTTGGTTGAATGATGTTTCGGAAATGGGCAGATAGGAGAAGGAGGATTAATGAGGAGGATGTGTATTAGGGATTATTATATAGGAGATTAAGGAGTAGTTATTAAAACCACCTCCCCATATAAACCGCTAACTCCACTCTCTAAAATTCAAAACTTTGTTTTTCCCTCCTCTCCAAAAAGGCAGCTAGCCACTCTCTTTCAAGCCAAAAACATGTGCACGTGCTTGCACGAGCACACACTTTATTCATGCACATATATATTTATTTAAAAACATATGTATATAATATATTGTAAATATTTAGGTAAAAAATGGTTTAATTAAAAATTATAGATTTTCATGCACAAATAAAATAAATGCACACACAATTCAAAATTTATTTTAAAAAGATAATGTAACTAATACGTGCAATGCAAACACGTGCGTCGCACGTAAAATATCAAAAATGCGAAATCGACTTCATCAACGGAAACAATATTAAAATATATTCGAAAACAACATAAAAAATATATTTATTAATTTTACATATCCCACGACGTAATCGTCACGTACATGGAAACACACGTGCATTACTCGAACAAAATTATTTTAATCAAAATAGAAGAAAGATGGATTTCCGTTTATAAAAATAGATTTGAATATATAAAATAAATAATTGAAACAAAGAAATATCACACGTAGCGGTGAAAAAATACGTAATCGGTACGAGCATCGATAACACGTAAAAAGCACGTAAAAATACAAAGATTGAAATTTAATATTTGAGTTGACTCAAATAAGATTTTAAGAATACGGGAAATGCATAAATAGTCGGAGTCCAAAATACGAAGTGAAAACACGTTACAAATATTACCGGTAACGGTACAAAATACATGTACGTAACACACGATGGCAAAATTGTCATTTCCAATTTTGCGGGGTGTTACAGTGTGTGTGTGTGTGGGGGGGGGGGGGGGGGGGGGGGGGGGTTGTTAATGATAACCATATATGATGCTTTCTATTCAGCTGTGGACATTTTTTCAGTATCAATTTTATTGGGAGATAGAACTACTAGAACTGAATGGTCAATCACATCTTTATATGCTCATTTTGAGAAGAAAGATAGAGATCTGTGTTAGAATGACATTATCTGTAACTCCCTGTTCCAGTTGTACGTATTTTATTACGTGAATTTTTGTACTTCAATTTTCAAATCAGTTTTATTTTTCTCTTTGGACTCTTTATCTAAAGCCAAAATATTTTTCTGATCAATTCTATGATTTTGTGATTTTTCGACCGGAGTTTAAATACAAATTTTAAACCCTGATTAATCCTAATCCTAATCCTAATCCTAACCCACTCCCGCTAATCACTCACTCACAGCCAAATCCTGCCTAATTTTACGCCTAACTCCATGACTTCTCCTCCTTTTTCTCATTTTTCTTCTATCAGCCTAACTCTTCACATTTTTTTCCACACTCCTACACCTAACACTACACATGCATGCACTTACATATATAATATACACCTTGCATGCACCATGCTGTCCATCTCCCTTTCTTTCTATATATATGCACACATACATTCAGCATTCTCACTACCTATTCTTCTTTTCATCTTTGCTTCTCCTCCTCCTACCATCATTTTCCTCTGCCTTCTTCATACCCGAGAGCCCAAGCCAACACCCGAGCTCCATTTTACCTTCCACCTTCGAGCCGACGACTCCATTTCTACGGTCCCGTGAACTCCGAAGAACAACCCAAACTCAATCCCGAACAACCCAAACTCAATCCCAAACAACTCGACGTCGTGCCATCTCCTCGTTGTTGTTGTCGCTCATCACCGTCGCTCACTATTGCTACCGTTGCTCGCTAGCTATCGTCTTGCCGCCGTTGTGCCGCCGTTCGTTACCGACATCGCTACTTCTTTTTGTGGTTTACACCACTACCGTAATCGTCACGTTATAAGGCAAGTACCTTGTACACTCTTTTTGTTCTCGTACAAGCATTTTCCTTGGACTCGTGATAAGTAGTCTAGTCATCATAATGTTTTATTGTAAAACTCCGTTCTAGTCACTCATTTCATGCTATATCAACTCAAGAGTGAACCGTTAACACATTTCGAATCGTGTTATCGAATATCGAATATTCAACCTTACTATCTCTAAATTTCTTGACCTTGCACTAAGAATTCGACCATGTTTCCTATACTAGATTGAAGATTTTCTATGTGGAAATCGTAGCCTATCAAGTTCCGAATCCAAAACATCTTATGGTTTCTCAATCGGATGTATAGATTGTGAGATATCGCGATTTTAGTACTGTCATATCGCGAATTTCTGAAACTGCACGAGATCGCTAACTAGTCTCTTGTACTGAGAATTTGACCATGTTCCCGATACTGGATTAAAAAAAAAATCATGGAAATCGTAGCCCATCGAGTCCCGAATCCAGAAGATCTTACGGTTTCTCAATCGGATCTATAGATTGTGAGATATCGAGATTTTAGTACTGTCATATCGTGAATTTCTGAACCTGTACGGGATCACTAACCGGTCTCTTGTACTGAGAATTTGACTATATTCCCGACACTGGATCGAAAAACTTTCTACATGAAAATCGTAGCCCTTCGAGTCTAGATATCCAGAATATCCTACAGTTTTGCAATCTAATGTATAGATTGTGAGATATCGCAACTTTAGTAATATGACTCTGAATTTTCAGAATGCGCGCGAAACATCGAAACCAGCAAAGAATAAATTTGTACGCTTAGCTACTGTCTCTAGAATGTATCGTGTGAATGTGCGTTAGAACTGGAAGAGAGTCTACTTTCTAGAATCTCTGACAGAATCGGATTTGATTTTCTGTAACAACGGGAAAGTGAATTTGAATGCAGATATGTCAAGTCGTCTAAAAATTCATCTCTACGTTTTTGCATATAAACCCGTTATTTTTCATATTTAATGAACTGAATGTATTATTGTTCTTGTAATAATAACTTGTATAGATATAATAGGTTGATAGCATGCATTTTATACCACTTGATAATTTATAATAACTACTCTCGATACATGTACTCGTTTTACGTCTCATATCCATGATTAATGCCCTCGATATTTTCCTTGATTAAACTGTCTTGATTACACCGTTCCACTAGTCGTACCAATTGTATGCTCATAATTAATAACAAGCCAGGGTTATAAGGGTACGGCTTAGTAATGGACAATATAGGGGAGTATACTCGAAAGGGGGCCCGTGTTTTCCGAAATAGTGATTCTTGATTCTTGATTACACAATTTTTGATTACATAATTCTCGATTACATGATTCATGATTACATGTCTTGATACTTTCACTAGAAGATCCGAGTAGATAATCCTATAGAATTCACTACTTACGTCTAAACGTCACATGATTGATATACACCGAACTTGTGGTATGGGACACAGGATTGCGTGCATTAGATAAGTTAATAAAACAGATAAACCCGAGATTTTCACTAAGCATGATTCTTGATAATATGATTCTTGATTACATGACTCTTGATTCTTGATCACATGATTCTCGATTACATGGCTCTTGATTACATGACTCTCGATCCTTAATTACGTGATTATCGATTAACTGAGCCTAGGTTATCAATTGCTTATACCTTGAAGTCTTGAATACACTAGTTACAGTTATTACTTACATGATCATATTGTCCCAGTTCTTTGCTTACTTCCATATTGTATTTGTACTTCTACTTTTTGTTTTTTCCATGTTATATCTTGTTATATTACCCCTTTTACTGCTTGTTGCTATTTGCGCCCCGAAACTTGCTCTAACGGGAACTTTTCTATTTTTCTTTGAGTTAATAATTATACAGGTATTGATGGACCCGACGAGTAGACTCTCTAGATGATCGTTGCTGCTTCCTTACTACTTCATGTTGTTTTTCTTTCAGTCGCTATTTTATCTATTTGTTATAGCGAACTGCTTATCATACTCTTTTAATTCTGGCACCTTGTACTCCCGGGCATCTTGACACGATGTTGATGTATTATCCAAATGATGGTCATTCTATTTTCAGCTCATGTGATTATTATATTTGTCTGTGTGAATGTGTTATAAAGATCTTGTTGAGCTTATAATTGTATAGCTTATGGACGATGTATATCATTCGCTGGGCCTCAGTTGCGTGCCTGTATTTCCGTATAGTGGGAAGTGGGGCGTGACAGGTTTTTCGTGGTATCAGAGCCTAGGCTCGAACCATGCTACGCTCAACAATATACACACCACGTGGATCACATGAATATTAATAACCAACTTGCCATCTGAAGATTTACCCCATTCGAATATGCATTTCAGATTATGGTTCACGGAGGCTCTTCGACTTCTACACCCAGGGATGAACTAACCGAAATCGTCGCCATTCTCCAGGAAATGCAACGAATGATGGAGTTACAGCAAGAGCAAAATGAGCTGGTGAGAGCTAATCTGGATAGGGTACAGGATGTTGCAAACTCCATTCAATGGGACTTGTTTGTGCACCAGCATAAGAGTTACACTGCCATGCTCGATACCCAGGAGCAGATCCGTAGAGGGTGGAATGCCGTTCAGGGGGTATTACATCTCCTTACTATCGCACAGTCTACAGGTGGACCGATACGAAGGCCAGTTCAGACCCCGACTACTAGAGCATCACCTTACTCATCGGCGACTCCGAAGAAGGACCAGAAGTGCTATTATTGCCGTCGAGTTGGACACATACGCAAGAACGGCTGAAAATCCAACAACCTGTGTCTTGCATGCGGAGCGTATGATCACAAGGTTCGGGATTGCCCGAAGAGAAAGAGTGTCATACCAATAGGAGGATCAAATCCCAGTGGAGGACATACTAGATAGTGTAATCAGGCTCATAACCTGATTACAGAGGAGGCAGAGACCACCAAAGAAACAGTTGCTGATATATTTTAATCTAGTCATACTTCAGTTTCTGCGTCGTTTGTTACCTTCTGTACATTACATTCATTCTCATCGATCAATCCATTATTGAGTATCATACTAGTTATTTCTTTCTATTCCTATTTTCTTGAATCTTCTGTTGAAAGAAAGTAGGAATTTTGTTGGGCTAAATGGCAAACAAATTGAAAATTGGAATAACAACAAGAAGACTCTTCACTGTTTTCTAAAACTGGTATTACTACACCTTACAAATATACACTCTATTCTTTTTTCTTCTTTTCTGCTTGTTTCTTGTTCTTGTTTTGCTTAATTTTTTTCTTCTTCCAAAACCTTTCATTTATAGGAATGAGAGATGAGTAACTGACAAATTCTTCATTCCCGTTTCTCCCATTTTTCTTTGCGGCACCAATCATGCCACAATTTTTTAACATTGCTTGGTGGGTAGGGTCCACTTTACCAAATAAGTTTGACAACCAACATCTTCGTATTACCAACCTCTTAATTCTTCTCAATTCGTCGATCACTATCACGTGATATCAGCATCTAGAAGCATCATCATCAGAGTGGCGCAGCGGAAGCATAGCAGAGTCTCTTATTGGTTCGTGGTATGAATTTTGAAGCAAACTTTATCGTCATCAACAAATCAGAGTTCGATGTTATATTTAGAATGGATAGGAAACAAAGTGCAAATATTGGCCATAGGCCGGTTATAGGGGGCGGTGCATTAATGAAGAAAAGACAAGAAGAAGAAGAAGAAATAAAAAGAAGAGAAAGAAAGGGAAAGATGTCAAAGAAAGAAGAAAGAAAAAGAGAAAGAAAGAAATAGGAAGAAGAAAGAGAGAGAAGTCGAAGAAGAAAGAGAGAAAGAGAGAGAGAAGCCGGGGACGAAAGGGGAGAAGAGAAAGAAGAAGACAACTCGGGAGCAAGCTTCGGAGAAGAGAGAAAGTGAGAAGCCGATAGCAGATGGAGAGAATGAGAATAGGAGCTCGGATTTTCTTGGCAAATGGAAAGAAAAGATCAAGAATCGGTGGTAGGGATGAAGAGAAAATCGGTGCAAGAAGAAGAAGGAAGTGGGTATGAAGAAGCTTTCTTCATCTTCATCGAGATTCAGCAGGATCTGTGTATTTTGTAGCAGTAGCTCTGGCAAAAGGGCTAGCTACCAAGAAGCCACAATCGAGCTCGGCAAGGAGCTTGTAGAAAGGAATATCGATCTCGTCTATGGTGGTGGGAGCATAGGATTGATAGGCCTAGTTTCCGACGCCGTTCGTGCTGGTGGCCAACTTGTTTTGGGAGTGATTCCCAAGTCGCTGATGCCGAAAAAGATTACTGGGGAAACTGTGGGAGATGTTAGAGTTGTCTCTAACATGCACGAGAGGAAGGTCGAAATGGCTCGTGCTGCTGATGCTTTCATAGCCTTACCTGGAGGTTATGGAACAATTGAGGAATTGTTCGAGGTGATCACTTGGGCTCAACTGGGGATCCACAGCAAACCAGTGGGTCTTTTAAATGTTGATGGATATTACGACTCACTTCTGTCCTTCATAGATTCAGCTATGGCTGAGGAGTTTATATCCAGTAAGGCCAGACACATCTTGATTTCAGCTCCATCCCCTAAGGAGTTACTAAGAAAATTGGAGGAGTATGTGCCAGAGAGAGATGAGCTTGTGACTCAGCTAAACTGGGATGTTAGCGATCTTAGTGGTTCAGATTCTGAGCTTAGACATTAAATTGTTGAGTCCTCCAGAGAGGATGCACAATTTGTTTTTAGTTGTTTTCGTGCCTTTGTACTCTTTAATTGTTTCTTATATCTTCTGTTGTACTTTTCATTGAAGAGTATTTCATTTGCTTCTTAAGCTATCCTATATCTCGCCTAAGTAAATTTCGAGGACGAAATTTTTTTGTAAGGTGGGTAGGATTGTAACTCCCTGTTCCAGTTGTACGTATTTTATTACATGAATTTTTGTACTTCAATTTTCAGATCAGTTTTATTTTTCTCTTTGAACTCTTTATCTAAAGCTAGAATATTTTTCTGATCAATTCTATAATTTTGTGATTTTTCGACCGAAGTTTAAATACAAATTTTAAACCCTGATTAATCCTAATCCAAATCCTAACCCACTCCCGCTAATCACTCACTCACAGCCAAATCCTGCCTAATTCTATGCCTAATTCCACGACTTTTCCTCCTTGTTCTCATTTTTCTTCTAACAGCCTAACTCTTCACATTTTTTTCCACACTCCTACACCTAACACTACACATGCATGCACTTACATATATAATATACACCTTGCATGCACCATGCTGTCCATCTCCCTTTCTTTCTATATATATGCACACATACATTCAACATTCTCACTACCTATTATTCTTTTCTTCTTTGCTTCTCCTCCTCCTGCCATCATTTTTCTCTGCCTTCTTCACACCCGAGAGCCCAAGCCAACACCCGAGCTCCACTTTACCTTCCACCTTCGAGCCGACGACTCCATTTCTTCAGTCTCATGAACTCCAAAGAACAACCCAAACTCAATCCCAAACAACTCGACGTCACGCCATCTCCTCGTTGTTGTTGTCGCTCATCACCGTTGTTACCGTTGCTCGCTAGTTACCGTCTTACCGCCATTTTTACTGCCACTGTACCACCATTCGTTACCGACGTCGCTTCTTCTTTTCGTGGTTAACACCACCACCGTAATCGTCACGTTATAAGGCAAGTACCTTGTACACTTTTTTTGTTCTCGTACAAGTATTTTCCTTGGACTCGTGGCAAGTAGTCTAGTCATTATCATGTTTTATTGTTAAACTCCGTTCTAGTCACTGGTTTCATGCTATATCAACTCAAGAGTGAACCATTAACACATTTCAAATCGTGTTATCGAATATCGAATATTCAACCTTACTATCTCTAAATTTCTTGACCTTGCACTAAGAATTCGACCATGTTCCCTATACTGGATTGAAGAATTTATACATGGAAATCATAGCCCATCGAGTCCCAAATCCAGAACATCTTACGGTTTCTCAATCGGATATATAGATTGTGAGATATCGCGATTTTAGTACTGTCATATCGTGAATTTCTGAACCTGCACGGGATCACTAACCGGTCTCTTGTACTGAGAATTTGACCATGTTCCCGACATTGGATCGAAAAACTTTATACATGAAAATCATAGCCCTTCGAGTCTAGATATCTAGAACATCCTACAGTTTCTGAATCCAATGTATAGACTGTGAGATATCGCAATTTTAGTATTGTGACTCTGAATTTTCAGAATGCGCGCGAAACATCGAAACCAGCAAAGAATAAATTTGTACGCATAGTTACTGTCTCTAGAATGTATCGTGTGAATATGAGTTAGAACTGGAAGAGAGTCTACTTTCTAGAATCTCTGATGGAATCGGATTTGCTTTACTGTAACAACGGAAAAGTGAATTTGAATGCAGATATGTTAAGTTGTCGAAAATTTCATCTCTGCATTTTTGCATATGAACCCGTTATTTTTCATATTTAATGAACTGAATGTATTATTGTTCTTGTAATAATAACTTTTATAGATATAATAGGTTGATAGCATGCATTTTATACCACTTGATAATTTATAATAACTACTCTCGATACATGTACTCGTTTTACGTCTCATATCCATGATTAATGCCCTTGATATTTTTCTTGATTAAACTGTCTTGATTACACCGTTCCACTAGTCGTACTAATTGTATGCTCATAATTAATAACAAACCGGGGTTATAAGGGTATAGCTTAGTAATGGACAATATAGGGGAGTATACTCGGAAGGGGGCCGTGTTTCCCGAAATAGTGATTCTTGATTCTTGATTCTTGATTACACAATTTTTGACTATATAATTCTCAATTACATGATTCATGATTATAAATCTTGATACTATCACTGGAAGACCCGAGTACATAATCCTATAGAATTCACTACTTAAGTCTAAACGTCACATGATTGATATGCACCGAACTTGTGGTATGGGACACATGATTGCGTGCATTAGCTAAGTTAATAAAACAGATAAACCCGAGATTTTCACTAAGCATGATTCTTGATAACATGATTCTTGATTACATGACTCTTGATTCTTGATCACATGATTCTCGATTACATAACTCTTGATTACATGACTCTTAATCCTTGATTACATGATTATCGATTAACTGAGCCTAGGTTATCAATTGCTTATACCTTGAAGTCATGAATACACTAGTTACAGTTATTACTTACATGATCATATTGTCCCAGTTCTTTGCTTACTTCCATATTGTATTTGTACTTCTACTTCTTATTTCTTCCATGTTATATCTTGTTATATTACCCCTTTTACTGCTTGTTGCTACTTGCTGCCCGAAACTTGCTCTAACGGGAACTTTTCTATTTTTCTTTGAGTTAATAATTATACAGGTACTGATGGACCCGACGAGCAGACTCTCTAGATGATTGTTGCTGCTTCCTTACTACTTCATGTTGTTTTTCTTTCAGTCGCCATTTTATCTAGTTGTTATAGCGAACTGCTTATCATACTCTTTTAATTCTGGCACCTTGTACTCCCGGGCATCTTGACCCGATGTTGATATATTATCCAAATGATGGTTATTCTATTTTCAGCTCATGTGATTATTATATTTGCCTGCGTGTATGTGTTATAAAGATCTTGTTAAGCTTATAATTGTACAGTTTATGAATGATGTATATCATTTGCTGGGCATCAATTGCATGCCTGTATTTCCATATAGTGGGAAGTTGGGCGTGACATTATCCAAAGAAGAGCCCTTCTATGCCCTAACTGGACGTATGGAAATTTTAAAGTCACCCTATCTAATTAGAAGTGAAATAAGGGAAAGAGTTACCTCAGAGACATGAAGGTGTTTACTGACATTATAAATAATCTCAACCTTAACGATATGCCCATGTCTGAAAGGAAGTTTACTTGGTCCAACCTAAGAAGCAACCCTTTCATGGCTAGACTGGACCGGTTCCTTATTACATAAGAAAGGGACTACCTTTTCTAGCAATATCCAATCATCTCTGCCCAAAAATTGTTTTGGATCACTGACCTATAGTGCTTGACACCCATGCCATCTCTCCCAAGATGAATTACTTCAAATTTGAGAAGGCTTGGTTGTCAGACCCCCAGTTCTCTAGCTTGGTAGAGGAATGATGGAAATTCTTTAAATGTATAGGCTCACCAGCTGATATATTTGGTTGAAACTCACCCTCCTGAAGAGAAGACTTAGAGAATGGAGTTATAAATCATTTGGAAGCATCAAGATCAAGGAGAGGTCCCTTCTTGACATAATTCATGAGTTAGATACTGCTCAAGATTCTAGAGATATCACCACAACATAAAGGGAAGAAAGAATCACTCTTACATAGGTTTCTGAGCAAGTAGTCTATGCTGAAACCACATATTAGAGACAAAGATTAAGGGTGACCTGCCTGAAAGCAAAGGATGTCGATTCCAAGTTCTTCCACTATATTGCAAATGACAAAACTATATCCATTTCATACTGAAGGATGATCAGATTATCACTGAACAGAAAAATATCAGGCAATAATTTGAGAAGCATTTTTAGTCAATCTATGGCACATCAGTTTACCCTTTTAATGTTGACTAACAAAGTTTATATCTTTATCATCCAGGCCTAACTCTGCTAGATAATCCTTTCACCCTAGATGAAATCAAGCAGTCAATATTCTCCATGAGTGGTGACAAGGCTCTTGGACTAGATGGCTTCTCAATGAATTTCTTCCAATTCTTCAAGGAGGTAATCCAAATTGATATGCTGAATATGTCTAATGCTTTATATGAAGGCAATGGTGACATCTCCAGGCCCAACTACTCAGATATCACCCTAATCCCTAAGTGTAATGGTGCTAACAAAATCCATGAATTCAAGGCTATTAGTGTCTTAAATTGTTCTTTCAAGATATTCACTAAAGTGCTGGACAACTGTCCCTTATTAATAGGTTTAGTGCCATCCTCTCAAAGTGCCTCTAAAGCGTAAACCCACTCTTGATTGCTTTCTAATTGCTCATGAACTCATCAACTTATGTTCTAAGAAGAAAAAGGATGTCATGATGCTCAAGATTGACTTCAAAAAAGCTTTTGACACAATACATTTGTAACACCCCGTACTTAAGCAGGTATATATATAATATTATATATAGGAATATAATAATAATATATATATAAATAATAAAAATAGATGAGATGGTTGGTTAGTTCTGGCCTATAGAAGGATCCTATGGGCTTAGAATCATAGGAATTGATAATGAAGCCTATAGGATGGTCTATGGAGCTATGCATGCATTAAATGGATGAATGGAAAAAAATGAGAAGAGTGCATGCATGCCATGGTGTGATGACGTGGCTTGCTTGGGTTGATAAATCCTATATCGGAAATGAATATGTGTGTATGTAAGTATATATTAGGATCCATATGATAAAGGTTCACCTATAGGGTTAACCCACCTTTTGATGGTGTCTGTGGTGGGCGTGGTTAGAGTTTTGTGTCTTTTCTTTCGCGTGCACGCATGTGTAGCTGTGTGCGCAGCTGAGCCGGGCTCGAGGCGTTACAAATGGTATCAGAGCCGACTTTCGACACCGAATGTGTGCAAGATGTACGCCTGAGAAGGAGCAAGGTAGGGACAGGTTGCCCGGGTAGGGGACTATACAACTAACAGAATCAGGGTAATCTTCTCCACATCAGCTAGAAAGGGATACTGGATCAAGTTGCAAGTCCCGGGCTCAGCAAGGACGCTGAGTTATTAAGGAGGGTGTGTGTAACACCCCGTACTTAAGCGGGTATATATATAATATTATATATAGGAATATCTATAATAATATATATATATATAATAAAAATAGATGAGATGGTTGGTTGGTTGTGGCCTATAGAAGGATCTATGGTCTTAGAATCATAGGAATTGATGATGGAGCCTATAGGATGGTCTATGGAGCTATGCATGCATTAAATGGATGAATGGAAAAAATGAGAAGAGTGCATGCATGCCATGGTGTGATGACGTGGCTTGCTTGGGTTGATAAATCACACATCGGAAATGAATAGGTGTGTATGTGAGTATATATTAGGAGCCATATGATAAAGGTTCACCTATAGGGTTAACCCACCTTTTGATGGTGCCTATGGTGGGCATGGTTAGAGTTTTGTATCTATTCTTTTGCATGCGCACAGGTGTAGCCGCGTGCGCACACGTAAGCCGGGCTGGGGGTGTTACAACATTGGAGCTTCATTAAGGACATGCTAGCAGCAAGAGGTTTTTACCCAAAATGATGCCATTGGATTCATATGATTTTGCATTCACCTAAATTTTCCATCATTCTCAATGGGGTGAGAGGAGATACCATCCACTGCAAAAGAGACCTCAAAGAAGGTGATCTACTCTCCCCTATGTTATTCATTCTGGTGATGGATGCTTTCCCACAAATGCTTAAATTTGGAAGGGAAAATCTTCACCTATCTTGATATTGTTGACCCTCTCTGTGCATTAGAAGTGTTACAGTTCAGAGATGATACCCTACTTTTTTGTAAAGGTGAAGAACAAGAGGTTATTCATCTAAAGTTTCTTCTCCACTTATTTGCCAATGTATCGGGTCTAGACATCAACCTTTTCAAGTCTTCACTGGTATATTTTGGAATATCTTAGGCTAAGCAGGCTTTATTCTCTCAGATACTCGAGTGTTAGGAGGAAAATTTGCTTATTAAGTACTTAGGGATGTCACTATCTAGAGGGAAACCTAAGAAAAGAGATTGACTACTAGTCATTGCTAAGATTGAGTTAAGCCTCACTTCTAGGAAGGGAAGGTTTCTATCTAAAGGGAGAATATTGGTGTTAATTAATAGAGTGATTTCGGCCTTGTCAATGTACTTTGCCTCCTCCAAGTTAGAAACTTGGGTAATCAAGAGCATTGATCAAATCAGAAGTAGATTTTACTGGTATGGATCAAATGATGATTGCAGGGGCAAAGCAAACATCCAATGGAAAAGGGCATGCCAACCCAGATCCAGGGGGGTAAGGACCTTATATCTATCCACAATCAACCAAGCTCTGCTTATGAAATTGTGGTGGAAATTAGTCTCTGGTCCACTCAATTTACTATTTGAAACACTCATGTCCTTCTACTTTTGTAATGCCCCGAATACCAAAATACGGTAATTTGTAGCTCAACAGGATCTACACTTCGCTTCGTACAATTTTACAAGGAACTTTGAAACTTTTATTACATCAAATTCTTTGACAACAACAACGCAGCAGAAAATAAATGAATTACAACATGAGTTAACTATACAATTTAAACATCAACAACTTAAAGTGGGAAATAGTCTTTAGCATTCAATCATCTTTATGTCTCCTTGCAAAGCAATGCATGCATTTGAAACTGTGGGCACGTCAATTGCTTACAACCGATGCACTATCATAAACGACCATCCTCGCTATGCCTAAAATATAACGGGTCACTTATTTTAACAACCATAAGCTTGAATGTAAACAAAGAGTTAAAAGTGACTATCCTAATCATGTCGGTGTATGCAAATGCCTTAATGCCTAATGCAGATGTGTACGCTAAAATGACACCAATGCATACTTTTTCGGATTCTATGCATCCTATACTATACAGGTCCGAGGGTATGTACCTACGTACTCCATATTAAAGGGTTGAATTCCTCTCCATGAATTTCTACTACGGTGAATAAGGTAAGGTTTAAATGTTCCGGGAGTATTAAGCTCACACCCCGATAATTCCGGAAATGAATCCCTCACTGCCGTTGAGTTGGGGACACTCCCAATCATACCTCGATAATTCCGGGGAAACCATCTCACACCGCAAGCTATGGCGCTTCCATAGTCCTAAAACACCCCATAAGCGTCACCTTGATCCCGATAATTCCGAAGATGAATCCCACACTGCCGATGAGCTGGGGACACTCCCAATCACACCTCAATAATTTTGGGGAAACCATCTTACACCGCAGAGCAATTGAGGCCCTCATACCCCATGTTTTCCCATACTTCATCACGTTTCCCCTTAGTGCCTGTCCTTAAGTTTTTTTTTTTTTTTAGAAGAATCATCACCACCTAGAGCTAGCATACCCTACCGAACTTAAATCAACATAAGAGACAGTCAGCCCAACCTAGCTACTTCTCAAGAGATGCTCAACTCACACTGGTTAGCTCTCAAATTCGCATAAATCATAAATGTCGGTTTCTAAGGGTCTCGCCTAGCCTCTAAATTCCAACAACCATCTCGTGTTCCAAAATTATGGGTACTCATACCCTTCAATAATCATGAATTAAATTTCCTTTATTCACATCAACTTTATTTATTCACATCTTAATCAATTTATCTTATTCTTGCATTTATCATTCATAAAGAACAAACTCAATTTTATCCATTCCACAAAGCTATTTTTCTTTCATGTTCATCTAACTTCCAACACAAAATTATTAATGAATTAAATATCAACTCTTGAGATTCATCATTAGAGATTTCTTATTCAAGAAACTCATCACTTTTATTTTTTTACCACAAATCAATTCTTATCCCCTTAACCATACACATTGTATATTGAAACATATCTATCACGAAAATATAACTCTCAATCTCCAAAAATATATTTTAATCAGTGGGAAATATTTATTTTATTCCCATAACAATTTTTTAATTTTTATATATTTTTTCTGGATTTTAAAACTCCAAAAATGATAAAAGAACATAAAATAAAATCAAAACAAATTGAGGCCCTCATACCCATGTTTATCCATACTTCATCACGTCTCCCCTTAGTGCCTATCCTTAAGCTTTTTTTTTTGTTTTAGAACAATCATCACCACCTAGAGCTAGCTTATCCTACCAGACTTAAATCAACATAACAGACAGTCAGCCCAACCTGACTACTTCTCAAGAGATGCTCAACCCACACTGGTTAGCTCTCAAATTCACATTAATCATAAATGTCGGTTTCTAAGGGTCTCGCCTAGCCTCTAAATTCCAACAACCATCTCGTGTTCCAAAATCATGGGTACTCATACCCTTCAATAATCATGAATTAAATTTCCTTTATTCACATCTTCCACTCTATTTATTCACATCATAATCAATTCATCTTATTCTTACATTTATCATTCATAAAGAACAAACTCAATTTTATCCATTTCCACAAAGCTATTTTTCTTTCATGTTCATCTAACTTCCAACACAAAATTATTAATGAATTAAATATCAACTCTTAAGATTCATCATTAGAGATTTATTATTCAAAAAACTCAACACTTTTCTTTTTTTACCACAAATCAATTCTTATCCCCTTAACCATACACATTGTATATTGAAACATATCTATCACGAAAATATAACTCTTAATCTCCAAAAATATATTTTAATCAGTGGAAAATATTTATATTATCCCCATAATATTTTTATAATTTTTATATATTTTTTCTGGATTTAAAATTCCAAAAATGATCAAAGAACATAAAATAAAATCAAAACAAAGCTAGAGGCTCGAACCCGAGGCCACACCCCTGCCCAAATGAACCACATGGCAGCCTTAGGCGCACCACACATGCACTAACCACTTTGGACATGTGCCTAACTGATATATAAAGGGTAATACACTTTAAATACCCGCCTTCTGTTTATTTTCCTTATCTTATTTTTCAACTATTTTTGTTTCCCAATTTTCTTTCCCAAATTAATATTATAAAAATGCATTCCTAAGCTCCAGAATTCTTCACTTACTGGTTTAATTATTTTCTTGAGGAATTTATACCCATTATACACATATTCATTTTCTAAAGTGTATATGCATGAAATTGATTTAGAACCACTATTTGTTTCCTTCAAAAAATAATAATATAACATTTGTATTTATATACTAACCAATATTAATGATTTTACTGATTTTATTCTTTTTAATGGGAATCTGCTCTCTTTTTCCCAAAATAGTCATTTTTCCTTTATAGGAGAAATTAATACAAATGCAACTATACCAATTGTATCTTTATGCATGTTAATAAAATTCTTCATCTTTCAACCATATCCCTATCTATTTTCCCAATTTGTTTCTAATTTCTCTTCACAAATGACCACATTTCATATATATATTTTTGTCTAATTTTGTACAAGACAACAATCATGCAATAAACGAAACTCATTTTTTTGCAGTTGTGCCTAGCACTTATAAACATGCATTAAATTCATCCCTTCCTTCATTCTATTATTTCATTCAAATCATATACTTAAATTTAGTACAAAAGCAACTCATGATAGAAAATTTCATAATATCAACATGCATCAAAATTAATAAGAATCATTAAAACTAGACTAAAATTTACCATACAACACCTAATCATGATTTCTAAACTAATTGGAAAACAAGCAAGACACCTAATCTTTTATTCGTCTTATATCTCTTTTGAACCGTATATTTGATCTCCTTTATCTATATATTCATCTATCTTTGATTTTCGTCTTTTATTCGGTCTTCTTGATTTAATTGTTCATGTCATATTTTATCTGTTTATTTTGTTCCATCTTATTTTTTGGATCACCCTATAATTCTTTGTGGATCTTATAAATTAATCCTATTCAATCCTTTTTTTTTTAAACACTATTGGATCCCATCTAATTTAACCCATTAACCCATTTAATCCCTAACCTGTCACCTCTTCTAAACCCTAATATCTGTATGCATATATATATACAACCCGAGTTTACCCTGTTCATCCCTCAACCCTAGGCGCTCTAACCTTCCCCTACTGTCACCTCCCGATCTCCCCTAACCCATCTCCTTGCCACCCTGTGCTCAACCCCGACCACTCGGCGTTTCCCCTGTACACCTCTAGCAGCCCCGGCACACCCTTCCTGCATCACGACAGCATCCCGATCCTCTTCCTTCCTGTCGCGATCTACCTCTGTGCCACCCTACACCACAGCATACCGACATCCCTGTGTGCTCCTACTCCGATGACTGACAGCAGCCCTCCTCTTGTCTCCTCTCTCGATGTCGACTAGCAGCAGTAGCATTGTCACGCCACGCTTCCCAAAAATGCAGAATACGAGCGCATGATGAAGCCCAGCGAATGATTTTCATCATTCATAAGCTGTAGGATCGACTTAACATCATAATAAGAAATATAACAAGATATACACAACCACGTATGCATGAATAATTTATTAATCAACAGAAACAATTGAAACAAAATAATAATATCCCAAATAGTTTTCAAATCTGGATCAAAAGATAAAACTCTACTATAAGCCCGTTACAAGATTCAAGTAGCAAAAGAAATACATAACTCAAAAACAGAATATTTAAAGCAAGTCTTTTCTCCAAGCGAAGTCTAGAACGTCTGCTTACCAATTCTAGCAGGCAATTCGTCTCCAAAGTCTGTATATATAAATATAAAAAGAAAAAAATAGAAAAAAAGACAAATGCCCTTAGTGCAAGTTAGGGCCACAGGTAGTACAATCAAGGGTATGAAAATAAGTGCAAAAAATATGAAACAAGATTTGGAATCAAGAATGTATAACATAATATAATAGGGATGCAACAAGTAGGGGGATTCAAGAAGCTAGTTAGCAAGAAAGACAACTCAAGTGACAAGATTGGATAACAAGTACTAGTAGTAGAACAAGTGGCAAGTGAATATGTAATGGTATCAAGCATCAAGTAACAAGTATCACGTACAAGTGTCAAGTAACAAGTAACAAGTCTCAAGTCTCAAGTAACAAGTCTCAAGTAGGGTATCAAGTGTGTACAAGTGATAGTTAATCTGAAGTCTAATGTTTAATTCTATCTAGGTAGCACTTCATGCATCCATACTTTTACTACATGGTTGCTACATACAATAAGTTACGTTTAGGACTAGTGGTAGAGTTTATAGGGCGGAGTACTCAGGCATCAAGTATCAAGCAAGTATGGTTCATGAATCCGAAAATAAACTAACAAGTTCGTGAATCCACTAACAAGTTCAAGAACCACACAGTAGGTTCATGAATCCAACAAGTTCATGAGCCAAGTAATGGCTTCATGAATCCACCAAGATACAATAAGTTCATGAACCAAGTACTGGGAAACACGGGCTTCCTTCCGAGTACACTTACCTATATTGTCCACTACTATGGTCTTTTCCTTAAACCCCGGCTTATTATCTATTATTATCGTCAAACAAGCATGAAAGTGTGCGAAACAGGTCAAGTAAACATGATCAAGAACATGGAATAAGCTTAAGATAATTATAAAGCATATTTGAGGGTCAACACAAATTAAGATTATCATGAACTACGAGAATTGTAGTTCTGGACAGCATGTCGTTGCTGCACCAAAAATACGATTTCCGTTGCTACAAGATAGCAAAAGTGGATCAGTTAGAAGTCCTAGAAACTATACTCCTGACCGGTTCTAACGCATATAATTAAGGTACATAAAAGTTGTAGCAATTGATGTCAAAATAGCAAACTATACAGTATTTGTGTTCAGCCAGAATTTATAAAACTGAGTTTATACATATGAAACAGGGTTGAAACTTCATTAAATAATTCTGAGAAAATTAGAGAATGTTCTCTAGGGTGTCCAATATCAACATGCAAAATTTCAAGTCATTTACTTACTGGTAGCATAGTTAAAATAATTGTAAACCAAAGTGGTGCAGCAGTTTTTATGATTCTGCGATTACAGACACAGCAGCAGTAAAACTGCGATATCTCCTAAATCGTAATTTGGAATTCAAAAATTCTGGATGTTACTGACAACTAGACACTTGGGGCTACATTTCATATGCAGGACTCAAGTTCAGATTCTAGTGTTATCGGGGTCGAAACAGCAAGCCAAGACGGAACAGAAACCAAATAAAACATTTTTTACATGAAATGTATCATAATTATACTAGTCGTGAACAAGTGTATCAACGAAGGGTTGTGACTCTTAGATCATGTAATAAATAAGGCGAAACATGAGATCATCAATGATAAACAAAGGGGAGTCACATTTACAATCTACTTGCAGTATTTTCAAGAAAAGATTTGTACTAGAAAACGAAATGTACAAGAAGATACTTGCATTTAGGACGATGCTAGGTTAATCCGAATAAGCAAAGAATAATGGGATCGGAATCCCGACGATACGGCGACAAGCAACGATCACGATGATCACGATCGGGCACAGATCTTAATGGGGATCAAGATCGGATGATCGGACAGCTGGATGCACATTCTGATGATGATGAAGATGATTCGATGATGGTTGATGAGATCAGATGGACTAGATCGAGAGATCAAGATGATCAGATCAACGGATGGCCCAGAACGCCCTGATGGTGATGATCATGATGATCAAGATGATCTGAATCGTGAAGAGATCGAGAGGCCCAGATCTGATCTGATTGATCTGATATCAATCTAGAGGAGATCAAGGTGATCATCACGATTGGGAGGAAATCGAGCGGCTGAGATCAATTAATCACGATCAAAGACGATCGACGGCCCAGAATCAAAGTGATCACAACCCAACAAACAACAACCACCAAGGCTCAGAGGCTGTCAACGGCGGCCAAGGGACACGACGGTGGTGGCCAGGGGACATGGCGGAGGGGGAGCGGCGACCAGGGGATGCTGCCGTTGGTGGCTACGACGGAGGGGAGACGACGCACAGGGGAAGACGGCTCTGTGCTCTGGCTGGAGGGCATCGCGACTGGGGCTCGCTGGCATTGCTGCAGTCGTCGGAGGGAGAAAGCACAGGTGTGCGGTGCTGTTGCACTTCTGCGTCGGGGAAGCACAGCAAGGGGGACAGGCCGGGGTCGCGATGCTGCTGTTGGGGTCGTGACGACGGGAGGCCGGAGAGGGGAGCCGACACAGGGAGACGAGAGTGCTGGCTGTCGTCGACATCGAGGCAAGGGAGCGGGAGTCGCTCAGGAAGATTGGTTTAGAATAGTAGAGGTGGCTGTGTGTATTTAAGGCTGAACAGTATAGGTAATAGGGTTAGGGTTAGGTTAGGTTTAAATAGTATAGGGTTATAGGGTATGGGTTTAGATGATATAGGATCCAATAAGAGAATGAGTTATGGATTTTGGGTATGAATAATGGTTTTTAGATAAAAAACAAATAATTAAATAAATAAATAAATAGTAGTACAATTGTACAATGAATCAATTAGTATACATTAGGTTAATACCCAAATACTAATAATACAATAGAATATACGGATTCACGAAATAAATAAAATCGGGATTAATTTGGGCTAAAATATAATAAACAGTAATTAATTTAATTAAATCAAAATGTATGCAAATCCATATTGCAATACTCACAAAATATAAATTACGATCTACAGGATTTCTAAAATTAATAAACCAAAAAGTTTAATGATAATAATAACAATAAAAATAATAATAATAATAACAGTAATAATAACGATAATAAAAATAATAGTAAATAAAATAATATATATATATCACGATGGGATTCGAGTTTAACAAATTTATCAAAATAATCCAAATAATATATATTATAAATAGTCGATCATATAGAAATAGATATTAACGTTAAAGTATACAATTATTCGAAATAAATAAAATATACAAGAAATATTTATTTATGAAAACAGGAGTTACAAGCACAGGCTCCCTATGCTGTTCCCTCCCGAATCCAACAACCAACGCACTTCGGTCAGCAGTCGGCACCACCGGTCCCCTCCGCTGCCTACCTTGTGTGCAGGTGTCGATTTGTGTGTGTGTGCGTGAGATCTCAAGATTTTGTTCGTGGTTCGTCTGTTTCGCTCTTTGTTCGTTGAGTTCATTGCCCAGGAATCCGTTCCCGTTATTCTTGCTCTTTGCACCGTTTCCGTCGTAGACTATAAGGCAAGTAACTTGTATTCTTTTTTTTGTGTAATACAAGTATTAAATACCGCCAGTAGTGTAGTTATGTTTTGTAGACAATTCTTACGAAAAACCCCTGTTATATCTTGTATCTATGTGTTGATTTGTCTGTAGTCGTCTCTAGGTACACACACGACATGAAATTTAACTTAGATATTGTTGTTGGAAATCTAGCTACCTAAATATATAGATAAAACTAGACACAAATTATAAAAACCTCGCAAGTGCACGAATCGTTTATAGAATCGTAGTAATAGCAAGGGTCGATCCCACAGAGATTGTAGACCTCAACTTACTAATCAATAAAACTAATAATAAAAATGAAGAAGAGTTATTGTAATATTCTAAAAGAACTAAAAGATTAAAACTAAGATGAGAGGTGTTGAATCACAAATATCTCTTGAATAGTTGGGTTGTTGATCTCCACCAATAGTTAGTAATGCTAAGTTGCCTTCTGAATTTACTTCTAATTACTCATGTTTGTTCACTTCAAGGGCATGGTATCTACTCCTTAAAGTATTGTTTCCCTAGGCCAAGAATTAGGCATGGTATTTACTCTAATTCGTTTCTTTCCGTAAGTATCTAGCATGGTATCTACTAAGTTATACTTAGAGAAAACATAAGAACAGTGGAAACGAACAAACACTTAAAGTTCTAGAAATTGGTATCAGATCTAGATCCTCTAAGTTGATTGAACCAAGAACCCCTAAAGATTCCTTTGTTACAAATTATGAGCACGAGATTCGGTCGTCTCAATATGCTCATATAACAGATTCAGATAAATGATATCCAAACTTGAGCTTCCCAAGTTCTGTACGTCAGTCGACTGGCTCTCACCTCAGTCGACTGCTCTCAGTCTTGAGAACTAGTTTGACTATCATAAACCTATACCAATGCAATTAGATTCAATCAATAAGTAACATAGAAGAGTCCAGAAGAAAATAGCATTACATAGCTACGGTTTCGATCTACCCAACTATGAAATTAGTTCCACATAATAATATCTTTATTGCTTAACAAGTTTGAATACATGATCAACATAAAAGAATAAAGAGAGAAGAAGAAATAAACTAATGGATTCCGGCAATATGGTCGACTGGCTGTCACACAGTCGACTGCCTTCTGGTTGCTGGATCTTCTCTCTCCCTCTTCGATGTTGATGGAGTGATGCTCTCGATGTTGTTCAGGAACTTGGTGATTGAGTCGCTTCCCAGAGATATATCTGATCGTCCCGGATGAAGTCGTGGCCTCCGTTCAAGAGATGGTATCCTGATATTTATAGAGCACGGCTGCGAATTAGGGTTTCCACTTTTTCAGGAAGATCCTTCTTTATTTGATTTGATGATTAATATCTTTCTCTTTTCTCCTTTCCTTCCTTATCTGTTTACCACGTCCACTTGGAAATACCCTGTCTTTAGATTTGATTCTTTGTATAAAATCCTGATCCAAGTAGATCTGAAATTAGATGCAGGTGTATCTTTGAAGATCTTATCTGTTTACTCCGCCGCAGACCAGTCGACTTGTCTTCGAACCAGTCGACTGAGTCGAGACTTCTGAAGATTTTATCTTTGATCAGGCCAGTCGACTGCTCTTGGGAATAAGTCGACTGTTCCTCTGCATTTTTCTGTGTATCATCTTTGAAGTCCTGAATCTGCTTCGTTTTGCTGTTTTACGCTGTTTCCTATGGAAAAGAGAAAATAAGAGTTAAATACCACATATAGAGCTTTTAAATGTCTAATTATATTAAGATTATTGCTCTAAAAAGTGAATAATAATGTGTTCATCAAATACCCCCGCACTTAGCTTTTGCTTGTCCTCAAGCAAACTAGAATTATGCATAGGGAGAATAATAATAACAATAGATTCAACCACCAAGATTTCTTATTATGTGGACATCATAATGAAAAATATAAAACTACAAACAATTTCAGATAAAGTAAAATTAAACAGACCCACTTTCTCTAGTGCAATTGTTCAGTCATAATCCCCAAACTTAATCATATTTGTCATGTGATTAATGTAGTTATAGTATGCATCTACTCAGTCTGTGATTATCCCTTTTCTCTACTACAAATCCAGTAGCAAACTAGAGTTTTTTTTTTGTTTTTTTTTATTTTATTTTTTTATTTTTTTTTATAGTCTCTTCTTTAAAGTTGTCACTTGTCTTTTGACGCGAATGCGAAACATTTGTGATGTATCCACCCGGTTACTCAACAAGTCACAAACATTAAAGTGCTTTGCATACTCATATTTCAAGTTGCCGTTTGACGTAAAGGTAAACATTGGTGATGAATACCCCTAGTTACTAAGCGCTCAAAACATTGGAGTAGACTGACTTTATTCAAATCTATATACATATATTGTATCACTCTATTTACTTAAACTCGATTTAGGACTAGATCTAAAGGGAATAATTATCAGAAAAAGCATCACATTTGTTTATTATGTATAATCGCATGACACACAATTTTGTAGGGAATTGTGAAACTCAACAATCCTAAAGTAAATAAGTATCCTTACTCTTACTTTATAAGAAATTGTTTATTCCTAAAAATTCAAAAAGATTCCAAATATAACTAACTAATACCCCCACACTTAGATGGAACATTGTCCTCAATGTTCGCACACAACATAAGATATAGGCATGTGTTACCATCTAGTAAGGAGAGACTGAAAAATAAAAATAAAAATGAATAATAATGAATAAAATAAAGGGAAAGTGTAAATACTCCCCTGAAAAGTTGGGTTGCCTCCCAATAAGCGCTGTGTTTTCTGTCTTCAGCTAGACATGATGAGTTCATGCAATGTATTGAATGGGTTGAAGATTCACATCTTCCTCGTGTTGCTCTAGACTCATCTCAATGTATGGCTTCGCTCTATGCCCGTTCACCTTGAATGTTTGATTTTGTTCTTCGCTGTGAACTTCCAATGCACCATGTGGAAAGACTTTTGTGACAATATATGGTCCATACCATCTTGACTTGAGCTTGCCTGGAAAGAGTCTTAATCTTGAGTTGTAGATCAATACCTTTTGTCCTTCATAAAACTCCTTCCTTGCTAATTGTTTATCATGGTATAACTTAGTCCTTTCCTTGTATAGCTTGGCATTTTCATATGCATCGTGCCTCAATTCTTCAAGCTCATTTAATTGCAATCTCCTTTTGTCACCTGCCTGTTTCATATCAAAGTTGAACTTTTTGATAGCCCAATAAGCTCTGTGTTCCAACTCTACTGGCAGATGACATGCTTTTCCAAAGACCAAACGGTATGGTGACATGCCAATGGGTGTCTTGAAAGCGGTTCTGTAAGCCCATAAGGCATCGTTCAAGCGTAGCGACCAATCCTACCTCCTTGTGTTGATTGTCTTTTCCAAGATGCTCTTGATCTCTCTGTTGCTAATCTCCACCTGCCCACTGGTTTGAGGATGATATGGAGTTCCCACTCTATGTGTAATCCCATATTTCTTCATCAAAGAAGCAAATGGGTAGTTATTGAAGTGGCTCCCTCCATCACTTATTATTGCTCGTGGTGTACCAAACCTAGTGAAAATGTTCTCCTGCAAAAACTTGACAACAACTTTGTGATCATTAGTTCGTGAGGGGACAGCCTCGACCCATTTAGACACATAATCCACACCAACAAGTATATATAAATAACCAAATGAGTTAGGAAATGGACCCATGAAGTCGATTCCCCAAACATCGAAAAGCTCGATTACTTGTATGTTGTGTATTGGCATTTGGTTTCTAGAAGAGATGTTGCCTGTCCTTTGGCATTTGTCGCAAGTCCTGCAAAAAGAAAAAGCATCTTTGAATACTTTAGGCCAATAAAAACCAGATTGCAATACCTTAAGTGTTGTTCTCTTTGGCCCAAAATGTCCTCCACATGCATATTGGTGGCAATGTTGTAGAATACTCCTTTGTTCCTCGTCTGCCACACATCTTCTTATAATTTGATCAGAGCAAAATTTGAATAAATAAGGATCATCCCAATAATAGTGTTTGCTCAGATCCACCAATCTTTTCCTTTCCTGATGTGTCATACCTGGAGGAAAAACATGAGCAGTTAGAAAATTGACAATATCAGCAAACCAGGGGAGTTGTTCAGAGAGATAAGTCGACTGCCCCGAGAGTGTGAATATTTATTGCAAATAATTGTTCATCTGGGAAATTTTCGTTCAGCGGGGGCACAATTCTCTCCTCCTCCTGAAGTAGTCTGGACATGTGATATGCCACAACATTGTCGCATCCTTTCTTGTCTCTAATCTCAAGATCAAATTCTTGAAGCAACAGCACCCATCTGATCAACCTAGGCTTAGCTTCCTTTTTAGCCAACAAATATCTCAAAGCAGCATGGTCAGTGAAAACAATAACTTTAGAACCAATTAAATATGATCTAAACTTCTCTACAGAAAATATAACAGCCAACATTTCTTTTTCAGTAGTGGAATAATTTAGCTGTGCATCGTTTAGAGTTCGAGAAGCATAGTAAATAACATGGGGTTTCTTATTGATTCTTTGGCCTAAAACAGTGCCCAAAGCGTAATCACTTGCATCACACATGAGCTCGAAAGGATGGCTCCAATCTGGTGCCATGACTATAGGTGCAGAAATGAGAAGATTTTTCAATGTATTAAAAGCATTTGTACATTCTTTTGTCCATATAAACCAACATCCTTAGCTAACAAGTCACAAAGGGGTTTGGAGATTTTTGAAAAGTCTTTTATAAATCGTCTATAAAAACCTGCATGTCCTAGAAAACTCCTAACACCCTTAACTGTAGTGGGAGGGGGTAGCTTTGATATGATGTCAATTTTTGCCTTGTCTACCTCTATTCCCCTTTTGGACACCACATGTCCCAACACAATACCTTGTTGTACCATGAAATGGCACTTTTCCCAATTCAGCACTAAATTGCATTCTTCACATCTTTTAAGCACGAGCTGCAAATGGTTAAGGCATTCATCAAAACAAGATCCAAAAACACTAAAATCATCCATAAATACCTCGATGAACCTCTCCACCATGTCTGAAAATATACTCATCATGCATCTTTGAAATGTAGCTGGAGCATTGCACAATCCAAAGGGCATCCTCCTGTAAGCAAAAGTACCAAAAGGGCATGTAAAAGTGGTCTTTTCTTGATCTTCTGGAGCAATAGCAATTTAATTATAGCCACTATAACCATCTAGAAAACAATAATGACTATATCCTGCTAATCTTTCTAACATTTGATCAATAAAAGGAAGAGGGAAGTGATCTTTCCTGGTTTCATTGTTCAATTTCCTGTAGTCAATGCATACCCTCCATCCTGTGGTTACTCTTGTTGGGATAAGTTCATTCTCTTCATTTGTTACCACTGTAACTCCACTTTTCTTAGGTACTACATGTATAGGACTTACCCATTTGCTATCTGAGATAGGATAGATGATGCCAACATCTAGTAGCTTCAAAATTTCTGCTCTTACCACTTCCTTCATGTTGGGGTTCAGCCTTCTCTGTGCCTCCCTGCTAGGTTTTGCATCGTTCTCAAGGAGTATTCTATGCATGCATTTGGATGGACTTATTCCCTTGATGTCTGCAATGGTCCATCCTATTGCATTTTTGTGTTCTCGCAATACCTTCAGCAACTTATATTCTTCCTGTGCACTCAAGTTCGCAGCAATTATTACTGGTAACGTCTGGTTCTCGCCTAAAAATGCATGTTTCAAATGATCGGGCAGCTGCTTGAGTTCTATGTCTGGACGCTTCTGTACAGTCGACTGGTCCATGTCAGCAGTCGACTTGTTCTGGGTGTCTGGGTTTGGTCGACTGGTTAGAACACCAGTCGACTTACTCTGTTCATCAGTCGCCTGATCTGTAGAAGAACAATTTTTATCAGACACCAATTTTTCAAATAAAGGTGCAGGCTTACCTGAATATGACTGTGGAGTTTCAAGGTGATGTACTGTCTCTGCAATCCTCCAGTCATCGTATTCCTGTTCAACATGAAATAAAGTTAGAGATTGAGTGATTGTGGCTTGAAGTGGTTCAACGCTATGTACCTGAAATGTTTGATCAACAATCTCCTGCACCACATCAATATTATAGCATTCATGATCATCTTGTGGTAATTTCAGTGTATCAAACATTTTAAATTCCACTTTTTCTCCGTTTATCTTCATACTTATAATGCCCTTTTTAACACAAATTTTTATATCAGCTGTACTCATAAAGGGCCTACCTAATATGATCGGTAGAGATGATGACATTGAAGATTCCTCCATATCTAACACAACAAAATCAGCAGGCAAAATAAAATCATTTACCTGAACTAGGACATCTTCTAAAATACCTCTAGGTCTTTTGATGCTGCGATCAGCCAATTGCAAAGTGATGGATGTTGGCTTGAGTTCCCCCAATCCAAGCTTTTCGTAAACAGAATAAGGAAGAAGATTTATGCTTGCTCCCAAGTCTAGCAGTGCCTTTTCAAAGAAGTGCTCACCAACCTTGCAAGGAATGGTAAAACTACCTGGATCCTTCAGTTTAGGTGGTAATTTTCTTAATAAAACAGCACTCACTTCTTCTGTCAAGGCCACATCCTCCTTAACCTGAAATGTTCTTTTGTGAGTACAACAGTCTTTCAAAAATTTGGCATAAGAAGGAATTTGTTTAATAGCATCAAGTAGGGGAATATTAATTTCTACCTTTTTGAGAGTTTCAAAGACGTCAAATAAATGTTGTTCTTTCTTTTTATTGACTAACCTTTAAGGGAATGGAGGTGGAACTGTCCCTACTTTTTCACTTACCTTACTTGAACCCAAAGCTTTTGGTAGTTGTGTTTTTGATTTGTCTGTGCAGTCGACTGGTTTACTGTCTGGCCTGTCTGTGTGTGTTCCCACTTTGTTGTCAATTATCTTACCATTTCTTAAAGTTGTTATTGCTTGGAGTTGTTCTTGACCTCCCGGATTTGGTATGGTTTGTGAAGGGAGTTCTCCTGCCTTTCGTTCTCTTAACTCTTTTGCAATCTGACCAATTTGTGTTTCTAACTTCTGAATTGCTTGCCCTTGTTGGTTGCTTGTTTGATGTTGTTGTTGGAGCAATTGAAGAACGGTGGACTCAAAATCCAACTTCTTCTGCTCTGGAGCTGGTCGATCAATCCCACTTCCCATCTGAAAGTTTCGTGCATGTCCTTGTGCGATTTGATGCCCTTGATTATTTTGATTATTGCTCCATGAGAAGTTTGGATGATTCCTCCATCCTGGGTTATATGTGTTCGAGTATGGATTGTTCTTTGGTGGAAACACTCCTCGACCCACATAATTCGCATGCTCCTGATCTGTGAAAGTAGACATGGGACATGTATCAGTTGTGTGATCTAAATGAGAACAAATTGCACACATTTCATTTGTTTGATTTTTAACTCCACCCATTGTCGACATTGCATTAACAAGCATATCAATTTTCTTATTCATGTTTGCCATTTCCAATTGAATGTTATTACTATTAGAGATTTCGTAAACTCCCTGTTTTTTCGAAGGTCCCCTTCTTGTTGAGAATTGTTGGGAGTTCTCGCTGAGTTCTTCAAAAAGTTCAATGGCTTCTTCTCCACTTTTCCTCATCAAAATTCCATTGCAAGCTGCATCAACAATTGCCTTGTTAGTGTCATTTAAACCTTCATAAAAAGCTTGTACCTGATCATCCTTAGGCAGATTGTGAGTAGGACACTTGAGAAGCTTTCTTTTGAAGTCCTTCCATGCCTCGATGAATAAATCTCCATCCTTTTGTTGGAAGAGTTGAATCTCCCTTTTCAGCTGTTTGGTCTTTTGGGCTGGAAAGAATTCTTTCAAAAATTTCGTTGCCAATTGCTCCCATAAATTAATTGATCCTGGTTCCAAAGAATTATACCACAACTTAGCATTAAGTTTTAAAGAAAAAGGAAACAAGATTAACCTGATTTGTTCAGCGGTAAGCCCTTGGACGCTTTGTGTCCTGCAAAGATCGAAAAAGTCTTGCAAGTGAAGATGAGGCTCTTCATCTGGTTTGCCACTAAAGTGGGGAACCATACTAAGTAAATGAGGAGATAGGTGCATGTTCCCTGTAGCATTAGGTTGAAAAGCAATGCAGGAAGGTTGCTCAATATTCTTAGGAGTGAATTTGTCCTGCATTGGTACTCGATTTTGTATTTCTTCAGCCATTGTTGTCTGTGAAATTTGTCTCTGTGCAGTCGACTGGGTCAGTACAGCAGTCGACTGGTTGGCTGAAAACAGCTTACCTAGTCTGTGCAAAGTTCGTTCTGTTTCTGCGTCAATAGGTAGTAGCTCTGGACGAAGTGATCGTCTACCATGCATTCACCGAAGTCCTGTAACCTAACAGAAAAATTATTAATAAAAGAAAAGAAAAACTAATAAAAATTCTACTGACTTGTAAGTTAAAATACTAAACAATCCCCGGCAGCGGCGCCAAAAACTTGTTGTTGGAAATCTAGCTACCTAAATATATAGATAAAACTAGACACAAATTATAAAAACCTCGCAAGTGCACGAATCGTTTATAGAATCGTAGTAATAGCAAGGGTCGATCCCACAGAGATTGTAGACCTCAACTTACTAATCAATAAAACTAATAATAAAAATGAAGAAGAGTTATTGTAATATTCTAAAAGAACTAAAAGATTAAAACTAAGATGAGAGGTGTTGAATCACAAATATCTCTTGAATAGTTGGGTTGTTGATCTCCACCAATAGTTAGTAATGCTAAGTTGCCTTCTGAATTTACTTCTAATTACTCATGTTTGTTCACTTCAAGGGCATGGTATCTACTCCTTAAAGTATTGTTTCCCTAGGCCAAGAATTAGGCATGGTATTTACTCTAATTCGTTTCTTTCCGTAAGTATCTAGCATGGTATCTACTAAGTTATACTTAGAGAAAACATAAGAACAGTGGAAACGAACAAACACTTAAAGTTCTAGAAATTGGTATCAGATATAGATCCTCTAAGTTGATTGAACCAAGAACCCCTAAAGATTCCTTTGTTACAAATTATGAGCACGAGATTCGGTCGTCTCAATATGCTCATATAACAGATTCAGATAAATGATATCCAAACTTGAGCTTCCCAAGTTCTGTACGTCAGTCGACTGGCTCTCACCTCAGTCGACTGCTCTCAGTCTTGAGAACTAGTTTGACTATCATAAACCTATACCAATGCAATTAGATTCAATCAATAAGTAACATAGAAGAGTCCAGAAGAAAATAGCATTACATAGCTACGGTTTCGATCTACCCAACTATGAAATTAGTTCCACATAATAATATCTTTATTGCTTAACAAGTTTGAATACATGATCAACATAAAAGAATAAAGAGAGAAGAAGAAATAAACTAATGGATTCTGGCAATATGGTCGACTGGCTGTCACACAGTCGACTGCCTTCTGGTTGCTGGATCTTCTCTCTCCCTCTTCGATGTTGATGGAGTGATGCTCTCGATGTTGTTCAGGAACTTGGTGATTGAGTCGCTTCCCAGAGATATATCTGATCGTCCCGGATGAAGTCGTGGCCTCCGTTCAAGAGATGGTATCCTGATATTTATAGAGCACGGCTGCGAATTAGGGTTTCCACTTTTTCAGGAAGATCCTTCTTTATTTGATTTGATGATTAATATCTTTCTCTTTTCTCCTTTCCTTCCTTATCTGTTTACCATGTCCACTTGGAAATACCCTGTCTTTAGATTTGATTCTTTGTATAAAATCCTGATCCAAGTAGATCTGAAATTAGATGCAGGTGTATCTTTGAAGATCTTATCTGTTTACTCCGCCGCAGACCAGTCGACTTGTATTCGAACCAGTCGACTGAGTCGAGACTTCTGAAGATTTTATCTTTGATCAGGCCAGTCGACTGCTCTTGGGAATAAGTCGACTGTTCCTCTGCATTTTTCTGTGTATCATCTTTGAAGTCCTGAATCTGCTTCGTTTTGCTGTTTTACGCTGTTTCCTATGGAAAAGAGAAAATAAGAGTTAAATACCACATATAGAGCTTTTAAATGTCTAATTATATTAAGATTATTGCTCTAAAAAGTGAATAATAATGTGTTCATCAGATATAATTTATTCCTGTTGCATATCTGTATGTTGGTTGTGAACCCTAATATGATGTGAGATCTTGCATGCTTGACGTGTTACTGGTAGTATATCCTATGTAGATATGTTAAATACCCTATACCATGTTGTTTGGATATATAGTGTACCCTATTTCATATTTGGTTATGATTTGGATGTGTTTCATATGACCTAGTTGATTTTATGCATGAAGAATAATTCTGTCCGTGTTGTTACCCCGTTTTTGTTCAGTATTTTAGACCCTATTAAGGTCAGTATATGAAAATTATTTGTGAATATAAATTATAAAGCATTCTGTCTACTTTCCAGAGTTTCTGACAGAACTCAGTTTCGATTTATGAGTTGCAAGTTATTGCTGTTTTACTACAGATGTGTTTAAAATTTCAGATTCTGTTATATATGAATTCTGTATGACTATTTATTTTTCTATTGATGTTAAAGATAATATTTTGATCCAATATTTTGCTGAGTACAAGTAGACCTGATTGAGATTAACCCTTAATTTTTGTAGATTTAGTTGATGACTTTTACAAACTATTCTATATTTGCAAACAACTACTAGACTTGTAGAATTTTCATACTGTTCAGTAAAGAACCTTAATTTCAACTTGATTCTATCTGCTATTTATAAAAACTTTGTGAATGTGAAATGTAGCCTACTGTGTCTATTTTAACACCCTTTTGATAGATCTGGATTTCAATTTATATTTTGTAATCTATTACTATTTTGATACTGCTGTGTTTATGATTTGAGATTTACAAACTTGTTGTATTATGTTATTTTCTGATTTTATTTGACTACTCTATCTATGTTGAAAAATTATGAAACTTTATTTTATGTTACTAAACATACTAGGGAATATCCCAGATTTTTCTTGGAATTAATCAGTTAGTTTTTATGCCGTTTTCCTGTTTATGAATACAAACTTCTGATTTCTGGCTGAACACGTTTTCTGGATACAATTCTGCTTTGAGTCATATTTTTGTGAAATACCATATGACTTATATATATTTGCTGGAATCGGCCAAGGGTCTATTTTCCATATTTTTTGATGGATCCAAATTTGCGCATTTTTAGCAATAGGAATTCCTGATTTAGTGCAGTACTGTCTTGCTGTCCTAAACTAGAATTTTCGTTGTTCTATCCTTTTATGAGTTGTCTTTCATCTGTGCATGTTTAACTTTCAATCTGAACCTGTTACCTGTTTATACCATGTTACTCTTGCTCTGTTTTGTGATACATACATGCATATCTGATAATAATAACAAAATAACCATGCCGGGGTTAAGGGAAAGATCTAGAGTGGATTATATAGAAATGTGTACTTAGAAGGGGACCCATGTTTCCCACATGATTATCTGTTATCTGTTATGTGTTCATGACTACATGATACACAATTCTGTTATCTGATTACCTGACTGCATACTTCCCTATCGGAAGGTGTACTCAGAAGAGAACCCGTAGGTTCTATCTGTCTGTCTGTATCTGCTATCTGTTTGTCTGATACCTGAGTACACGGCCCTGTACTGCCCACTGAAATATAAACGTAATTTATTTGAATATAGCAACCATGTGGTAAAAGTTGGGATGCATGAAGTGTTACCTATATAGAAGTAAAAATACAAGACCTGTAATAACATGACATATGTTATTGTTACCTGTACCTGTTATCAGACATCTGTTATCTGTTACCTATACCTGTTATATGACATCTGTTATCTGTTTAACTGAATCTGTTATCTGACATCTGTTACCTATATATCTGTTTGCATACCATCTGACACTTGACATCTGTTATATATCACCTGTACCTGTTAGCATACCATGTTACTTGATTCTGTTTTCTGATTCATGTTAAATATTCTGTTTTGCTTTGTCATATCTATTTCATGCTATGTTTGTTTCTACTGTTATTCTATATTTGTTTATTTTTTCCGTACTTGTGCCCGCACTACAAGCAGCTCGTAACTTGCATTGATGGGAGTTTTGTTTTCTTTCTCCTCTTCCTGTAATTTATTAAATTGCAGATCATGGAGATCAGCTGTCCGATGGAGTCGGTGATCTGAGATTTTAGATGCTGGGGTTTTTGATATTATTATTTCCTGTTGTTTATTTGAATAATTGTATCTGTTAGTTGGATTATTTTGTATTGGGCAATGTGACCCAGAATTATTGACTCGTTCAGATCTGGTTTATTTGAGATTATTAAAATTTGTTTCAAGTAAATTCTGTTGGTATATTGATTTGTTTATGCATGCGTGGATGACTTCTCTTGATTCTTACTCGGATTATTCCGGTGAAATATTGTAAAGATCTTGACAGCTATGGATGATGAAAATCATTCACTGGACTTAGTCACGTATCCGTATTCCGTATTTTCTTTTTTGGGAAGCAGGGCGTGACAAGGTTTTTAATGGTATCAGAGCCCAGGTTTGGCTAATGTATTAGGTTGACTAATATATTAGACAAGCTTGGCTCGATCTGGGATCGACACAACAGTACACAGACCATGCATATATGAATGAATTATAATCAACTTTGATTTAGATACTGATTGTTTTTGATCTTGTGTAGATCATGGCTCGCAGAGGTTCTACTTCTCGTCCCTAGGAAGATCAGCCTAAGCTTGAGGCCATTACCAATGTGTTGGAACGGTTGATCAATATGCAGCAAACCACAATGACCTTGTGATGGCTGCTTTGGAAGCTGCCCGGGTTTCGCCTCCTGCTGTGCCTATGCAGGCAACTCTCCCTCCTCGTCCGGGTATAGCCACAGATTTCATGAGGCTGCATCCTGACAGATTCTCTGGTACTGAGATGCCTTTGGAGGGCGAACAGCGGTTGATTCGAACTGAGCAGTTGCTGTTGGCAGAAAGAGTTGCCGATGCTTATAGAGTGGATGTGGTAGCCATCCAGCTAGTGGATCTGGCCCACATTTGGTGGAGGTCCAAGTCCGAAAGGCTCGAACGACCGATTATTTAGGCCACGTTCACTAGGAGCTTCTTGGAGAAGTTCTTTCCTAGCAGCATTCGAGTTGAAATGGAGCAGTAGTTCCTGGCCCTGAAATAGGTTGGTCGTATTCTATTTTGGAATTTTGTTACATATTGTCCATGCAATGTTGTAACATGAGACTTTCTTGAAACAGGGCTCCAGGTCTGTGGATGAGTATGCAGCGGAATTTACCAGACTTAGCGGCTTCGCAGCTGTTCTTGTGGCAAACGAAGAGGACAGGGCTTGTAGATTCACACTGGGACTTGAGCGAGAGATTTGGGAGTAGCTCGTCTCTCTTCGCTTGCGTACTTATAATAAGGCTCTTGAGGCAGCTCGGGCTCAGGAGCAGGCTCGTGGCAGGTTGACCCCTCCCCAGCGGATTGTTCCGCACTCTATGGCTTCTAGGCTTTCTGGTGGGCCGATTCGGAGGCCTGTCCCAGCCCATCCTGTCAGGGCAGATCTTTACTCTTCTGCTGTTTCTCAGGGTGCTAGTTTCTGCGACTTCTGCCAGTTGGCTGGGCATGATCGCAGGAACTGTTGGCGCGCCAACCGCCGATGCTTCAGATGTGGCGCTACTGACCATTCTGTGTGGGATTGCCCGCAGCAGCAGCAGATGACTCTTCCAGCCGGGGGTCCAGTTCAGCAGGTAGTCCCAGCTCGTGGGCTAGTCAGACCACCACTTCTCCCGCAGTGCCAGATTGTTGGTCAGAGGACCGCTGCCCCCAGGAGAGGTCAGACTTTCAACCTGACTGCTGCAGATGCTGATTTAGCAGAGGGTGTTGTTGCAGGTATATTTTGCTTTTGTTGCTTGTTGTTTTGTTGTTTCTCTTTTGCTTCTTTTCATTTGTCTTATATTATTCTTTCATATTATCTTTCCACATTGTGTTTTCCTCACCCCTGATCATCAATCCCTTTCCTCTTGCTTTTGATTCTATCTTAGGTGTTGTCCTTGTTTACTCTTTCCCTGCTCATATTCTTTTTGGTTCCGGGACAACCCATTCCTTCGTCTCTTTCCGCTTCGTGGCTCGCCATCGGTTGGAGTGCAGCATTATGTCGGAGGCTTGGAACATTGTGATAGGTGGCGGTATTGTCATTTGTTCTCGGGAGTGCAGACAGAGTCCTGTGGTTATTGACGGTGCAGATTTCAAGGCTGACCTGATTGTAATTAGGAATTCAGGGTTCGACATTATACTCGGTATAAATTGGTTGGGTGAATCCCATGTCATTATTGATTGCCATGCCAAGAAAGTTGTATTCCGAATCCCAGGTCGCACAGAGTTTGAGTTCCATGCCGGGGAGATGCCCCTTGGGCTAGCTGAGACTGTAGTTGATCAGGAGGTTTGTGCGATGAAATTGCATTCAGGCTATGAGGCTGTGCCTCTAGTAGTATAGGATTTCCTGGATGTTTTTCCAGAGGAGTTGTCTGGCATACCCCTTGATAGGGATGTGGAGTTTGGTATTGAAGTTCAGCCTCATACGACGCCGATATCGAAGAGTCCCTACAGGATGGCACCGATTGAGTTAGTAGAGCTTAATGTGCAGATTCAGGAGTTGCTCGATTTAGGGTTCATCAGACCCAGTGTTTCGCCTTGGGGTGCTACAGTCCTTTTTGTCAACATAAAGGATGGTAGTCGTCGACTATGCATTGATTATCGGAAACTGAACAGTATTACTGTGAAGAACCGGTATCCGCTGCCCAAGATCGATGACTTATTTGACCAGTTGGGTGGAGCAGCTATTTTCTCAAAGTTGGATCTTCTTTCCGGGTATCATCAGGTCAAAGTGAAGGCGACTGATGTACAGAAGACTGCATTCAAGACCAGATATGGGCACTATGAGTATCTTGTGATGCCGTTCGGGGTCATGAACGCGTCTGCTGTATTCATGAGTCTTATGAACATGGTCTTTTCCCAGTTCCTGGATAGACTTGGGGTGGTCTTCCTTGATGACATTCTGGTGTATTCTCGGAATCGGGAGGATCATGCTAAGCATTTTAGGTTGGTTCTATAGTCCTTGAGAGTGAATCAGCTCTATGGAAAACTCTGCAAGTGTGAGTTTTGGCTCGACAGAGTTACCTTTTTGGGGCACATTATCTCAGGCGATGGTATTGCAGTTGATCCGTCCAAGGTTGAGGCTGTGAAGGATTGGCCAGTTCCCAAGTCAGTTTCAGAGGTGAGGAGTTTCCTTGGTCTAGCTGGCTATTATCAGAAATTTGCCCCAGATTTTTCGAAGATAGCAGGACCATTTACTAAGCTGACTGGGAAGGATCAGAAGTTTTGTTGGTCTGAGGCTTGTAGTGAGGCTTTTGCTGAGTTGAAGAGTAGGTTGACATCAGCACCAGTGTTGACAATTCCAGATGGTTCAAGCAAATTTGTAGTTCACTGTGATGCTTTGGGCAAGGGTCTTGGAGAAGTTTTGATGCAGAAGGGCTGAGTCATTGCTTATGCATGAGGCAGTTGAGGCCGCATGAGAAGAACTATCCGACTCATGACTTGGAGTTAGCGGCAGGGATCTTCACTTTGAAGCTGTGGAGACATTATTTACTTAGGGACTGAGTGGAGATCTTTACAGACCACAAAAGTCTCGAGTACGTCTTCACCCAGAAGGAGTTGAACATGAGGCAAAGGCGTTGGTTGGAACTTATGGCCGATTATGACATCAGTTTGCAATACCATCATGGAGAGTGAACTTGGTGCTAGATGCTTTCAGCATGAGACCGATAGCTATGTTCCTGACTCAGCAGAGAGATTTGGTTGAGCAGATGTGGAGGTTGGAGTTGGATGTGTTGTTCCCGAGTTCTAATCGGAGTTGTTTGGTGCTTCAGCTTCAGTCGTCTCTTATTGATCAGATCAAAGAGGCTCAGGATGGTGATGAGCAGTTGCAGGGTTTCAGAGCAGAGGTTGAATCTGGTTCCAGAACGGATATGGTTATTCACACTGATAGATCGCTTCATTTTGGGTCAAGGTTGTGTGTCCCGAAGGGTGAATTTCATCAGAGGTTGCTTGAGGAAGCCTACCAGTCATCGTATTCTGTTCATCCTGGATGTACTAAGATGTATCGGGACTTGAAGCTTCATTTTTGGTGGCACGGTATGAAGATGGCTGTGGCATGGTTTGTATCTCAGTGTTTGATCTGCCAGCAGGTGAAGGCAGAGCATCAGAGAACCGCCAGACTTCTTCAACCGCTTTCCATTTCGGAGTGGAAGTGGGAACATATCACTATGGATTTTGTGACTGCTTTGCCTAGGAGTCCTAAGGGTCATAATGCCATTTGGGTGATTGTCGACCGACTGATGAAGAGTGCTCACTTCATTCCCTTTCGAGTCGGACAATCTACTGAGAGCCTAGATGAGAAGTACATGCAAGAGATCGTCAGACTTCTTGGGGTTCCAGTTAGTATTGTATCCAACTGGGAAACGAGATTCAGATCTCAGTTCTAGGAGAGTCTTCAGAGTAGTTTGGGGAGTAAATTGAAGTACAGTACAAGTTTTTATCCCCAGACTGATGCACAGTCAGAGAGGACCATCCAGACTCTAGAGGACATGTTGAGGTCCTGTATGCTGCAGTTCTGTGGATCATGGGCAGACCATTTGCATCTCGTACAGTTCTCGTACAATAACAGCTTTTAGGCCAGTCTTAAAGTTGCACTGTTCGAGGCACTGGGCGGAAGTGCAGATCACCAGTGTGCTGGTATGACATTGGTGAGAGGAAGTTTTTGGGTCCAGAGTTGATCACCAGGACAGTTGATGTGGTGACTCAGATCAGGAAGCACTTGTAAGCAGCTCAGGATAGGCAGAGGCGATGGTCTGATGTCCATCGGAGAGCTTTGGAGTTTGAGGTTGGTGATCATGTTTTCCTAAAGATATCACCTTGGCGAGGTGTCATTCGGTTTGGTGGTGGGGGCAATCTCAGCCCAAGGTTTATTGGATCGTTCGACATTGTGGAATGAGTAGGCAAGGTGGCCTATCGTCTTGCATTGCTGCCAGCTTTATCAGGAGTGCACGATGTTTTCCATGTCTCACAACTCAGAAGATATATTCGAGATGAGAGCCACGTGATAGACTATTCTGAGTTTACCGTTCGACCAGATTTGACTTGTGAGATTCCGGCAGTTGCTAATTTGGAATGGCGGGAGAAAGTGCTTAAGAACAAGGTTATCAAGCTGGCTCGAGTTTCTTGGAATCCTCACTCGCCGAGTGAGTCGACTTGGGAGTTGGATGGGGAGATTCAGCAGAAGTTTTCTCATTTGTTTGTGTCGTTTTGTTGTGTTCTTTCTTTTCGGGGTTACCCTATATACTTCTTGTTTGAATTTCGAGGACGAAATTCTTCTTGTTAGGTGAGTAGGATTTGTAACCCCTGTTTTCCATTTTCTGTATTTCTGAATGTATTTTTCTTTTATTCGTCTTGTATCTGTTTTGAACCGTATATTTGATTGCCTTTATCTATATATTCATCTATTTTTTATTTTTGTCTTTTATTCGATCTTCTTGATTTAATTGTTCATGTCCTATTTTATCTGTTTATTTTGTTGCATCTCTTTTTTTTATCACCCTACAATTCTATGTGGATCTTCCAAATTAATCCTATTCAATCCTAATTTTTTTAAAAACCCTATTGGATCCCATCTAATTTAACCCATTAACCCATTTAATCCCTAACCCGTCACCCCTTCCTTCTAAACCCTAATATCTGTATGCATATATATATCCACCCTGAGTTTACCCTGTTCATCCCTCAAACCTAGCCACTCTAACCTTCCCCTCCTGTCACCTCCCGAACTCCCCTAACCCATCTCCTTGCCACCCTGTGCTCAACCTCGACCACTCGGCGTTTCCCTTGTGCACCTCCAGCAGCCCCGGCACACCCTCCCTGCATCACGACAGCATCCCGATCCTCTTCCTCCCTGTCGCGATCTCCCTCGGTGCCACCCTACACCACAGCACACCGACGTCCCTGTGTGCTCCTCCTACGATGACTGACAGCAACCCTCTTCTGTCTCCTCTCCCGACATTGACTAGCAGCAGCTACACAGTCTCCCTGTGTTGTTCCCTCCCAAAGCCAACAGCCGACGCACTCCGGTCAGCAGCCAGCACCGCCTGTCACGCCCCGCTTCCCAAAAAGGAAATACGGAATACAGATACGTGACTAAGCCCAGCGAATGATTTTCATCATCCATAAGCTGTTCACAATATAATTCCAAATAAATCAGATCTGAATAAGTCAATATCCTGTGTCACATTGCCCAAATACAAAATAAATCCAAGTATCAAAAAATACAATTGTTCAAATAGGCAACAGAAATAATAATAATAACTCCAGCACTAATATTGCATATCACCAACACCATCTGGTACCTGTTCTCCAAAATCTGCAATTTAACAATTGCAGGAATAGGAAAAAAGAAAACAAACTCCCGTCAATGCAAGTTACGGACCGCTTGTAGTGCAGGATACAAGTACATGGGATAAATAACAAATATAAAGTAATAGCAGAACAAACAGATATAGCATGGTATAGTCATAACAAAACCAACATTAAGGTCTAACATTAATCAGTAAGATAGAATCAACTAGCATGGTATGCTAACAGTACAAATACATGTCTCAAGTACAGTGTCATATGGCAACTAATAGTGTCCAGTAACAGTATCAGATAACATCATCGAAGCAGTATGTTCAGTATATCAGTGTAACAGTATAACAGTATAACAGGATTAGTCAGTAATAATATATCAGTGTCATGTTCTTATAGTCTTATGTTATTACTAACTAGGTAGCACTTTATGTATCATCCTTTTATCAGATGGTTGCTACATTCAAACAGTTTTGCTTTAAATTTCGTAGGGGATCATATAGGGCAGTGTACTTATGTATCAGTAACAGTAACAGTAGCAGTAACAGTCAGAACCTAGTGGTCCTCCTCCTAGTACACCTTCCTATAGGGAAGTGTGCAGTCAGGTAATCAGTAACAATAACAGTAACAGTCAGAACCTAGTGGCCCTCCTCCGGGTACACCTTCCTATAGGGAAGTGTGCAGTCAGGTAATCAGTAATAGTAATCAGACAGTCAGAACCTATTGGTCCTCCTCCGAGAACACATTTCTATAATTTCCCACTACTAGATCTTTTCCTTAAACCCCGGCTTGGTTATTTATTATTATTATTAGACAAGCATCTATGTGTCATAAAAAGGTCAAGAATAACATGGTATAAACATGTAACAGGTTCAGGGTGACAGATAAACATGTACAGATGATAAACAGTCATATAAAAGAGTGAAACAGTGTAAGTTCTAATTCAGGACAGCAAGACAGTATGGTACTAAAATAGCGATTCCCGTTACCACAATTATCAAAACCTGAATACCTCAAAGAATCTGAAAAATAGATTTCCAACTAAATCCAGCGAATACATATAAGCCATATAGTGTTTTAGAAAAACATAACTCAAAACTGATTTGAAACCAGGAAATACGTTCAGCCAGAAATCAGTAAATCAAATTCTCAGTCAGGAAAACAGCATCAAATCACCTCAAATAAATCCAGAAAAAATATGGAGTATTCCTCTATAGGACTAGTATCGAAATATAAAGTTTCATAATATTCCAGTAAGTTTAGTTTAGCCAATAAAAATCAGAAAACATCAAGAAACGATAGTTTGGCAAATCTGGAATTCCTAACACTGCTGTACGAAAACTGTAATATCTCGCAAACCGTGAAACAAAATCCAAATCCGCCAAAGGGAGATGAAAATAGAAAAAATAAGCTAGCTTTCATAATTCATAATTATTTTTCATACAGGAAAATGAATTATGGTGAAAATACAAATCTTTACAGAACAGCGAGCAAAATCCAGCAAGTATAGTTTTTATTTGAAAGCATGAAACGGCATATAAATCTTACCAATTAAATCCACCAAAATTCTGGGTAATCCCTAATCAAGTATAGAAATACTGTGCAAAATTTCAGATCAAAATAATATGCTTAGCATTAGTATCAAAATAGTTTAGTCATCAAAATCATCAAGAAACGAAATCTAGAAAAGAAATACACCTATGTAGTAAAACAATCATATCTCACACATACGAAAACGAAATCAATCAAGGTCAGAGAGTTTGGAAAGAAGACGTATTTCTCTAAAAATCATGTTTAATACTGAAGTTAAAATACTGACCTTAATATGGTCTAAAATAGTAATCAAAACTGATAACTGAAAAAATACAGATTTTTCTCTTAACAACAAATCAACATACAACATACGAAACTCGTCCCAAACACAACCAAACATGTTATAGAGTCTACTAAATGTCCAAACATCATGAAATAGGATATATAGCATGTCCACAACAAGTATATCACATGGATCCAAACAAACACATGATTTCTCATAATTATCCCACAAATATAATCACATCAAGAACGGTCAAAACCTAATTTGTTTCATATCAAATTTGTGTCATGAGGCAACTATGGTCAATAGCACTATAGAGACGATACTCATCAAAAATACATCACACACGAGTTGTCTCTAGAACCCAACTACATTACAAGAGGAATTTAGTACTTGTATTTGCAAAAGAATTTAATACAAGTTATTTGCCTTAGAGACGACGGGAACGAAGCAAAAAGCATGAATAACGGGAAAGGATTCCCGGGCACGAACAAAAACACAACAAATGGATCACGAACCAATCACGAACACACGATCACGAACAAGATGAAGACGATCGAGATCACGAACACAATCGGATGGCTGAGATCGAAGATCAAGATCAAAATAATCGGATATGATCGGACGGTCAGATTTCCTTGATGATGAAGATAATGATGAAGATCAAGATCGATCGATCGAACGGTTGCGATCAAAGGAAGTTGATGATCATCATGATCGAGACGATCCAGGATAGATCGGAGCGCTAGGATCTAATCGGATGGTCAAGAGGAGATCAATGGCCCACATCCAATCAAGCATGATGATCAAGATCCAACGGAGGGCCAAGATCACCCCGATGGTGATGATCAAGATCAAATCAACGGACGGCTAGGAATCAATCAATCAAGATGATCATGATCGCGATGAAATGAACGACTCACATCCATCATGATCAACAGCACCGGCTTCAGCGACGGTGAGCGGTGGGACTGGCTGAACGGTACGATGGGGGTCTATGCTGCTGCAGTCATGGCTGGCTGGAGGCAGCCAGTGGGTGGAGGAGCTGCTCTAGCAATGCAGGAGGCGGCCAGTGGGTGCAGTCACTGTGGTCACGACAGGGGGAAGGTCTGTCGACGTCGAGGAGGGGCGCGATGCTAAGGAGGACGAGCAGGAGGACGGAGGTGATCACAGGGTCAGGTCTGGTTGTGGGAGGATGTTGCAGTCTACCGCAGGGGAGTCGCGACTGGCTTCGTTGCTGTCGTGGCGGTGGCTGCAGCATCGCGATGGAGCATAAGGGAGGTGCAAGGCGGAGATAGGGAGGAGACGGGGAAGGCTTGGAGGTGCTAGGGAAGAGCCAGGGAGACGGGGATTGCACCGAGGATATGGGTAGAGGAAGAGGATGCGGCTAAGAGCGGAGGGAAGTCAGGAGCAGGGATTGGTTTCACGGAGGTGATGGGAGAGAGGAAGACGAAAAGAAAATAGGGGGGGCTGTAGGGTTTAGGGTATTTTGAAGATGAACAGGTGGGGGGTTAAAATATATAGGGTATAGTTTTAGGGTGGGTTTTGGGTAAGGTTAGGTGCTGATGGGTTTGGGTACTGATTGAAGGTTAGGATAGTTATTGGGTTTGGGTTTATTGGGGTAATGGGTTTTAAAGAAAATCCAATAAGAAAATTAAATAACCAATAAAACATAATTTATAAAATAATGTAATTTACATTACAATAGACTTTATTCAAAATATCTACAAATATAATTTATAAAATAGAACTAGGTTTTTAATAACCAATCAAAGTAATAACCATAATAAAAATGATAATAAAAATAATAGTAAAATACTGAATAATAATAATAACAATAACAATAATAATCATAAACATAAACATAATAATACTAATAATACCCGAAAACAAATAAAATTATTGACAGATTTTAATAGAAGATCCAATAATACATTTTGACAAAAGAATTTGAAAACCAAAAAAATTATTTGCAAAAGTTTTAAATAAAGAAAATACGCAAAAATACATTTTTGGAAATACAGTGGTCACACAGTCGGTCCCCTCCGCTGCCTTCCATGTGTGCGGGTGTCAGTTTGTGTGTGTGTGAGTGTGATCTCGAGATTTTGTTCGTGGTTCATGTGTTTCGCTCGTTGTTCGTTGAGTTCTTTGCCCGGGAATCTATTCCCATTATTCTTGCTCTTTGCACCGTTTTCGTCGTGGACTATAAAGCAAGTAACTTGTATTCTTTTTGTTGTGTAATACAAGTATTAAATACTGCCTGTAGTGTAGTTGTGTTCTAGAAACAATTCTTGTGCAAAATCCCTGTTATATCTTGTCTTTATGTGTTGATTTGCCTGTAGCCATCTCTAGGTACACACATGACATGAAGTTTAACTTAGATCTAATTTATCCATGTTGCATATTTGTATGTTGGTTGTGAACCCTAATATGATGTGAGAATCTTGCATGCTTGACGTGTTACTGGTAATATATCCTATGTAGATCTGTTAAATACCTTATACCATGTTGTTTGGACATCTAGTATACCCTATTTCATGTTTGGTTATGATTTGGATGTGTTTCATATGACCTAGTTGATTTTATGCATGAAGAATAATTCTATCCTTGTTGTTACCCCATTTTTTTAGTATTTTAGACCCTATTAAGGTCAGTATGTGAAAATTATTTGTGAATATGAATTATAGAGCATTCTGTCTAATTTCCAGAATTTCTGACAGATCTCAGTTTCGATTCATGAGTTTCAAGTTATTGTTGTTTTACTACAGATGTGTTTAAAATTCCAGATTCTGTTCTATATGAATTCTGTATGACTATTTATTTTTCTACTGATGTTAAAGACAATATTTTGATCCAATATTTTACTGAGTACAACTAGAGCTGATTAGGATTAACCCTTAATTTTTGTGGATTTACTTGATGAATTTACAAATTATTCTATATTTGCAAACAACTACTATATTTGCAGAATTTTCATACTGTTCAGTAAAGAACCTTAATTTCAACCTTATTCTATCTGCTGTTTATAAAAACTTTGTAAATATGAAATGTAGCCTATAGTATCTATTTTATTACCCTTTTGATGGAGCTGGATTTCGATTTATATTTTGTAATCTATTGCTGTTTTGGTACTGCTGTGTTTATGATTTGAGATTTACAAACTTGTTGTATTATGTTGTTTTCTAATTTTATTTGACTACTCTATCTATGTTGGAAAATTAAGAAACTTTATTTTCTGTTACTAAACATACTAGGGAATACCTTAGGTTTTTCTTGGATTTAATCAGTAAGTTTTTATGCCATTTTCTTGTTTATACAAATTTCTGATTTCTGGCTGAACACGTTTTCTGGATACAATTCTTTTTTGAGTCATGTTTTTTGTGAAATACCATATGACTTATATATATTTGCTGGATTCGGCCGAGAGTCTATTTTCCAGATATTTTGACGGATCCAGATTTGCACATTTGTAACAACGAAAATTCCAGATTTAGTGCAGTACTGTCTTGCTGTCCTAAACTAGAATTTTCGTTGTTCTATCCTTTTATGAGTTGTCTTTCATCTGTGCATATTTAACTTTCAATCTGAACCTGTTACCTGTTTATACCATGTTATTCTTGCTCTGTTTTGTGATACATACATGCATATCTGATAATAATAACAAAATAACCAAGCCGGGGTTAAGGGAAAGATCTAGAGTGGATAATATAGAAATGTGTACTTGGAAGGGGACCCATGTTTCCCACATGATTATCTGTTATCTGTTACGTGTTCATGACTACATGATACATGATTCTGTTATCTGATTACCTGACTGCATACTTCCTTATAGGAAGGTGTACTCAGAAGAGAACCCGTAGGTTCTATCTGTCTGTCTGTATCTGCTATCTGTTTGTCTAATACCTAAGTATACGGCCCTGTACAGTCCACTACGAAATCTAAATGTAATTTGTTTGAATGTAGCAACCATGTGGTAAAAGTTGGGACGCATGAAGTGCTACCTAGATAGAAATAAATACAAGACCTGTAATAACATGACATCTGTTATCTGTTACCTGTACCTGTTATCTGACACCTGTTATCTGTTACCTGTACCTGTTATATGACATTTGTTATCTGTTTACCTCTTTCTGTTATCTGACATCTGTTACCTGTATATCTGTATCCATACCATCTGACACTTGACATCTGTTACATATCACCTGTACCTGTTAGCATACCATGTTACTTGATTCTGTTTCTTGATTCATGTTAGACATTTTGTTTTTCTCTGTCATATCTATTCCATGCTATGTTTGTTTCTACTATTATTCTATATTTGTTTATTTTTCCTGTACTTGTGCCTGCACTACAAGCGGCCCGTAACTTGCATTGACAGGAGTTATATTTTCTTTTTCCTCTTCGTGCAATTTATTAAATTGCAGATCATGGAGATCAGCTGTCTGATGGAGTAAGTGATCTGAGATTTTAGATGCTGGAGTTTTTTGCTATTATTATTTCCTGTTGCTTATTTGAATAATTGTATCTGTTACTTGGATTATTTTCTATTTGGCAATGTGACTTGGAGTTATTGACTCGTTTAGATCTGGTTTATTTAAGATTATTAAAATTTGTTTCAAGTAAATTCTGTTGGTATATTGATTTGTTTATGCATGCGTGGTTGACTTCTCTTGCTTCCTACTCTGATTATTCCGATTAAATGTTGTAAAGATCCTGACATTTTATGGATGATGAAAATCATTCGCTGGACTTAGTCACGTATCTGTATTTCGTATTTTCTTTTTGGGAAGCGGGGTGTGACAGATAGAATTAACTCCACTACCCAAATAACGACCCATGATCACACCCCACTCTTTCCACTCTTCCACTCCTCTCAAATTGGCTGGCCTTGACTTGTTTGTACATGCACAAATGCACGTGCACATGTACTGCACATGCACACTCTCATTCATTTTATATTTTGTTAATTTTTGTAGCTACTAGTTTGTTACAAGACATGTGTAAAAGTGTGCACAATTTAAATGTAGGTTCTCTTAGTGGGTTTCTCATTGTTGGCTTGGTTTATTTATTTATTTTATTTATTTCAATGAGCTTAGAGTCATCTATTAGGCCTATGTGTTCTAATTAAGAAAAGACAACTAAATGAGATAAAATAAATAAAAGGGTACTTATGCATACTTAGAAAAAAAATTTAGAATGAAAATGAGATGAAATTGCACGTGCGTTGCATGCGCAAAAATAAAATAATGCATTTTTATTTTAAAAATTAATATGGGATGTTACAACATTCCATCCTTACAATAGTTCCGTCCTCGGAACTACACTTATGAGTGAGAGAAAGGAAAGAAAATTTTACAAATTTTAATTGAAAAGCTCAGGGTGATCTCTCATCATCCTCTCCTCTGATTTCCAAGTGGCTTCCTCAACTAGATGGTTCCTCCAGACGACTTTGATGATAGGTATAGTCTTATTTCTCAAAGACTTTCTCCCGACGATCCACAATCTCCACTGGATGCACAGTGTAGCTCAAATCCAAATGCAGACTTTCTAGCAGTTCGGGCAAATGATGACTCGGATCCGGAATATAGCCTCGTAACATAAACACACGGAAGACGTTGTGTACTTGGGCCAACTCTTCCGGTAGTTCTAACCGATAAGCTATCTTCCCAATTCTTTTCAATATCTTATAAGGACCTATGTACCTTGGGGCTAACTTCCCTCCTCTTCCAAACCGAATCACTCCCATGGTGGGAGACACCTTCACAAAGACAAAATCACCTTCCTCAAACTCCAGATCTCTCCTCTGGTTGTTAGCATAACTTTTCTGCCTCCTTTGCGCATCAACTAACCTCTTCCTGATTAACTCGATCTTTTATGAGGTCTGTTGCACAATATGCGGCCCATACATCTGTCGTTCCCCCACTTCATACCAACACACCGGTGTTCTGCACTTCCTTCCATACAGAACCTCATATGGTGCCATACCGATACTTGCCTGAAAAATGTTGTTGTAGGAAATTCCACTAGAGCCAAATGCCTCTCCCAACTGCCGCCAAAGTCCAACACACGACACTGTATCATATTCTCCAGTACCCGGTTGACTCTCTCAATCTGCTCATCAGTCTGAGGATGGAAGGCAGTACTGAAATCAGTCTACGTCCCCAAAGCAGCATGAAGACTTTTCCAGAAATGCAAAGTGAAACACGCATCTCGATCGGATACAATTGACAAAGGAACTCTATGTAGCCTCACGATCTCCCTGACATACAACTCGGTTAACTTCTCCATAGACCAAGTAAGCTTCATCGCCAAAAAGTGAGCCAATTTGGTGAGTCGGTCCACTATCACCCAAATTGCATCGTTGCCTTTGGAACTCCTGGGCAAACCTGTGATGAAGTCCATGCTGATATTATCCCACTTCCACTTCGGAATGGGCAATGGCTGCAACAAACGTCAAGGTTTCTGATTTTCGGCTTTGACCTGCTGACGGACTACACATCTGGCGACGAACTAAGCCACATCCCGCTTCATCCCTGGCCACCAGAAGCACTGCTTGATGTCCTTGTACATCTTGGTACTTCCTAGATGTATGGATAATAAAGTGGCATGTGCTTCTTGTAGAATACTTTCCTTCAATTCTGATTGATTTGGCACACACAACCGCTCTCCAAACCATAATACTTCATCTTTCACCTAGAATTCTATTAACTTGCCGATGCCAACCTGCTCTCTCATCTCCTGAATCTCTGGATCGATCTTCTGACTGTCAATAATTCTTTCCCTTAATGTGGGTTGAATTCTTAACTAGGCTAAGAACACCCCCAATCCTTGCAGCACCACCACAATTTCTGTTGATCAATTTCTTCTGCCAACTTCTCCTGAGTTGTGATCAAACGAGCCAAACTACTCTTCCGACTGAGCGCATTAACCACCCCATTGGCCTTGCCCGGATGATACTTTATTTCGGGTCGGATATCCTCCAACACTTCCAACCATCTCCGCTGCCTCAGATTCAAGTCCTTTTGCTGGTAGATGTACTTCAGGATCTCATGATCCGTGTACATGTTAACTTTTTCTCCGTACACGTAGTGCCTCTACTGCTTTAGTGCAAAGATGATCACCGCCAACTCCAGATCATGGGTCGGGTAATTCTTTTCATGCTGTCTCAGCTGTCTAGACCCATAAGCTATTACCTTTCCCTCCTGCATTAGCACACAACCCAATCCGCGATGGGAAGCATCGCTATAGACATCATAGTCAACTCCTGCTCTTGGCAAAGCCAGAATTGGAGCGGTAGTCAACCTCTCCTTCAACTCCTGAAAGCTAGCCACGCACTGTTCCGACCATTTGAAACTCACGTTCTTCCTTGTAAGCCCCGTGAGTGGCACAACTATCTGGGCGTAGCCCTGAATGAACCTTCTGTAGTAGCCTGTTAAACCCAGGAAGCTTTTGATTTCTTTCACTGTAGTCGGTCTTGGCCAATCTCTTATTGCCTCAATCTTTTATGGGTCAGAAGTCACTCCCTCCTTAGAAAGGATGTGACCCAGGAAGGCGACTTCGATTTTTTAAGAAGTCACACTTAGACAACTTGGCATACAGCTTCTGCTCCTGCAACTTCTGCAGTACCTCTGCTAGGTGCCTGGCATGCTCTTCTTCTGTTTTGGAGTAGACCAATATATCTTCGATGAACACAACGATGAAAGAATCGATGAACGGCCATGGGACCCTGTTCATCATGTCCATGAAAATAGCATGTGCATTGGTTACTTCAAACGGCATCACTAGGAACTCGTAGTGACCATGTCGAGTTCTAAATGCCGTCTTGTGCACATCTTCTTCCTTCACTCGGAACTGGTGATAACTCGACCGTAGGTCTATAGATCATCGATTCGGGGAATCGGAACTTGTTCTGCACTGTCACCTTGTTCAATTCTCTGTAATCGATGCACATCCTCATCGATCCATCCTTCTTCTTTACCAAAAGAACTGGGGCTCCCCAAGGTGACGCACTTGTCCTGATGAACTCTTTGCCCAACAACTCTTCAATTTGCTTCTTGATCTCATCTTTTTCTACCGGCGCCATTCTGTACGGTGCCTTAGAAATGGGTTCACTCCCCAGCTGAATGGAGATGCTGAACTCTACATCCCGCTGAGGTGGAAGCCCGGGTAGATCTTCTAGAAACACTGTTGGATAATCCTGGACAACGGAAATCTGCTTCACTTCTTCAGGAACCTTCTGCTTAGTCAGAGCTGCTACCAACTGTTTGCACTTTCTCTTCCCTTGAAATGTAACCTTTGGTCCTCTTAGTGCCTTTACCACAACCTCTTTTCTCTTGCACTCAATAGTGTCACTATAGATTGACATCCAGTCTATGCCAATAATGATGTCGACCTCCAAAACTGCCAACTCAATGAAGTCGATGTCAAAGATTCTGCCTCCAATCTAAAGATCACACCCTTCATAATATCGGTCGGTAGTCAACGTTTCTCCTGACGTGGTAGCTACAGATAGAACTTTGCCAGGAAAATTTTCGGTTCGACTCCCAATCATTTTGCAAATGAAGGTGACACAAATGTGTGTGATGATCCGGTATCAAATAAAACTGATGCTCTTATTCCATTTATTTGAATTTCTCATGTTACATAAAGATTACTCTCATTACATAACACTTTATTACATAAAATGGAATAATAACAGAGGACCCTAATCAATTTCTCCCATACTCGTGATGACGTTGTCTGCATCATCTGCATCGACTTCGGTCAGAGCGAATACTCACCCCTACCGGTATGGCTTCTATCCTTCCTCCGTCCGTTTCTGTCGTTTCTGCTGAAGTTGTGGACAGAAAGGTCTGGTGTGTCCTTCCTTCCCACAGTTGAAGCAGGTTAGGGGGTTCTAGGCTTGGTGCAAGCGGACCTGAAATGACCAGCTTCCCCACAGTTGTAACAGGTTACACCCAGAACCCTGCTGCTTGGCCTCCCCATGATTGGAACGGCATTTGCCCCAGTTGGTCGGAACTTCTGCGGTGGGGGCTGTCCCTTGAAACTGTTAGACGGTGCGAGCCTCTTGCCTATGTTCCAGTTGTTCCTTTTGACCTGTGCCGCCTGGTACTGGTTCATGTCGGCCTCAGTAGCTGCGGCTCTCTAGACCAACTTCTCAAACCTTCGGATACTTAGGGGTATCATTCGGGTCCTCAAGCTTGGCCTCAAACCCTGTTCGAACTTCCTTGCTTTCTTGGCTTCATCAAGAACCATTTCCGGCGCATACCTGGAGAGTTGATTGAATTTTGTTTCATACTCTCGCACTATCATGCCTCCCTGTTGCAAGCCCAAGAACTCCATGGCTTTATTCTCCTAAACATCCATGGGGAAGTAGTGGCTTCGGAATTCTCCCAGGAACTCTTCCCAGGTGATATGTACATTGCCCAAGGTCCTTTTCAGTGATTGCCACCAGACTCCTGTGTCTTTCTCCAGCTGGATGGTGGCCAGTTTCACCTTACTCGCCTCGGGGGTTTCCAGAACTTCAAAGGCTGTCTCAATCTGCCTGATCCAGTTGTCTGCAGCGTCCAAATTGGCCTGACCCTCAAACACAGGCGGCTTCATTCTTTTGAATGACTCCACTAGTTTGATTGCTTCAGGGACCTGTACTGCTGGTCCCGGCCTAGTGTTCTCAACGACATTGGCGGCGAAAGCATTCAAGGTTTGGTACATTAGAGCTAGTTCGGTTTCCAGATCGAGTTTATTGTTCTCACCACTATGCCCTTCGCCGTTTCGGTTCCTTCGTCCAGCTATTTCTGGGTCATAAAAGTTGTCATTAATCACCATAAATAACACAACTTACATTCTTTCAACAAAATTTTATTCATTCCAAAGTTAAACTTTTAACATTCGGAAAGAAAACTTGCTCTTACATCCATTACATCACTTTAACATAAAGATATCCTAGATCCTACGATTTCTCTTGGCTTCTCTGAGCTCTCCCTATATTTTCTGGATCTCTTTCTTCATATCCTCGAACTTCTGGTGACACTCCTGCTTGTCCCAACGAGTTATGTGGTCCAGTTTGGCGAAGTGTCGGGCATTCACGTGTTGGAGCTTCTCGAGTTCCCATACTTGGTAACTCAGTTCTTGAATGCACTCCCTGTCTTCTGCTCGCTGTACTTCTAAGTGGTTTACTATCCACTTCTGGGCATCCAACTCCCTCTGAAGAGAAGCAACAACACCACCTTGGCCATCTTGAATAGTTTCTTCGTCTGAGGATTCTTCTGGGGAATCGGGTGGAGGTGGAGTAATCTCCCTGGATTCTGGTAGTTCTTCTTCTATTTCTTCTGGGTCCTCTTCTTCCTCTATGGGTTCTTCCTCTTCTTCTACGAAAGGAACGAACCATTCAACCTTGTCTTCGGGGTCATGATGATTAGCCATCTTATAGGGAAAAGAAGGAGAAACATCAACGTATAGAGAAACACAAATGTAAACTACTTAAATTTAAATCTCTATAAGCTGAACAAACACCCTAATGTGCCGTCCACCCTAATGTGCCGTCCATGTAAATTTGTACTACTCATTGAAGCGTGGCTTTGATACCACTCTGTAACGCCCCGAATACCAAAATACGGTAATTCGTAGCTCAACAGGATCTACACTTCACTTCGTATAATTTTACAAGGAATTTTGAAACTTTTATTACATCAAATTCTTTTACAACAATAACGCAGTGGAAAATAAATGAATTACAACATGATTTGACTGTACAATTTAAACATCAACAACTTAAAGCAGAAAATAGTCTTCAGCATTCATTCATCTTTATGTCTCCTTGCAAAGCAATGCGTGCATTTGAAGCCGTGGGCACGTCAGTTGCTTACAACCGACGCAATATTATACACGACCATCCTCGCGATGCCGAAAATATAACGACTCACTTATTTTAACAACCACAAGCTTGAATGTAAACAAAGAGTGAAAAGTGACTATCCTAATCATGTTAGTGTATGCAAATGCCTTAATGCCTAATGTAGATGTTTACGCTACAATGACACTAATGTATACTTGTTCGGATTCTATGCATTCCATACTACAAAGGTCCGAGGGCAAGCACCTACGTACTTCACATTAAAGGGTTGAATCCCTCGTCATGAATTTCTACTACGGTGACTAAGGTAAGGTTTAGATGTTCTGGAAGTATTAAGCCCACGCCCCGATAATTCTGGAGATGAATCCCACACCTCCGATGAGTTGGGGACACTCCCAATCACACCTCGATAATTCCAGGGAAACCATCTCACACTGCAAATTTGCATTATTTTAACAACCACAAGCTTAAATGTAAACAAACAGTGAAAAGTGACTATCCTAATCATGTCAGTATATGTAAATGCCTTAATGCCTAATGCAGATGTTTATGCTAAAATGACACCAATGCATACTTGTTCGGATTCTATGCATCACATACCACATAGGTCAGAGTGCAAGCACCTACGTACTCCAAATTAAAGGGTTGAATCTCTCGCCATGAATTTCTACTACGGTGACTAAGGTAAGGTTTAGATGTTTTGGGAGTATTAAGCCCACATCCCGATAATTCCGGAGATGAATCCCACACCGCCGATGAGTTGGGGACACTCGCAATCACAACTCGATAATTCCGGAAAAACCATCTCACACCGCAAGCTATGGCGCTTCCATAGTCCTAAAACACCCCATATGCATCGCCTTGATCCCGATAATTCCGAAGATGAATCCCACACTGCCGATGAGTTGGGGACACTCCCAACACACCTCGATAATTCTGGGGAAACCATCTTACACCACAGACCAACTGAGGCCCTCATACCCATATTTGCCCATACTTCATCACGCCTCCTCTTAGTGCCTGTCCTTAGCCTTTTTTTTTATTTTCAAAGAATCATCAACACCTAGAGCTAGCTTGCCCTACCGGACTTAAATCAGCACAAGAGACAGTCAGCCCAACCTCACTACTTTTCAAGAGATGCTCAACCAATACTGGTTAGCTCTCAAATTCGCATTAGTGTTAAATGCCAGTTTCTAAGGGTTTCGCCTAGCCTCTAGATTCCAGCAACCATCTCGTGTTCCAAAATCATGGGTACTCATACCCTTCAATAATCATGGATTACATTTTCTTTATTCACATCTTCAACTCTATTTATTCACATCATAATCTATTCATCTTATTCTTGTATTTATCATTCATCAAGAACAAACTTAATTTTATCCATTTCCACAAAGCTATTTTTTTTCATGTTCATCTAACTTCCAACACAAAATTATAAATGAATTAAATATCAACTCTTAAGATTCATCATTAGAGATTTATTATTCAAAAAACTCTCACTTTTCTTTTTCACCACAAATCAATTCTTATCCCCTTAACCATACACATTGTTCTGATTTTATTTTATGTTCTTTTATCATTTTTGGAGTTTTAAAAATCCAGAAAGAATATATAAAAATTATAAAAATATTATGGGGATAATATAAATATTTTCTCAGCCCAACCTCACTACTCTTCAAGAGATGCTCAACCCATACTGGTTAGCTCTCAAATTCACATAAATCATAAATGCCGGTTTCTAAGGGTTTCGCCAAGCCTCTAGATTCCAACAACCATCTCGTGTTCTAAAATCATGGGTACTCATACCCTTCAATAATCATGAATTAAATTTCCTTTATTTACATCTTCAACTCTATTTATTCACATCTGAATCAATTCATCTTATTCTTGCATTTATCATTCATGAAGAACAAACTTAATTTTATCCATTTCCACAAAGCTATTTTTCTTTCATTTCATCTAACTTCCAGCACAAAATTATTAATGAATTAAATATCAACTCTTGAGATTCATCATTAGAGATTTATTATTAAAAAAACTCATCACTTTTCTTTTTTACCACAAATCAATTCTTATCCCCTTAACCATACACATTGTATATTGAAACATATCTATCACGAAAATATAACTCTTAATCTCCAAAAATATATTTCAATTAGTGGGAAATATTTGTATTATCCCCATAATATTTTTATAATTTTTATATATTTTTTTCTGGATTTTAAAACTCCAAAAATGATAAAAGAACATAAAATAAAATCAAAACAAAGCTAGAGGCTCGAACCCGAGACCTCAACCCCGCCCAACACAAAATTATGTTCATCTAACTTCCAACACAAAATTATTCATGTATTAAATATCAATTCTTGAGATTCATCATTAGAGATTTATTATTCAAAAAACTCATCACTTTTCTTTTTTACCACAAATCAATTCTTATCCCCTTAACTATACACATTGTATATTGAAATATATCTATCACGAAAATATAACTCTTAATCTCCAAAAATATATTTTAATCAGTCGAAAATATTTATATTATCCCCATAATATTTTTATAATTTTTATATATTTTTTCTGGATTTTAAAACTCCAAAAATGATAAAAGAACATAAAATAAAATCAAAACTAGAGGCTCGAACCCGAGACCTCACCACCGCCCAAATGCGCCACGTGGCAGCCTTAGGCGCACCACACACGCACTAACCACTTTGGACAAGTGCCTAACTAATATATAAAGGGTTATATACTTTAAATACCCGCGCTCTGTTTATTTCCCTTTTCTTATTTTTCAAGTATTTTTTCTTCCCCAAATTAATATTATAAGAATACATTCCTAAGCTCCATAATTTTTCACTTACTGGTTTAATTATTTTTTTGAGGAATTTATACCCATTATACACATATTCATCTTCTAAAGTGTATATACATGAAAGTAATTTAGAACCACTATTTGTTTCCTTCAAAAAATAATAATATAACATTTGTATTTATACACTAACCAAATATTAATGATTTTATTGATTTTATTCTTTTTAATGGGAATTGGCTATCTTTTTCCCAAAATAGTCATTTTTCCCTTATAGGAGAAATTAATACAAATGCAACTATGCCAATTGTATCTTTATGCACGTTAATGAAATTCTTCATCTTTCAACCATATCCCTTTTTATTTCTCCAATTTGTTTATAATTTCTCTTCACAAATTACCACATTTCATATATATTTTTTTTGTCTAATTTTGTACATGACAACAATCATGCAATAAAAGAAACTCTTTTTTTTTGCAATTGTACCCAGCACTTATAAACATGTATTAAATTCATCCCTTCCTTCATTCTATTATTTCATTCAAATCATATACTTAAATTTAGCACATAAAGCAACTCATGATAGAAAATTTCATCATATCAACATGCATCAAAATTAATAAGAATCATTAAAACTAGACTAAAATTTACCATACAACACATAATCATGATTTCTAAACTAATTAGAAAACAAGCAAGACACCCACCTCTTTTTGATGCACATATGAAAAAAAGTCTCTTACGGGAAAGCTAGCTCCACTCCAATGGCTTAGCACTCCTCCTAGAAAAAAAAAAATCTCCAAGCCTCCAAGAATGCAACCTGAAATTCTCTAGCTCTCTTACTTTTCCTCTCTCTTAATTTTCTTTAGTTTTGGTACAAATGACATGCAATAGGGGGGGGGGGGGGGGGGGGGGGGGGGGTATATAGGAAATTTGTGTGGCTAGGATTAACCCCACTACCCAAATAACCACCCATGATCACACCCCACTCTCTCCACTCACCCACTCCTCTCAAATTGGACGGTCTTGACTTGTTTGTGCATGCACAAATGCACGTGCACGTGTGGTGCATATGCACACTCATTCATTTTATGTTTTGTTAATTTGTGTAGGTACTACTTTGTTACAAGACAAGTGTAAAAGTGTGCACAATTTAAATGTAGGTTCTCTTAGTGGGTTTCTCATTGTCGGCTTGGTTTATTTATTTATTTTATTTATTTCAATGGGCTTAGAGTCATCTATTATGCCTATGGGTTCTACATAAGAAAAGACAACTAAATGAGATAAAATAAATAAAAAGGGACTTATGCATACTTAGAAAAAAGTTTAGAATGAAAAATGAGATGAAATTGTACGTGCATTGCACACGCAAAAATAAAAAAATGCGTTTTTATTTTAAAAAATTAATACGCTATGTTACAACGTCAATGTTAATATATGCTCTTATCACCTGCCTACCTCAGCTTTGCCTTTTGGGAGGGAATCTTCCACCTCAAGTAGCAATTTTTCTCAAATATCACTTGGCACATAAGAGATGGCTCTTCTATTCTATTTTGGAAATCTAACTGGATATCTGGTATGAGCATTCAACACAATTTTCCTAAACTGGTAGCTGTAGCTTGTGATATCCAGGAAATCTGTTATCACAAGGTTACTGGGAAGGAGACACTTGGACATGGAGGCCTAGATTTAGAAGGGCATTGGTAGGAGAGATAGCTGAAGAAAGAAATATGCTATAACAATCTATTTCCAACACATCTCCAGCTGCAGGATGACACAACTAGATGGAAGCACATTGGTACAAGGGTATTTACTGTGAAGTCTGCCTACTTCTTTATCAATAGAGGGGTTGTATCCCTATATGCTGCACCTACGTGGAAGAACTTTGCACCCCTCAAATGCAAGATTTTCATTTGGCTCCTAGGTTGGAACAAACTTCACTATAAAGCAAATTTGAGGAATAAAGGATGGCTAGGAGATGAAACATGCACAACTGTGCATGTCCAACTGAAACTAGCTTTCATATTTTCTTTGAATGTCATATAGCCAAAGAAGTATGGTCCTATTTTCGCAATATTCTACACGTCACCTCATTACCTTACTCACTCCATACATTCTTCACTTCTTGGTCTTTTTCTCCCACTATGTCTCAGCTAGGAAATGCATGTCCAACTAGTAGAAAGAAAGTAAAACTGATGGAATCAATTGAAGACCAAGGAGCCCAGAGAGGAAAACATGCTGGAACCACTGCTGCTAATCTTGTAGAAGTCATTGATGGAGATCCTAGAAACTTCATCTTCCCCTGAAACTGCAAGCTACTTTTCGACATTGAACTACTAATCAAAGACTACCTTTTTTAGCACTGTATTGCTTTCTTTTTGTGATCTAATACTAGTATTATTTCTGTTCCATCTTTGGGATAGTATAAAAACAATTTGTTCCTTTCTTAACTGCTACTATATTACTTTAGTCTCTCCTGAGAAGCCAATTTTGTTGAGTGAGAGTCTATAGTTTCAGAGAGAGTTTGTATGAGTTCAATTTTAGGGTAAGTAGAGGTGTACGACAATAGTCCTCTACCATCTCTTCACTCTACAGTTAAACACATCTCACTCGCTCTTCTCATCTGCATTACCCACTCTTGCTTTTTCTCTGGAACACTGAAGATTATGTTTGTATATATTTTCTAATTCTGATATATATATATATATATATATATATATATATATATATATATCTTATGGATGATCCGAACCGTTCACATTGTTTAAAATGACCAAATTAGTCTAGAAATATGAAGTCGAAGTCATTTGAAATTCATTTGTCCATGCATCATGTCATTATAAAAAATAACGATTTTTGAGGCATACAATTTGTAACACTTCAATGCATGGGCAAATGATTCTCAAACGATTTGATTTCTCATTCACAGACTAGTTTAGTCATGTAGATCAACATGAAAGGTTCGGATCTTTCAACTAATGTCCCAAACAAAAATTCTCATGTGGTTCTAACCAAAAGAGTTCTCACTCGATCAAGCTCCTATATTGGTAGTGATCTGGTAAGAACGGTTCTCATGCTCCTATATATATATATATATATATATATATATATATATATATATGATGATGATGATGATGATGATGATGATGATGATGATGATGAAAAATAGTAGACAATCTGCACCGCTCGATCCTGGCACGAATCTCGAGGAGATCTCACAACTGCTTATGGGCCAACTACAGGCCCATCACCTAAGTCCAATCCAATGTGGACTGGGTTGCATCCCCTAATCAGGGGACCCGAGAATGTTCCCTAATCAGGTTTTCACACCTATAAATACAGTTCTACTTCTACACTAACCAAGTAATCGCTATTTCACAACTTAAGCCTCTCTTAATCCTCTGGTTATTGACTTGAGTGTCGAAGGGTCTGTCGCCGGGAATCCTCCCGGTGTTTCACACTTTTTTGTAGGTGTCCGATGACGTTCAAACCACCCAGATCTAACTAAATCCATCACATCAGCCTCACCACCGAGTCAGATCGAAGGCCGAGATCTGAGTTTCTGCTTCCCCAAAAGAACTCACATTATCTGTTGCTCCCACACCCGAAAAAAGTAGCATCAGATTGGCACCGTCTATGGAAAACCAGATCCCAACCTCACCTTCAGACTCTGCTCTGTGATCGAAGTGCCCTATGGCTCCCAAGGAAAAGAAGACTCCACCCGGGGGTCATCAGTCCGACCCTGCGCTTCCTCTTCCGAGCTCAACGTGAAGTCGAGTGGCCATTCAAGGGTCCCAATAGCTGCAGGACCAAGGGCCCCAAGCAGATCCCACTCAGTAGCATGTGAGGTCGTCCATCCATTGATGTCCGACGTAAGAAATTTTATTAACAACCGACAGAATGAGGACGACCTCCGAAATTGTCTCAACCGATCCCGGAATGGAGGGGATCCCTCAGATCAAAAATCCGAGTCAAAGCCACCACTCCTCCCACGGTTGGGACCGAGAGGGCAGCCGCTCCCCGAGGGACCACCAACCCTCGAACGACTGCAGGGACGGGGGTCACTTTACCAAAGCGAAGTTTCATGAATTCCGGGAAAAAATATGTTGATTCTTGGTTTTGATGACTACAACACAATACAAAGTTTGCCTATCACATATCTTTTGTAGAGTGTATCAAAATCAATACCATGGTGAAATACACAAAGGCAAAACAATCCAATGAAGCTTTCAAGAGTAATTGATCAAGCCACAAAGATTTAAGCTTAAACCACATTGATCAAGCAAGCTTCAAGACATAAAGACAATGGCTCAAGCTCAAGTCAAAGACTCAAGTTCAAGACAAGATTCAAGTGTTTCAAATGTTTTGTAAAAAGTGTCTTGTAATATTGTAATTTTCCTTCTTTGAGTCTTAGAAATTTGTAATAGCCTTGTCACACACACACTCACATATACTTTTTAATAACTCAGCATTTTACAAAATTAAAAGGTCAAAACAAGCTTGAATAAGTTCAGCTGTTGAGTACCATTCGACCGTTCCTTGGAACCAGTCGACTGTCATAATACGAAACTGTCTAAACTCATACAAGCTCTGGCCAGTCGACTCATTATGGCAACCCAGTTGACTTTTCAAGTCGTTTCGATAGTTTTCTGATTTTAAAACTTGTTTTGCAAAATTAAATATTTTTACTGCCGTTGTATGGTAGTTGGGATTCAACCTCTCAACGTCCAAACGTTTCTAACTCTATAAAAAGAGTATAGAACTCATTTGGCAAAGGTCACAACATTTCCAAGCATTTCTTTAAGTTTCAAGCTTTTTGTTTTTATCTAGAACAAGTCTTTTAAAAGCATACAAACTCTAAGTCTTGGTTCTCTAAAATTCAATCTAGTATAACATTGAATTCGTTCTAGACTGATTTCAGAAGTTAACCTAATAGCCACTATACAAAAGCACAAATCACAAACAAGGCTATAGGTTATTGTAAACTCATTTTGTTGTTATTTTTCACTCTCGCATTGTGAGAGTGGTCCTCTTGGTTGGAGAGTAGGGCTCTTGGTTGTAGAGTCGGTTTTTCACTCTTGGGTGTAGAGTGGGTTTGCTCTCTCTAGTGGTGAGAGAGGTTTACGGGTTTGAAATAGTTGTTGGCAAACATCGTAGGGTATTCTTGTACCTTTTTCAAGAATAGTGGAAAATTTCAAGTGGGTTGCTTGGGGACTGGATGTAGGTCGGGAGGACTAAACCAGGATACATCGCTGTGTACTCTGTGATTGACTCTCTGTGGTTGTATTCTCTTAACTTGCAATTTCAATTTTTCTGTGTTTTATTTCGAAAACTTGTCTGGTAAGTCGACTGGTTTTTCCCTCAATGATATGTGATCTGTGTTATTTTGGGATGTTTTGTTATCTTTTGCAAACTCTTGGTACCGTCTTTATGCTATTATATTTTGATGTACAGTTCAATGAAACTACTAAGGGTGCTATTAATAAATGATTTGGGCATAATGTTTTGATTTATATGGATCTAGATTACGGTTATTTGTTGTTGTTATGATATTTATCACTCTAGACACCCTGTGTTGATTTTCTTTATCTAGATGTCGAGGAACAACTGTAGCGGTAGCAAAGCGGGGAATGAAGGAGGCAGGGCCAACAATGCAGGCCTCAATGTAGAGACCGAGTTCACTCACATGTACCAAGCGATGGCCACCTTCATGGAGGCGCAACGAAATTTCGCGTTGCCACCTGTAGCCCCGGTAGTCAATGTGGGGAATTCTGTCCCCGACCCAGTAAAGATGGTGGAGTCCTTTAAACATATGAAGGCACCAGTTTTTTAGGGTCAGGTATACCCCACAGCTATGGACGACTGATCTGCCAGGTGTAAATTTTCTTCGAAGTATTGGAGACCTCTAAAGGAAGCAAAGTGAAGCTCGTAACGATCTTCCTGGAGAAGGACGCTGGTTTGTGGTGGCAGTCCGTCAAGTGCGGACTGGGCGAAGGACCAATCACTTGGGATGACTTTCTGGTGGAATTTCGACAGCACTACTTTTCGTTGGACGTTCAAGAAGAGAAGGCAATGGAATTTATGAATCTACGATAGGGGAACATGACCGTCAAGGAGTACGAGACCAAGTTTACTCAACTGTCCCGCTACGCCCCCCGAGATGGTGCAAGATGAAGTGAAGAAGGCAAAAAGATTTGAACAGGGGCTTAGGCCTACCCTGAGATCAAGAGTCGTGCCCCTAGGCATTCAAAGGTTCGACAAGCTCGTGAGGAGGGCAGCAGTAACTGAGCAAGACATGAACCAGAACCAGCCACCACAAGGTAGGACAGGAAACTAGAATACAGGGAAGAAGCCGATGCCAGCCGCCAGTTTCAGAAAGCAAGAGCCCAGCCCAAAGTTTCAAAAGGTGAACAATGGTGCAGGAGAGAATGGGTCGGTAAGATGCTTCGGATGTGGAGAGGTAGGATATATGAGGAACCGATGCCCAAAGCAGCCAACTTCCGTTACCTGCTACAATTGTGGGAAGGCGGGGAACTATAAAACGAACTGCTCCCAGCCGCAAAAGAACAACAGTGCAACCCCTCCCATCCAAAAGAACAACAATAAAGGGAAGAAGCCCTTCAGGTAGGGACACGTCTTTGCACTCACTGAGGAAGATGCCGAGGAAGATGAAGGAGTAATCTTGGGTACGAATGAGATGTAATTTTTATTCTTAGCTTTGTATTTTGAACTTTGGGGAAGTGACATTGATGGATATGTAACTCTTTTTGTAACAGGCTATTTGGAAATCAATGGAATGAAAGCCAATATTTTGTTTGATACTGGATCCTCGTATTCTTTTGTGTCAAAGTCTTTTTCGGAAAAGTTGAGTCACACCCAAGAGGCGACCCCTGAGTTAGCTCTAATGGTAGCCACACCATCAGGGGCAACTCTCACTACCGAGGTGTGTTACAAGGACTGTAGACTCAAAGTTAGAAGAGAAACTCTGAATATAGATTTGCTGGAATTGGGTTTGGTAGGAACCGATGTGATAATCAGGATGGATTGGATGTCCAAGCACAAGGCAAATATCGACTACAAAGAGAAGAAGGTAACCTTAGCTATACCCGAGAGACCGGAGATTGTGTTTCAAGGGAAGAAGAAAAACGGAAGAATGTTGGCGGCTACAGCCGGGAGTAAAGTGCCAAAGGAAGTCAAGGGGATACCCTTTGTGCAAGACTTTCCACTCGTATTTTTGGAGGAGTTACCGGGATTACCCCCACCAAGGGATGTGAGTTCAGTATTGTGACCCAGCCAGGCAGTGCCCTCGTATCGAAGATGCCGTATTGTATGGCACCGGTGGAACAAAATGAAGTCAAGAAGCAAATAGAGGAATTACTGCAGAAGGGACTCATCAGGCCTAGTGCCTCTCCTTGGGCAGCGTCGGTACTACTAGTCAAGAAGAAGGACGGGTAGTCAAGGATGTGTATTGACTATCGGGAATTGAACAAAGTTACAGTCCAAAACAAATATCCGATTCCCAGAATCGACGACTTGTTCGATCAGCTACAAGGAGCCGCAGTATTCTCAAAGATAGATCTACGGTCAGGTTACCATCAGGTCCGTGTCAAGGAGGAAGACATACCAAAGACAGCTTTTAGGACGCGGCATGAAAACTATGAGTTTCTGGTGATGCCATTTAGAGTGACCAATGCTCCAGCTGTCTTCATAGATTTGATGAATCGAGTCCTACGGCCATTCATCGACTCATTTGTAATGGTCTTCATAGACGCCATTTTGGTTTACTCAAAGACCGAGGAGGATCACGCCAAGCATCTGTCTGCATTTCTTAGCAAACTTCAGGAGCAAGAGTTGTACGCGAAGCTTTCCAAGTGCGAATTCTGGAAATTAGAAGTAGTTTTTCTCAGCCATGTCCTTTCTAAGGAGGGAGTGGCCACTGACCCACAAAAGATAGAGGCGATGAAGGAATGGCCTCAGCCAGGGACAGTGAAGGAAGTTAGGAGCTTTTTGGGTTTGACCAGGTACTACAGGAAGTTCATTAAGGATTATGCCAAGATTGCGGTACCCCTCACAACTTTGAACAGGAAGGACAAGAAGTTTGAATGGTCCGATAAGTGTGAAGCCAGTTTCCAGGAGCTGAAGAACGAACTAATATTAGCACCGATTTTGGTCTTACCTCAACCAGATAAAGGGTATGTGATCTACAACGATGCATCTCACTTGGGTTTTGGATGCGTTCTGATGCAAAAAGAGAAGGTCATTGCCTATAGGTCAAGGTAGCTCCGACTACATGAGAAGAACTATCCAACTCACGACTTAGAGCTAGTTGCTATCATCTTTGCCTTGAAGATATGGAGACATTATATCTATGGAGAAAAGGTGGAGATGCACATAGACCACAAGAGCTTAAAATATATCTATCAGTAGAAGGACTTAAATATGAGGCAGAGGCAATGGTTGGAAGTGTTGGAAGATATCAGATCGGAGATTTTGTACCATCCAGGGAAGGCCAACGTTGTGGCAGATGCACTCAGCATGAAGAGGAGCATTTCCATGCTAACAAATATGAGGAAGGAGTTAGAAGAAAAGATAAGGAGAGCTGATATCGAAATGGTTTCTCAAGGGTTGAGTGCTATGTTAGCTCGATTAGAACTCCAACCAAGTCTGAAGGACCGAGTGAAGAGGAGTCAAGATGGCAATGCAGAGACACAGGCACTCAAGGGGCAAGTGAACGAAGGGAAACTTCCCGAGTTCAATGTTAAAGAAGGAGTGCTATGGTTTGGAGATCGGTTGTGTGTGCCAAGGGCGAAGAATCTTAGGGAGGAGATCATGAAGGAAGCACGCACCACCTTACTGGCAGTTCATCCAGGGAGCACAAAGATGTATCGAGACGTGAAGCCATTCTATTGGTGGGCCGGAATGAAGCAAGATATAGCGGAGTTTGTGGCCAGATGTCTCACTTGTTAAAGGGTAAAGGCAGAAAATCAGAGGCCCGGTGGGTTACTAAGCCCTTGCCTATTCCAGTGTGGAAGTGGGAGGACATCAGCATGGATTTCGTTACAGGGTTATCAAGGAGTCCTAGGGGGAATGATTCCATTTGGGTGATCATGAACCGGCTGACGAAATCAGCACATTTTATACCGGTGAGGACAACCTGGTCTATGGAGAAGTTGGCAGAATTATACATTCAGGAGATCGTGAAACTATACGGTGTGCCGATATCTATTGTTTTCGATAAAGACGCGAGGTTTACCTCACGATTTTGGGAGATTCTACAAACAGCATTAGGGACGATGATAGATTTCAGTACTGCTTTTCACCCACAAATCGATGGACAAACAGAAAGGGTGAATAGAATTTTAGAGGATATGCTCCGAGCATGCATCTTGGACTTCGGAGGGAGCTGGGAGAAGCATCTAGCACTAGTTGAATTTTCTTACAACACCAGTTACCAGGCCAGTATTGAGATGGTTCCATTCGAAGCACTGTATGGGAGGAAGTGTTGGACACCCGTATGTTGGTATGAAGTGGGCGAGAGGCAGGTGTTCGGACCAAAAATTGTAGAACAGGCTTCGAAGAAGGTTGAATTGATAAGAAAGAGGCTACAAATCGCGCAGAGCAGGCAGAAGAGCTATGCCAACACTCGCCGTAGAGAGCTAGAGTTTGAGGAAGGAGATTTCGTATTCTTGAAAGTCTCGCCGACCAAAGGCGTAATTAGATTTGGAAGGGGTGGCAAGTTGGCCCCGAGATACATTGGACCCTACAAAATCTTGAAAAGGATTGGGAAGGCCGCCTACAGGTTTGAACTACCCCCTGAGTTAGCCCAGGTGCATAATGTTTTCCATGTCTCCATGCTGAGGAAGTACATGCCAAACCCGAGTCATCAACTACCCGAAATTCCAGAAGACTTGCAAGTGGATCTCTCCTACAAGGAACGACCTGTGCAGATAATAGATCATCAGGAGAAGGTGTTGAGAAACAAGATCATTCCGATGGTCAAGGTTCTCTGGAGGAATCAATTCGTATAAGAAGCTTCTTGGGAGCCAGAGAGCCGAATGCAGGAGACTCACCCAGAGTTGTTTGTGTGATTTTCTTTTTCTTTTCTGTTTTTTCCCACTAAGCGTAGTTTTGAGGATAGAACTATTCTCAGGAGGGAGTGATGTAACAACCCTGATTTTTTATGAATGCGTCTTGTAAACGAACTGAGCATTACTGGTTGTGGAAATTATATTTTTGGTTAAAGAAATTATTTTTCTCACTAATAGCCTAAATTGTGCATACGAATATGTGTATAGATATATATATATGTATGGACATGTTGAGTTGGACTTGTGGGCCCGAATGAGACAAACCCAACCACCACACTTGATCTCAATCAAGTGGGTCAAGCCCTAAAAGGCCGGCTACTTTGTGGAGGGAAAAAGAGAGAAAAAAATGAGTTTAGGGTTAAGGTTTAAACCAAAAGAAACACCATGATGAGTTTTGTAAGAACCCTATCACATCACCACCTAAGAGAGCCAACCTCTTGATTGATGGTACACCTCTCCTTCTTCCCCATGCCCATGAAATCCGGCCACCCCCTCTCTCCCTATCTTCTCTTTTTGTTTAAAACACTATCCCTTCTATAACTCTCTCCTACTACTCTTACTCTCTTCCTATAATTCCAAACCCTATTCCTAATACACTTAGATAATGATTTGGGGAGAGAAGAAGAAGGAAAGCCAAGGAGAAGAAGAACAAAGAGCCAAAGCAAAGGAGAAGAAGCAAGGAGCTAGAAGAGTCAAGAAGGATGGCCTTCAAGCAAGAACAAGCTACTAACAAGGTGGGTGTTTCCAATCTCTTGTTTTGTTTTTGGATGGTTGAATGGTATTTGATGACTGAAAAATTGACATGCATGCCCTAGGAATGAATTTTAACAACTCGTTTTGTGCTAAGTAGACCAAACCAGAAAATCCTGTTAAACGACTGAATTTTTGTTGTCAGTCCGTAATTCATTGCATGAAAACCACTTGGAATTTTGATCTGACATTTTTACAGGATGATCATATAGGTTTCGTACACCTTCAGTAATTTTTATGGATTTTTTGATTTTTCCAGCTATTAAAATAAATTACGAACTTGCATGCTGGTCAGAATAAAAAGAAGCAGTTTTTATTATTACTGTTGTGGAAAGAATGATTTGTATCTCACTGCATGTTTGTGGGAATGGTCTCAAATTTTATTATGTCTTTTTTAAGGGTATCTAAGACCTACGTTTTAAATTTCATGAGATTTGGACCACAGTAGCTATGTCAACAAAATCATGACTGAGCTAGATATTTTAGTGAACAGATCTACTATTGTTACTGCCCTATTTTTGGATGATATTCAAAATGACATAAATGGAAATCTACTTGGTAGAATCACTTGATTTTTGGAAAAGTTGTAAAATCATGTGTCAGGAACTAGTTTCTAAAATTTCATGATGATCTGACATCGTTTACTATTTTAATCTGATTTTACTCCACGACTGTGTTGACTTGATGTTCTGTTCTGAGATTCTGTACACTTGTTAAAGATGAGACCATAAGACTTTGTAAACAACCTTGTATGAAAAAAAACTTGAAACTAAGAAGTTTTAGTAGACACATAGAACTTTCTGGAATGACTAATAAATCATGATTTGGACAATTATTCGATTTTATATGATTTTTACAAGTGACGACAGAAACGCAGTAAATCTTAGAGCTTACTATTTTGCACCATGATCATTGAGATGAGTCTAAACTTTTATCTTGTTGGCTTAGAGTTGCTATTTGTGATCAAGACTCATGTTATAGATGTTTACTTGGGTTAGAACTTAAGTGATCTAAAGTTTCTTGCTAAGAGTAGCCCATAGTTGCTTGCAGACCCCATTATAGACCACATTATTCAATGTTTTGAAGTGAAAATTATTTTGGACGTTAGGGTATTATTGTAGACCACTTTGGGATGAGATTCATGCCCATTGTGTGCTTACACTTACTGTCTACTTGGAGTAGAAGCATAGGGAGCGACCGATCGCGTTTGCTAAAGGGAACGTGACTGGGAATAACTCCGTTTTGGCATGAATGCCAAATGTGTGCTTACTATTTGGAAACTTAAATTGTTGTTTTAGGACTATTAGAGCCCCTTTGTGAGTACTCGTGAGTTAGGACTTATTCCTAGTGTAGTGTACCTTGTTGGGATACATTGGTTAAGTAGAGATATGAAGATTTAGTCGTGTTGACAAATCTAGGCGGGTAGATAGTACATCGAACACGTTAGAGGAGCTGACTCGTGCACCGACGTATTTTGTCGTACATGGATGGATTCCATGGGTTGTGTTTGGAGCTACCACTTGTCGAGGACTGTGGAGCGTTAAGTTTAGCAGGAAGCTATTTGTTGGTCAGGCCGAGGTTGCAATCAAACTCCAAGCATCGATGTGGTTGCAGCAATCGATGGGGACGATTCCCCGGGGGTTCGTGCCAAGTGTGGATCGAGGCGGGCCAACTCTTGGGCCAGACCGGAAGGCTAGCTGAGTCCTAGTGTGAAATGGGTTGAGATCTATTTCTGACAAAGGTGACTAACTAGGGAGAGTCTACTAATGGAATTGAACTAGTTGATCATGGCAAGCAAGTTGATTACCAAGTTATGGATTGGTTATGGTAGATAGATCGCCTAACTAAGGGAGAGGTGTAGCATGGATACTTTGGTAGGGCTTGATCGAGTCTTGGTTGTTTGTAAGGATAGGCACTAGCGAGGGTATTCGCTTATCAGGGGGACGTTGTCTCGACTACAAGTTCTGCTCTAGTGTAAGGACGAGTGTAGTGGAGTTGGGTAAACCTTATATCCATCATGTCCTTTGTCAACCGATGCGGGCATGAGGTTTTTAGAGGAAGTCCCCACAGAGCGAGACTCTACGAGAAAGATCCCAAGTCCTCCGGCGGGAAGCCCTGGTGCCCGTATATCAGCTTTTGGTGAGGTCCGGGGAGACAATATATCAGGTAACCCGATTGGATTACAGTCAATATATCAGGTAAGTCGATTGCATTACAGTCAACATATCAGGTAAGCTAATTTGATTACAGCTACGTAGGGTCAGCCTGCAACTAACCATGGTTTCAGTCACGCAGGGTAATCCTGCGACTGACCAGCCACGTAGGGTAAGCCTGCAGACTGGAGTCCCGGGCGTAGTGGGTAAAACTATGAGGATTGGACACCACTAGTGACTAACAGGGTAAGCTTGCAGCCTCACCATCACTGGAATCAAAAACAGGAGAGAGCATAAGAGTAGGATGCATAGCGGGGGATCGAGCCCCATTAAACTGAAGAACGTCGTTTGGTTGGGGGTGTGTAGAATGGGATGCATATCTTTCAACCAAGCGTGCATTAGCCTTAGGAGCATGTGTGCATTAGTTTAGGCCATGGCATACACCGACACTTGTTTGACATCACTTTTTTCTTTACATCAAATATTATTTGTGATTGTTGAGGTCGGAATCGTTATGTTACGACTTAGAGATGATGGCCGAATATAGTATTTCGTCAGTTGTAATCAAATGATGTGCCCAAAATTATCAGTGCAGGATTGTCGACTTGGGAGCGCGAGAATGCTCTAGCAGGGAAAAAGCATCCAAGTGGAAGTTACTGTCCAAATCTTTATTGTACATTCTTGTTGTAACAATTAATTGTAATTGTTGTAATCATTGGATATTGTAATAACTATTTCGTGTGGGCAAGGTAGATTACAGGCTCGCATTGCTGCCAGCTTTATCGGGTGTCCATGATGTATTCAATGTTTCTCAGCTCGGGAAATACATCAAAGATGACAGTCATGTGATTGACTATTCCGTATTGTCTGTGAGATCGAATTTGTCCTGTGAAATTCAACCAGTCTCTATCTTAGACCATCGAGAGAAGGTGTTGATGAATAGAGTCATCAAGTTCGTTCGAGTTTCTTGGAATCCTCACTCTCCTGGTGAGTCGACTTGGGAGTTTTAGGAGGAAATTCTGGAGTTGTTTCCTCATTTGTTTTAGTAGCTGTTTTGCTTTGTTTTAGTTTTGTTTCGGGGTTCTCCCTATGTACCTCCTGTATGAATTTCGATGACGAAATTCTTCTTATAAGGTGGGTAGGATTTGTAACCTCTATTTTCCAATTTTGGATTTTTATTGTATTTTTTTATTTTCTTTCTTGATTATTGTATTTGGATTCTTTCTATTATATAATTTTGCTTTTCTTGGGTTCTCTTATTTTCTTTTGATCATTCCATTCTCTTTTCTCCTATTTTTGGTTCACTGCAAATTTTGCTTTTCGTGGTTTGAGTTTAAGTTGTTCCGCTATATGTTCATCCCATTGTTTTATGGTTGTTCATCTCTTTTTGGAACCTAAATCTGTACCTTAAACCCATTAACCCGCAACCCAAAACCCCAATTCCTTAATCCCTATAAATACCCTATTAAATAAACCCTAATTTAATATCCCTCTCTCTCCGCTGCTTTCTCTCTTACCTACCCCCGACTCTCTCTCCCTCTCTCTAATTTTTCGTTTCAAACCCAAATCCACCGCCAAGCATCCTTTTCCGTTCTCCCATCCTCTCCGACCACCACCTTGACCACTGCCACCACCCGTCATCATCCCCATGGCACCATCCCATCCTCGTCACTCGCTGTACCCATCGGCATCCTCCGAACCCACTTTGCCTGCACCCATTTCCTCGCCGCCATCGCCTCACTGTCATCGCCCTCACCCTCTCCGTTCACCCCATAACCACTGCTGAACCCTCGCCCCCTCGTTATCATCGTCCAAGCCTCGAACGCCTCACCGTTCGTTCCCCTATTTTCGGAGATAAACAGAGTTCGCTTGCCCAGCTGTCTCCCATCGCTGTGTCGCTTCCGAACTGCAGCGCCGCCGTTGCCAGTCCTCGGCACCCTCGCCGTGGTTGTCGCCATCATCGCCAGCCACTGTCGTGCTTGCCGTCCCCTCTCTCGCCAACTCTTTCTCTCTATCGATTGGAGAAGAAGTTCAGTTTGGATTTTTGGGGTGTTTGCTATTCGTGAGTATAAGAGATCCGAACTTGGTGTTTGCTGTTTTGCTGGGATCATGAGTTGGTGTTTTGTTGTGTGTGTTTTGCACGTGGCTCGCACGTGTTCCTGTATTCGTGGTTCGTTGCCCGGGATTCCTATCCCCTTATTCTATATATTCGAATCTACTAATTAACATGCAAGTCTCTTCATGAACTAGTTGTTTGTTTTGTTCAAGATTTCTTTGATCTCTGCAAGTAGATTTAGTCCTTTATATTTGTACTGCTATTTGAAATTCCGATAAACTTGTATTGGCACTTTGACTATTAATTAGCATGAACTATATGATTGTATGATTAAATTGTTGCCCAAAATAAATTCTAGACTGCTGTGTGTTTCTTTTTGTATCAGATTTTCGACCATGTTGCTGTTATATTTTGAAATAACTTTTTGAATATGAATTATATCTCCATGAATCTATTTTCCAGAACTTTTAACGGATCTAAATTCTGAGTTATAATCTGTTAAATATCATCATTTTAGTATAGCTGTGTCAGAAATTTTAGATTCACAAATTCATGCTTATCTTTCTGTTTCAGAATTTAATTGAACATGTTAACAGTAAAATAAAAATATGAATAAATTTGGCTTAACCTAGACATATGTAGGAACCACCCTGAATTTTTGTAGATTTAATTGATGAGCTTTCTGACCTAATTCATATGCTTGAACACAATTTATAACTTGCTGCCTGAACATAAAATCTGAAAAGAATAGAGTTTTTCCCCTAGTTTTTGTAGCTTTTATATGTCATATATATATTTGCTGGAACCGGTAGAGAGTCTAGTTTCTAGAATTTCTGACGGATCCAGATTTACTTTTCTGTAGTAGTGGTAATCTGTGTTTTTGTACAGCAACGTCATGTTGTTCAGATTGTGTGATTTGTGCTTAATTAATATGTTTGCTTCTTGATTTGTCTGTAACGAGTAGAATTAGTCACACCTATCATTATACAATATTGACACCTTCTTTCATGCTTACATAGGATGAAATAAAATGATAACAAGTCGGGGTATTATGGGATGACTTGGTAGTGAACAATCGAAAACTGTTCTCAGTCGGGCCCTACTACTTGACTGTACAGATGGCCATAAAATGCTGATTGATAATCACTGACACTAAACATTAAACACTGATTACTGGACCGAGTACACGAACCGAGAATTCACCATCAGTCTAAAGCGTACACTATGTGCTTACGCCGAACCTGTGGAATGGGACGTAGTACGCGCACTAGATAGGATAAATAAAATGATTAATAACTTGTATTTGACATTTCATGCTTGATCCCATATACTGTCACCAATATTGAACTTGATTCGAAACTATTAATTAAATGCATGATTAACATAGACCCTTGACATTATTGCCGTTCCTTGACTTTGCTATTTGACTTTGATCCCATACCTTTTCTTTTGATATATAATGTTCCTATTATTCTTTGTTTTCCTTTACTTGTTGTCCATGACTTGCTCTAAAGACATTCTTTTTTTTTAGATCCAGAATTTACAGGTACCGAAGGAACCATACCAGAATGAATTGGTGAGCAATGATTCTAGAAGATGGAGTCCAAGATTAGATTGCTTGAATTATTTTATTGCTAGACTTATTTTACTTGAACATTGTCTTGATATTACTTTGTTTTTGGGCTTATGTTCCCGAAGTTTGTTTTATCCCAGTTGTTGGATATTATTATTTGGATTATTTCATTTATATTTGAAGTTGGTCTTTGTTTTAATGATTATCTCTTTCTGTGTGGTTGTGATTGTTCTTTCATATTGTTGAGTTAGTCTGGTACAGCTTATGGATGATGTTTACATCATTCGCTGGGCCTATATTACGTACTCGTATTCCGTATTTTGGGAAGCGGTGTAGAACCCCGTATTTTCAAATATTATTTTAAAAGATTTGAAAATGAATTTAAATGATTTTCTGGAGATTTAATGAATATTTTCTAAAAGATTTATCTTTTTACACGTGCAGAACACGTGCAAATGCATTCTTGAGAAGTTTGAAAGTCAAGTTTTCTTCATGAAAAATCATTATTTAATATTTGGAATTCATTTATTATTTTTCCATATTTTTTTGAAATTAATTGGACCTATTTGCAATTTTTGAGAAAAGAATGACCTTTTTTGCAAATTTGACATTTTAAGGGTTAAAATGCAAAATCTATTTTCTGGGCATTTTGAACAGTACTGGTTGATATTAATGAGTGTATTTTACTTTTAAATCCTAATTTAAATGGTTTTTATTGGGTTTCCAAGAATAGAACTATGTATGTAAAGTTATGTATTGGAAGGACTATTTTGCAAATGCATTTCTAAATCCTAAAAACAGTATTTCCGCCCTATAAAAGAGAGTGTGCAGCCGTCTTTCGCTGCACAACTCAGGTTTTATTATATTATTATTTTCTTGGTGATTGAAGAGGAAGATTTGGATCTCGCAAAAGGAAGACTCTTTCGTTGGATCTTTCAATTCAAAGGTGAGTGATATTGTTTTGTTTTGTTTTGTTTTGTTTTGTGATACAAATTTTGTTTTGTTGATTGATTTATGTGAACGATTGTGTGATGTTTTGTTTCGATATTTGCGTATCTTGTATGTGATCGAAGCGATAGTTGTTATTTATATTTGTGAAATCCATGAATGTTTAGTAGATCTTGATTGGCAAATTCTTTATTGTTTGGAAACATGTTAAGATTTGAGTATGGTTATGATAATAAGGAATTGGAGGGTTGAACATCTGGATCTTATGATTACAAATCAGATTTGGTTTTGAGTCGTGGAAGAGATTTAGTATCGAGAAACCCTAAAGGACGAAATAGGAATTTAGAATATGAAATTTGAGTTTCGAGACATTGGATGATTTGAGAATTGTATCCAAACTGAGAACACTTTGAGATTGTCGTTTTATATGAATACGAATTATTTTCATAAACAATGAATCTTTAGAAAAACTCCAGTTTTGATTATTGTATCATATCTAAATTATGAAAACTGTAGGCCGACAGTCGACTGGTCTACTATTCAGTCGACTGGTACGACCCAGCTGCTGTATCTTTAGTTTTTCTTGAAAATCCGTTCTGAACAGTCGACTTAGACCCTATACAGTCGACTGGTACACTTAGAAATTATTTTTCAAAGTTATCGTAAATTTTTCTCTGGTAAGTCGACTTATGACCTTTTAAGTCGACTTATATTGTATTTTAAGTCGACTTATGACTTTGCAAGTCGACTTATAACACTTAGAATATTTTCTTAAAGATTTCTGGAATTTCTCTCCGGTAAGTCGACTTATGTTTTTATAAGTCGACTTATGTTCTTATAAGTCGACTTATGTCTCCTTTAAGTCGACTTATGTTTTCTATAAGTCTACTTATGATCTGGTAAGTCAACTTATGATTTTTATGAGTCATCTTATATTGTGGGTAAGTCAACTTATGATTTTTATAAGTCATCTTATATTGTTGGTAAGTCAACTTATGATTTTTATAAGTCATCTTATATTGTTGGTAAGTCAACTTATGACTCTTATAAGTCAACTTATATTACTTAACCTTTTTTTCTCAAAATCATGGACATTTTTCCTCTGGACAGTCGACTTACTACGGTATAAGTCGACTAGTACTGATGAGTTTTCGTAACTTGAGTGGTCTTGTGAGTGATTAGTCTTCAGACATTTTGGCTTATACTTGTCTTCAGTTAAGCATATGATTTTGAGATATTCAGTTAAGCCTGTAGTATTGAGAGTGATTGATAGATGGGTATATTCTGCGATACTGAGAGTCGTTGATCTCTGGGGTTGGGTATACTCTGCGGTGTTGAGAATCACTGTTAGTGATTGATAACCGGGTGTCCAATCTACGGTGTTGAGAGTGACTGATAACCGGGTATCCGATCTGTAATATTGAGAGTGATTGATAGATGGGTATATTCTGCGGTACTGAGACTCGTTGATCTCTAGGGTTGGGTATACTCTGCAGTGTTGAGAATCACTGTTAGTGATTGATCATCGGGTGTCCAATCTGCGGTGTTGAGAGTGACTGATAACCGGGTATCCGATCTGTAATATTGAGAGTGATTGATAAATGGGTATATTCTGCGGTACTGAGAGTCGTTGATCTCTGGGGTTGGGTATACTCTGCGGTGTTGAGAATCACTGTTAGTGATTGATCACCGGGTGTCCAATCTGCGGTGTTGAGAGTGACTGATAACCGGGTATCCGATCTGTAATATTGAGAGTGATTGATAGATGGGTATATTCTGCAGTACTGAGAGTCGTTGATCTCTGGGGTTGGGTATACTCTGCGGTGTTGAGAATCACTGTTAGTGATTGATCACCGGGTGTCCAATCTGCGGTGTTGAGAGTGACTGATAACCGGGTATCCGATCTGTAGTATTGAGAGTGATTGATAGATGGGTATATTCTGCGGTACTGAGAGTCGTTGATCTCTGGGGTTGGGTATACTCTGCAGTGCTGAGAATCACTGTTAGTGATTGATAACCGGGTGTCCAATCTGCGGTGTTGAGAGTGAATGATAACCGGGTATCCGATCTGTGGCATTGAGAATGACCGATAACCGAATATTGGCAGCGAACAGTCGACTGGTCCATTAAGCAGTCGACTGTACTGTACAGTTGAGCTGTAACTGTTTGAGAAGGATTCTTCTGACACTTAGTTAAACTACACTTGATGTTTTCATGTTTTCCTATCATTTCTTACTTCACAATACACGTTTAGTATATGTTTCTCTCGTTCAGTACATGTTGTTTAAGAAACCATGCTTATTGTTTAATTATGTTGTTTGTTTGTTTATATCACTCACACCATTTATGGCTGACCCCTTTAGTTTTGGGGGTTAAGGATCATCTCTAGCCTCATGTGTTACAGGTTGTTGCTTAGAGTCTGGAGGCTTGGATGCTTGAGTTAGTTTTGAGATAAACTAATGTAATAGGGCTTTGTGTAAATTTGTGTAAAAAGAAGCATTGTGAAAAGAAAGTTGTAATTCAAGGTGTTTGTAATTCCGCTGTGTTTGAAAAAGATTGTTGTAATAAAAGTTTGGTATAAAATTATTTTTGTTTTGAGCTATGTGTACTATTACATTGAAGTTGATGCTGGGGTTGTGCCACGTATTTTCTAAAGAAATTCGGGGCGCTACAGATTTGGTATCAGAGCATGCTTCAATAGTAATAATAGACATAGTATGAAAACCAACCTAGGTGTGGACACTAGAGAGTGAGTACCTAGGTGTGGACATTAGAGTGTGGGTATCACATAGAGTTGAAACATGATGTTTCGGTTTGGGGTATGGTTATGGTTTTGCCATAGGGTATGGATGTGAATGTGAAATGTGTGTGTGATGCTCTAACTTTACCCTCGTTTTGCAGTATTCAGAATGGTTGTACCCAGGCCCAAGAATGGTGGCAACAATGAGGATGGATCTGGTAGTTCTCAAGGAACGGGAATTGATCTTGAGGCTGAATTCGCCAAGGTGTATCAGGCTCTGAATGCACTGAATTTGGCGCAAACTCAGAATCAACAGCAGAATTAGCAGCCAAATCATGGAGCTGGACAGGGATTGGTTAACGCCGATCCTATCAAGCAGATCGAGTCCTTTAAGAGAATGAGGCAGCCAGTCTTTGAAGGGCAATCTGATCCAACCGCAGCTGATGATTGGATTCGGAAGATGCAGACGATCTTCGAGGTATCGGAGACTCCGGCAGCCAGCAAGGTGAAGTTGGCTACGATGCAGCTAGAGAAGGACGCTGGTGTCTGGTGGGAGTCGCTGAAAAGGACTTTGGGAAACCAGCCGATGACTTAGGAAACTTTTCTGGAGGAATTCAGGGATCGCTTCTTTCCCCTAGATGTTCAGGAGAAGAAGGTGACTGAGTTTTTGAACCTTCAGCAGGGCAGCATGACCGTGCGGGAGTATGAGACCAAGTTTGCTCAGCTTTCGAGGTATGCACCAGAGTTGGTCGTGGACGAGGCGAAGAAAGCCAAAAATTTTGAGCAGGGCTTGAGGCCAAACTTGAGGTCGAGGATGATCCCGTTGGGCATCCGAAGGTTCGACAAGCTGGTCAGGAGAGCAGCTATGACCGAGGAGGACATGGACCAGTCTCAGGAGAAGCAAGAGACCCGGAACAAGAAAAAGAGACCAGCAGATGATCAGAATGGGAAGGATTTCCCAGTGAAGCAGGGAAAGTTCAGAGATCCAGAGCAGAAGGCACCGACAACACAGGAAGTGACTTGTTTTTACTACAAGGAGGCAGGTCATTACAGGTCAGCATGTCCGAAGATGGCAAAGCAGACTTGTTTTCATTGTGGTCGTGAAGGGCATATTCGACCAATCTGTCCGCAGCTGAAGAAGGATGGTGCAGGGAAGGGCAAGGATCTGAGGCAGGGACGAGTGTTCGCATTGACTGAGGAGGATGCGGGTAACTCAGGAATGTGATCCGTGTGTGCAAGAATTTAGAAATTTATTCTTTTGTATTAAGTAAAACTTTTATTTGGGGAATAATTGAAGATTGAGTATTTTTCTTCATGTAACAAGATTTATTTGGATTAATGGAATAAAAACAAAGTTTTATTTGATACTGTTTTCTTGCATGCAATTGTGTTGCCCATTTATTGCTAGTCTTAAGTGTGGAGCTTAAGGTGTTTCCAGACAAGGTCTTGAGGTGGCTATCCCTAGTCATGTCCTTTCTAAGGAGGGAGTGGCCACTGATTCTCGGAAGGATGAAGTAGATGTGGAACGTCAGAGTTGGAGGCAGGAGTTCAGAGGTTGTTGCAGCGTGACTTCCGATGCCAAGATATCAAAGTTGCGCAGCGGAAGTTTGTTTTTCTGAATTCTTTGCATGATTGTGTTTCTTTTGTATGATGTAATGCGTTCTTTGGTGTGACTGTATTTCCTAAAATTATTTTTCTATCCATGAGTTTTCATTCTTTGTTGGTGGGTTTGTTCGGACCCCATTAGCAGTAGTTCTGAGGACAGAACTCTTCTAAGGAGGGAGTGATGTAGAACCCCGTATTTTCAAATATTATTTTAAAAGATTTGAAAATGAATTTAAATGATTTTCTGGAGATTTAATGAATATTTTCTAAAAGATTTATCTTTTTACACGTGCAGAACACGTGCAAATGCATTCTTGAGAAGTTTGAAAGTCAAATTTTCTTCATGAAAAATCATTATTTAATATTTGGAATTTATTTATTATTTTTCCAGATTTTTCTGAAATTAATTGGACCTATTTGCAATTTTTGAGAAAAGAATGACCTTTTTGCAAATTTGACATTTTAAGGGTTAAAATACAAAATCTATTTTCTGGGCATTTTGAACAGTACCGGTTGATATTAATGAGTGTATTTTACTTTTAAATCCTAATTTAAATGGTTTTTATTGGGTTTCCAAGAATAGAACTATGTATGTAAAGTTATGTATTGGAAGGACTATTTTGCAAATGCATTTCTAAACCCTAAAAACAGTATTTCCGCCCTATAAAAGAGAGTGTGCAGCCGTCTTTCGCTGCACAACTCAGGTTTTAGTATATTATTATTTTCTTGGTGATTGAAGAGGAAGATTTGGATCTCGCAAAAGGAAGATTCTTTCGTTGGATCTTTCAATTCAAAGGTGAGTGATATTGTTTTGTTTTGTTTTGTTTTGTGATACAAATTTTGTTTTGTTGATTGATTTATGTGAACGATTGTGTGATGTTTTGTTTCGATATTTGCGTATCTAGTATGTGATCGAAGCGATAGTTGTTATTTATATTTGTGAAATCCATGAATGTTTAGTAGATCTTGATTGGCAAATTCTTTATTGCTTGGAAACATGTTAAGATTTGAGTATGGTTATGATAATAAGGAATTGGAGGGTTGAACATCTGGATCTTGTGATTACAAATCAGATTTGGTTTTGAGTCGTGAAAGAGATTTAGTATCGAGAAACCCTAATGGAAGAAATAGGAATTTAGAATATGAAATTTGAGTTTCGAGACATTGGATGATTTGAGAATTGTATCCAAACTGAGAACACTTTGAGATTGTCGTTTTATATGAATACGAATTATTTTCATCAACAATGAATCTTTAGAAAAACTCCAGTTTTGATTATTGTATCATATCTAAATTATGAAAACTGTAGGCCGACAGTCGATTGGTCTACTATTCAGTCGACTGGTACGACCCAGCTGCTGTATCTTTAGTTTTTCTTGAAAATCCGTTCTGGACAGTCGACTTAGACCCTATACAGTCGACTGGTACACTTAGAAATTATTTTTCAAAGTTATCGTAGATTTTTCTCTGGTAAGTCGACTTATGACCTTTTAAGTCGACTTATATTGTATTTTAAGTCGACTTATGACTTTGCAAGTCGACTTATAACACTTAGAATATTTTCTTAAAGATTTCTGGAATTTCTCTCTGGTAAGTCGACTTATGTTTTTATAAGTCGACTTATGTTCTTATAATTCGACTTATGTCTCCTTTAAGTCGACTTATGTTTTCTATAAGTCTACTTATGATCTGGTAAGTCAACTTATGATTTTTATAAGTCATCTTATATTGTGGGTAAGTCAACTTATGATTTTTATAAGTCATCTTATATTGTTGGTAAGTCAACTTATGACTCTTATAAGTCAACTTATATTACTTAACCTTTTTTTCTCAAAATCATGGACATTTTTCCTCTGGACAGTCGACTTACTACGGTATAAGTCGACTGGTACTGATGAGTTTTCGTAACTTGAGTGTTCTTGTGAGTGATTAGTCTTCAGACATTCTGGATTATACTTGTCTTCAGTTAAGCATATGATTTTGAGATATTCAGTTAAGCCTGTAGTATTGAGAGTGATTGATAGATGGGTATATTCTGCGGTACTGAGAGTCGCTGATCTCTGGGGTTGGGTATACTCTGCGGTGTTGAGAATCATTGTTAGTGATTGATAACCGGGTGTCCAATCTGCGGTGTTGAGAGTGACTGATAACCGAGTATCCGATCTGTAATATTGAGAGTGATTGATAGATGGGGGTATATTCTGCGGTACTGAGAGTCGTTGATCTCTGGGGTTGGGTATACTCTGCGGTGTTGAGAATCACTGTTAGTGATTGATCACCGGGTGTCCAATCTGCAGTGTTGAGAGTGACTGATAACCGGGTATCCGATCTGTAATATTGAGAGTGATTGATAGATGGGTATATTCTGCGGTACTGAGAGTCGTTGATCTCTGGGGTTGGGTATACTCTGCGGTGTTGAGAATCACTGTTAGTGATTGATCACCGGGTGTCCAATCTGCGGTGTTGAGAGTGACTGATAACCGGGTATCCGATCTGTAATATTGAGAGTGATTAATAGATGGGTATATTCTGCGGTACTGAGAGTCGTTGATCTCTAGGGTTGGGTATACTCTGCGGTGTTGAGAATCACTGTTAGTGATTGATCACCGGGTGTCCAATCTGCGGTGTTGAGAGTGACTGATAACCGGGTATCCGATCTGTAGTATTGAGAGTGATTGATAGATGGGTATATTCTGCGGTACTGAGAGTCGTTGATCTCTGGGGTTGGGTATACTCTGCGGTGTTGAGAATCACTGTTAGTGATTGATAACCGGGTGTCCAATCTGCGGTGTTGAGAGTGACTGATAACCGGGTATCCGATCTGTGGCATTGAGAATGACCGATAACCGAATATTGGCAGCGAACAGTCGACTGGTCCATTAAGCAGTCGACTGTACTGCACAGTTGAGCTGTAATTGTTTGAGAAGGATTCTTCTGACACTTAGTTAAACTAGACTTGATGTTTTCATGTTTTCCTGTCATTTCTTACTTCACAATACACGTTTAGTATATGTTTCTCTCGTTCAGTACATGTTGTTTAAGAAACCATGCTTATTGTTTAATTATGTTGTTTGTTTGTTTATATCACTCACACCATTTATGGCTGACCCCTTTAGTTTTGGGGGTTAAGGATCATCTCTAGCCTCATGTGTTACAGGTTGTTGCTTAGAGTCTGGAGGCTTGGTTGCTTGAGTTAGTTTTGAGATAAACTGATGTAATAGGGCTTTGTGTAAATTTGTGTAAAAAGAAGCATTGTGAAAAGAAAATTGCAATTCAAGGTGTTTGTAATTCCGCTGTGTTTGAAAAAGATTGTTGTAATAAAAGTTTGGAATAAAAATATTTATGTTTTGAGCTATGTGTACTATTACATTGAAGTTGATGCAGGGGTTGTGCCACGTATTTTCTAAAGAAATTCGGGGCGCTACAAGCGGGGCGTGACAACCCTAGTGTAGCATCTATGTTAACAATCAACACATAAACGAATCTTTATATTGCAATTGTTGCAAAAATTATATCACATATGAATATTTCTTCCAAAAGTGTGAAAATATCATGAATAATCACATATTATACATAACTGAATTATGGTTTCGCAAGTGGCTCTAATACCACTATTAGGTTTCAAAGGCAATCACAGATTAAATATACAGTGAAAAAATTAAAAAAATATATCTAAACATAGCCATGGATCCAGGTGAAAACCATAAATCACAGTATGCTGATCACAATACTACAATATTGTGGTGCCTCTACGTTGTCCATACAAACGGATCAAATCAAGCATTCCCTCATGCCGCGGTGCTAACTGCAGAAAGGGGATGTTCCTCACGATCTCTTTCTCTTACAATTTCTGTGATGGCTAGGGTTTTCTCATGTGTGACTTTACCATAGATACGTATCATATATATAGGTGAAAAAAATCAACCCTAAGAGAGTAATAGGCTGTTGGGCTCACAATCTGACCTGGGTCAGATTCGTGTGTGGACCTTTAAAATTTAGTCAGCCTATTTAATCTAATTAAATGTCTAACAATTGTCAGGAGTCCAAGTCTTACTTAGATCCCAAATTAAATTCATCTTATGAATTTAAATTCCAATTTCGATCAATTCTAAGTATGTGGCCCTGTAGGTTCCCATTTGTTGATAGTAATACTAAAGTCATATTCTAGTATTACAAATAGTGAGCGGTATCTAGCAATACATCACTGCTACTCAAGTACGGGAATGTCAGTGATTTGACATAACCTATTCGTGACCAATGATACCAAGTAGTCTAGTCCCTTTGTCGAGATATCTTAATTGACCACAAGAGATAGAGTGTGTCTCCATTATATAGTTCATTCTTTGGTTTCTTGATGTCCGCGTATACCTAAAACAAATGAGCTCAATATCTCATATTGACTCATTTGAGCTCGACCATGCATTTTGTAGTCTCACTCGATCGAGGGGTTATAGATATCGCTTATGTTATGTAAGAGGGACAAATCCTATCCAAGTCACTCACATTTAGAAGCTACTCCGCACATTCAACGGAAACAAACAGTCTTGCCTAAATACATAGGCGAACTTCAAGATCTCCCATTCTCTCTGCAAAATAAAGGGAGGCTCACTCCAAAATAGGCAAGTCCAGACAAGGTCTACCAAGTTGTTCGCCTAACGGCACATCAACTTGAAGATTCGTGGGGCAAAAAGATAGCAGTAGGGACTTGGAAAGTGAACACTTTATAAACTTCAACAAGGGCGCTTAACGCCCCCGCCTCTTTATATTTTCAATATTTTCTAATAAAGGTCAGCCACTAGAGTAGACGTTTCATTTTATTTTTCAATAAAGACTGCTTTTGCTATTAGTCATTGCATGTAATAAAGGCCAACCACTAGAGCAGCTGCTTAGTTTTATTGTTCAATAAAATTCAGTATTAGTTTCTGCAAAATTCTTGTGCAACTCTACGAATATATACAATGAGTTAAATGCCAAGCTTACTTTTAAAAACGGCACCAAAACTCATTAAAAGCTCCTTATAAGATGAGTTTGGAGTTCATACCCATGGCTCAGAGTTGCTTTAGCAATTTGCAATGAAGCAAGTTCATAGTTCAACTTACCATTTGACCTGCTCCTGCAACTCATTAAACCTTCAACGACAAGTTCAGAGTTTGTACCCATGGCTCGGAGTTTCTCAAGCAACCTCCAATCAAGCACGTTTAGAGCTCAACTCGCCATGTGATCTGCTTCTGTAACCTGTTAAATCCCTAAACAACAAGTTCAGAATTCATACCCATGGCTTGGGGTTGTTTTACCAACCTGCAATCAAGCACGTTCGGAGCTCAACTCGCCATTCGACCTGTTCCTCAAACTTGTTAAATTTTCTTAAAGACAGATTAGAGGTCCATAATCGTGGATCGTAGTTACTCTAACAAACCTACAAAAAGCAAGTTTCAGAGTTCAACTTTCAACTCGAAGTGACAATCATAATTTGTTGGAGGACCCATACAGCAAGTTTAGAGTCCAACTCCCTTCTAAAGTTGCTTCTACAACTAACTTGGTACAAACAGCAAGTCCGCAGTCCAACTCTCTCCAAGAGCAGCTCCTACGACTAACCAACCCTCATGACGACAAATCACATGACAAAGTTCCGACATGTAAAATATTTCTTATTTCACAAACAACAAGTCACGTCACAAGTGTAGAATTTCAATGAGTCTGCATGTCTTTACTAAGAATCACTATGTAAATGAGCCTGAATAAGTCCCGGACCTGTTAAAGAGGCCCGTCATGACTAATGTGTGTGTAGAAGCTTTAGGTTTTGTGCTGGAATCTTACGGCCCTGATTTGCTGCTATTTTTACCATTATCACTAGCCCCCCGCTCCCGAAAAACAATTTTTTTGGCTTTCGAAAAGTAGTTCACTGTGTTTTAGAGTTTTTAGTACAGTCTTAGCTTTCAGGAATGATTGGAGATACCTGCAACTGATCAGAAGCTTCTAGAGGCGATGAATGTTTTACTAGAATTTTTCAAAATTTTCTGGAATTTTCCGTAAATTTCCCCTAATTTAAAATTGTTTTTAATTTTTTTAATTAATTAATCAACTTTTTAATTATTTTTCAATATTTTTAATTAATTTTTGGAATTTAATAATTATTTTAATAACTTTTAATAAAATTTTTGAATTTTAATTAAATTTTAAGGATTTTCTAATATTTTATTAGCCCGACACGAATTTCAGAGCAATCTAATGCGTTGATCATTATTATGCACGTGCATTGAGTGGAGGCTATGATGTGGAGGCTGTGTTGAAATGGTGATGTGGCTTCATCTGGAGTGCTCATCAGAGCGGGCTTTCCCACTGAGCGAGATCGAACGAGGGAAAAGAGGATCGGGCGATGTGGCTTCATCTGGAGCATTGATCTCGTGCTAGCACGCATTTTGGACTGGTCAGGCTGTTGAGAACTGAAGTGGATCAGCGAGGATGAAGCGAGGTGATGTGTCTCGATCCCCTGCATCCATCTTGTGCGCGCTTGAACCTCTGAGTGATCTGATGGTTGTCGATGGCTGCGAGAGCCCCTCAGCTCGATTCGTCGAGCTCCATTCATTTTTTTCTTTTATTTTGGGTGTCTGTTTTGAGTGACCAGGACCTTGGGTGAGCCAGACTCGGCGTGCTCGTCTTGGTCGAGCTAGCTTTTTTCGACCTTATTTTGGTCGTGCTGCATTCTCACCCAGCTCATTTTTGGCGGGTTACTCCTCGCCGAGCTTATTTTGGGTGATGGAGCTCGGCGAACTGGTGATGTAGCTTAGTGAACTTGTTTTGAGTGATGGAGCTTGGTGTGCATAGCTCAGCGAACTAGTGACGGAGCTCGACTGACAGAGCTCGACATACAAGTGATCGAGCACGGCGAACCTGTTTTGAGTGATGGAGCTCGGCGGACAGAGCTCGAAAAACTGGTGATGGAACTCGGCAAACCTGTTAAGCGATGGAGCCTGGCGAGTTCATCTTGGGCAAGCAACAAGCTCGGCGAAGTCACCTTGGGCGAGCTCCATTGAGTTTTGGTCGAGCTACACTTCAGGCAACCAAGAGTCTTGGCCGACCACCACTTTGTCAATTTTCATGTTTCTCAATGCAGAGCTAGAATTTTGGTCAACTCAATTCTCCTCAATGTCGAGCTTGGTGGGTTTTGGAGTTGTATGGAGCTTTGAGTTTGAAGCCTATTTCTTCTTCGAAGTTGGGAGTTATAGTCTTTTGGGAGCTTTGGTTGGTCTCGTCTTGCTTTTCTCGAACTTTAGTTCGGTTCTTCTTGCTGCCATCGAGCTTCTTGTCGATCTTGAATTGAGGTTGCTGCTGAGCTGAAGATGAGTTGATGATGATGACGCCGGGATTATGCTTTGAAGAGTTGATGTCGACTTGGGTTACTATCGGCCAAGAAGAAGACCACCTTCTCAAGCTTGGGTTCGAGTTGGTGTTCGGGCTTTTGTGAGGTTTTTTGGCAGAGCTATGGTCATTGTCTTCGAAGCTGTGACATCAGTTTCGAGTTGGGGTATTCTTAGCCCCTTTGCTGATGAAGCTTTGGTGAAGTTGTGTTGGGTTTAATTATCTCTTGTTCGAGCTCGGAGTTGAAGTCTGCAGCTGTAGTTGATCACCTTGGAAGCTTGTTGTTTTTGGATTTTGAAGCTAAAGCACTTCGAATTCCTTGCTTGTAGTCAGATTGTACTGTGTGAAGTTCAAGTTTGGTCGAGCTGTTTGGTTTCTTGACTTGATTGTCGCCGAGGTTCTATAAGAGCTCAAGTCTTTCATTGAGTTGAATTTTAAGCAAGTTCGGAAGCTTTGATGAGCTCAATTTTGTTGATCTCCTGGCACTTGAAGTTGAGTTGTGAGGAGTAAGAGTTTGATTATCCTTGTAGCTTGAGGTTGGGTTTTAAACAGGTTTGCTTCACGACAAACTTCCATTCTTTGTGCTGGCATATATAATCTTTGTGCTGGCATACAATTATATATATATATATATATATATATATATATATATATATATATATATATATATATGAAGGGGTATGAGCAACTTGCTCATTTAGTAAATGAGTAATTAATGAGGTGGCATGCATGTGATTGGAAAATTCTAACAGTGGTTAGTTGTCCAATGTATCACATGCATGCCACATCATCAATTGCTCATTTACTAAATGAGCAAGTTGCTCATATCCTTTATACTCATATATATATATATATATGTGTGTGTGTGTGTGTGTGTGTGTGTGTGTGTGTGTGTGTGTGTGTGTGTGTGTGTGTGTGTGTACACAGTTTTATTTTATAAACCTTGGTTCTTGAATCGACATAATCTTTTTGGTGAAGACAGTTTTATTTTATAAACCTTGGTTCTTGAATCGACATAATCTTTTTGGTGAATCATGGCTTCTTGTGGTTCTAAAAGTGGTTAGTTGTCCAATGTATCACATGCATGCCACATCATCAATTGCTCATTTACTAAATGAGCAAGTTACTCATATCCTTTTTACTCATATATATATATATATATATATATATATATATATATATATATATATATATATATATATATATATATATATATACACACACACACACACACAGTTTTATTTTATAAACCTTGAATCTTGAATCGACATAATCTTTTTGGTGAATCATGGCTTCTTGTGGTTGTTAACTCCTTCGGTTTGAAGTTCTCTTGAGTTTTCGCCGACCAAATGTTTGTTGAGCGGTCTACCTAGTCAAATTGTTCTTTTGTCGACCAAATTGTGTTGTTCGCTTGTTTTGTCGATCAAACGTCTCGTTGCTCATTTTGTTGAACTGCTCTTTCGTCGACAAAGCATTGTGTTGTTCTCTTATTTAGTTGATCAAACGTCCCATCGTTCGTTTCAATAAACCGCTTCTTCATCGACCAAGCATTGTGTTGTTTGCTTGTTTTATCGATCGAGCGTTTCATTGCTGAACGAGTGTTCCATTGGATCTCGTGTATGTAGCTAATCTAGAAGAGTTGTTGCAAGAATGAACTTTGGAAGGCGGTCAGACTGCAGACTTACTGTTTAATCCTAGCACGTTTTTTGAGGTAACTCTAGGACAGAGTTGAATGTAGAGCTTGCAGTTTGATCCTGACAAGTGTGTAGAGGCAACTCTACGATGGAGTTGATGTTGAGCTTGCCGTTTTGCGCCTAGCAAGTTTGGAGAGGCAACTCGGAAAGAGAGTTTAACGTAGAGCTTTTCATTTGATCTCAGCATGTTTGGAGAGATAGCTCTGAGACGGAGTCGAACTTTGAGCTTGCCATTTGTGCCCAGTAAGTTTTGTAGAGGCAACTCTTAGACGGAGTTAATGTAGAGTTTGTTGTTTTATCCCAGCAAGTTTGAAGAGACGACTTTGAGACGGAGTTGGACGTTTGAACTTACTGTTTGCGCCTAGCAAGTTTGGAGAGACAACTCTAAGATGAAGTTGAATGTAGAACTTGTTGTTTGACCCGGCAAGTTTATAGAGACGTCTCTGAGACGGGGTTGAACGTTTAGCTTGTTGTTTTATCCTAGCAAGTTTGGAGAGGCAACTGTGAGACAGAGTTGGACATTTGAACTTGTTGTTTGCGCCCAGCAAGTTTGGAGGGAAAACTTTGAAACAGAGTTGAATGTAGAGCTGTTGTTTGATCCCGACAAGTTTATAGAGATGTCTCTGAGACGGAGTTTAACATTTAGCTTGTTGTTTGATCCCAACAAGTTTGGAGAGGTAACTCTGACAAAAAGTTGAATGTTGAACGTGCCATTTGATCCCAACAAGCTAATAGAGAACTTTGTGGTAGAGTTGGATGTTTCAACTTGCCATTTGCGCCCAACAAGTTAATAAAGAACTATGTGGCGGAGTTGGATGTTTGAACTTTCCGTTTGCACCTAGCAAGTTTTGTAGAGGCATCCAGAGGCCGACGTTGGGCGACGAACCTACTGCATGAAGTTAAGGGATTTTTGGAAGGACTGGAGCAAAGAGTGGGGCACTAGACTTAATGTATGGAGTTAACGAGTTGTTGACTGAGCACGAGCGAGGAGCAGGACATTGAACTCGTTGTTTGGAGTCAACGAGTTGTCGATGAAGCTCAAGCAGAGAGCAAAGCATTGAACTCGTTGTTTGGAGTCAAAAAGTTGCTGATGGAGCTCGAGCGGTTAGCAAGACATCGAACTCGTTATTTGGAGTCAACAAGTTGCTGATGCTCGAGCGGTGAGCTGCGCATAGCATTCTTTGTATGAAGTCACCGAGTTATTGACGGAGATTGAGCGGTGAGCAAGGCGTCAAAGTCATTGTTTGGACTAAATGGGTTGCTGATGAAGATCAAGCAAAGAGCAAGATGTTGAACTCGTTGTATGAAGCTAACGAGTTGTTGATGGAGCCCTGGTGATGGAGCGTTGAACTCTTTGTATGAAGATAATGCATTGTTGATGGAGCTCGGACGAAAAGTAAGGCGTTGAACTCGTTGTATGGACCTAACGCGTTGTTGATGGAGCTCAAGCAAAGAGCAGGGCGTTGAACTTGATGTATGGAGATAATGCGTTAGTGATGGAGCTCGGGCAAAGAGCGGGAGTCTGGACTCGTTGTATAGAGATAACAAGTTGTTAGAAGAGCGCAAGCAGTGAGCATGGCATTGAACTCGTTGTTTAGGGCTGACGAGTTGTTTAACGAAGGAACTCGAGTGGCGTGGAGAGCACCCAACTCATTTTGAGGGGTGAATGAGTTATGGGTGTTTTGAATTTTCTTAATATTGAAGTGAAATCTTTTGTGATTGTTCAACGTTGAAGTGAATTCATCCTTCTTTTTGCTGACATGTAGCCATGTACATTGAACGATGTCTTCGGGACGTCGAGCTTGCTTTCCTTCACAATTCGTTGCACTTGATTGAGTTGGGACTTGTCTTTTTGCGCGGCGTATTACGCAAGACTGAGTTGGAGCTTGCTCAAGTGAAGGTGGTTGGAAAGACTTGGAGCTTGCCCGCTGAAGGAAGACTTGTCTTGAATTTATCGTCAAGAGTTGAGGCAGCCATGGGGAGGTGTTAGCTGGAAAGAGGCCTATGAAGAGGTTTGTATCTGTTAAGAAGAGTATCCCTCTATTGTGTAGCCGGAAGGATTACTTGTAGGACAGCTTGTTGTATAGTGTTTGCAAGACTTTTATATATAATCAAATAGATTAGTAACATTTCATACAAATTTTATCAAATTACAATATGAGGGAAACATTTGTATTTACAGATTGAGATGACCTCTTTTTAGATTGAAAAGAATGCATTGGACTATTGTCGTGCACTTCTACTTAACCTAAATATAAAATATCATCTCCCTAAATTTTCCAATTATTTACAATACATTATTCAAACTTCATTCTACTAGATGTTCATTCGTGCTACTTGTTGAGCCATTTTGTGCTTCATGTAAATCTTGGGTCCTCTCCTTTGCTTTCATCCAATCTTCGGTGCATACTAACATTACCAAATTCTTCGATGTCAAGCAATTCCCATTCGAGCTCATTATCTTGCAACCAAGAGAAAAAACACTTTCCGATGCAACAGTTGACACCGGTGTAGTTAGCAAATCTCTAGCCATACGAGAAAGAATAGTAATAATATTTTCATTGGTTTTTTAAAAATAAAACACATTTACTACATCATCAATGGGAGGTTGTGCATTATACCAATTTAACTCATTTGGTTCTTGATATTTAAAACAATACTAGTTGCAAGACTCTTTTCCTTTGATACTATAGAAGAAGAAGAAGAACTAACATTTTGTGTTTGTGTAGTGTTAGATGAATAAAGTCTATTGTAACTATCATATAAACTAGTCAAAAATGCTCAAATTTTGTAGTAAAAACAACATGATCAAAATCTTGTATTTCATCATGTGGAGCATAAGTATAAAAATCTAAATAAAATTTTTTGTGCCCTCTAACTTAATCATAAGATTCATTACACTAGCAATACAATATAACATAGGAAGTTGATGAAAATATTTTAAAATTTTAATATAAGCGGTATTAACCATTTATTATATATAAGGGTCATTTATCAAATCTTTAATTGTTGTCATCATTGTGACAATTGCAAGTAAAAAACCACTAGATGCAAATGTATATATTTTTGAAAATTGTAAAGTAGTATTATTAAAAGGTTCTAAAAATTTATACAAACTATCGACAAAAAATCAAAAAATCATCATTTAACATACAATCTTGCATACCCATTGCAACACAAAATTCTCTAAGATTAAAATGATAATGAAGAACAACTCCTAATAAATCATAAGTATAATTCTAACGATGTTCTAACATCTTTAGGAAAACATTTAAATACAATTTTCCTAAGTTGACACTAATCATGAAAAGCTTGATATATTGAACCACTCAACGTAATAAAATGAACACAATTTCTCATTGCCTAAATTTTATCGTGTTCATATTTTAGAGCATCTTGTACACAAAGATTTAAAATATGACAAGCACACCTAACATGAAAATTTTTCGGTTGTATAGGATTTAATGTAATTTTCAAACTAGCAATTGCCTTAGTATTATTGGAGGCGTTATTAAAACCAGTAGCAAAAACTTTATCAAAAATACCGAAATTATTACATGCATCCATGATGTTGTGGCAATAATTTCACCCTTATGTGGGTACCTAACAAATCCAAATGAAATTATCCTCTTTTGAAGTAGTCAATCATAATCTATCCAATGACATTTTACACACATCATTGGTACATCGTTCACTCCCCATCCATTCGATGTCAAAGAAACTCTAGCGTTTAGTGACGTTAGTATTGCTACTAAAAAATCCTTACTATCATTGTAAACTAATTTACAATGATAGCAATTTTATAATGGAGGTTTAATGGAGGTTTAATGCGGTTTAACTACATTTCTAGCAATTTTTTTATAATGGAGGTTTAATGCGGTATGTACATAAGTCTCTAAATTCCTACTTTCACCAAACAAATAAGGTAATTCATCTCTAATTACTAACTTAGCAATTTTCCTACGAACGATATCGTGATTGTAGCTATGACAATCTACTTGACCGGCCATAGGGTGTATTTTTTTGTTGTGTAAGATTGTCCTTAGAAATTTCGGGTTGACATTTATTTAAGTGACATTGAACTATACCCGTTCCCGATCATATTTTAAACTTACAGGGTGTTTGACACTTCTTACAAATTTTTAGTCCTACACTCTTATCATTTTGTGAAGGGACATATTCAAAATATTTGCGTACTTTGGAAGTATTCTCTCTTTTTTTACGAGATTGAAAAGGGCCTTGTTCCGATGATTGTGGTTCTATGTCTTCTATTTCTACATGATCCGTGTGTTTTTCATGAAATTTGGGAATACTATCATAATTCATAAGTGTTTCTTCACTTTTTACATATGGAATTGGATTCGAAGGAATGCGACTAATAGTGTACTCTTGGCTACTATGTCTACCGCATGATCGGTTAGATGCCATCTAAACTAGTGTATGTATGATTGGAATGCAAAAAAATCAATTCTAGTGTATGTTCTAAAAATTAATTCTAGCGCATGTTTTAAAAAATAATTCTACAAAACAAGTAAAGATAGATATATATATATATATATATATATATATATATATATATAAAGAAATATTTCAATAAAACAACAAAAATTAAATCAATAACTAGTGTATGTTTACCGAATAATAAAAAAATCAAAAAAGAAGAAAAGTAAAACAAAACACAATCTAATTAAGAGAAATAAATGAGAATAATCAACAATGCTAATTCTAAAAATTATACAAATACAAAAATACCATATGAGTGTAGAATGTAGATTGAAGAATGAAGGTAGAGAGAGTTGAGAACTTGTAGTGTTGTTGTTGATGTTGTTGAATGTTGTTGGATGTTATTGATGTTGTTGATGTTGGTCATTGTAAGAGCATCCACAATCTTTTGCTATTTATGCATAATATGCATATTTTTGCTAAAAAAGCGTTGCAGTATGCATATTTTGACGATTTTGCGACAGTAGATTGCTATATATGAGAGCGGATATATGAATTATGCATATTATACAGGACGGATCTTTCCACAAAAAAAATTATTTTTTAATTCTCAGACGGATCTTCATAGTCCATCGCTTATAAAAATAATAATATTTCGTAATTAAACCCCCCCCCCCCAAAAAAACCTCCCCTCGAACTGATCTTCTAGATCCGTCCCTCTTTTGCGTAATTGTTGGACGAAACTAGAAGTTCTGTCCCTTGTGGGATTTAAAAAATAAAAAAATTAAAACCGAATAACGAATTTGCCCCCCTCTTCATTCAACGGCTATTTTTGTTTTCTCAGATTAATCCAACGGCTCTATCTCTATCTGAAACGCTCACTCATATTTGGTTATATATAGTACCCATTCTGAACCCAATACAAGCATCACAATTGTCTCAAAAAATTTCCTCCAGTAATATATATTATCTCTCTGTCTTGTACTGAGTTTTTTTGGTAAGGAATTTAATGGCGGGCTGAAAGGGGTGAGCATATACGACTCAGGAAGATGTTCTTATCTGCCAAAGTTGGATTAGTGTAACGCAAGATCTAGTGATCGGTAACGATCAATCCGGGGCACAGTTCTGGGAGCGAATTTCTTCTACGTTTAAGGTATTATTAGGGACTCCGACTAATAGAACGGTTGGCTCACTTACTAGTCGATTTCAACTTATTTCGAAAGAAGTGGTCATATTCATAGCGAAATTGAGCAGTGCAACTACTAGGGCTGGTAGCGGAACAACCGAGGCAGATAAGATATGTAAAAGAAATTGGATTTAAAGTCATGATTTGTATTATTTGTGTATATAACAACGTTTGGATATTTAATGTTGTCTTAGATTCGCGAAGCCAGAGTAGAATATATGGCAATATCTGGAAAAGCTTTCAAATTTGAGGAATGTTATGAGATACTTAAAGATCAGCCGAAGTTTTCATTACGTACTACACAAGTGTTTGATCGAGTACAAAGTACCCAATCCGGTGAAGGGAGTGGTAGCCAAAACTCTCCCATAATAAACAACTGAGATTCAGATATACCCGTTGATATGGAATCACCTATACCCCTTACTCGACCACCAAGCCGCAAAGCGGCTAAGAGAAAAGGAATAAGATTGGCCGAAACATCATAATACAAAGAAATTGCCGAAGAAACCAAAAATTTCACAGCTTTATACAAAGAATCGCATGACAGGAGGAATGCGATAAAAAATCGAGAATGCGATATTAAAGAACAGGCGATCACATTATGATTATCAATCTCAACATTTTACCAAGTAATCAACGATATTACTTTTTGAGTAGGCAGAATGAAATTCTGCAAAAACGAGGTTAAAATAGTGGGTAAACAACATTAACCCAAAATTTGTAATTTATCTTTATATAATGTAAGCATCCAATTTTAATTGTGAATGCAACCTATGTTATTAATTGAATTTAAGAAGGTTATTTTGGAATGTTTTTGTGTTTGTGAAAATTGGAAAATGGCAAAACTAAGAATCAATGTGTTCACAATAGAATCGATAGTTAATAGCCATAATTATAGCTTACAGTACACTTCAAATATTATATCTTCAAGTTGATAGTAGTACATTAACTATGTTGTTAATTATTACCCAATACAAAGTAGTACATTACACGACAATGGGAATACAAAGTAATACATGCTAAGTGCAGTTACTCATCTCCATATTGTGACCAAATATGCTCCACCAGATCTTGACGAAGTGCATGGTGTTTTTGTTGATCATGTAGAAAGACATTGCGAATGATTCGGCCTTCTTGATTAGTTGGTCCACCCGTGCTTGGTTCGATCACAGTCGGGTCAGGAATTTGATCATAATCATAATCAAGAATTTCTTCGTCACGTTCGTCCTCAACAATCATGTTGTGTAAGATGATACATGTTTTCATAATATATGACAGACTATATGCATCCCACATACGTGATGGACCCTTCACTTTTGCAAATCATGATTATAAAACTCCAAAAGCACGTTCCACATCTTTTCTTGTAACCTCTTGCATTAATGCGAATTTCTTTTTCTTTCGGGTATCCGGTGTGGTGTAAGTTTTGACGATGGTTGCCAACGGTGGGTATATACCATCTGCTAAATAGTAGCCCATATTGTAATTGTGGTTGTTGATGACAAAATTGGCTTGAGGTGCACAGCCATCAAGAATCTCATTAAATAAAGTTGACCGGTTCAGCACATTTAAATCATTATTGCATCCTGGCATTCTGAAGAATGAATGCCAGAACCAAAGATCATAAGAAGCAACTGCTTCGAGAATAATAGTCGGTTCCCGAACATTAACTGTGTACTGGCCATGCCATGCTGCTGGACAATTTTTCCACTTCCAGTGCATGCAATCTACACTACCCAACATCCCAGGGAAGCCTCAAGCATTGTTTTCTTCGAGTAGTCTTTCCACATTGGCTGGTGTTGGTTTCCTCATATATTGAGTACTAAATAAAGTTACAATTGCAAAACAAAAACGACGCAGAGTTTTCAATACCGTTGTTTTGCCTATACATATATATATTCATCAACCGCATCAGCCACACCTCCGTACGGCAACAACGTAGTGCCGCTGTAATTTTCTGATGAGGAGTTAACCCAAGTTGTTTACAAGCATCCTGGGATTGGAGAAAATATTAATCGTAATCCACAACAGTATCCAATACCCGATTGAAGAGGTGTCGACGCATACAGAATCGACGACGGAAAATTGAATCTGGATAAACTGAATTTTCGGCAAAGTAGTCTTTCCACATCCGTCTATGTCCTTCTCTTTCCCCACGAATGTAACGGCGACGATTGTTTTGTTCACTAAATTGGATTTCCTTGCCAATCCTTAGTAGACGGTTGCGAATAATCCTAGGAACAACATCGTTGTCCTCCACTGATGAATCAGAAGATGAACCCGAGGAAGAAGACACATCTAAACTAGTCATGATTAAGTAGAAGATAAATATGCAGTGGGTTATTTTGGTGTTGAAGTTGGCAAAGTCTAGTTGAGAATTAAATGTACACAGGATGGTAACATATAAATACTGATCGTGCCGCTTGAAGAAGAACGAATCATCAATGTCCCGTCCAATCTGAAAGTGAATATATAGCTGTAAAAAGTGGTCAAAACCTATCATTTGTAGGTAGGAAAGTATCTATGAATAATGTGTATGAATAGTGAATAAATACAAAACCTATATGTGACTAACTACAATCTCATTAAATACCTACTAGGCATGTGGCATTAATACTATCTCCAAAATACCCTCAAGCTGTCTACAATTACAAAAGGTTTTCACGAAAGTGACTAAAGTTTCCTCTGACTGTTGACATTAATCCAATTACAACTCCCAAAGTTTTGCTACAATCCAACTTGGCACGTGACATTTAAAACTTGACATTAATACCCTCATGCTATATAAAATAGTATTTTAGTAATATTTTTCCTATTCTTCATAATCATACTGTGTCTCAGGCACAAATGAGGACGTCGATGCTCCGGTGTCCTCTAAATTCGGATTTAACGGTCTATGTCGGGAATTAAATGGTCTGCTCCTCGATACAGATCGTCTAATATTTGGTAATTCAGGTGGAATTGATTCCCCGAAAACCATGTTCGAAAGTATTATTCGTCGCAGTTTTGCTTCGGTGTTTCTCAATTGTTGACAACGATTGTATAACTCATCCTGTGGAATGATACAAGATATAAAAATAAATCAGAGTACGCAAAATACATTATAACATAATAACGTTCTTAAATACGATTTTGGTAACTCACATATGATGGTTGCCCACTTTGATGAAACGAGACATTAATATTATGGTCCAAACTCTTTAGTAGAGTACCCCCTGAAAAAGTGGCACTTCAACGTAAGGTTGACCAAGCAATAATGAATTCTCTACAGTGGATTGTGTTGGGTACTCGGCTGGCAGCCAAAATGGAGGTGCAGCATGTGGCAACTGAGCGGAAGAATCTCTAATTGATGCTGGCCCAATGAAATCGACATTTGCTGCATGGGTGAGTGTCGGAATTATTAGACCAATTGAAACCTTTTCCCAATACTGATCATAGGTGATCTGCTTTACACGATGTACGAAAGGTGATGCTTCGATAGGTTCATGAATATTAGTACTGGATGTCATGAAACGCATGAGAGGAGCTGAGTCTTTTGGGATAGCAATTATTCCAGTAAGTTAGCGAATACAACAATAACCAAAATATCATACACCCTGCAATCAAATGTTTACTTTAGCATAACCAAACAATTTAATAAAAGTACTGTATATAAATATGAAAAAAATTAATATACCTGGTCGCAGTACGTAAAAGCATGTCGATATCATGAAATGAATTTGGCAGCTTCAATTTCATATACGTCTTTAATTGATGACCCGTTATATGGCTACCAAATGATAGAGAAAGAAGTGCGCATCTCCAACTGATCACGAGCCATCGATTGATTGTAACTAATAGGATCAGATCGACCTAAATCCAAGAATTCTCTATTTCATCTGTAACACCCTAGATTTTTAAATAATGTTTTTGAGATTAATAAATGGATTAAAATGATTTTTGGTGATTTAATAAACATTTTTGTGAAATTTATCTTTTTTACACATGCAAAACACGTGCAAATATTTTCTTGGAAAGTTCAAAGTCAGAAATTACTTTTGGGGAAACCTAATATTTATTAGTAGGTATTATTTATGAAATTTTCTAGATTTTTCTATTTATTTGGCTTATTTGCAAATATTACAAAAAGATGGGCTTTTGTGCAAAATTACCACTTAGAGTGAGAACTCCAGATTTTCAGATTTTTAGGCTGAGCATGATGGCTAGTCAAATCAGAGGTAAAGAGTTTAACTTTTGTTTTAATACATTTGGGTTATTTTGCAAATTTCTTAAAGAAGGGTCTTTTTACAAAATTATCTCTTAGAGGCAATATTAAAGTTTGTTTTTCTGAACTTGAAATTGGTGCCGGCCAGGTCTGGGGTAGTTATTTTGTTTTTAAATTTGAATTGAATTAATTAATCTCATGTCCAAGTATAAGGATTTATAAATGTAAAGATATATTCAAAAGGGATAATTTGCAAAACCTATTCAAAACCCTAATACACCAAATTCCGGCCTAATATAAGGAGAGTGCAGTCGCCTCTTTGCTGCATTATACAAAGAATTTTCTTTATTATTGATTTCTTGGAGTTTCGAAACGAGGATCTTGGATTTCTTGCGAAAGGAAGAACTTTTCTCATTCTCTTTATTATTTCGGTTGATTCTTCAATAAGGTGAGTAACATATGTTTGTTTTTGTATTTTTCTATGCATGTTGTATGTGATGATTTGTCTATTAGAAAGCATGTTATAGGATTGTATGATGATATAATAAATTATTGATGGACGAATGAATAAAGATTGAATCTTTTCATGAAAACTATGTTATTGATGATTAAAACTCTACATAGATGACTTGAGATTGTTAAAGAACCTAATAGAAACCATGAGTTTTCTATTTCTTTATTATTCTTACTGATTTGGATTGATTATAATGAGTTGTATGATGTGGATTGCATAAAATTGATTAAAGATGAATTTTTACTGTATAGACATATATACATGATCTGTTGGAGTGTTTCGATGGAGAAAGCTTGACTTAATACTTGTTGTATTCACATATATTCATGGGTATACTGATGTAAGTGATTGTGTATGTGTTTAATGAATTGCAAGAGGGGTTTCTGAATAAAAAAGATCGAGTTTTGAAGTAAAAAGAAGGGTTTGAATTTTCGGGTATGATGGTGAATGACCGAAGTTGGGGTTATGTGATTTTGTGATATTTTTGATTGGATCTGAGTTGTTTGGATACTGAGATGGGTTTGAAAAATATACTACACATGTACAATGGTTTGTTGATGTTTTACTGATGCTTAAACACACCTATATACACTAACACACTCGTATTTACTGTTTTGAGAAGTTTTAGTGAAAACTTGCTATTTTGTGAATTCGATGTGGTTTTGATCAGTTTTATAAACTCTAGTATGTTATACAAGTTGTATTTGATCATCTCAGGAAGTTTATTTTCCAAATTTATGATTTTACAAAGAATAAACGAAGTATCAGTAAAAAAGTGCACAAATTTCAAAGTTGTATTTTCCTCACATGACAGTCGACCACTTCATTTTTGAACTGAAGGTGACAGTCGACTATTAATTCTTTATTTTTGGATTTTCACTCGATAGTCGACCATCGCGTTTTGTGCTGTCATTGACAGTCGACTGTCAGTGCTTGGCTGATTGTTTTTGTTGAATTTTTCTCTGTTTTTCTTGAACGATTATTTCTTCGATATTATGAATTATTGATCTACTGTTTTAAAATCTACATATTACAGTTTTTTATAGAGAGTTACATTTTTTATTATAATAGAATTTAAATTGTATTTCTATAACTTTATAAAGTGAAAGATATATGGTTTTCGAAGGAATTGATGTTTTGTGATATCCTACAATTTCAAAATATGATTTTCAGATATTTACTAGATTTAATACTTTATTTCAATTCTGAAATTTGTGAGTGTATTAAATGAATTTGGATTTGTTGATTTTAAGAAGTTTTCTTAATATGAGAGTATTGATAATGGAATTGAGAGTTTTAAATGAAAATTTTTGTGTTGATGGTTAAGTTGTGAGTCTCGAGAGGGTGTGTGGGACCATAGATACCGGTAGTTGAGATTTTGTGTTTTGGTCAGTTGTGGGTTTGTTGTTGATCAGTTGAGTTAAGTCCGGTAGGGTCCGCCAACTCTAAGAGATTCGTAATTAATTAATTAACTTAATAAATATAAGGACAGATACTAGAATGGTGATATGATGAAACGAAGGCAAATGTGAGTCATGGACTCCAGGATGATCCGAGGAGTGAGATAATCCCCAGTATTCCGGGACGATGGCTGAAATAGGCCACAGAATGATCCAACGTGAGTGGGATTGATCTCCAGTATTCCAAGGACGAGAGCGATGCTCGTGGGATGTTTGTGCAATGAGGTTTCCAGGATGACCTGCGGAGTGAAGTAATCCCCAGTATTCCGGGATGATGGATGAAATAGGCCACAGAATGATCTACGTGAGTGGGATTGGCCTCCAGTATTCTAAGGGCGAGAACCGATACTTGCAAAATGTCTAAATCTCGTAGTAGTCATCGTAGTAGGATTAATTGCATAACGAGAGAATTAACCCTATAAGGTGGAGAATGATAAGGGCTTGCACCGGACCTATATAATATGGAATGCATAGAATCCGACAAGTATGCATTAGAGAGTCATCAACCTGAATTTGTGTTTTCTTGACTTGGTTTTATGCATGTTTGTTTTCTGTTTTGCTACACTTGACACTTAGTCTAGTTTCACTTGATGTTTTCATGTTTTATTCTTTGTTATTTCATATTCCATTCGTTACTACTGTTGGTATATGTTGATTATGACTTTATTCTTTATGTTTTATTCATGTTGTATTTCTTTTGATGCCACTCACACCGTTATAGCTGACCCCGTAGTTTTGGGGGTTAGGGTTATCTCTATCCTCATGTTTTACAGGTAGGTACCTATAGCTTGGGATTTGGATGCATGCGGTAGAATGATATTGTGACTTATGTAAATTGTAAAAGAATGTGTTGTAAGAGAAAGAATTGTAATTCAAGGTATTTAATTTTTCACTGTACTTTGTAAAGAATTGGTGTAATAAAAGTAGAAAAAATTATTTTGTGTTTTGGCTATGTTTACTATTTCATTGAGGTAGATGTTGGGAATTGTGTCACGTATTTCTGAGATATTATTTTGGAAATTCGGGGCTCTACAGAGATTGGTACCAGAGCATGCTTCAATGGTAATGATAAACATAGTATAAAAAATAAGCCTAGGTGTGGACATTAGAGCAAAAGTACCTAGGTGTGGACATTAGAGTGTGAGTATCACATAGAATTAAAACAAGATGTTATGGTCTGGGATATGATTGAGGTTTTGCCATGAGGTATTAGTGTGAATATGAAGTGTGTTGTGATGCTCTAACTTTTTTCTCATTTTGCAGTATTCAGTATAATGGCAGGACCCAGGACCAGGAATGGTGGAAATGCTGATGGGGTTGAGAGTTCTCGTAAGGCTGGACTTGATCTTGAGACTGAGATTGCCTTGGTGTATCAGATCTTGAATGCATTCATGGTAGCTAACATGGCTCAGAATCAGAATCAGAATCAAGGGGCTCGACCAGTGTTTGTTAATGCTGATCCAATTAAGCAAGTTGAGTCCTTCAAGTGGATGAAGCCGCCTATTTTTTAGGGGCAGTCTGATCCAAATAAGGCTGATGAATGGATTAGACAGATGGAGATGGTCTTCGAAGTCTTAGAATCCCCAGCAGTCAATAAGGTGAAGTTGGTCACCATGCAGTTAGAGAAGGATGCTGGCGTCTGGTGGTAGTCAATGAAGAGGACTTTTGGGGATCAACAGGTGACTTGGGAGGCTTTTCTGGAGGAATCCAGGGATCATTTCTTCCCTCTGGATATTCAAGAGAAGAAGGCAACGAAATTCTTGAATCTACAGCAAGGTAGCATGTTAGTGCGCGAATATGAGACTAAGTTCGCCCAGCTGTCAAGGTATGCACCGGAGCTGATTGTTGCTGAAGCGAAGAAGGCCAAAAAATTCGAGCAGGGCTTGAGGCCGAATTTGAGGTTGTGGATGATTCCGTTGGGCATCAGAAGGTTTGATAAGCTGGTCAGGAGAGCAGCAATGACAGAAGAAGATATGGATCAGTTCCAGAAGAAGCAAGAGACCTATAATAGGAACAAGAAGCTGGTAGCAAGTCAGAGTGGGAAGAAGTTCCTAGTGAAGCAGGGCAGGTTCAGTAAGCCAGAGCAGAAGGCACCCACAACTCAAGGGGTGACTTGTTACTACTATAAGGAGGCAGGTCACTTCAAGTCAGAATATCCTAAACTGGCAAAGTAGACTTGTTTTTTGTGTGGGCGAGAGGGGCATACTAACTGTTCTGCCCACAACTTAAGAAGGATGGTGCGGATGGGAGCAAATTCCAGAGGCAGGGGAGAGTGTTCGCATTAACTGAGGAGGATGCGGGTAACTCAGAGGATGTGATCCAGGGTATGTAAGAATTTTAAATTCATTTATTTGATGTATTAAGTAAAACTTTGTTTAAGAATAAAATTGAGATTTGAGTATCATCCTTCATGTAACATGATTTGTTTTGGTTAATGGAATAAAAGCAAAAGTTTTATTTGATACTAGTTCTTCGCATACATTTGTGTCACCCAATTTTGCTAAAGTTTTAGGTGTGGAACCTAAGGTGTTTCCAGGCAGAGTTTTGTTGGTGGCAACACCATCAGGGGAAGAATTGATTGCTGATCGATATTATGAGGGCTGTGATATCGAGATTGGTGGGAGATTATTTGGCATTGATCTCATTGAATTGCAAGTCTTGTGTGTGGATGTGATCATGGGCATTGATTGGATAACAATATATGATACCACAATTGAATGCAAGAAGAAAGAGGTGTAAGTGAAAGCACCAGGGGGTTCCGTAGTGATTTTTCAGGGGAAGATGAATGACCGAAGGTGACTACTATGGTATCTAAGTTGATGATTCCAGATGAAGTCAGAAGCATTCCGGTTGTCAGGGATTTTCCTACGGTATTCTTGGAAGATTTGCCGGGATTGCCGCCACAGCGAGATGTTGAGTTTTGCATTAATGTTCAGTCGGGGAGTGCTCCGATTTCTAAGGCTTCGTACAGGATGGCGCCTGTAGAGCAAGATAAAGTTAAGAAGCAGATTAAGAAATTGTTGAGTAAGGGATTTATCAGGCAGAGTTCTTCATCGTGGGGAGCACCAATGTTGTTAGTGAAGAAGAAGGATGGGTCAACGAGGATATGCATTGACTATCGGGAGTTGAACAGGGTGACTATTCAAAACAAGTATCTGCTTCCACGGATTGATGAACTGTTAGGTTTCGGGGAGCAACTATGTTTTCGAATATTGATCTGCGGTCAGGGTATCATCAGGTTCGGGTCAAGGAGGAAGATGTGAGTAAAACAGCTTTCAGGACTTGTCATGGACTCTATGAGTTTTTGGTAATGCCATTCGGAGTGACGAATGCGTCGGGAGTATTCATGGATATGACGAGTCGGATTTTGCGGACATTTATTGATTTCTTTGTGGTGGTTATCATAGATATTATTCTGGTATATTCGAAGTCGGAGGAAGAGCACTCTAAGCACTTGGCAGGGGTATTAAAGAAGTTATAGGAGCATAGCTTGTATGCCAAGCTGTCAAAGTGTGAGTTTTAGAATTTTGAGGTAGCTTTCCTTAGTCATATCATTTCTAAGGAGGGAGTGGTCACTGATCCTCAGAAGGTTGAAGCAGTGAAGCATTGGCCCAGGCCAACGACAGTGAAGGAAGTCAGGAGTTTCTTGGGATTGGCTGGGTACTACAGGAGATTCATTCAGGGCTATGCACAGATTGCAGTTCCTTTGACAGGGTTAACTCGGAAGAATGTGGCATTCACTTGGACTGATAAGTGTGAGGTGAGTTTCCTTGAGATGAAGGAGAGGATGATGACCGCGCTTATCTTAGCTTTGCCACAAGCTGGGAAGGATTATGATATCTTCAGTGATGCATCTCAGCTTTGCCACAAGCTGGGAAGGATTATGATATCTTCAGTGATGCATCTCTCAGAGGTTTGGAGTGCGTCTTGATGTAGGAAGGCAAGGTTATTGCTTATGGTTCGACGCAGTTGCGTCCGCATGAGAAGAATTATCTGATGCATGACCTGGAATTAGCAGTTATCATCTTTGCCTTGAAGCAGTGGAGGCATTATGTTTAATTTTCCGCTGTGCTTTGTAAAGAATTGGTGTAATAAAAGTTGAAAAAATTATTCTGTGTTTTGGCTATGTTTACTATTACTTTGCGGTAGATGCTGAAAATTGTGCGACGTATTTCTGAGATATTATATTGGAAATTCGGGGCGCTAAACCATCGCAAAACTTTCGTCCATACTTCAGAATTAGCCATGTGAGTCTCTATAGAGATGTTGCTATCTCTAACTGGAATACAGCAATTTGTGTATTCGTAAGTCCAATACTGTAATTTTTTTTTTATCAAATATGTTACGAATAGACCAATTGAAATAATATAATGACATTATTCGACTAAAATTAGTACTTAATAGATTTAGTATTACCTCCAACACTTGCCACGGCCCATTAAATGACTTCACTTTAAGTCTGTTATATGATTCCAAAGGCAAATACAACAGAGCAAGTGCATGACTACTCCAGTCGTATTTGGCAACAACATTCAGATCTACAACTGCGGCTAGCCAACCATATCTTACTAACCGAGCACCATTACGATAAAGAAATGCACCGATGAAGTACTTAAAGAAAGCTCGTGCAATCCTCATTGTTAATGCTATATCGGTTTCAGCTTCTTCAATCAAAGTATTGGTAAAATATTTTTTGAAAAAAGAAAACCGTATACCTTGTGATTTCCAATCATCTACTGTTAATTTCATAAAGAAGCAATTCTGAACAATTTCGAAAGTATAGGCCTCATCGTTGCATGGAGGCAAGTCAGCGATACCGATAGGAATCTCCGTTAGCATAACCCAATCCAACAGAGTGAAACCCAACTCAGCACACGGTAGGTGGAAAGTGTGGGTAGTGTCCCACCATCTCTCTACAAGTGCCTCGACGAGCCGCATTGATGACCTATTTGTATTGATTTTCATGAAATGGTGTCATCCTGCCTACTCTACTAGCTGTTTAATTAGTGGGAGCCGTGAGCAGTACTGATTGTACATCTTGACTGGGTCCTTCCAAAATTGCCCTGAATTTACAAAAACCACCCTCAAAGGTAACAGTAATATATTAACTGATATGTTTTGAATCGTCTACTACACGACTCCAACTGGATTCATCGACAAAGTCGACATTTAGAATCTCTCCTTCAGCTTCGTTGCCTGCGTTGCCATGAGCTGACATCTGTTCCCGCTTTGATTTCAAACGACCAATAAATCTTCGTATTGAAGACAACGTACCTCGATTTGGCTAATTAAAAAAAATAGATAGTAAGAGATGACCTCCCGAAGAAGATTGAACCTCGACTAATTAAGAAATTGAGATAGAGAGTGGGGTGAGAGCAGATTGAAGTTTGCCTCGTAGGGCAATTTAGTCCTAAATTTATTAATAAAGCCCAAAATAGAGGCTCAAATAACGAAGTAAAGCAAAAAAAAAGCAAAATTAAAAACCAAAATTGACGGACAGATCTTCAAGATCCGTCCGAGGCTTCCCTAAATCACGGACGGACCTTCGAAGTCCGTCTGTCCATTTTTGTTTTTTTGTTTTTTGTTTTTTCTTCCGACGTTTCTTCAACATCCGTCTAACAATAAAAAAATATTTAAATAATTAATTTTATATTCATTTCGCCCTACGACGGATCTACAAAGTCCGTTTTATATTTTTTTTATATTAAATTTTTATAAAATAGCATTGGACGACTGCAGCAAACGCTAAAAATGCTATCTGTAAATATGCATTTAGCCATTTTTTGATAATCACGACTGTGGATGCTCTAAGAGAATAGTTGAATGTTGTTGATTATTGTTGATTTGTTGAGAGAGTTGACAAATAGTAGAGAGAGTTGAGTGAATCTGTGAAGAGAATTGAATGAAATGAGGTTGTATATACATTTTTTTGAATTTTCCAAAATACCTTCAAAAACTAGCTAGTATAGATCTGTTGGGAGGTATTTAAGTAATTACAAAACCCAATTTTGATTTTTTTTTTTTTTTGAAAGAAAGGCCAACAGTCTGCCCGTGGGCTAGCTCGGACCGGATCGGGACAGTTCAACTCGGTCCCGGATCTGGCCGAGCCGGGCTGTAGGCGGGCCTAACCTAAATTGGTTTTTTTTGGTAAATTCGGAGGACCGGACGAGACGGGTTTGTTTTGGAGGGTTGGCCCCGGTTCAGCCCGGATTTGGGCGGGACGGGGTAGGCCGGGTTAGTCCCGGGCTAGCTCGACCCTAACGACCTTTAGACCTCCCAGCAGGAAAAATAAGTTGCATGTGCGAGAATTTTATTGATTAAGTAATTATTGTCCAACTGACCCATTGCTCAACCTGAACTCGAGAGTATAGACTCTAATCCTATAAAAAAGAAAACTAGTTCACTATAGACTCCAATCCTATAAAAAAGAAAACTAGTTCCCTATTTTGGGTTCGGATAGAAAATGTTTCAAAACTCATTCTTACCTGGCCATCTTGTTATATAACAATAAAAATTCACTATACTTTGACACATACTTCAAAAATGGGTCTTTGAAAAATCAATAATGCTGCACCTACACCATCTTTTACAACCTAATTATTTACAACCTTAGATGATACAATATTATTGAATATTATTGTACTACAAGGTGCACTATTCCGAAGACGTACCTACGACATGTGTCAACGGGCAAACCTAGTATATATCTCTACTACTATAATGGGAGAAGGCCTTTGTCCTTAACCCAACCCATGCAATGCACGTGTATGTAATTTTTTTTTTTTGCCCTTTTCATTTCTCCCAATTTTTCTTCACGTGCACAGTACGTGTATAATACTAGTATATATATATAGAGAGAGAATAAGTAAATACATAAATGAGTTATTTGGAGAGGAAATTTAAATTTGAATTTGAGTTTTGGAGAAAAAACGTATTTTGTAATATTAGATCTGGATAGCTTTCTTTGTGTTTTATTATATAGATTGAAGATTTCTCTCATCTGCTCTATGCTAACCTCCAAGTATTGTGCCACCTAAGGTTTTAAAAAATAAAGTTGTAAACGCGCGGGTGTGTGGGTGTGTGTGAAGACTCCGCTGTCTTCACTAAAAAGCTCGTCATTCCCTCTCATCAAAATCTCCTTCCTCCCCAAAAAAAATCCCATATTTTTTCCCAAATCAAATCGATTCCACAGTCAATACACGACCATTTCTGAACCTCAACACCAAATCCCCTCTGATTTATTTTCTTACTATTTTGAATCGTGGAAAGTTGTTGGTTTGAATGGGGTGTTGCAGTAGTAAAGGCGATGATTCGAGTCTCAGCGGATCGTAAGGTGGAGATCAACAGGCATCGTCGCCGTCAGAGATTCCAAGCTGAAGGTACCTTTCTTTATTTTGTAAAATTAGGATTTTATTTGTATTATTTGGCAACCCAATTCAAAATTGGATGGGATTGAAAGAAAGAGAAGATTTTTAAAATTTTTTTAATTTTTAGCTTGTGAATTTTTTGTTTAATTACTTGAAAAATCAAACGCTGATGGGTTCGGTAACAGAATGGATGAAATTGGATTCAGTAGCATTTTAAAGTTGAGAACTTTCCTGACCAAATTAGTGAAATTCAATTGCATTATATAAGTTCATCATAAATTGGAAAAAGGAGCTAGCTGCACTGACTAAATGTTTGTTCTTATGCAACACTTAAATGGGCTTTTGTACGGTCAACAACCCGATGAATATATGGAATTGATTAGAACTTTGCATATGATTCTATTGTAACCAATACTTTCCGTGCTTATATCCTTTTCGTAGATTTTAATTTTCTATAAAAAAGAATTTTTTGATTGTAGGGTCTAACAATGATTGTATGCAGTGTTCCTATTAAGAAAGAAAAAAAAAATTAATTCTTCCTACTATTATTTATTCTTGTGAATTGCAACGAGCCCCAATGATTGTATGCAGTGTTCCTATTAAGAAAGAAAAAATTAATTCTTCCTACTATTATTTATTCTTGTGAATTGCAATGAACTCCTAGATTTATTGTCCTAGGTTGCATGGATTTAGACTACATAGTCACAAAAGCTGGCTACTTCCATAGTTGAACAAATTTAGTGAAGAAGATTTATGATCCATGCTCCTCCAATGTCATGATAGCGATGAGATTCGTTAATCTTCTCTTTCTATTTCAAAATTGAACTTAAACTATATCTAAATCATATTAGCTCTTTCATGTATGCCGTCACCATCGAGCATAATGATATGTTTGCACACTCTCATCTTATAAAATAAAAGAACTTCTTTCAGTGTCAAACTTAACCACTGCATCTGAATTATTTTTAGCTCAGTTGTATATGTCACCAACTTGCATACAAAAAGGCATACATGCTAGCCAGCTACTTACTGGGAGGCAGGTAAACGGGTAGAAAGAGTAAGAGAAGAAAAACGAGGGACAAAAACCTTTTTTGAGGTAGGTGCATGAGCTAGAATGTATATGGATACATTTGCTTTTTGGAATAAAATAATTTCATCGTAATCTTCTTCTACTCTTCTTCTGCGCTATAATTTTCTTTTTCATATGTAAATATTCTTACCCTATTTTTGTATGCCACCAGCTAGTGTACACCAGAAAACATTTATGTTTGCACTGTTATAAGAAGACAGAAGAAAAGGAAAGAAAAGGAAAGAAAAGGAAGGGACATGCCCTATTCTATTGTGGAAATTGATTAAGCTAATACGGAAATGGATATAATTTTTTTGTTTTATGTAGTTAATCTCATCAAATGGATATACTTTTTTTGTTTTATGTTGTTAATCTCACCTTGCTCCGTGTCTTATGAAAGAATGACTTGGCATCAGTACTTTAGAATAATTATTGTTAAACTACTTGATTTTTTTTGTCTAATTAATTATGTTCCTCATGAACAGGCATTGCCGAGTGAAGTTCTTGAGGTTGGTAGTTCTGTACGCACACTAGATTTGACCAACAACATGATAGGTAAGTCAGAATTATTAGTGTATCTTGAATAATGGCTTGTATTACACTCGAGCTAGCATCTTAGTTTATAGATTGCTTGCTTTTTCCCAATAAAAATGGTTATATATATCTTATATTTTCTAAATTGCATATTGATATTGTTTTCTGTAGCCACAAGCTTTCGGTTGGAGCATCTTGTCATATATTTGATGAAATATATGAGGATAGATATTAATATTAAAATTGCTGGTGGATGCATTGAACATACCATCTGTAACTATTTTGTACATTACAATTTTAAACAGTGAAAGCATACTGTTGCCACTGTATTGAAACTAAATGGTTCAAAATATGTTGGATATCTACCCTCTTGTAAGAGTTATCGTAAACAAAATTTTGGGACCAAATCAAAATTTATTAATAACTAAGCAACACTTGCAATTCGGCAAGCTTTAATGCTTTGAAAAAATTCTCCTCTCTGTAAATCGAACCTTTTGATTTGATACATCAGATGTATATTATCAAATGGTTGGTTGTTTATAAGAAACATTTCCCTTTCCATTTTGTCCCTAAGTTATGAAGTACTCGGTGAGTATTAAATAGATTTGCATGATATACAATGCATTATTAACTGGGGAAGTTTTAACTATGAGTTTCTAAAAGTCATCTTTATCATATTTATATGCAGTTGAAATACCACCAGATATCGGCAATTTTGTTAATGCACAACGTCTGGTGAGGCTATCTTTCTTCAGGTTTTGTGTGTAATTTATTCATCATTTTTCGGTGACTTTATCATGGTAGTTATTTAAGTGAAAATCGTTTCTAAGTTGCAAGTCATTTTAATTTGCAGATTTTACCGAATAATCTAATTGAACGCCTGCCAGCTAATCTCGGAAGTCTTCAGTCATTAAAGGTCCTTATGCTTGATGGAAATCGGATTAAAAACCTCCCTGATGAGTGTAATTCTCTCGTAACATATAAATGAATTTCTACAAACATTCATTCTCCTTTTTGTTTTTAACTTTAAATATGTATTCTGATTAGCTGTATAATGTTCTTTTAATGCAGTGGGTGCTGAGCAATTGTCTGTCGCAGGGAATCTGTTGATGTGTTTGCCCAATACAATTGGGAATTTGAACAATGTGAGTATTCTCCATTAAACTAGTTGAGTCTAGACAAATCCTTCCTCCTTTAATAAAAACCTGCATAAATTATGTTTAAAAATTGCCAGTGTTTGTTGGCAGTATCTATTTTAACTAATAGGGTATCTCATATTTGAAATTTCTATCAGTTAACTTCTCAGTACTACATGCAACTTCCTAGTTGCTGATTTGTATTTCGGTGGAGGTAGGGATTATTACACCAGCTAGCCTAATTAGAATGCTCTTATGGTTTATCCTATATTCAATTTCATGTCAGAGTACTAAATTTTATCCGTAAGGAATGTTTTTTTTTGTTTTGTTTAGTTTAAAATTGTTATTGTAATTCAAATACGTTCTGTGGGAAAATTACAGAAAACTACCTGGAACTTGTTTTGCTTTGCACTTTATTACTATGAACTTGCTTTATTGTGTGTGCCTACCATGAACGTATTTCGATTCTTTACTTTATTACCATTTGATATGGGTAAAAATAGAACCAAATCGGGACTGTTCAAATCGGACACGAATCTTAAAGCTCTCAGGGGTAAAACGGTAATGTTCACTACAAACGGGTTCGTAAACGGGAATTAGGCATCTTTCAAGTCCAATAGCCCAAAACGGATATGTCTTACTGGGTTGTCATAACAGCCCAACATAAATGAGTCCATATTATTTAAATATGATTTGAACTCATAATTATCCATAAGAAACGGTATAAAAACCATCTCTTATCATGAGAAGAGTTTTAACTCAATCTCTCCAACCACGCTTATCTCTTCATGAAAGAAGAGATAACCAATTCAATCCAAAAACACCGGGAAGTAAAGATAAATGATTATCTTGAAACTGACCCTCAAAGCAACTATAAATAGGTGATGAAAAACACTTATCACCAGAAACAGGTAATGAGTGTTTTTCCAACAAAAGCTCGCATATTCTTTTTCAGTTCTGACTTGAACGTCGGAGGGTCTGTCGCCGTGGTCAATTCCGGTATTTCAAACTTTTGCAGGTCAATCAGACGATCGTCACCATCGAAATCAGATCCAACGGTGCAAACGAGTCAGATTCAGAAGTCAACATCGGTTGAAAATAATCAAAATCGGTGAAAGTAAAAAATGTCGGCTTTTTATTGTTTTTAAAAACTCATTCATTTGTTTGCTCCCACATAGAAATTAGCTGCAACAGATTGGCGCCGTCTGTTGGAATAAAATAAGCAATCCAACCAAACTTCGTCGGTAAAAACAGTTTTCAGCCAAGCCTCTAAAGCGTAAAGGGAAGGTGGCGACCTCAAGCCGACGAGCCAACCCTCTTCCTCCACCTCCTCACGAGGACGTCTCTCTTATCCTTTAACTGGATCAATCTCCTCACCCAGAACAGCCTATTCAACCCCCCTCTAAAGAAGTTCCACCAGGGGGCTCCCGAAGAAGTCAACACCCTACACAGTAGATTGGAGAGAACCGGGGGTCAATATACACCTCCACACCCTCCACGGTGCCCCCTGAAGCACCTCAGCCGTAGCAAGATCTCCGCCATCTCATAACCTCCAAACAACAAGAGTGAACATTAGGGCTGCTTAAGCAGACTGCGAGTAAGGGACGGTCTCTCCCATCCATCTCGCCAAGAAGATATAAGGGGCCTCTCTCCTGGAGTCAGGAACGCAGAAGAACCTTGTCTCCCAGACGGCGGAGAAGAACCCCCTCTCCCAGAGGTCGAAGAAGCCATCATTCTCCAAGGGACACAGAAGAACTCCTAAGGGGGGAGGAACCCTACTCCAACAAGTCGATCAGCTCTAAGGAAAGCAAGGGGAAGAAGTTCCTGTCACCTGGGTAGAGTTTCGAGAATTCAAAAATGAAATCTGTAAAGCCCTCAATAACGTTCCAAACAGGACTCGACAAACTAGCCCTCACTGCGCCACTCCCCCTCAACATGAAGAGTTCCACGGGTCCACTAGATCCGACAAGCAAAAGACAATATCGTCCTTCAACGCCTCCAAAAGATGGAAGATCGCCTTGCACTGCTGAAACAAGAAGGAAGACATGGAGGAACATACCGTTCCTCCAGGCCCCTTCTCTAGGAAAATCATCGAAGCTCCCTTTCCGGCCAACTTCAAGATCCCAGCCTTCGACTTTTATAATGGAGAGACCAACCCAGTAGACTACATTGAGAGTTTGAAAACCTTCATGATGATCCACCAAGCATATGATTCTCTTTTCTGTAAGACTTTTCCAGCAACCTGAAGGGATCCGCATGAGAGTGGTTCTCTCGTCTCTCTCCAGGGTCTATCTTCTCCTTCCACCAACTTGAAGAGCTCTTCCTCATGCACTTTTTCACCAGCCACATAACGGAGAAGACAAGTGCCTCTTTACTTGACTTGAAGCAAAGGAACGGGGAGTCCCTCAGGAGTTATGTTCGGCGCTTCACGACCGAGTTCCGGTCCATCCCCTCACTCAACTCAGCCATAGCCATGGCAGCCTTCAGGTACAACGTAAATCATTACTACCTCAATGCTTCTCTTCTCAAAAGGCCCCTTCGGGACTTTCTGACCTCCTTTAACGGGTTGAGAAGTACATCCGAGTGAAAGATGTCATTCGACTCCAAGAATAGAAGGTTTCCTCATCTGGAAACAAACGGAAGAGCACCAACGAAGACGAATCCAGTAAGTCCCGGAAGGATGCCACAGGCCAATGTTGTCCACTCCCAATGCCTCGTTTTGATAAGTACACCCCACTTAACGCCAGCATCTCCACAATCCTCATGGAAGTTGTCGAGGAGGGACTCCTGGACCTCCCCCAAGATGAATGCCCAAAGTAGAAGAAGGGATGAGAACAAGTGGTGCGAGTTTTACAAAGATCACGGGCATCACACAGATGATTGCCGAGCCCTCAGGGATGAACTTGAAGGGCTGCTCCGACGTGGGTACCTCGCCAAGTTTGCTCAAGAAAATGACACCGAACTCCCTCCTCCAAGAGTAGTCAATAAGCGACTAGAGAAACCAGCTGAGTCCCAAGGTTTGGGGCGCATGGAAATATTCCACTCAATCCATGGGGGACCTATGGGGGGATCATCTAACTCCTCCAGGAAAATGTTTCTCCGAAAAGTGAAATCGGCGCATAATATCTCCCTTCCCAAGAACTCAGGGGTTCCGATCACATTTTCAGACCAAGACCTTGAAGATGTTCGAACACCTTACTGCGACGCATTAGTAATCTGCATATGTATGGCCAATTATGAGGTGTGCTGCGTCCTGGTAAACATCCTTTTCTGAATGCATTCGTAGGCCTCAAGCTCAAGCGAGAACGCCTCAAGCCTGTCGGGTACACTCTCCATGGATTCTCCGGAGCCCCGGTTTTAGTCGAGGGAATAGTCACCCTCGACGTGACTGGGAAAAGCTCCAACTACCTGTACAAAAGTACTCGATTTCATGGTTGTCAACATAAAGTCCGCCTACAATGCCATTTATGGCCGCCCGAGGCTAGCAACCTTTCACGCGGTTGTCTCAGCCTACCACATGAAGATGAAGTTCCCTACAGTAGCAGGGGTAGGGGAAGCCAAAGGAAGCCAAGAAGCTGCTCAGACGTATTACACTGCCACAGTGGGGGGCTCAGTCCTCCTCCTCGATTAGGGATGGCCGGGTTGACCCGCGACTCATCGTGACCCGCCCATTCGAGCCCGACCTGCAAATAGGCGGTTCGGGTGCCGGTCGACCCGAGCCGTTGTCACGCCCCGCTTCCCAAAAATACGGAATACGAGCACGTAACAAAAGCCCAGCGAATGAATATAATCATCCTTAAGCTGTTCAGGAATTCTTTACAACATGTCACAGAAAAATCAGAGTCGGAAGCCAGAAAAAGATCAACCACATGCACTTATGAACCAAATATCAACAGGAATACTTGAAATAAAACACATTAATCTCAAATATTCATGATCTGAATAACACAATAATCTTGGGTCACATTGCCCGAATACAAATAATACTCAAGTCTCAAGTACAGAAATATTCAAGTTCACGAATACAGAATAAAGTTCTAACAGGAAACAGAAATAATAATCAGCAACTAATACTGCGAACCACCAGTACCTTCTTGATTCTGTCCACCGAAATCTGCAATCATCGAATACAGGAAAAAGGAAAAGAAGAAAACACAGTACCCGTCAATGGCAAGTCCGGGTCACAAATAGAATAGGATACAAGCACATGGGAAAAACTAACTAATAACATGTCATAATGCATCAACAGTAATATCTAGCATGGTATCCTAACAGTACAGTTGTTTTATGTCTAAGGCAGTGTCATAAAGCAACTAACAGTCTTTAATAACAGTATCTCAGTATCTCAGTGAATCAGGATAACAGTATAACAGTATCACTAGCAGTATATTCAGTGTATCAGTATAACAGTCCTAGTATAACAGTCTCAGTCTAACAGTAACAGTATATCGGTATCAGTTTAACAGTAACAGTATATCAGTCTCACAGTGTCAGTCTAACCGTTTCAGTTTATGTTCTTTCAGTCTTGTGTGTATTACTAGCTAGGTAGCACTTCATGCATCCCATACTACATGGTTGCTACAGCAAACAGTTTCGCTTAGTAAGATTTCATAGGGGACCATGATGGGGCAGTGTACTCAGGTATCAGTAACAGAAGCAGTAACAGTAACAGTCAGAACCAAGAGGTCCTCTTCTACTCTACACCTTCTTACAGAAGAAGCAATGTAGACAGGGTCAGTAAACAGTAACAGTATCAGTATGGAACACTAGTTCCCTTCCAAGTACACGTTTCCATATTATCCACTACTCGATCTTCCCTTAAACCCCGGCTTGATTACTTTTAGTTATTAATGTCCAACATGCATGTTTACGTGTAAACTAGTGTCAAATAAGCATGGTAGGATCAGGTATAAGTTCAAGTTATCAAATCAGCATGCAAGAGTAATATAGATTCACATATACGAGTATAATGTACTAGGGTCATAATCAGGACAGCAAGACTAGTCAGCACTAAATCAGTGATTCAGAGAGTTACAGGCATGCAAATCATGATCCGTCGAAGGATCTGAAAACTAGACTTCCACACGCTTCTAACGGGTATAATAAGATACACACTAGTTCATAACATCCCAGCGTAAAACGCATTCCAACATAGTTTTCAAGTACAGCCAGAAAACAGGGGAATGACTTAAACCACATGAAAACAGCAGATAAAATCATCAATTAAATCCACGAAAATTCTGGGGTAATCCCCTATATGTATATTCTCAAAATATAAATTTTCATATTTTTCCAGAAAGTATAGATATGTTTTCAAAAAATAGAAAGTAACACATAACACAGTTTTGATGGATCTGGAATTCTTCAACACCGCTGTACAAAATGGAACACATTTTGCAAACAGCGCATCAAAATCCACTTCCGCCAAAACGGGATGAAAGTATACACAATTACCCAACTTTCATATCTCACATAAAATATTCATACAGTAATTAGAAATAAGGTGAACACGGCATTCATCATACAATCACACGCAGTTTACAGCAAAAGCGATCTATAGAAAAGGATGTAAGGCATCACTCAAAACTCATCTTTTAATTATCACAAAAATCAGGGAACTACCTAACATCATGGTGAAACACTGGACAAAATCTTGTGGCATGAAATTATGTCTAACTTAGATCTTGAAAATGAATTGGTGATAAAATCTACCCCGAAATAAATCTGGGAACTACCGGCATACGGTCACTAAAATAATCATAACTAATTCATACGAACTCCAAACAGGATGAAATCGGTGGGATTAGAAATTAGATTCAGTTCTCTACAAATTTCTCAGAAATAGCCATGTTGAGATTCGGACTCTAATCCAGGTAAAAACAACAATCAATCCAGTTCAGTCCAAATTTCCAGATTTCTCAACTAAGTTTCAAAACGTCATAACTTCCTCAAAAATCATCAAAACTCTTCCAAATTCAAAACACTGTCTACCCATTGTCTAAATATCATATCTAAGGGTTTCTAACATGTCAAAATCTAGTATTCCTCATATGGGTGTTCAAACAAACACCGGGTATACAATATGTCACATACGCGATAACAATCGCGTTTGGGTGAATCCTAAGGCACAAACCTATCAAACTTCATGTCCTAAGTCGTCTATGGCCTGTTTTGAACAATAGAGACGAAACCCACAATTAAAAACATGATCTTTGTCCGTCTCTAGTCTCAACCTATCCTATGTGTGAACTTTCTACTTGTATCAACCTAAGAAATTTAAGTACAAGTTACTTGCCTCGTTGATGATGAACACGGCGCCAAGAAGCCTAGCAAAGAAAACCGACGTGCAAAAGTCCTTCCACGTGCTATTTCAAGCGAACCCACGAACCGAATCTTGCCTACGATCGACTTCTTGAAGCACGAACTCGAAGCGGGTGATACCCACTTATCCAAAGCAGCAAAGGGAGGTGTAGGGGCTGTTATGAGATGGTTGGGGGCTGTTTTGGGTAGGGTTCGGCCACACAAAGGGAGGAGAGAAGGGTTTTTGGAGGCGGAGTTGTATAGAATGATTGAGGAGGAGAGATATGGGTGGTCGGGGAAGTGGTGGGGCTGATGGGAGGCCAGCTTTGGAAGAGAGGAATAGCAGGCCGGGATGCATTGTGAGGGAAAGAGGGAGCCGGTTTGGAAATATGGGGAGAAAAAGATTAGGATTAGGGTTAGGGATTAATTAGATGAGGGGGTATTTATAGGGGATCAAATGTGGGTTAATGGGTAGTGGATATCAATAGGATTAAATGGGTATACAATTGGGTAATGGGTATTGGGTAGATTTCAAATGGAGATACAAAATGCAATGAATCCTATGGCTCCTAAAAATCTCCTTAAGGGCCAAAAATCTCAAATTGGCCAAAACACTTTTAAAAATTCATCATAACCCAAAAATAATTAACAAATATGAATGAGACCAAGAAAATGCGAAAAAGAATTCAAAATGGGGAAAAACGGACGAACGGCGCACAAACAGCACACGGAGGTCAAAAATGCAAGAAAAATAATATAAAATGAAAATAATCCAATAAGAAAATTAATACAATAATTAATAAATATAATTTATGAAATAATCTAATTTTAACAATAAAAATAATTTGCGAAAATTTTTTAAATTCAGAAAATATCGAAAAATACCTTTCTGGGAAAACAGGGGTTACAGCCGTCCTGGGTCGAAAAATTTGGAAATCCAACCCGCTCGACCTGACCCACGAACCTGTTGACCAAATCAAACCCGCCCGACCTGTGGGTTTGGACCCGTCTGATCTGCGCGGGGTAAACGTTCGACCCCTGCGGGTCGAATGGGCCAAAATCGCAAAAAACAGAGCCAACGACTCTGTTTTTGGCCGTTGGGCTGTTATTTATTTATTTATTTATTGTTTTTTTAATTTTTCCCTTATACGTACCCCCTTAATTCAATCTAAAAATTTCCACACCTTACTCTCTTACTTTCTCTACTACTACTACTCAATTCAATCTCAATTCATTCAAATTTTTTCAACAAAGAAGCAAACAACAAAGAAGTGAAAATTTTCGATTGTATCCAATTGTGTTGATTCAACTCTCAACAATACTTCAACTCCTCCAACAAAGAGCTCTCTCTTTCTCTCTCCCTTTCAACATCTACCGGACTACGTGATGTCGTGCCTACGTCTATTACACTTCTCTACTTTTATTTTCTCTCATTTCTATATTCGATTATCCGTGAAGTACGTGATCAAAATTTCACAACCCTCCTTTTGTCTTGGTTTTTGTTGTAGTTCTAATTTTTTGTATCATATTTGTTTGTTGGTTTTTCGCTTTTCTCTCTCAACCCTTCTATTGTTATTTAGATTTTATTTTTTAACATATACCTCCTAGATTATTTTGTATAATTTCACATACACTAGTAAAACACTAGAAATCATTTTTTTTCTCACATACACTATTATCATGTCTAGATCACGAGGTAGTGGCCATAGCCAAAGTGGACAAGATTCCACCGGTACTTCACGTCGGCCTCCAATAGTTCTATATGTTGAGCCCGAATTTATACCGAATCCTATGGTAGGATCTCACGATGTCCCTCCATACGACATAGAAGAAGAAATGCATAATGTTGACACACACACACAACAAACCGAACCCACTACTAATAGAAAAACTAGGGGGGAAACAAGTGATTGACATAGATTTTATGACCATTCCCGATGAGAATAATTCAAGTGCAGGACATAAGATTTATAAATATTGTGACAAGTTACAAATGGAAAAAGGGTGAGGGTACATGTACAATTAAACGACACATTTTAAATGTACTCAGAATTAGTACAAGATTAACAAGGCCAACAAAAAATCAATCATAGGACCGGACAAATAGATAGCCAACCCTATGATTCCGAACTTGTTCGTCGGAAAATGGTCTGACTAGTTATTAAGGATGAGCTATCTTTTTCTCTATTCCGATAGTAGGAATGTAGTCTTTCAACCAAAATGCACTAAATCCATATTTTAGAAGAATTCCTAGAAACATTAAAATCCGATTATTTTAAACTTTACAATGAAATGAGAGACGTTTTAATTGCACTATTGTATTCTTTAACTTGTAGAGGGTCGTTAACTTTCGATTGTTGGAAAGGTTATAACGGTATTCCGATGATGGGCTTAACTTGCCATTGGATAGATAATGATTGGATGATTCAAAAGTGAATCATCTCACTTGCGGCTTTGCCGTATCCCCATAGTGGACTAGTTATTGCAATGCGTATTTTAGAACTTTGTGATTTATATCATATTCGTGAGAAATTTTTTACTATTAGTTTTGATAATGTATTTAACAACAATACTTCGATGAGTACATTAGAAACACAATTAGCTCCTCCATGTAATGAAATTTTTCATGTTAGATGTGCATGTCATATTTTAAATTTATGTGTAAAAGATGCATTGCAAGTAGCCGATTCATATATAATTGCAATTAGAAATTGTGTACATTTTATTGCTTTGAGTGATCCTATACTTCAAGAGTTTAAAGGATGGTGTAAAGCTAGGGGAATACATTGTAGAAAGTTTTCTAAAGATATTAAACACTGATGGAACTCTACTTTCGATTGACTAAATGTTGTTATATTATAAATAATTTTTGTCTGGCAAAAAACATGATTTTTTTTAAATGACTCCCCAATCATGGTATTTTGCCGAATCTTTATTACGATTTTTGGATCCTTTTAAATGAAGTTTTCTACATCTTATGATTCTACTTTTAGTAGTATTTTTCTTTCAATCATTACTATGATGCAAACTTTTCAAGAAATAATTTTGGACAAATACATTACCCATATTGTTGATCTCGCTTATAATTTTTTTTGAAGTATTTTAATCATCCTCCTTGTTTGTATTGTATTGCTACTGTTATGGATCCTCGTATCAAATTAGTGGGTACGAAAAGTTTGATTGAAATATTTTTTTACTTGGAGATAATTCTGAATATGATTGTAATGAATTTTTTGCTAGCTTTGAATCGAATTGAATAACTTGTATAATTTTTATGATAGAACGTTTGCATCTCGTAGTACAACTAGTATAATTACTTTTTCTTCCTCTACTTCTAGAGGTAAGGGTAAGAGTATATTAGAAGATGCCACTACTAATTTACTTGCTCGTATTCAATTAAAAAAACCTAGGACTAATGCAGCTAATGAATTAAATTGGTATAATCAACAATATAGTGAGAGTTGTAGTACTAAGATTGAAGTGCTACAATGGTGGAAAGAACATGAATTTTTTTTTCTATTCTTTCATATATGGCTAGAGATCTACTAACTTCTACTGTGTCCACAGTTGTTTCAGAAAGTGCTTTTTCTACAAGTGGCAGAGTTCTAACAGATTACAGGAATCGCTTGAAGCGGATTCGTTGGAGATGCTCGTGTGCACTGAAGATTGGATGAAGGCTGAAGACAGTACTCAAGAAAAATCGGCATCTATATCAACAAGTAGAAGTAACTCGCCTGAAGTCCAACAACAAGTTTAGAAAATTTATGGCGGTGAGATACTAGGTTTAGGTTAAGTAGAGGTGCACGATAGTATTCCAATGCCCGCTCTTAAATCTAACTCTAGGCTATCTCAAACTCTAGATTCTGATTATCCGCTCAGACATGTAAATGTAAAATTCTAAATCAAGAAATATTGTATGTTCTTTATGAGTTTTTATTACCTGTATTTGTATGTTAAAAACTTTTTAAAAAATCATAGTAGTTGAAACGAATAATATATACATTTTTTCACTCTTATACAATTATACTTGTTGTAAATTTTTTTTGGTAAGTGAAGTTGTCAAAAGAAAAAAATTAAAAAAAAGTTTAACCGGGCCAACCCTCGATCCAGCCTGACCCGAAACGGGTTCGCCTGAATGGGTTCACGGGTCGACCGGGTTGAAATTTTGGATTTTGAACCTGGCCTGACCCGGTTAAGCCCGTGACCCGACCCGAACCCGCTCTAACTTGGCTGCAACCCACGCGGGTCTGACCCAATCCTGCTCGGTCGAGCTGAATGCCACTCCTACCCTCGATGCCATGTGAACCAACTCTGAACCCTTAGATGAACTAGTAGATATTTTCTTTTCCCAAGATGATCAAGCTAAGTGTTTTCGGGTGAGCAAGACACTCCCCCATCAAGTCAAGGAGCAACTTATCACTTGTATTAGGGAGAACTGAGATATCTTCACCCGGAACGCCGAGCTCCTGATGAAGTACAACAAGGGTGCTAAACGCCCATCCCTAGTAATTAACTTCAAATATGTAATAAAGGCCGACAATTATAACAGTCACAACATGTAATAAAAGCTAGCATCAAAGCAACCACTTAGTTTTATTCTTCAATAATTTTTGTCTTTTTCTTTACAAAATTCTTGTACAATTTCATCGGATGCAAACAATGAGTTAGACATATGGTTCACCCCCGAGAAATACCATCTACTCACTAAGCACCTCAGCGGACGAGTGCGAAGTCCACTCATGGTTCTTAGGGTCGCTCTCGAGCAAGTGTGCGGGGCATGACTGCCATTCGAGTGCTCCCAAAATTCGTCGCCACTTTGTTCAGAGTCCACTCATGGTTCATAGAGCCGCTCTTGACACTTGTCCTCGAGCAAGTGTGCGGGGAACGGCTCGCCATTCGAGTGCTCCCAAAACAATTCCGCATGAATGCGGAGTCTACTCATGGTTCATAGTGTCGCTCTAGTCACTTGCCCCCGAGCAAGTGTACGGGGCAAGCCTGGACAAGTGTGGAGTCCATTCATGGTTCATAGGGTCGCTCTAGCTACTTGTCCCTGAGCAAGTATGCGGAGCACGACTCGCCGTTCGAGTGCTCCCAAAATTCGTCGTCTCCTTGTTCGGAGTCCATTAATGGTTCACATGGCCGCTTTAGCCACTTGTTCCTGAGTAAGTATGCAGAGCACGATTCGCCATTTGATTGCTCTCAAAACAACCCCAAACACGAAGGATTTTACAACTCAACAACTCAAGGCAATAAGTCTAGTTCTCAACTCTTCTTCTGAGCTCCACTTCCACCTTGAATAGCCTCTCCCGTAAACGAGAAAGCTCCAACTCCGCCCACAAAGCTTGGTACGGAGACAAACAATCTCGCCATTACGAGGATCACACCCAACATATACAACGAGTTCTGAGCTCAACTCATCCCTAGAGTTGCTCCTTAAATTCACCTCTAAACGGCTTTCTCCTAGAGCCCGACAATACTCTTCATCTCGCTCGCTTCTCGAGTGTTCATCTTCACCAACAGCGAGTTCGGAGCCCAACTCATCTAGAGACGCTCCCTAAACTCGCCTCCAAGAATGGATCTTCCCAAGAGTCTGACGAAACTCTTCTCAATAACTCCTCTGTGGCGAAGCTCGTCTTCATAGCCCATTGGGAATGAAGTTCCTCTTCGTAGTTCCCCGGTAGCGAAACTCTCCCTCGTAGATCCCCGACGCCGAAGCTCCTCTCATTTTCACGGGGGCAAATATATTGCGGGCCTGTTTTGACCTTAAAGATGGATAATTCTTCACCGACTCTTGAAGAGATATTGTAGATCTTCGATTCGCCTTCGAAATGAGGGGTTACACGCTCCAATTAGACCTCTGTAGCACTGGGAAAGTTAGTTACAATGCAGCTGTGCTAAGCCAACACAAAAGTTGATCGGGTCAACGGGCCACATGCAAACATCTCGGAGAGCCACGACAGCTCGGTGTTGCGTACCGAACAATCGCGTCCCCCACCCAAAATGGCGCAAAATGCCGTTGACCAGTCTACAGTTAATGGCGCCACGTGTCAGTACCTTAAAGTGCCACGTTAGCTTAGTGACATACTCCGAACAAACACGTCCCCGACCCAAAAGGGCGAAAAATGCCATTGACTAGTCAACGGTCAACGTGCCACGTGTCAGCACGGGAGGATGCCACGTTAGTTCGGGGTCGCTCGCCAAACAAACATATCCCCGAACTGAATGGCACAAAATTCTCCTCCCAACCCGCTAAAAAAAGGACTGGGTCAACGGTCAACGTTGACTAGTCAACGACACGTGTCAGCGTAGCAGCCCGCCACGTTAGCTAGGAGACAATTCTGCTCGGGTCGCGCGTCGAACAAACGCATCCCCTAACCAAACGAGCGCAAATGTCGTTGACCAGTCAGCGGTCAACAAATTTCATGCCGTCCGATCTCTGTGATTTTCGCTCCAAGTCTTGATCAACTGCTTTGATTTGATCAGAGGAAAAAGAAGAAAAATAAAAGGTTGACCAGGTCATCAGTTAACGCCACGTGTCATCGCTGTAGCGCGCCACATTTGTTCGGGGGCATACGCCGAACAAACGTGCCCCTAACCTGATTCACCGCGAAAGCGTTGATCGGTCTACGGTCAACGCAGCGCTCTTGACAGTCGGATTTCCATGATTTTTGTGCCACGTCACGATCAACGCTACAAATTTTGCCACATCATTAGGTATTTAATTAATTCATTTATTTAATATTAAATCAAATTAATTATTTAAAATTTTTGAAAAAATAATTAAAAATCGTAAAAAATTAATTAAAAATTCTAAAGATAATTATTGATTTGAAAAAATAATTTGAATTTCAAAAAAGTAATTATTAATTTAGAATAGTTAATTAAAATTTTCGAAAATTAATTATTAAATTTTAGAAATTGAATAAAAATTCCAAAAATGATTAAAAACTGAATAAAATTAGAAAAATCTGGATTAGTCACAAAAATTTGGAAAATTCTAAAAATAATTTTGAGTATTTTACAAACTCAGAGTAGCACCATTATACCCCGAGCAAGATACAAACGTCATCGAAAACTTCGATAAGTTATGTAAACTCTTAAAAACAGGCGAACCACTTGTCAAAGGATGTGAAACCCAGTCTTCGGGAGTGAGGGGCTTGTGAGATGGGGTAAAATAGAACCAAATTGGGACCGTTCAAATTGGGCACAAATTTTAAAGCTCTGAGGTAAAATGGTAATTTTTACTAGAAACAGGTTCGTAAACGGGAATTGGATATCTTTCAAGTCCAGTAGCCCAAAACGGATCTGTCTTACTGGTTGTCATATAAGTGAGTCCATATTATTTAAATATGTTTAAACTCATAATTATCCATACGAGATGGTTTACCTATATTTCTTATCATGAGAAGAGTTTTAACTCAATCTCTTCAACCGCTCTTATCTCTTCATGAAAAAAGAGATAATCAATTCAACCCAAAAACACCGGGAAGTAAAGATAAATTATTATCTTGAAACTGACCCCCAAAGCTACTATAAATACCCCCTACCTCCACCAAAAAAGGTAATGCAAAAGCTCTCATTCTTTTTGAGTTCTGACTTGAACGTCGGAGGGTCTGTAACCGGAGTCAACCCCGTTGTTCCAGACTTTTGCAGGTCAATCGGTGCGATCGTCACCATCAAGATCAGATCCAACGGTGTAAACTGGTCAGATTCAGAAGTCAACATCAGTTCAAAATAGTCAAAATTGGTGAAAGACAAAAATGTTGGCTTTTTATTATTTTTAAAAAGAACTCATTATCTGTTTGCTCCCATACAGAAATTAGTAGCAACACAATGAACTTGTTTTTGTGTTTTTTTTACTTTACTAGTTACTACCTTACTTTACTACCCTAGTTCATGGTAGTAAAGTGAAAGAAAAGCAAAATAAATTTATGGTAGTTTACAGTAATTTACTCTATATTATAGCCAAGATTTAGTTATGGTCTTGAGTCCCATGTACATCTTGCAAAATTATTGCCAGATCTAGTGCGAATCTCATTGTTCATGTCATAGAGAACGAGACCGGAGTCATCAATCCAAGTCTAACATGTCTTGTCACCTATGACGTACCCCAAAATTTTCCCATGACTGGGCAATCTCGAACTGTTGCATTACCCTAGGTGGGTCCAGGGACTGTCTGGCTAAGAGTTTAAATATGCATTACTTTTGGGTTGACGGTTTAGAGATGACTTGCCCATGTGTGCAGGCTGGCATGCACATGAGGGTATTTAAGTTGTTTTGAGATTTATAATCAAACTCTGGTTGTGATGCGAATGAAGAAGTGCAGGAAATCAGAAACAAGAGAACCAGAGCAAAGCCTGGTATTTGAAAGTTTATAAGTAGAAGACTGCACGTGTTAAGCACGGGTATTTGAAATGTAATTGAGACAATGCTTGGCGGGAAGAAACAATGGCACAGTTGTAAATATTTGTAGTATAAATAAGGAGCGAACATGAGAGGGAAAGATAGAGAAGTTTGTTACTGATTCTTGACCTATTCTCCTCTGTTCTTAATCTTTTCCCAAATTCGCTTCTCATATCTGTAACCGTAATTCCCGTAATCCCAATTTCGTCAATCAAAGCTTCAATTGAGTAGTAATTGATATGATTCTGAGCTTGTGGTGTGATACTGAAGTATCTTGTATCAATTTGGTGCTTTCACCGATTTGGATTTGGGAATTTGCTCAGTAATTCACCGTCTTGAATCTCAGTAATGGCGGATGGTAGAAGATCACTGGATGAAGTGAAGGAGGTCAGTCGATTCCATGGTGACTAGTTGCAAACACTTACCATTGATGTAGAGGCGTTGAAGACGATGATGATGGATATGGGTCGTTGTTTTCAAATAGTGGAAGAGATGCTTGATCAGGTCTTGAATCGACCTGCTACTTCAGATCTAGGCAGTTAAAATCGGTTTTTGAAACTAATCGGTCTAGGAGCGATTAGTGATTAATTGGAATCGGAAAATAATCGGAGATTAAATCAGCAAATATCGTTATATATATATATATAGGAAAAGGCTCCGTTGCACACTACCTTGGTGCTCACGGCGTGAACACTACTAGTTCGGGCGTTCAAATCGAAAATCCGAACCGTTCACATTGATCTACACATCTAAATTAGTCTAAATATGTAAAATCAAATCATTTGAAATTCATTTGCCCATCCATCACGCGACTATAAAAACAATGAATTTCAGCCATACAATTTTGTAACACTTCAATGAATGTGCAAATGAATTTCAAATGATTTGATTTTACATATTTAGACTAATTTAGATGTGTAGATCAATGTGAACGGTTCGGATTTTCGATTTGAACGCCCGAACTAGTAGTGTTCACGCCGTGAGCACCAATAGTAGTGTGCAACGGAGCCTTTCCCTATATATATATATATATATATATATATATATATATATATATATATATATATATATATATATATATATATAATATTATTGAAGAGACTAGAGGTTGTGAAATGCTCGAGTGCTTAAACCCACTCAGCTGATCTATTTATATACACTTAGGGAGTAAATACAATGTGAAATTTACAAGAATATTAATGAAGTTCTAGTTCCTAAGTACATGCATGTGAATTCCTAGATTCATGAATATGTGACTAACTAGGTACATTAATAACTATGATTTATTGGAACAACTACCCATACAATGTGTGTAATTCCAACACTCCCCCTCAAGCTGGAGTATATAAATCAAAAGCTCCAAGCTTGGAACAAATATTCTGAATTCTTGGTCCCCTTAGAGATTTTGTAAAGATGTCTGCTAGTTGATTATAAGAACTAACAGATTCAGTGATAACTTCCTTAGAAAGGACTTTCTCCCGGACAAAATGACAATCAATCTCGATATGTTTAGTTCTCTCATGGAATACTGGATTGGAAGCTATATGTAGGGCTGCCTGATTATCACAACATAGCTTCATTTGTTGAGTATCTCCAAACTTCAATTCTTGAAGAAGTTGTTTAATCCAAATGAGCTCACACGTGGCTACAGCCATAGCTCTATATTCAGCCTCTGCACTAGACCTTGCAACAACATTTTGCTTCTTACTCTTCCATGAGACAAGATTTCCTCCAATAGACACACAATATCCTGAAGTGGATCGCCTATCAATGGGTGATCTTGCCCAATCTGCATCACAAAATCCAACTACTTGAGTGCTTTCTTTGTCTTCATAGAGTAGTTCTTGTCCTGGGGTCCTTTTGATGTATCTCAGAATTCGAATTACTGCATCCCAATGATTATTATGAGGAGATTGCATGAATTGACTCTCCACTCCAACTGCAAAGGAAATATCTGGCCTTGTAATAGTGAGGTAGATAAGCTTCCCAACCAATCTCCGATATCTTTCAGGATCAGAATAAGGCTCCCCCTGATTTGGTAGCAATTTTTGATTTGGATCCATGGGACTATCAACTAGTCTACAATCTGACATACCAGTTTCTTTAAGTATGTCTAACGCATACTTCCTTTGTGAGATGATAATCCCATCTTTTGACTGAGCAACTTCTATTCCAAGAAAATATTTAAGCTTTCCCAAATCCTTAGTCTGAAAATGACTAAATAGATGTTCCTTCAGTTGGGCAATTTTTTCTTGGTCATTTCCTGTGATGACTATATCATTACATAGACCACCAAGTAAACACATCTATTCGGAGAGGTATGACAATAAAAAACTGAATGGTCTGCTTCACTTCGTTTCATTCCAAAAGCCTGAACAACGGAGCTGAATTTTCCAAACCAAGCTCGTGGGGATTGTTTGAGTCCATAAAGAGACCGTCGCAGTTTGCAAACCAAGCTAGACTCCTCCTGAGCAACAAATCCTGGTGGTTGCTCCATATAAATCTCCTCTTCTAATTCACCATGTAGGAATGCATTTTTAATATCCAATTGATACAGTGGCCAATGACGGATGGCTGCTATGGCAATAAGGAGTCGAACAGAAGTAATTTTAGCCACAGGGGAGAAAGTATCTCTATAATCTAGGCCATAAATCTGGGTATAACCTTTGGCAACCAAGCGAGCTTTGAGGCGATCAATCTTTCCATTGGCCCCAACTTTTATAGCATATACCCATCGACAGCCAACAGGTTTCTTGCCTGGAGGAAGAGGAACCAGCTCCCAAGTACCATTATGCTCCAAAGCCTGCATTTCATCAGTCATGGCTTGTCGCCATCCTGGATGATCAAGTGCTTCACAAAGATTTTTAGGAAGAGAAACAGAAGATAAAGAGGAAACAAAAGAATGGTACCTAGGAGTGAGACGATGATAACTTAAGAAGTTATAAATAGGATAAGGATTACGTGTAGACCGAGTACCTTTCCTAAGAGCAATGGGCAAGTCAAGATTCTCTTCGAGTAGGTCCGCGGTCGGGTTGTCCGCTGGAGTAGGACATGATTCAGCTGGTCTTTCATTACCTTCAAGTTTTGCATTAGGAATTCGAGGACGACGCCGATACAAGATGGGTGATCTTTGAGTCTGCTCAGGTGGAGGATTGTCAGGAATATCTACAATTGACTTTGATTCCTGCAAAGAAGGTGAGGGACCAAGATAGGGAATAGGAAAGACTTCTTGAAGAGTATTGGACTCAACCATGGAGGGAGCAAAGTATGGCTTTTCTTCGAAAAATGTTACATCTACAGAGATATAATAACGATTGTGAACAGGAGAGTAACATCGGTAACCTTTCTGTAATCTGGAATATCCAAGGAAGACACATTTGATGGCTCGAGCAGCAAGCTTATCAAGACCTGGAGACAAGTTATGAACAAAACAGGTGCAACCAAAAATACGTGGATCAACATGAAACAACGGTTCTTTAGGAAACAGAATGGAATGTGGTATTTTATTCTCAATAGAGGAAGAAGGCATCCAATTTATCAAAAAACAGGCTGTTAAAACAGCATCACCCCAGTGTCGGACATGTACATTGGCATGAAGTAATAATGTCCGAGCAGTCTCAACAAGATGCCTATTCTTCCTTTCGGCAATGCCATTGTATTGAGGAGTATGAGGACAAGAGGACTGATGGAGAATGCCCTGCGCCGACAAAAAAGAAGAAATAGCAGAAGAAAAGTATTCTTTTGCATTATCACTTCTAAGGATCTTAATTGTCTTACCAAACTGAGTTTTAATTTCATTAACAAAAGAAGTGAGAAAGGACAAAATTTCAGACCGTTCTTTCATTAAGAAAACCCAGGTGCATCGAGAAAATTCATCAATGAAAGTAACAAAATATCTATAACCCATAGAAGAAACACGACTAGGACCCCATATATCAGAGTGAATAACTGAAAAAGGGGAATCAACACGATTTTCATCATGCCTAACAAAAGAAGAACGAACATGCTTTCCTAGTTGACATGACTCACAAAATAGGTTCTTTATTTTTTCAAGACTCGGAATCATCTATACTATTATTAAGCAAAGCCCTATTTTAGCGGCTTTTTACTATCATACCCCCATCAACATAAAAGACAAAAAAAATATATAGGGTTAAAAAATGTAATTTGCATGACTAATAAATTAAGATTTGCATGCCACCCATTCATACTCTTCATTAATAGAAGGTGATTAATATCTGACCATACCGAGACCATTCATGACCATCTATACTATTATTAAGCAAAGCCCTATTTTAGCGGCTTTTTACTATCATACCCCCATCAACATAAAAGACAAAAAAAATATATAGGGTTAAAAAATGTAATTTGCATGACTAATAAATTAAGATTTGCATGCCACCCATTCATACTCTTCATTAATAGAAGGTGATTAATATCTGACCATACCGAGACCATTCATGACCATTCATGTTGGAAAATTGTAGATTTGCATAGGGTTGTTCATACTTTGGTTAAAACCGATTACCGAACCGAACCGAACCGAAATTTACCAATTTGGTTCGGTTTTTTAGTTTTCGGTTCGGTTTTGATCCAAACCGAAGTTTTTTTAGAGAGTTCGGTTCGGTTTTTGGTTGGCTTCTAAATAAACCGAACCAAACAAAAAACCGAACTTTTTTTTGGACCAAAATAAATCATACCCCTAGGATCCATCTCAAACTAAGCTGCTATGCAAGTGCACTTCCAGCTAATAGTAGCATACCTGATTATGTGTGTGAAATCAAAATGAAATCAAAATACTACCAAGGCTATGCGTGTGAAATGTGAATCCTGATTTAGGGTGAATTATTTTAAGTGAAGAATAGATTATTACCATGTGAGCCACGCTGATGTGTAGCCTAATAGGATGGTGGTTCAATCTTCAACTTCTCAAATGGAGGACAAGCACCATTTTCATTCTGAGATAGTCTAAGTTATGAGAGCGAAAAGCATGAATATTTCTGACTCATCTGCTACTCTTCCGAGTCATAGTAGAAAATTATTATGTATTAAAAATTTCGGTTAGTTCGGTTATTAACCGAACCGAACCGATAAAATTCGGATCGGTTCAAACCAAATTTTATCAGTTTCGGTTCGGATTTTGGTTTCAAATATACCAACCAAAAATTTCGGTTCGGTTCGGTTTAGTACCGATGAACAACCCTAGATTTGCATGTCACCCATTCATACCCTTCATTAATAGAAGGTGATTAATATCTGACCATACCGAGACCATTCATGACCATTCATGACCATTCATGTTGGAAAATTGTGAGAATGTGTGAGAATGTGCATTTGGTTTGGTAAATTGTGAGAATGTGTTGAATGTGGTTGTTTATGGATTAGTGGGTGCAGCATACCGAGACCATTCATGACCATTCATCTTAGCATGACTTTGTATGTCGTGCACGTTTTAATTATTAATGGTGATTAGTGGGTGAAGTGATTAGTGAGTGATTAATAGAAGGTGATTAATATCTGACCATACCGAGACCATTCATGACCATTCATGTTGGAAAATTGTGAGAATGTGAGAGAATGTGCATTTGGTTTGGAAAATTGTGAGAATGTGAGACAATATGCTCCATTATTTAATGAAGTCACTAGTCTCCCTCCAAGCAGAGCTCATGATCTTCTCATTCACTTGTTACCTGGAGTAGCTTCTACAAACATGAAACCTTATAAGTACCCTCATTTCCAAAAGGAAGAAATTGAGAATCAGGTATAGAAAATGTTGTAGCAAGGGATCATTCAGCATAGTAAGAGTCTGATGTAAAACCAATCCTAAAATAGAGAATTTCCAAGAATTTTAATGGGTTAATTTTACCAACATGAAAGTGCGGATCTAAGTTGGAAATTTTAACAGTTAACAGGTTTGATGGGTTATCAAGAATTGAATAAGTGTAACAGTTCCAATTAATAATTCAACCTTACGATCAATAATTAAATTCCTATGTGTTTAGTAAGTAATAGGTTCAATATCGATTCGTACTCTATTCAGGCATGTGGAACACTCAATCTCAGTTATTTTTGTGGACGACAGGCAAATCAGATAATATACTAGATAATGAGGCAGTAGAATACAAATATGAAATAATGGAAAGAGTATACCGAATGTGAAGAAAACCAGCGTAGATCTCGGAGTGGGACAGCAACCAAGAATACTGCACTTCAGGACCAGCAATGGCATGGTAGTCGGCGTCGTCGTTGGTGGACGTCGATGACGGCCGTGGACGGCGCGAGCTACGTCGGTGGTGTCGTCGGGGGAGAGGGAAAGAGGGCGACGTCGGTTTGGGAGTGAGGGAGGTTGTTGGGTCGGGAGAAGGAGAAGATGATGGGGGCTGACGGGGTTGTGGTGAGGTGTGGTCGAGTTGGAGTTTCGATGGGTTCTTGAGGGTGAAGAACCGGGGAGGACGAGGAGCGGGCGTTGGTTGTAAAGAGGTCGGGAGGGGGGTCGCTGGTTGGAATCGGGTGTAGAGGAGATGAGGTGCAGGATGATGGAGGCAGGGTTGCGACGGAGAGGAAGGTGTGGGTTAGTTGGCGACCGGATTTTGAGGTAGAAGATGGAGAAGATGAGGGAGAGGGGTGACGGCGGCTAGTGTAGGGATTAGGGTTTGAGTTGGGGGATTTGTGAAATTGGGATTTTGGGAATTGGTTTTATTTGGGGATTTTAATTTGAGGGTAAATTTTAGAATTAATCACTAACTCTAAAATTAGATTAGGATTTATCACAAACCCTAATTTGGATCTCAGTTGTATCACACAAAGGACAGAGAGGAAGAGCAAAAACTCAACACAAATTTTTTAAATCAATAATGGCATATCTTTTCATTCATCTCAAGGCCTTTAAATAGGCTCAAAATACATCTTGATACACATCTCCAAAATATTCTCAAAATCTAAAAAAATACAAAAAGATTACATATGGCTATAATTGTCAGAAACAAAAATGGTAATAAAATAAAAATCCTAAACTAAATAAAGCAGCTGATGACGACGACGCCTGCGCTGATAGAAACGCCCAAATGTCTAGAACCGATGTCCTCATCATTCTCCCCGGGTGGGAGAGGGCTCGACCCAGTCGAGTCAAAACCAGTCCTCCTGTCATAGTGCTCCAAGATGTCTGGATCCAAGCGCTGGAGCTCTCCACGATCTATCCAAGTGTTCTTCGACTCTGGCTTGTTTTTCCAACTTACCAAATATCTATGAATACCACCATCTCTAGTAGAGATTATCTGATCATCTAAAATATTATCCAACTCTTCTGTCGATGGGTAAGTAGTATTTGGTAGTGGGGGTAATGGGGGAATCTCACCATTAGGCTGCAGGGTAGGCTCATCTATAAGAGGATTTCTAGGGTTAAATTCTGGGCCTTCATAGGGTACCAGATCCTCAATATTGAAAGTTTTTCTGATGCCAAAGCCTTCGGGGAGGTCAACAACATAGGCATTATCACGATTTTATGAAGAATTTTAAATGGACCTGCAGCACGTGCGTTCAATTTTTTAATGGATCCCGCTGGGAACCGTTCCGGACGAATCCGAACCATCACTTCGTCACCCACATTAAAAGTTTTAAACTTCCTTCTAATATCAACTCTTAACTTGTAGTTAAAATTATTTTCATTAATTTTATTGGAAATTTCTCTATGTAAGTCATGAATGCGGGATGCAAATGCAGATGCAGACTCGGAGACTCGGTGATGTTCTAACATGGGGGCAAGATCAATAGGCTGCCTAGGACGATAACCGTGTACGACTTTGTGTGGACTCATACTAGTGGTTCTATTCCTAGATGTGTTATAAGCAAATTCAGCAACCGTTAATTTTAAATCCCATGTTCTCAAGTTCTCTACTACAAGAGTACGTAAGAGATTGCCAAGACTCTGATTGACAACCTCAGTCTGTCCATCTGTCTGTGGGTGGAGCGCTGACGAAAACTTCAATTTTGTACCCAACTTGTGCCATAGGGTCTTCCAAAAATAACTCGTGAATTTCACATCCCTATCAGACACAATGGTTTTTGGTAACCCATGTAGCTTCACAATATTATCAAAGAAGATCTGAGCCACGCGGGTTGTATCAAAAGTTTTCGAGTACGGGAGGAAGTGGGCCATTTTAGAAGAACGGTCCACGACGACAAGAATGGAGTCGTGTTTCTTTTGTGTTTTCGGTAAGCCTAACACGAAATCCATACTCACGTCTTCCCAAGGGCGGCTGGGGACAGGTAAAGGAGTATACGGGCCTGTGTTCTGTTTTTGTTGCTTGGCAAGTTGACAAGTGTGACATCTGTTAACAAGTCTCACAACGTCTCTCTTTAGCTTCGGCCTGTAAAACCTATGTTCCACAGCATCAATGGTCTTGCTATGTCCAAAATGTCCAGCAAGGCCACCAGCGTACAATTCCCAAACAAGATACTCTCGTAAAGATGTACTAGGAATGCACTGTTTGGAGCGATGGAAGAGATAACCATCTTTCAAGAAATAATCATCTATCACTCGAGTTATGCCCTCCTTCAAAGTAGTGTAGATCTCGTGAAAATCTGGACAGGAGGCATACTCATCTCTCAATCTCTCAAAACCAATAATTTCGGTGCGCAGTGCAGATAAGATCATGTGACAACGACTTAGCGTATCCGCGGCCTTATTATCAATCCCTTTTGTGTGCCTAATGGTATATGAATATTCCTGTAAGAACTTTACCCATCTAGCATGTCTCGGATTTAACTTTTGTTGAGAATTAAGGAATCTTAAGGCCTCATGGTCTGAGAAGATAACGAATTCTTGCGGCAGGAGATAATGTCGCCAATAGCGAAGTGACTGAATGACCGCATAGAACTCCTTGTCATAGGTGGAGTATTTTTGTCTTGCTTCGTTAAGCTTTTCACTGAAATAAGCAACAGGATGACTCTCTTGACTGAGGACTCCACCTATACCAATACCAGAAGCATCACACGTTACTTCAAAGACTTTAGTGAAATCAGGCAACCTCATAACAGGTGTCTGAGTCATTCTCTTCTTGATCTCTTCGAAGCCTTTCGTAGCTTCGTTCGACCAGACAAACTCACCTTTCTTGAAACAGCCGGTCATCGGAACCATGACCGTGCTAAATCCTTGCACAAACCGACGATAAAAGGTGGCAAGGCCATGAAAACTCCGCACATCACGAATATTGCGGGGCTCAGGCCACTCTGTAATAGTTCGTATCTTTTCTGGGTCAGCAGATACTCCTCTGGCAGACATAATAAATCCCAGAAAGATAGTCTGATCGGAGAGAAAGGTACATTTGGTAGGATTAGCATAAAGCTGTTCCTTCCTCAAAACACCGCAGACCTGTCTCAAATGGTCAAGATGTTGCCCAACGGATCGGCTGTAAATGAGAATATCATCAAAGTACACCACATGGAACTTGCCCATAAAGGGACGGAGTACTTGCGTCATGATTCTCATAAACGTGCTCGGGGCATTTGTTATTCCAAATGGCATGACCATCCATTCGTACAGGCCATCCTTCGTCTTGAAGGCGGTCTTCCACTCATCACCAGGACGAACACGTATTTGGTGGTAGCCACTTTTAAGATCAATCTTGGAGAAGATTGTGGCACCAGACATCATGTCCAACATGTCATCCAAACGAGGAATGGAAAAACGGTATTTCATCATGATCTTGTTTATGGCACGGCTGTCCACACACATACGCCAGGTTCCATCTTTCTTTGGCGTCAATAGAGCAGGAACAGCACAAGGACTTAAGCTTTCTCTGATGAAGCCCTTTGCCAATAACTCATCAACTTGCCTTTTCAGCTCAGCATGCTCTGTCGGATTCATCCGATAATGTGGCAAGTTAGGAAGACTCGCTTCCAGAATCAGATCAATAGCGTGTTGGATGTCACGCAATGGGGACAACTGGTTGGGAAGGTCAGCAGGAAACATATCTGCAAATTTCTGTAGGACAAGAGTAACTTGGGGCGGGATGAGTGACTTGGGATCTTTAGGGACTTCTCTCGCTGTGAGTAAAAGAATGGTAGCCCCTTTTTCAATTTCTTTTGTAAGTTCCTTTTCACCCATATACGTTACCTCCTTGCCCTTTCTCGAGGGAGCCGGTATTGTTTCAGCTGGACTAGTTCGTGGTCTTACGAGTATGAGCTTTATTTTTAGTCCATCGTGCTGGAACACACATTGGTTGGAGCGACCATATATGGTCACATCGTGATCGTATAACCAAGGTCTCCCTAAAATGACTTGACCCACATCCATTTTGAGCACATCACACCAAATTTTCTCTTTGTAAGCTTTGAAGTTCACAGGGACTAAGCATCGATGTGTTACTTGGAGTGCTGTGGCATCAATCCAAGATACCTTGTATGGGCGTGGATGAGGTTCAGCCTTAAGTCCGGTCTTCGCTAAGACCGCAGAAGAGACAGCATTGACGCAGCTCCCACTGTCAACAATCACCTTGCAGTTTTTGCCACCTATAGTCGTAAAGGTGTGGAATAAAGCAGTGTGCTTCCAATCATCTTTCTCTTTTGGTTGGGACAAAATACATTTGACTACATTCAAGTGAGGTGATTGGATAGACCGGATACAGTGGAGATACTGGTCATCCTCTTCTTCACCGAAGTCATCTTCTTCAATAGGCTCGTAAGAAAACTCATTGTCAGAGTCGTCAGCAATGACAGCGGTACCCTCTACTATATTAATCCTACTGGGACTGGGACAGTTGCTAGCAATATGACCATATCCCTTATATTTATAGCACTTAGTGAGAAGGTCAATCTTACTGTAATTTCTTTCGGTGTTCTTACCCTTATGTTCATCTCTATGTGAATTAAAATTTGAATTAGGTTTGCTGGGGTAAGATTTGTTGGAGTGCTGAGAGGGAGGCTTAGGTCTAGGTGGGTCAGTAGAGGTCATTCTAGAGGAATGATCTCCCGAGTCGCTGGACCTAGAATGAGAACTAGCTTTAAGGGAATCCATGTCGAGGACTAGGGCGTAGGCTGCCGCTATTGAGTCCACGTTTCTATAGATTAGCTCGTTCCTAAGGCCAGCTCGTAGTCCAACTCTGAACCTAGAGAGAGTTTGTTCTTCACTCTTTACCTAAAGCATTGCACCGAATAAGGAATTCATCGAACTTATTAACATATTCTTGTGTGGATTTACTTCCTTGATAAAGTTGGTTCCATGAATCTAGCAATCGGGTATGGAACGATAACGGTACATATCTCTCAGTGAGCTTCTCTTTCATGGCCTCCCAAGTGGATATGGGTGCCAGGCCTCGGCCTCTGTGGGCATGTTCAAGATTGGTCCAATGTTTGTTGAGCTTTATCCGTTAATTTCATAGTGGTAAATTTAACTTTAAGGGTTTCGCTCATGTCGAACCACACAAAGTAGTGGTTCATGGCACGGATCCAATCGAGGTAAGCTTGGGGTTCCATGTGGCCTTCAAACTAGGGAACGTCAGCCTTAACGTTTTTTTTATATTGTTCGTCAGGGTCACGTTCTTGACGTCGATCGTCATGAACATTCCCTTGAGGGATCTGACGATGGACATGAAGCTCAGGGACAATGGTTTGATTTAACTCCACTTTCTCAAGCCTCTGATTGATATTGGCAAGAGTTGCTTGGATAGCAGCTAGGGTAGCGGAGATATCAGGGTTGTCCATTTCAGGTCTGGGAAGTCTAGGGTTCCTAATTGGGTGATTGGGAAGGGATAGGAAAGGCTCTTCAGGATCTGTGATGGTGCTGCGAAGATGCATTCACCAAAAGTGTGAACTAGGGGTCGTGTGTCCTAATTTTTTTTTTAATATTTTTTTTAAATGAATCTGAAATGACCTAAAATAAAAGAAAAACAAAAATAAAATAAAAGACTAAACAATCCTAAAAGAATGCAAAAATAATGCCTACGATGCAAGAACTAGGGTTTTAAGAACCTTCGCTTTGATACCAAAATGATGTAAAACCAACCCCAAAATAGAGAATTTTCAAGAATTTTAATGGGTTAATTTTACCAACATGAAAGTGCGGATCTAAGTTGAAAATTTTAACAGTTAACAGGTTCGATGGGTTTTCAAGAATTGAATAAGTGTAACAGTTCCAATTAATAATTCAACCTTACGATCAATAATTAAATTCCTATGTGTTTAGCAAGTAATAGGTTCAATATCGATTCGTACTCTATTCAGGCATGTGAAACACTCAATCTCAGTTATTTTTGTGGACGAAAGGCAAATCAGATAATATACTAGATAATGAGGCAGTAGAATACAAATATGAAATAATGGAAAGAGTATACCGAATGCGAATTTAACCAGCATAGATCTCGGAGTGGGACATCAACCAAGAATACTGCACTTCAGGACCAGCAATGGCAAGGTAGTCGGCGTCGTCGTTGGTGGACGTCGACGACGGCCGTGGACGGCGCGAGCTACGTCGGTGGTGTCGTCGGGGGAGAGGGAAAGAGGGCGACGTCGGTTTGGGAGTGAGGGAGGTTGTTGGGTCGGGAGAAGGAGAAGATGATGGGGGCTGACGGGGTTGTGGTGAGGGTGGTCGAGTTGGAGTTTCGATGGGTTTTCGAGGGTGAAGAACTGGGGAGGACGAGGAGCGGGCGTTGGTTGTAAGGAGGTCGGGAGGGGGGTCGCTGGTTGGAATCGGGTGTAGAGGAGATGAGGTGTAGGATGATGGAGGCAGGGTTGCGCCGGAGAGGAAGAAGGCGTGGGTTGGTTGACGACAGGATTTTGAGGTAGAAGATGGAGAAGATGAGGGAGAGGGGTGACGGCGGCTAGTGTAGGGATTAGGGTTTGAGTTGGGGGATTTGTGAAATTGGGATTTTGGGAATTGGTTTTATTTGGGGATTTTAATTTAGGGGTAGATTTTAGAATTAATCACTAACTCTAAAATTAGATTAGGATTTATCACAAACCCTAATTTGGATCTCAGTTGTATCACACAAAGGAGAGAGAGGAAGAGCAAAAACTCAACACAAATTTTTTTAATCAATAATGGCATATCTTTTCATTCATCTCAAGGCCTTTAAATAGGCTCAAAATACATCTTGATACACATCTCCAAAATATTCTCAAAATCTAAAAAAATACAAAAAGATTACATATGGCTATAATTGCCAGAAACAAAAATGGTAATAAAATAAAAATCCTAAACTAAATAAAGCAGCTGATGACGACGATGCCTGCGCTGATAGAAACGCCCAAATCGTCTAGAACCGATGTCCTCATCAGAGTCCCTTTTCACCACCAGTCTTATTGGTTAAAAAAAGGATGGTACATTGAGATTTTGTGTAGATTATAGAGCTCTCAATTCTATAACATAAAAGATAAATTTCCTATACCTACAACAGAAAAGCTTTTCGATGAATTGTATGGAGCTCATTATTTTACCAAGCTGGATTTAAGGTCTGGTTATCATCAAATACAAGTACAAGCTACAGATAGGGAGAATGCTACATTTAGAACTCATGAAGGTCATTATGATTTCCTAGTCATGCCATTTGGTCTCACAAATGCACCTTCGACATTTTAGGTTGCTATGAATTCACTTTTCAAACGATATTTGAGAAAATTTGTATTGGTTTTTTTCGATGACATTTTGGTGTATAGTAAAGGCTGGAAAAGCCACTTACAACATTTGTCACTGGTGTTGAGAGTACTAGAACATAATCTGTTCTTTGTGAAGAAGAGTATATGTGCATTTGGCCAGCAGTCAGTGGAGTATTTGGGTCATGTCATCTCAGTGGAAGATATCAAGGCTTGTGAATCAAAGTTGCAAGCAGTGCAAGAGTGGCCACATCTCAGAAATATCAAACAACTCAAAGCATTTTGGGGCTAACGGGTTATTATAGAAGATTTGTCAAGGGTTATGCTACAATAGTTGCTCTGCTCACTGATTTACTGCAAAAGGAAGGATTTAGCTGGTCTGAAGAGGTTGATACATCATTTGCTATTCTCAAGGCTGCAATGCTTCATCCACCAGTGTTAGCTCTACCTAATTTTGCAAAACAGTTCATACTTAAAATTGATGCTTCGCGTAAAGGGATTGGAGCAGTGTTACAGCAAGAGGGGCATCCACTTGCATTTTTCAGTAAGAAAATGACCCCGAGGATGCAAGCTGCATCCACTTATGTGAGGGAAATGTATGCTATTACTGAAGCTATTAAGAAGTGGAGACAGTACCTGTTAGGGAGGGAGTTCATTATCCAAACTGATGAGGAGTTCATTATCCAAACTGATTAGCAGAGCCTCCATCATATGGTGAACCAAGATATTCAAACCCCTGAGCGGCAGAAATGGATATGCAAATTAGCTGGCTATGATTTTAAAATTTTATATAAACCTGGTAAGTTGAATTCTGTAGCAAATGGGCTATCCAGAATTCCTCGTGCTGAGCATCACCAATTTGAGACTGCAGTAACTAAACCCAGGTTAGTGCTTTTGGATAAAATCAGAGAAGAGCTAATGAGGGATGAGAATTGTCATTCAATTATGCCGGAATTGATAGCTAATCCAGCTGCTAAATAGGATATGGTGTTGGGAGATGGATTACTGATGTGTAGAGGGTGAATTGTTGTTCCTAAAGCTTTACAACACGAGATTCTTTATGAATGGCATTCCACTCCAGTGAGGGGGGGGGGGGGGGGGGGGGGGGGGGCGGGGGAGGGCATGTGGAGGGGCACGCTGGAGTAGCGAAAACAATTGCTTGAATAAGGGATTCAATTTACTGGAAGAACATGCACAAAGATGTACATGATTTTATAAAGCAGTGTGGGGTATGCCAACAAACCAAGAATGAGGCTACTAAACCTGACTATTACAACCATTGCCTATCCCTAATCAAGTGTCGGAGGACTTATCAATGGATTTTATTACGGGGTTACCTAATGCTCAAGGTAAAACATCAATACTAGTAGTGGTGGATAGATTATCCAAATATGCCCATTTCATTGCACTTGTGCCTAACTTTATTGTTGCTAAGGTAGCAAATCTTTTGTTAGTAACATTGTGCGGCTACATGGAGTACCCAAGTCAATAGTGTTTGACAAAGACCCTTTGTTCTTGAGTAATTTTTGGAGGGAACTATTCAAAATGCAAGGAACTGCTTTAAAAATGAGTACTTCTTATCATCCACAAACAGACGGCCAGTCGGAGGTGGTCATTAGATGTGTGGAGCAATATCTGAGATCATTTGTCAGTGATGAGCCTAAGAACTGAGTCAAATTTTTGGGGCTAGCAGAGTATTGGTACAATACGTCGTGGCATTCATCAACGGGGATGGCACCATTTGAAAGTGTGTATGGCAGAAAACCACCAAACATGCCTAAATGTGCAGGGGAATGCAGCTAATTCGGCAGTGGATCTTGATCTCATTAAGAGGCAGGAAATAAGGAGCAGGCTGAAACATAATTTGTTGCAAGCACAAGTCAGAATGAAAAACAAAGCTGATGCTCATCGAAGTGAGGAGTTTCAAGAGGGAGATTGGGTGTATGTAAAGCTGCAAGCATACAGACAACAATCCATTGAACCAAGGGTCTCTCTGAAGCTTTCGAAGAGATTTTATGGGCCTTTTCAGGTTATTAAAAGGGCTGGTAAAGTGGCATACCAGTTGCAATTGCCTGTAAGTGCTAAAATACACCTAGTTTTTCATGTCGCATTGTTGAAAAATTTTTATGGTGACAACCCTGTGGGGATAGCTGCTGCATTGCCTACAATAAATGGAGAAAATGGAGTGTATTTTCAACCATTGCAGTAATAGGGAGAAGAATGATAAAAAGAGGTAACAGACTTGAAGATCAAGTGCTGATAAGGTGGGATGGTCTCTCTGCAGATGAAGATTCTTGGGAAGATGCAACCATAATAGCTAAATCTTTTCCCCAACTGAACCTTGAGGACAAGGTTCTTCATTTAGGGGATGGTATTGATGCGAATGAAGAAGTGCAGGAAATCAGAAACAAGAGAAGCATCTGGGTATTTGAAAGATTATAAGATGTAGAGGACTGCACGTGTTGAGCACGTGTATTTGAAATGTAATTGAGACGATGCTTGGCGGGAAGAAACAATTGCACATTTGTAAATATTTGGAGTAGTATAAATAAGGAGCGAACATGAGAGGGAAAGGCAGAGAAGTTACGGGAAGTTTTTACTGATTCTTGACCTATTCTCCTCCTCTGTTCTTGATCTTTTCCCAAATTCCCTTCTCATATCTGTTACCCTAATTCCTGTAATCCCAATTTTGTCAATCAAAGCTTCAATTGAGTAGTAAATTGATGTGATTCTGAGCTTGTGGGGTGATACTGAAGTATCTTGTATCAGGTTGCCTAGGGGCTATATATATGAATGGAACATTGAAATGTTTAGATGTATTCTTATAGAAGGTTTGTTTTCAAAGTTGTTTTTGCCATAGAGGCGAGATCTTGTGCGAGATTCATTGTAAATCCTGTACTTATTTATTTCTAGCGAAATTTTGCGTTTGCCCGTGCTTTATTGTGCATTACTCTTTGTTTATGTAATATCCTTTTTTCTTTGATTTGCGATTTCTGTTTTTCGCTATATAGTTATTTCCGCAACACTTGTACAATTCAGTTGTACTCTTTTTAGTTATTAGTGTCAAGTTTTCAGATCCCTGCATCTTTTACGGTGCATTAAGTTGTTTCAAAATTTATTTGGTGTAATAACTTGATCTCCAGTTTGTTTAGTATCTGTGTGGAACTTCAAGTTTTTAATCACCTCTGGGTTCTTATTAAATAAAGAAGAAATATATAATTCTGTAGACAAGGATACAAAATATTTCATTATTATTTGTTCGGATTCAGCTATGCTTCATCTTATACTTAGTTTTCTTTACATCAAATGCAGTTAGTTCTATTGAATGTGTCTAATAACAAATTAAAGGCGCTTCCAGAGGCAATCGGGACTTGCACCTCCTTGGAAGAAGTTCAAGCAAATGGTAGATCTCTCTGTCTCATCATGAACTTACATTATGAAAGAATATCATGTTTTGCATTGCAGATAACTCCATAGAAGATCTACCACCATCAATTTGCAATCTCTTTCACTTGAAGTCGCTTTCTTTGAACAAGAACAATGTTCACCTGGTATTTCTCGATTGCCTTCTTCCCCTTCTATATATGTTACATAACTTCATTCTGTTTAAATTCCTACTATTATACCTCAAATAATTGGTCCATAACATAAATAAGTAGGAAAATACTAATTTCAAAAAAATATCTACAGCTGCCGCAAAATCTACTGAGAGACTGTAAAACCCTGCAGAACATTTCTCTTCATGAAAATCCAATAGTGATGGAGCAGTTCCTACAGGTCTGTAATACAACCTTTTTCTTTTTCTTCCTCGAGTTACCTTTACAATACTATATAGCCAGAAGGAGGCTCACCGTAGAGAGGTGAGGGATGCTGCCATATCGAGGGAAAAAATGTTCTCATCATGGGAGAAAGAACTCCCCTAACAGGCGTAGAACTTTTTATTATATTATTATTATCTGCAGCAATTCTAAGTGGTCCTCTTGCTATGCACCTAAATCCCAATTAACCTCATGCTTTGAACTCGAATAATGTAATAATGTGAGGAACTGAATCTGTGTGGTCCTGCATTTTCTCTAATCAACCTTGCCACTCAAATGAGAGATCCAATACCGTAACTTTCTATAAGCAATTAGAGTGTTATGTACTGTCTGAGTTATTTTCATTCATTACTCGAAACACTTGGTCACAAAAACTTTGGTTCAGACTTACCTACTTAGCTCTCTTTTTTTGTCTTGAAGTTTATGCGAATCTTCTTTTTGCTTGCAGATGGATGGTTTTCAGGAATTCGAAGCACGCAGAAGGAAGAAATTCGACAAACAGATAGATTCAAATGTTATGATGGGCTCCTCTGCGCTGGATGAGGGTTTGGATCTATGAGATACCAATCTAGCCATTTGTGGATTCATAGTGCTTACAACATACCAGAGTTCACTTGCTATGTATACAACACTATGTACAAGTTTTAAAATTTATATATCATTCCTTTTTTTTTTTCTTCTAAGAACCTAAATCCAAATTGTTTGCCCATCTATTTTGATAGGTGGATTCAGAAATAAAGGATTCAACCCAGATTTTAATTTTGTATGTTTTGATATATACTGATGTGAATCTTTTTCAATTTTGTATCAAATTTTATGCGTAGAAGAGCAGAGATCAGAACTTAGTCCTTAGGGACTATAACCATTTAATGATGCAATGGTCAATTGTAAATAGGACTATATATTTTGTTTTGAAATGCTAGCCTGTTCTTGTGTGTATTAAGCTAATTAAAGCATAACCGCTTTGGTGCCTATTTTTAGCGTGGACTAAGAAATCTTTAGTGGCAAATATTAGGTGAAAATGGAGTGTCAAGGGATGCACCTGCACAACCTTAAAGACGGGAGTGTCGACAAATTGGATTCAGGTAGGAACCTGCATGATCCACTTGCAAATTAAGGATACTTCTTATTTCTTGCAAACTAAGGATACTTGGGAGGTTTCATTTTGTGTTCTCTGTTGATTGTTGATGCGTTTAATTAGCCTCAGTTAGGTCATCTCTTACTATTGTCTACTGGGAATGACGGAATGTACATTTTGGCCGAGTAATGTGAAATTCTGTAACTCTATTCTGTGAGCTGCTCTGCAAGCTGATTTGATCTTGGGTTGTATGTGGCATTATGTTGATCGTTTGCACTACTTCGATCTTCTTATACCGGCTCAATTTTATTTTATTTTATTTTATTTTTTTGGGGTCACTGATTTGTATCAACCCACATGTCAACCCAATAGACGAACACATCAGCCGCCAGGAACAAGTCCAAGAAAAATAAAATTAGCTCATACCAAATTTGCAACTAATAAACATCTTATTTGATTGCATAATAATAAAAAATAGAAAAGAGAAGAAAGAACTCGTTTTGTTATTGTTGCTTGAAGCCGCAAATCAAGTCTCGAGCTTCTTCTCCAAAAAAAGAAATAAATTCTCGTCAGAATAATTGAATCTCGTCACAAGTTCTGCTCCCTTTTTGGTTCCAGGTCCCGGGATTGTATTTTGTAGGGAGAAAGAGGGTTTTAAATAAGATTAGGATTAAGTAGTTAATTAGTTAATTAGTTATAAGCCAAGATTAAAATTAATCTTTTAAATTTTATACTAATTATCAAACTAATCCTTGTCCAAACCACTTCGATCTATAATGTTTCTATTTTTTAAAAGTTTTTTATTACACAATTTCATTCCTCGATTGGTTCTTCAATGTGCCAATTTGTGAAAATGCACATTTGAGTACTCGAATTTCCAGAAATCTTCACATATATTCAATTTGAAATTTGAAATCTTTATCCTTATTTTCTTTCTTGATTTTACCAAACGTCAATCTTTTGCACTTATTCATCTCATTCCTTAAAACAAACACATAAATAAAATAAAGTTGAAAGAATATAAAATTTAAAGAAATAAACGAAAACTTGCAACTTTAATATGTAAAAAAAGAAATAAAAATTATGTAAAAATTACACTCATCATCTCTTCTCAATTGACACTGCAGAATCCTTAGAAGATGATGAAAATCCTTCGTTTTTCACCCTTCTCACCCCCTCATTTAGAATGCTACTCACCACATCCTGTAGAGTAGCAGAATCTTTCATTGTGCATGTGTTAATCTGTTCCACCGTACTATAACTGTAGAGCAAAGTAGATAAAAGTAACAATGACTGTTCCCTTTCTGAAAATTTCAATCGTGCAACTTTCATCTGTTTGTAAAACATACAGTAATTATTCATATGTTCTGCTGTTGAACCCCCTTCCCTCAGTTTCATGTTAACCAGCTTCTTCAGATGAAGAATTTGATTAGATGTCGACGGTTTCTCATACATATCTGTGAGAATCTCCATAGCCTCCGCTGTGGAGATATGAAACAATACCTTCCTGCTCATTCCCAACTGAATATGCCCTAGCGCATTCTGATCCAAACGATTCCATGCTGCCAAGATCTTCGTATCATTGTCGGCACCTTTGATCTTCCCATCAAACAACGGACCATCTAGATCTTTCTAATGAAGATACACTATTATCTGAATCTTCCACATCGCAAAATCACTCCCATCAAAACTCTCGATTCTCAATTTGCTATCAGTCGTAATCTTTGCTTTGATACCACTTGTAGTGCTAATAGCGGAACACACACCACAAGAAACAGAAACACCCAAAATCTAGATGCACCAAGAACACGACATCACAATAATCACAAGATCTCAAAAGAACACGAACACAATAATATGCAGAGATAACCTATACTTATTAATCCTAAAAAAATACAAAGATTACAAAGCGATCAAAACTCTTATTCTGTCTCCCTCTCTCTCACCCCTTCAAAGCACTCGGCACTCACCTTTCGTAAAGTTGCATAATGATAATGGCTCACCAATTCGCTCTTCAATGTTTTTCCCTTCTTCCTTGTTAGCCCTAGAGTTCACATCTATTGCTATATATATGTCCCTAAGCAAACCCTAAAAGATATACACAAATACAACTTATTGAACCGAAACCCGTAGCCCAAATGTAACCTACATCGCCATTGCGTTCAACCGCACCCGATTGCGATCGACTGCAATTGAGTCACGCCAACACCCGAGCGTCAGGCAGTCGATTGTCCCCTCCTCTATTGCTACTGTCTCCTGCTATCTTCGTCTTCTCTTCTTCCTCTTCAACTTCAACTCATACCTGTATTTGAGGCCCAAATCCTAATAGATGGCCTATAGTTAGAGTGAAGATAGGGCATTGGACTACTGTCATGCACCTTTACTTACTATAACCATAGAATCTCATATCTCCAACCCTCCAGTATCAGCCTCCTTCTAACAATTGACTCCCCTCTCAAAATTAAACATCGACCAGTAACAGGTTCAAAAGTATGGTTAAGTTACATACCAAAATGAAACAAGTTTTCAAGTACGTGGCTTAAAACAAAAGGCACTACTCTGGTAGGGCGATCTGCTGCTTGCTATTGTGTACTTCTATGACTGAATTTGCACTAGGTATCCTTGAGCTGCTCATGGACACTGGGTTTGATGCAATTTCTCCCATGAGTATGTTCGCAGCATAAGCTATTTCTATCCCTTTCAGCACTTTCTTTTTCATCTTGTCATCATTAGTAGCATCTAACCAAGAAGAGAACCTAAACTTACTGTTAGTAATCACTTGCTCAACACTGGCATTAGGTGAATTAAAAATTCTTACGTTTCTCTTAAGCATTATAAATTCCAACATACTACAGCTGTAATTAAAAGCCAAGTTTGTGTATAGTGTGGATGTTGTGGGGCAAAACACCAAGTTGTGAATAATTTATGTGGGGAAGTAGGCAAGGAATTTATGTTGAACAATGCTGTGAAGTATCTGCAGACATTCGTAGCAAAAAGGCATTCAAGAAATAAATGTGGTGCAGTTTCAAGCTAACATGAACAAGCTGTGCATATCTTATCACATCTAAGTAACCAAATAAAAATCTTGCATTTTAGAGGGGCTAAAGTTTGCAAAGTAGTTTTTCTATAGGGAAAAATGGCTCGTCCATTGGTGAAGAAATAATAAGCTACTTTATTGTATATGTTCCATCTGCACTATGCTTCCAAGAGGGGGTATCAGGGGAATCAGAAGGTGCTCCATATGTAGTCTCTTGTAGTAAGAGAGCTCTTTCTTCCTCCAAAAGTGCAATATGACCTCTATGCAGTCTAGGCCTCCACACCAAACATTGTCTACCAACTCCCCCTGAGATAAGAGTCTGGCATCCAAGTTCCATGCAAGTGCAGCTAGGTCAGGGTATAAGTGTGCTATGCTCAATCAACTTACCCAATTTGACTGCCATAAGAGAAAGTGATTTCCCATCCCCAAGTTGGCATTTTATGATTTGTAGGAATCACCCTTTGAGATTGAAAATGCATTTACCCAAAAGGTTGAGCAAAAGCTGGTTTGGAATAGGAGCAGCTAGCTATGTTGAAGTATATGCAAACTTCATTGAAAGTCTTCCAATCTATCCTTGCTGCTTTGGCTTACAAACTCTACCCCAGTTCATACTACTAGAAAATATGGCATTTGAGATGGTCAAAATTCTTCCAAAGTGCCCAAAAAGCGATTCCAAAAGGTATATTGAAATTGACGTTTGGCGTTTACGTTTAACCTTATCCCAAAAGTTCCTGCAATTTCAGTTGTGGCATGTGTGGCGATACAATATCGTCCCAATCGTACAGATTGTAAGAGATCTAACAATTAGGACGAATTAAATAGTCCTAAGTACCAATTGGCATGGCTACAACAATATCTCAGTTGATATGTGACTATTAGTTGCCGTTCCTATTGTATTTTTTTTATTTAAAAAAATTCAACAATTGGGACATTTTCTACGGTTACAAATCACAATTGCAATGACTCTCTCGACGGTTTCAAGTCACAATTGCAATGAATATGATCCAACCTAACTAATATAGGACAAAAGACAAATGTCAGAATTGATCAACCAGAATTTGTTGAAATTCAGCACTCTGGAATGGTAGGACAGTCACATTTTCCAATTGGGACAATCTCACAACCGTTCCAAATGATAAGCACGAAGTACTACCGTCCCAATTGTACAGTCTAGTGAATTTTTTAAATCAACAATTGGAATGAACAAAATATTTGCAAGTTCCAATTGTGACGACTTTAGAACCATCACAACCGAACTGCATGAAAATATCATATTTGCAAAATATTACTACACATTTTTATATTCGACAAAAACCATATGAAATACCTATACATTGTAAATATAACAAAAACAACATATTAAACCATAATTAGAATAAGAAACCAAATGATAATAAAAGAAAGTTCAAATGCATTAAAAACTTGAATTTCAACCAAGAAATATTTCAATACAACCAATCGTTATTGAGCATAGAAATATAAAATGCATCTAAAACATTGAACTTAGTTTTCTTCATAGTCTAAACAACAAAATTAAATGTAACGCCCCGAGTTCCCAATACAGGAAACTCGAGACACAAGCAAGAATCTTTCCTTCAAATGAGTCCAAACACAGTAAAATCACAGAAAATTTAAAACTTTTGCCACAAAAAATGTTATTACAAGTACAAACTGTACAACAAAGAATTACACCATGAATTACATCCCAAAAATTTATTGTACAACACTTACAGTCTCATAGGGTACAACAATCAGAACTCTGCGACACACTGGACATCAACTTCTACTGATCGCTCCCCGCAGCACGAGTCTCCTGCTCCAAGATCAGCCATCTTGCAACTAAACAGACTGTGGGCACGTCAGTTGAATACAACTGACGCAATGCTGCTAAAACCAGTGGCTCCTCAAAACTCAACAACCAGGATTTTGATGCAAAAGAAAAATATGTAGACAAGTCACAAGTGTTAGTGTATGCCATGCCCTTAGAGTCTAATGCACAATTCAAAATGTACCCATGATGCACTTACTCTAATGCAATTAATTTGGAAATGTATGCATCCCATGCTACATACTTCCCCAAAATAAAACTACAATGGGAATGTATGCATCCCATACTACATACTTCCCAAGGAGTTCGCTTTCTTCTGATTGTAGGGTTCGGTCCCTTGCGATGCACCCTACTCTTGTACTATTTCCCATTCCTGACATTCACCTAGTGGCTGTTAAGGTTGCATTTGGTCAGTCTACTTCCGTCATTGCAGTCAGTAGTGGTGTCCCCATTTTCCACTACACCTGGTTTCCAGTAGTCTCACTACTCCGGACCTCATCCAAAAGTTGCGACGAACATAAAGGTAGCCCGCAAGCTCACTGAGATGCATAGATGTCTTACTTCCCCTTGGAGAGTCTTACACTAGCTCCCTGCCCGTACTAACAACATAGAACTTGACATATTCGTAAGGTCCATTCCCTAGTTCTGCCAGGAGCACCTCCCTTTCTTACGACTAGAACCCAGAAATAAACAGACTAGATCACGCTGTCCGTCCCCCATACCGGCGAGACGGCGCCGCACGTGTCTTCTTGACAGGCGAGTACAACCAATCGACTAGTGTCTATCCTATCACTACATAAGACTGCTCATAGGATACTATTACCAATAGGCAAACAACCCTAATATAGAACCGAAAAGTAACTACTGATCTTAATTACAGAGATTACTATTACCAGCCGATTATTTGCTAGTAAAAACCCAGCCTAAACCAAAATCACAAGCCTTGGGGGAGAAACTAACACTGCCTCCAGATCAGGCTCAAGAGTTGGCCCAATGTGGCCCAAACTTGACCCAGCGACATCTGACCTCCATCGATTGCCAAACACCATCTTGCTTGGATCTCGACCCCATCTCGGCCCGCGATCAATTCCTTATTGGTTAGTGATCCGCCGGCGCCCGAAGACTATCTTCATCCATAGCACTCGAGGTAAGAAAAATTATTAAATATCAAGAGTCAAATGGATAGATTGTCCTAGGGTGATAGCCATTACCCTAGACCATCAACAAGATAAATACATAGTCAAACACATATCAAATAGTGGACATTCACAAGTCCGGTTCAAATACATTCAATTCATGATTCACAAGCTAATTAACAACATTTTAACTCTTACTAAGCAGAAAAATTGAATAATCAATTAAGTGCACCCATGCAAAGATAAGACACGAGTTGATTCAAATCTTAAAATGCAATGAATGTATACAAGTACAACTCCAACAAGATCAAGCATGACTCAAAAGTCACACAAACAACATTCTAAGTCTTAATCTAAAGCCCAGTAAGATGAAAACACACATTCAACCAAAACAGTGAGCTAATGATTCAACGTGCAGCTGGTGCAGTTTTGGAAATTCACCATAAATCACAAACTCAATGAAATTTCAAGTTTTTGGATTCTTTGAAAATATCATCAAGTCTAATTAATCTTTTTAGTTGGAATATTCCTCAAAATAGTTTATTTAGATAATGAAAATAGCTAAAACTGAGTGGTATGTAAAACTACCAGATTTGATGAAACCATCAACCTGTCACACAGTAAAACTCCTTTAATAATAATAAATGATCTCAAAACTTTATAAAATTTTGCAGAATTGCTCTAGACACATATGAGCAATACATATCCAAAATTTAGTAAGAAAATCCAGGCATACAAAAAGTCATGATAGTCTGAATGAGATGCAAAATTTCCAAACAACAGCCACACTGTTCTTAACAACAACGGCGAGATGTATTTTTTTGAGATAACAATTATTGCTCAAAAATTGCGAAACTTGGGAAAATTGATATAGAAACATACAAGAAATTGCAGTAAAATTTTCAACTTGAAACTCCATATATCCAGAGAGTTATGAATTCTTGAACTCCGTATGAAGAATTAAAACCGTGCATGGAACAAATTCTGAACCAACGATGGCTTCGAATTTTATTAAGATATCAATTATTATCCAAAAATTATGGAATTTGGCAGAGGTATTAAAGACATGATCAAGATGCTACTATAAAAGTTTCATGTCCAAATTCCAGCGTGGCACAAAGTTATGACTTTTATAAGTCAAGAATGAACATTCACCCGAACAGCAATATGGTTTAATGACTGCAGCAAAAGGCATGCAACAATTCACATATTTCATTACTACCAAACATTCTAAATAACAGCATCACATGCATCACAAGATTAAATGTAGAACATATAGCAATTATCAATTTCAAGCATCAAATTACCTACACATGCATTCTATTTTAAGATAGAAAGCAAAAGAGAAACCCATCTTATTTTGATGAAAATGCAAATTAGAACTCCTAGAAAGATTTCTCCAAAGCCTCAAGCACAAAGCCTTTCTCCTCCTAGCAATGAAAAAAACTGAAAGCTCTCCTTGAAAAATCCGAGCACTCCTTCTCTCTTTTCTTTCTTTTGTTTCCTTTGATTTTGTGCATTGTTCATATAATAGGAGGGGGTATTTATAGGGTTATTGTGTGGTTAAGAAGACTCCCACTACCCATATAACTACCCACTTACCCCACACACACTCTCCCACTCTCCCTCTCCTCTTTGTTGGCCGACCAATGCATAGTGCACGAGGCACGTGCACGTGCACCCAATGTGAACACAATCTTCTCATTATTTTTATTAATTGTTATATTTTTAATTGTAGGTGTTTGTTATATGACAATGTGTAGGAATTAAATGTGTAATTAAAATGTAGAATTTGATTATGGGCTTCTCTTTTTAAGTAATTTTCTAGTGGGCTTTAAAAGAGACTTTAGGCCTATGAGTTTTAAGTGAAAATAAATAATACAAATGTGACAACTAAAATGATAATAAAAGTGTGCATAACTTTTAAGAAAATTTTAGGGACAAAATGTATAAATTTTTTACGTGCAATGCACGTGAAAAAATATAAAAAATTATTTTATTTTTCTGGGATGTTACATACCCAATCATCTTGAGTACATGAGTTCTAACAGCGCTTCCTTCTGCCAGTTTGCACTGAAACAATGCCAACCTCTCATGCCTAACCTGCTCATGATAGAGCCTTTTGAGGTGTACGTTCATATCGTAGGCATACATGTTCTCATGTTGCTTCTGAAGCTCAGAGTTCTTGGTGGCTAGCATGAGACAACTATCGTCCAAGACGTTATCTTGATTCTTCTTATGAGCATACTTTTCGGTGTGAGGGGCACTTGCAGTAGGTGGCTCAAGAATAGGTTGCTCTAAAATATATAGCTTTTTCTCATGTCTGAGACTATCCTCAAATTCCTGTATCAGTCTAGAAAATTTGTCCCATGTATTTTTTCCTTCTCAAGGACAAATCACAATGACAGGTTATTTGATGTGTTGGATGCCATGATAATCTATCAACAGAAATATACAAAGTAAATATCATTTCACTGAAATATTTAACAGAAAAAAAATTAACCATCAACAGAAATATGCAAAGTATATATCATGACATTGATATATTTTATAAGTTTTTTTTATATTAAATGTACCTCATACTATCTTTATTTAGATCAACGACTCTCATCATTGACTCGGAGCAGAAGTTTGCCTCATCAGCCCTTGCTATTGCCAGAGCATGAACTCTTCATGTTTTAAGAAATCCTAACGCCAATGCAAACGACGTAGGTGCATGAACTATTCATGCTTTAAGAAACCATAATGTCACAGCAAATCACATCTTGCTGCTCCAGGGTTTTCAATGGTTTCAAACCGAGGGCTACTCTAGTGTGGCATGTAATGCCCCGGATCCCCATTACCGGACATCCGTGACACAACCAGAATTTTTGCCTTCAAATACATCTCAACACAGTAATAACACGGAAATTTAAAAAATTTTATTGCCAAATAAAATCAATTACATCATCAATTACAACCTTATCTTGTTCTTGAAAACTTATTCCAACAATTACATCATCAAGGAATACAAATTACAACCATTATCTTGTTCTTAAAAACCTTTAATAAATTCAATTACATCATCAAGGAATATAAATTACATTAACTCATTACAACTTATTACAAAATATTTACAGACTCCACTTGTAATGCTATCAGTTGTCTTCCAGAATGGTAGTCGACTGATCACCGTCGAAACTCTACTGAGTGGTCAATCTGCTTCCCTGGGACGTGCCCTTCGGCTTGAGTCTTCTGGTGCGCGACTCTGATATTTTTGCAGCTGCTCAAATGGTAGGTAAGTACACTGTTTTTCCACTTGGATGCCTGCATTCCCGATTCGGTTTTCGGCACCTAATTGAGTGGGCACATCAATACATATACTGACGCAATGCTGATAATAGCAGCGATCTCCAACTCGCACACCCACAAACTATCTTGAATGGAAAAGGAAATGTGCATCCTAATTTTCTAGTGCCCGTGTATGCCATGACCTGAAGTCTAATGCATAATACAAAGTACAGAAATGGATGCACTTAATCTAATATTAACAAGACTCTGGATATGCATGCATCCGATACTACATACGTTACAGATCAAGCCATCTTCTCCAGTTTTAGGGTTTCGAACCCTCGCCATGCAATGCAATTTACTGTTGTACACTTCCAGTTCCTGATAGATACAACGTGGCTGGTAAATCCTTCATTTATTACTGCTATACCAGTGGTGTCTCCGTTTGCCACTAGTGCCCCAATCCGATCTGGATCACACCAAATATCGTGACGATCTTACAGATATATAACCGCATATCTATGGTGCCGAAAATCCATGGGACAACAGCCCCATGGTCCGTTCGTGTCCACTCAACATAAGAACATGATGACCTCGAGGGTCTAATCCCCCTACCCGACAGGAACTCTCCCGTTCTTACCACAACACTTCAGGAATTAATAGAGCGAGATATAGCACCCGTGTTCTTAACCAGTGAAAAGACACAACCCGTATTTGACAGGAAGAGATAACCCCGATTATCATCGCCTAGTGTTGGCCCTTAGAACAAGTCGAATTATAGAGAATCACCCCAAAGATTAGCTCAGTCTTCAAGCGAAAGTAAAGAAATCCATTTTGAAATAATATTGGTTGCTAAGACATGCGAGTTTGTCAAATCATACATAGTATCTAACGAATGATTAAGCCCAAACGATTCTGTCAAAAATAACTAATCATGGCGAACCAATATTCATCGATTGCCAACACCTCTATAGGACTTCGACCTAATGTCTCCGGCATGCGACCTTCAGCGAGCAGTATAACGGTGCCCAGGGGAGTGCCTCATACCGGGCAATTGAGGTGAAACACACACAATTTACTAATATCCATTCAATGACAGGCATAGGCATCAATGCTTTCAAGATGAGGCAGAAAACCTAGCCATCAACCCCTAAATACCGGCGATCCGATCTCCATCGGTCGCCACCACCTCCGTCTCAGGTCTTGTCACGCCCCGCTTCCCAAAAACACGAAATGCAACACGTGATATGGCCCAGCGAATGACTTGCGTCATCCATAGGCTGTTATTGATCCAACTCAACAATATAACAAGTAATAAAACAGCCACGCATGCAATAAAAGAATAATCACATAAATAAAAATTTTGGAAATTTAAGCATAAAAATAACCAACATTAAAATAACCCAACATCTGGAAATCTAACAAACAATATTCGGATCGAAGCCCGCAATACAAAGAAATAGCATTTGTCCAATTTTATTAAAGTCAATGGGAAATATAATAAAATAATAAAATACGCGACTGAAATATAATAAAATAAAATATTTACAGTACTGATAATAATGATAATACATACGCGACTGAAATGGGATTCAATATATTCATGTAAATAATGCAATAATAATAGAAATACTGATAGCATTAATAATAATAATGATGATGATGATGATGATGATGATGATGATGATGATGATAGTAAAAAAATAATAACAATAACACCAATAATAACAGCAATAGTAATAACAACAATAATAATAACGAAAAGAATAGCAATAATAATAATTGTGGCAGAAATAATTTTATACACAAAATAGAGCAAAATCAATTATACTAGTTCAAATTGTATGGAAATATAAGTGTAATTGTATAAACAAAATGTCATAGAGAAAATATTCACTTACCATTAATTTCATTGTATAAGTAAAAAGTCTTGAAATTTCAATTAGCAAGTAGGAGAAAATCCTGCCTCCTTAACATCAAGTTGCATGTTTGCCGTCTGGATATTCGGTTGCACATTTTGCCTCCTCAACACCCAGTTGCAATTTGCCTCCATTGACATCGAGTTGCATATTTGCCATCTCGATATTAGGTTGCACCGAAATGGTGAAATGAAAGAGGTAACCTTCCATATGCACAGGGATATAGGACATTTAATTTAAGTATGATGTATGTTTTTGAAATTCGTGATATAAAAATAGTAGAAAAGTAAGAAATGTAGTTGAAAGTCACATGATGGAATATCAAAATAAATGCATAGATTACAAATATCAAACACAATAGTACAAAATAGTAGTAGTAAAAATAATTTATAAAAGTAGGGAGAAAACGGAATGAAATACATGCATAAACACAATACGAATGTGAATGTGAGAATAGATATGCAGTGTAGTAAATTTACACAACAAATATATCATAAAAATGTACAGTAACTTAGTAATTAAACAAGCCACTAACACATCGCTGAAGAACCACCGATGCTGATCGACGAACCAAGCGAGAAGAAAAGAATGAACAACTACAGAATCAAAGGAATATGGACACAAAAGAACAAAATTATACCCAGTAAGGAATCAATGGATGTGAATGAATGGAATGGACGAAACAACTAAGAAATGAAGGAACCGGATTATGAAGGAATCAAAAAGTGGGTCAAAAATATTGGAATCCAGATTATATGTTGGTTACCAATTATTCATGTGATTCACGCGTGTTGTACATATTGTTGAGTCAAACCGGTTAAACTCAAACTAATCAGGGTCCAATCTCAAACTAGTTAGAGTCTAACCTGGCTCTGATACCACCAAAAATCTTGTCACGCCCCGCTTCCCAAAAACACGGAATGCAAGCACGTGACACGGCCCAGCGAATGACTTGCATCATCCATAGGTTGTTATTGATCCAACTCAACAATATAACAAGTAATAAAACAACCACGCATGCAATAAAAGAATAATCACATAAATAACACTATTGAAAATTTAAGCATAAAAATAACCAACATTAAAATAACCCAACATCTGGAAATCTAACAAACAATTCGGGTCAAAGCCCACAATACAAAGAAATAGCATTTGTCCAATTTTATTAAAGTTTTCAAATAAAATAACATTTATTTAGCGACGCAGTAAAACATCTTTTTCACCAATGCTGCTCTTCTATTCCGTCAGGTAAATCTCCTTGAATACCTGTAAGTTGCTCATCTAAAACGAGAAAAAAGAAAGTCCTTAGAGCAAGTCGTGGACATGCAAGTGGAGAAACAGAGAAACAATGGCAATAGTGGTAAAGCAATGAATTCAATAAATGATGAAGTCAATAGTGTTGAACAGTGTAAAAGAAATAATAATATAATATGCAATGACTATGATTTATCATGATAACGATGAACAATATCAATAATGGCAATAATAACGATAACATTGTTCAATAAAGATAACAATATGCATGATAATGTGATGAGAGTCTTAGGTCTATTATTCATTTTTAATCCTAGCTAATGCACGTACTACTGTGTCCCATGTGTGCCATACCACAGCTTCGATGCATACAATCAATTTCGTTTAGACTAGGGTGGTAGATTCTATAGTTCATGTACTCGATCGGGAACAATATTCAATAATGACCGATGACCGAATCAATCGAGATACTGAAGTCAGTAATCTGCAATTAACCGATGACCGATATAACCAATAACCAATAACCGATATACCGATAATTAGGGAAACACGGACCCCTCTTCTGAGTACAGTCACTTTGTCATCAACTATCCTAATCAACCCTTAACCCCGGCTTGCTTTACTTTCTTTATTCAATTATCATACAATAATGCGATTAATAAGGGACGCTAGTAAAGGTGACAAAACAACCCTGGGATCATGCAATATACTCTATACAATTAAATACACTAAATATAACATTATAAACACAATTGTACATTATAAAACATAGAATCCCAATTCTGGACAGCAGTAGGTTGCTGCACCAAAATTAGAATTCTCGTTGCTATAGGACAGCAAAAGTGGATCCGTCAGGTGGTCTAGAAACTAGACTCCTGCCCGGTTCCAACGCATACTTAAAAGCTACATTCCGACAACGATAGCTAGGCGAAATTCAATGATCTTTAGAGATTTTAGTTTCTGGCTGGGTGTCGATGTTGACTAATTTTAGTTATAAAGGCAGTAAATAATCATTACAAAAATCAGTAAAAATAATTTTTAATACCCTAAGCATGTTATCTACAAATCTGAAATTTATCTTGGCCATATATAATCATTAGTTCACTTAATTTGTCAGCCTAACATGGGATGTATATGAATCTGAAATCACAGCGCAGCTGTAGCAAAAGGGTCATAACTGGGGCAGTATAAATCGGAATTCGAAAATTCTGGTGTCTATTAACATTTAGACAAATAGGGCTACGTTCCATCTTCAGGAAGTGTCTGATTTTAATGAAGTTATTTAGGTCGAAACAGCACAATAAGATTCAGGTTGGCGTAATTTCCAGAATAGTCAACATGTCCATTTTGAATAACACGGTTAAAAGTTAAAGAATAATAAATTGGAGTTTAATAATCATAAATTGGAGTTCAACATGTCCATTTTGAATAACACGGTTAAAAGTTAAAGAATAATAAATTGGAGTTTAATAACACGGTTAAAAGCTACCAATCGGTCGAGATATGGAGCTTCTTTGTCGTTGAGCTACTGCGCATTCGGTCGAGTGACAGTTGTCATCAAGCTATGGCCTTTGTCGATGAGCTTCTTCACTGTGCTCGACAGCTCGAGTTGAGTTATGAGCTTCAGAGCTTTGTGCAGCTTTAGAGTTGGGTTTTGGTCGAGTTAGACTTTGGGCGAGGCAGAGGCGAGGTTGGCGACGACACGAAGGTTGGGGAAGGAGCTCGGCTGTGATGAGAGGGTTTGAACTCAAGAGTTTTAAGTTCTTTTGGTTTTGGAGTTTGTGGGTTTCAAGTCAGGTCTTGTACCCGATACCTCACTTGGATTTAAAGCACAAGTATTTTGGAAATTTGGATGTTTGGGTTTCAGGTTTATAGGAGCTCCAACCCGTATTTAGCACTTTGATGCTTTTTAACCCCATCCTATTTGCTTCTTCTCGTGTTGTTGGATCCTAAGAGCTTCAAATTTTGGGTTACAACTTGATCGTACTCCGTTAATGTTGATGTAACTACTCCTTGAAGCTCATAGTGAAGCACTTGGTGAAGCTTGCATTCTGTTAATCTTCGAAGCTTCAGGGCTTTGTTCCAGTGGTTGCTGAGTTTAACTTGGGTGAAGTGTGAGGTTTTTTATCGAGGCTTGTGTATCATCGAAGGAGGAGAAGAGGCAATGAGTTATGTTCTTGGGTTTCGCTTGAGTTGGCTTGAATGCCTTGACGGAGCTTGAAGTTGGGTTTCCAAGCATTTGATATTGGCTTGGAAGTTGTGCGGAATTTTGGAGTTTGGTTGAGCTATTAACTCGTATAGCCACGGCTTTTCGGCGTGCTACTATCTTCGTCGAGCTATAACTCCTCGTAGAGATATGGAGTTTCGTCGAGCTATGGGAGTTTTGTCGAGTTGTAGCTTCTCCGTCGAATATCTCTTTCGCTGACCAAACGTTGTTCGTTCGCTTGTTTCGTCGACCAAGCATCCTGCTGTTCGATCAGCTGAATTGCCCTTTTGTTGACCAAGCATTGCGTTGTTCGCTTGTTTTGTCGGTGGGGAGATTCATTATTGGACGAGCGTTCCGTTGGTCCCGGAGCTGAGTGCTTTGATCGTTGGATCATGTAACTTCAGAAGGCATTTAGATTACGGGCTTGCTATTTGTGTAACCCATGTTTTCCATTTTTTGGTGTAATTTTGAGTGTATTTTCTTTTCCCTGTATTTGATTCCGTTGTATCTCTTTTGGACCGTATATTGGATTTTATTTTCAATATATATTCATTTTATTATTCTTGTCTTCTTTTATTTGAATTCTTGATTCTTTGTCCGTCTCTTGTTTCATTCCTTTTGGTCGAGCTGTTATTTTGATCCTCTTTATTTATTTGTTCATACCATATATTTTTTTTCTATTATTTTGTTCATTTTGCCCTATCTATATTTTTGTTTTAACCCTAATTTATATCCATAACCCAATTACACTCTGTTATTATTCACCAAGCCATTCATTTATTTCCCCATACCATATAATTAAACCCATACCCATTGCACCCTATAAACCATTTAAACTATATACCCAACCCACTGTATACTTAAGCCTTTTCCCCTTTTTATTTTAAACGAAAACCCGGTTGCCAAGACTTACTTGTGCCGCCTCTCCCTACTCTCCTAACCCTAATATTCAACCTCCCTGCATATAAGAACCCATTCTGTGCCGTTGTTCATCTTCATCCCCTTCTAGCCGCCACCTCCATCTCAAGCCCTAGCACCCCGTCATTTTCTTCCGCTTTCCCTCCACCTGCAACACCTCTCGACCCAGCTAGCCTTCGACTCGATCCCAGTGCTCCCCCGTTCTCTCCTTCTGTTGCAACGACAGCTCGTTGTTGTCGTTCTTCGACTGAGCCGCTGCAGTGCCCCCATCTCCCTAGTCGACTGCAGCAGACGCAAGCGTGCTGCCTCTCTCGACCGCCGCGGCAACAACAACTGCATCAGTCGTGCTCCACGCAGTCCGAGTTCTTTCCCCCCCTTGTGTGGTCCCGACTCTCTCTTTGGTTGCTCATGCGAGTGGTTGCAGAGTCATCGTAGTTGTGTGGTTTTCAAGTTTGGTTCGTTGAGTTTCGTTCGTTCGTGATTCGCTCGTGGGTTCGTTGGTTGTTCATGGGTTTTGCTCGTTTTTGGTTCGTGTGTTCGTTGAGTTCGTTGCTCAGAAATTCATTCCCGTTATTCTTGCTTGGAGTCATTTTCGTCGTCGGTTAAGGCAAGTAACTTGTATTCTTTTCTTTGTGTAATATAAGTACTAAATACCGCATGTACTGTAGTTGGGTTCTAGAGACAATTTGTGTGTGAATTCCCTTGTTGATATTGTTTCTATAGTGATGATTTGACCATAGTTGCCTTACGACATACATGACATAAAATAACTTAGGGTTGACCACTTCTTGTTGTATACATGCGTGTTGTTCATATGATATCATGTGCTCGTTCATGTTATTCGTAGTAGACTTGTTGTATACTTGTAAAATACCCTATACCATGTTGTTTGAACATTTAATACACTATATTTCATGTTTGATTATGACTTGGATGAGTTTTATACGAACTAGTTGATTTTGTGTATGTGAGATATTTTCAGTTTTGCCGGTTTTCTTGTTTTGATAAGTAATTTAGACACTATTAAGGTCAGTATTTAAAACTATTTTGTGAACATGGTTTTTAGAGGATTCTGTCTATTTTCCAACCCTTGTGACGAATCTCAGTTTCGATTTTCGGTTTGCGAGTTATGTCCATTTTACTACAGTGGTGTCGAAAGATTTATAGATTTTGTTTTCTAGGAATTCTGAAGAGTAATATATTTTTATTCTGGTATTAAAATTATTTATTTGATCTAAAATTTTGCTCAGTACTTCTAGACTTGATTGGTGATTACCCAGAATTTTTATGGATTTATTTGATGAGTTTTACAAACCGTTCTATGTTTTCAAACAACTACTATACTAGCAGTTTTTTTTTGCTGTTCAGTAAAGAACTTGATTTTCGACCTATTTCTACTTGCTGTCTCTAAAATATTTCTAAATATGAAAATTAGCCTATTGTATCTATTTTATTTCCCTTTTGGAGGATTTGTAATTCGATTTATGGTTTGTGAGATATTACTGTTTTCGTACTGCATTTTTGTGATTTCAGATTTACAAAACTACTACATCTTGATATTTTCTGATTTTACTTGACTACTCTATTTTTGTTGAAAAATTATGAAACTTGATTTTCTGTTACTATACATATAGGGAAATACCCCAGATTTTTCGTGGATTTATTTAATGAGTTTTCGTGCTGTTTTCCTGACTTTGAATACGATTTTCTGATTTCTGGTTGAACATGTTTTCTAGATTCAAATCAGTTTTGAGTTATGATTTTGTGAAATACTATATGACTTATATATACTTTCTAGATTCTTATGGGAGTCTATTTTCTAGAGCTTTCGACGGATTCAAGTTTGCATGTTTGTAGCAACAGGAATTCCAGATTTAATGCAGCACTGTCTTGCTGTCCTGAACTAGAGTTTTCGTTGTTCTAATCTTATTTGTGTTATCTTTCACCCATACATGATTATCTTGCAACTTGAACTTGTTACTTGATCATTCCATGATATTCTTGCTATGTTTTGTACTCGTACATACTTGTTTGATAATAATAATAAATAATCAAGCTAGAATTTAAGGAAAAGATCTAATAGTGGATAATACAGAAACATGTACTCAGAAGGAAATTCACTGATCCTACGTGATTACTTGATACATGATACTTGACACATGATTACTTGACACTTGCACGCAAGACACGTGATTACTTGCCACTTGCATGTGATACATGATACATGATACTTAGAGCTTGGAGCTCGATTACTCGAGTCTTTTTCCTGAGTACACTGCCCTCTTTGGTCCACTATGAAATCTAAAGTGAAACTATTTGATGAAGCAACCATGTCGTAAAAAGCAGAATGCATGAAGTGCTACATAGATAGTAATAACTACAAGACTTGATACATGACACTTGAACATGATACATGCTTACCTGATACTTGAACATGATACATGCTAACCTAATACTTGACCACATGATACATGAGACTCGACACTTGACACTTGCTATATGTTTACATGATACTTGATACTTGTTGCTTATTTACATGATACTTGTTTACTTTACACTTGATACATGCCACTTACACTTGTTTATCTTGTCATGCTAGTTGTTATATTTTGTTATCATACCTATTCCATGTTATTAGCTAGTTATTCCATGTACTTGTATTCTGCATTACGGGCGGCCCATAACTTGCATTGACAGGAGTTTGTTTTCTTTTTCCAATTCCTAATATTGTTAAATTGCAAATTTTGGAGAACATGTACCAGATGGTGTTGGTGATATGAGATATTAGTGCTGGATTTTGCTATTATTATTTCTTGTTGCTTGTTTTGAATAATTGAATCTTGATTACTTGGATTTATTTTGCATTTGGGCAATATGACCCAGGATATTGGCATATTCAGATCTGGATTATTTGAGATTAATATATTTTGGTTTCAAGTATTCTTATTGGTATTTTGATTCATATATGCATGCTTGGTTGACTTTTCTTGCTTTCGACTCTGATTATTCTTGTAAAATGTTGTAAAAATTCCGAACAGTATGTAGATGATGAAAATCATTCACTGAGCTTAGTCACGTATCCGTATTCCGTATTCTCTTTTTGGGAAGCGGGGCATGACAGTTTGATCCAAGCAACTTTGTTGAGGCAACTCAGAGACAGAGTTATAGGTAGAGCTAGTCGTTTGATCACGACAAGTTTGTTGAGGAAACTCTAGATAAAGTTGAATGTAGAACTTGTCGTTTGATGCCAACAAGTTAATAGAGAACATTGTGGCGGAGTTGAATGTTTGAACATGTTGTTTGATCCCTGCAAGTTCATGGAAGCAACTCTGAGAGCAGAGCTTGTAACACCCCGCAAAATTGACTTATGACAATTTTACCCACGAGTGTTACGCACATGTATTTTGTACTGTTACGAGTAATATTCGTAACGTATTTTAATATAAAAGTCCTACGTATTTTCTGCATTTCAATTATTTATACTTTTTCGTTTTCTCAAAAATTTATTTTTACTCTATTTTGAGCCAACTCAAATATAAATTTCAATCTTTGTGATTTTACGTGTACTGCACGTGCTTTCAATACACGTGTCGATTACGTATGTTTTACTGTTACGTAAAATATCTGTAATATTATTATTCTATGTATTTTGTATTTTGACTGTTTTTCGTTCTCTCAAATTTATTTTGTATTGATACGTGCAACACACGTATTTTCAGTGCACATGTTGGTTCCTAAATTTTTCTTGAGTCATGAACATTTTCCCTCTCATTTTTCTAGTCACAATTGAGTGATTTATTTTTAATTAAATCCATTAGGTCTAAATCCATTTTGTAGCCCTAAAATTAATTTAAAGCCCATAATTAATTTTGTGTGCACTAAAGTATACATTTAAAATATAGTTAGTTTGATACACTTGCCATGTGTAACACACACATCTAACCTAGTAAAAATTAATAATAAAATTTGTATGAAGAGTGTGCACACACATTGACTACACATGCACGTGTTTCTTACCATGGTTGAGAATGAAGGAGAGTGGTGTGAGTTAGTGGGAACTGGAGAGTTATTTTGGGAAGTAGGGAGCTATTTTGATCACACAAATTTTCTATAAATAGTCCCTACTTTTGTCATGAACTACACAACAAAAAAAAAAAAACCAAAAGAGGGAAAGAGGGAGAAGAGCTTGCGGGTTGTGCTACGAAAAGGCCGGCTACTTTTTAGGGAGCTTGGAGCTTCTGAGCATTATTTTCTAGGAGCTCTACTACTAGGATTTCTACATTTGAGGTGGGTGTTTCTCCAACTTTCTAATATAGTTTTATTAGTAGAATACTAGATATGTGTGAATTGTTAGATGCATGATAACTTATATAGATTGAACATTCATGTTTAGATTATTTGTTGTTGATTGAATTTTTGGAATTATGATATGTTGATTTGGGGGGCATTTTCATAAGGTTTTGTTTTGAGATCTAGTAGAACTTCAAAAATCATAACTATTAAACTACATAGAATCTAGATCTAAATTGTTTATAGGAGCATCTTATATATGTTAAGAACATCCCCTTAAAATTTCATAATATTTGGATGTCGTTTACTATTTTAATAAAATTAAAACTTAGGATTGGCTGGCAGTTGGTTAGTTGCTGAAAATTTGTACACATTTCGGATTTTGATCATTTCGGCATCTTAGATGCAGTATTTTGAGAAAGGTCAAAACTAAGAACTTGAATTAGACTCGTTAAACATTCTTTAGAATCTAAGAAATCAATTTTTCATAAAGAATTGAATTTATAATGAATTTTACAAAATTGAACAGTGGCAATACTTTAACATTTTGACCCTACTGTAGATTTCGAAGAATTCAGGGTTATAGACACAATATTTTGGGAAAACTTATAACTACAAAGTTATAGTAGACTTGTATACCTTTAATTTGATCTGAAGAACACAAATTTTTCATGAAGTATAGATTTTTTATGATTTTTACAAGTAGCATGAACTGCCGTTTTCGGATTTGAACTCACTGTTTTGCAAATGAGTTTTGACGAAGTAATTAAGGATGACTTTAGATGATCTTAACAACAAAGTTGCAGTAGACTCATTTATGATACCTATGAAACTAATAAATCTAGTTTTGAAGTAGTATTGGGATGTATATGATTTTCTCAATACCATTTGTAATACCCTGATTTTTCAAATTAATGAAAAATTATTTATTTTGCACGTAGTGTGCACGTGTAATATTTTGGCTAATATTTTCATCAAGAAGAGTAAAGATATTTCAATTTGAGCTTTTAATCGTTTTGTACCAAAGCCTTATTTTAATTAAATAAAAATCCCTTTTTCTTAAAGCCCAAAATATAATGCATTCTTAAATAACTATTGTTTTGGGCCATTTATTTAAGCCCATGGTTTAATTCCATTTTATTTACAACTTGTAATGTGTAACACTTTTAAAGACTTTTTATTTTTGTACAAGTTCTTGTTATGGTGACTAGTGCATGCACGTGTATTTCACATACACGTGCATGAGCACACTTTTTGGCCGGTTTGGGTAAGGAGGGAATTTTAGTTGGGTGGTTATTTAGAGTGTGGGTAGTTATTACAACTCCCTAGTTCATCCTAGCCCTTGACCCTATAACTATCTACTAAATCCTAGCCCTCCATCTCACCCAAAATGGTGTATAAATACCCCTCTCTCCTAAGCATCTTCTACACTAAGATCTCTTGAAAAGAAGTTACATATACTATACTGTAGAGTTGGTGAGTGAGAGTTCTCTTGGAGGCTGATCATCTCTGCAGAGGAGTTTCCGTGTGGAACAAGGAGCAAGGAGCAAGGAGCAAGGAGCAAGGAGCAAGGAGTTGTGCATTGCATTAAGAAGCTTTTTCTGGATTCGGTTATTTCGTCAATAAGGTGGGTGTTTCTCAGGACTTCTAATGTAGAAATTATGTTATCACAATAGTGATTGTTACCATGCTTGTGAAAAGTAAGTTTAAACATATTAGATTGCCCCGTGTATGTTTATGATGAAATTTGTGAAGGACTAATAATGAAGTAATGACACTGTAAATAAGATCGAAATAGGCCTGTACAGTCGACTGTCACATGGACAAGTCGACTGGTACGAGGCGAATGTTTTTCATGATTTATTAGAAAATTTAATGGGGTACGTGTGTACAAACTAAAGTGATAGAATGGTTGCTAAACTCATTTCCCCCATGTTATATATGACTGAGGAGACATGAACAGATGAAAAAGAAACTAGTGATAATTACTAAAACTGGGAATAACCCGTACAGTCGACTGTTGATGTAAACAGCCGACCGGTATTGAATTAAATTAAGAATAGTCCAGAAATTTCATGAAACGAAGTATTTCTATTGTGATGTTCTAGTGTGCTAAATTGAGATTTAGTATTCATTTTTGCAAGTAAATGATGAGTAAATGAAAATGCATGCTTAACATTTCCCTTGAGGAAAGAAAACATTAGTTATGTGAAATTATATGTTGTGATGTTAGTGAACAGCTAAGAATATTACATGTTTATGTAGTATGAATATATTGTAATGTGACACAATGATGCATGTGAAAGGAAGACCAGAGGGAAGATAATTCCTTAATTTGAAATGTTAACCTGTTCAATCGACTTAATGCAAGTAGCAAGTCGACTGGGCGAAGTATGAAAATTGTAATTGAAACCCCAGAACAGACGACTGATTGAATGACAGTCGACTGTCACGTGAATGATATTTTGAACCTGGAAAATTGCGGAGCAGCCGACTGGCCATGTGTAGCAGTCGACTCTCCTGAGCAGTTATGAAGAACTTGATTTGACTGAACAAGTCGACTGGATTTTCTCCAAGTCGACTGTCCAGAGTATTCTGATATGTCAGAGATTTCATGTGATTTTTGTTGAAAGTTGTGAATCTTATGGCTGATGTTGATAAACTCTATTTGTTTGTTGCATGATTTTACATGAAATGAATCATCGATTTGAATTGAGAATTACATGAATATGAAAGTAAGATCATGAAAAATAAAATATGTTGAGGTAATGAAAATGAATTCATGAGTTGGAAATGCTCAAATTGGAAGTTGTGAATTGGAAATTGAAACAAAAGAGTAGCTAAGTCTCCCCCGGCATTGGAAATGAAATGAAATGAAATTTGAAAAGAAAGACCAAGGTTGGTCATGTTGAATGAATGAAATAAGTCCGGTTTAGTGGAGAGGCTAACTCTAGAGCTTTGATTTTTATTCATGATTCTAATAATTAGTACATAGTGGAGATGTGATGAAAGTGAAAGAAAACATAAGTATGAGAACTAGAGTTTACGGTGCGGGTGTGTGAGCCACAGAATGCATGCTTGATGAGTCAAGACATGGCGTGGGCACAACTCAGTAATGATCGGACTTTAGCCACGCTTGTGGGATGTTTGGTGACTGCAAGAGGATCGTGTTCAGGGAGGAGGCTGAATTGCCACAGAATGCATGCTTGATGAGTCAAGATATGGCGTGGGGTTTCCCTCCAGGGTCCAGTGCACGTGCTTGTACTCATAGATCATCTAGAATACTCATTGTAATTACAGTAGTAGATTAAGTCATGGTGAGGGATTGAACCCTACAACAATGAAGACGATTAAGAGGCTTGCCCTCGGACCTATGTAGTATGGGATGCATAGAATCCGAACAAGTGCGCATTAGTGTCATGTAAATTAAGTAATTGCATTAAGGATTAAGTGCACGATTACGACACAACATCATTAAGATTTTTCCCTTTTACTTTATTTTTGATATGTGAACAAGTTTGTGATCTGTTAAGAAATGAGAATCGTTATACTGTTTCTGGCATAGAGAGGATGGCCATGTATAATCATCGTCGGTTGAATAAACTGACGTACCCACAGTTTTGTAAGCAGGGTAAATGGCATGAAAAAGATTAAAGAGGAACAAATGCTTAAAGATTCATTCAATGTTGTTGTACATTTGTTTCATTGTTGTAAATTTTACTTCCGCTGTGCAATGTAAATGTAATAAATGATGTAAACTCTGATGTAAAGTGAAAGGGTTTTATTTCCTTGTAAAATTGTACTAAAGGAAGCGAAAAGATCCTATAGAACATCTCGAATTCAGTGTATTTGGGATTCGAAGCGTTACACCATTGGGTTGATGTCTTTTATCTAGTTGTCCTAAAAATTCTACAACGTATAAAATTGGATTTAAGATTGGAATGTTAGTAAGATGTACCTTATGAGGAATTAAGAGGTAATTAAATGATGAAGTTGGAATCTTAAACATGTGGTATTTATAAGGATTTTAACTCATCAAGTGTTATTGAATATTGCTATAAGAAGTTGGTTACTTCATGATTGATAATAGTAAAGAGAATGGATAAAAGAAGTTAGTAGATGTTAATGAAAGAAAATTTTTATAAGAGGTTAGATATAATCTAGTTGATCTCTATGTTGAGATTGTTGGAATCTAGAGGCTGAGCGAGACCCAGAGTGCCGGCAAGTTATGATATGTGAAAATTTGAGAAGTAACCAGTGTGGGTTAACTTTCTCTTTGAGAAGTAGCCAGTGTGGGCTAACAATCTCAGTGTTTTGTTATAAGTCCGGTAAGGTAAACTATCTCTAGGTTATGATGGTTATAATTAAACCAAAGGACAGACACTAGAAGAAGATGTGATGAAACTTGGGCAAACGTAAGTGGGGTGTTTCTATATAGTCCGACGGTGGATTCCTGGACTATAGACCCAGTAAGACGGTGGATTCCTGGACTGTGGTTGCCTGTGGGGTGAAACGAACCTCAATTAAATCCGGAACTACAATTGATCTGATGGTGGATTCTAGGATCATGAATAGTCAGGCGGATGGAAGGCAGATCACTAATATATATGTCACGACCCGCTTCCCAAAAGAGAATACGGAATACGGATACGAGACAAAAGCTCAGGGAATGACTTTCATCATCCATGAGCTATTCAAGAATCTTTACAACATTCACAAGAATCATCAGAGTAAGCAAAAGAATCAATCACATGCACATATGAACCAAAAAACCAATAAGAACACTTGAAACCAAATATAGAAATCTCAAATAGTCAAGATCTGAATAAAACAAATATCCTGGGTCACATTGCCCAAATACAAGAATAAATCTAAGTAATCAAATACAATATTGTTCAAGCAAGCTACAAGAAATAATAATAAAAAAAGCGAGCACTAATACTTTATGTCACCAATACCGTCTAAAACCTGTTCTCCAAAATCTACAATTTAACAATTACCGGGAAGAAGAAAAGAGAAAACAAGTACCCATCAATTATAAGTTACGGGCCGCTTGTAATGTAGGATACAAATACATGGAGAAAAACTAACTAATATCATGGTATAAGCATGATGTCAAAATATAACAACTAGCATAGTAATGTGATCAAGTATCATGTAGCATATATCAAGAGTCAAGTAAACAAGTATCATATAAACATGTGTCAAGTGTCAAGTATTATGTAAACATGTATCAAGTGTCAAGTTTCAAGTCTCATTCATCATGTGGTCAAGTATCAAGCAAGCATGTATCATGTTCAAGTATCTTGTTCAAGTATTATGTATCAAGTCTTGTAGTGATTACTATCTAGGTAGCACTTTATACATCCCACACCACATGCTTGCTACAACAAACAGTTTCGCTTTAGATTTCATAGTGGACCATAGAGGGCAGTGTACTCAGGGACAAGTCAAGTAATCGAGCTCCAAACTCCAAGTATCATGTATCATGTAATTACGTGTCAAGTTGTGCAAGTGGCAAGTATCGTGTCTTGCGTGCAAGTGTCAAGTAATCACGTATCAAGTATCATGTCTCAAGTCATCACGTAGGATCAGTGGGTCACCTTCCGAGTACACGTTTCTGAATTATCCACTATTAGATCTTTTCCTTAAACTCTGGCTTGATTATTTATTATTAATATCAAAAAAGCATGTAGGTGTGCAAAACATATCAAGAATATCATGGCATGATCATGTGGCAAGTTCAAGTTGCAAGGTAAACATGTATGAGTGCAAGATAATACATGAAAGAACAAAATAGCCAAATCTCAAGTTCAGGACAGCAAGACCATACTGTAGTAAAACAGTGTTTCCAGTGTTACAAGTATGCAAATCTGAATCCGTCGAAACATCTAGAAAATAGACTCCCAACCAAATCCAGTGAGTATAAATATGTCATATATTAATTCACAAAAACATAGCTCAAAACTGATTTGAATATAGAAAATAGGTTCAGTTAGAAATCAGAAAAACGAATCCACAGTCAGTAAAACAGCATCAAAACTCATTAAATAAATCCACGAAAAATCTGGGGTATTCCCCTATATGTCCAGTAACTAAATATAAAGTTCCAGAATTTTCCAGTAAAATTAGATCAGTCATCAAAAATCAGGAAACATCAATAAACGAGAGTTTGGCAAATCTGGAATTCCAAACACTGCTGTACGAAAACTATAATATCTCGCAACCAGTGAAAGGAAATCCAAATTTGCCAAAGGGAGATGAAAAGAAAAAATATATTAACTTTCATTATCACAAGAATTTTTCATACAATAGAAGGAAATTGGGTGAAAATACGATTCTTTACAGAACAGCGGGCAAAATACATTAAGTACAGTCTTTATAAACAAGCATGAAACGACATATAAAACTCATCAATAAAATCCACCAAAATTCTGGGTCATTACTAAGTAATATAAAAAAATTGACCAAAGTTTTAGATTAAAATAATATGTGTAGAACAAGTATCAAAATAATTTAATTATCAAAATCATCAAGAAACGAAATCTTGAAACGGCTTACACCTTTGTAGTAAAACAGTCATATCTCACACATACGAAAACGAAATCGACCAAGGTCGGAGGTGTTGGAAAGCAGACAAATTTCTACTAATCATGTTTGATACTAAAATTATGATTGTGACCTTAATATTGTTTAAATTATTGATCAAGACAGATTATCGGCAAAACACAGAATTTCCTCAAAAACCAAAATCAACATAGATCCAACGGAATTTAATCCAAACACCACCAAACATGAAATCAAGTCTACCAAGTGTCCAAACATCATGAAATAGGATAATTAACATATCTAAAACAAGTCTATCACATGGATCTCAACAAATACCCAAATTCTCCCAAAAATCCCACACACATGATCAAATCAAGAACGAGCAAAACATAAATTATTTCATGTCAATTTTGTGTCGTGAGTCAACTATGGTCAAAGCACTATAGAGACAATATCAACAAGGAGTTTCACACACAATTATCTCTAGAACCCAAGTACACTACAAACTGTATTTTTGACTTGTATCATACAAACGAATTTGAGTACAAGTTATTTGCCCGAAAGATGACGAAAACAACACAAGAGCAAGAATAACGAGATCGGATTCCCGGGCATGAACTCAACGAACGAACGGGACACGAACAAGATCACGAATCCAAAGAACAAATAACCCACGAACACGATCGGACGGCTGAGATCAAGGGATTAAGATATCAAGGCGATCGGATCAGATCGGACGACTCTGATCGAAGATCAAGATCAAGATCGAGATGTGATCAGTATCTTGAAGATGAAGATGATGAACGGATCAGATCGATGATCGGACGGCCACCAATCAAAGCAATCAAAGAATTCCAAGATGATGATAATGCGATCCAACGGTCCATAATCAAAAGATCAAGACCCCATGATGATCGAGATGTGATGATGATGATGAAGATTCGACGGACGACCAAGATCATGAGGTTAAGAATTAGGATCATGAACAAGATCAAACGGACGACTAACAATCAATCAATCAAGATCAAGACGATCAAGGCGATCGAACGGCTCCAATGAAAGATGATCAAACCCTTCATGATCAAGATGATCAAGAGATCAACGGCTCGGATCCACTTGATCAAAACCATCATGATCACAACAGGAAAATCCAATGAGGGTAAGTGTGCACTGCGACACTGGACGGCGACCATGGCGGCACGGCAGCAGGGCTCGACTGCGGGCGGTGGTAGACCAGTCGACGGTGACTGTCGTCTGGCTGTTGATGCTGGCTGACTACGACGGAAGGGAAGACTCAGCGCAAGGAGGCGCTGCAGGAGGCTCGTAGTCGAAGAGGGCGCTGACTGGCACGACGCAGGAGGGGTGGCCAGCGTAGGAGGTGCTGTAGCATCGGGGAGCTTGTTGGCACTGCACTGTGGAGGAAGGAGTTGCCCAGTGACTTGGAGGCGGCCAGTGGGTGTAGTCGATGTGGTCGCGACCAAGGGGGATGTCGCACGACTGCGACAGCGAGAGGATCACAGGAGGAAGACGAAGAGGCTGGGAGATGAACAGCCGCAAGGGGCATGAAGAGTCGGGATGGGGTTTTATATATAGGTGATGATAATAGGGTTAGGGGAAATAGCGGCTGAAGCATCCAGGGAAGAGGGATATCGGGTATAGCTGATAATGGGGTTTGGGGGGGGGGGAGGGGAAGATAATGGGTAGGATATTAAATAATGGATATTTGGTTTTAAAGAGGTAATGTGTATTTAAAATAGGGTAACAGGGTTTATGGATAGCTTATTGGGTAGTTGTTAATAAATGGGTTTTAAAATAGGTTAGTTGGGTTTAAAAAAATCCATTAGGGTTCAAAATTCAATAGAAATAAATTAACCAATAAAAATATTGTTTATATTAAAAATGTAATTTGCATTAGAAAATAGTATTTATCTAAAATACTACAAACACAGTTTGTAAATAAAAGTGGATCTTTTAATAACGAGTCAAAAATAAAAATAATAACAATAATACAAATAACAATAATAATAATAAGAGTAATAATAATAAAAATAAGAATTTTTTTACAATATAAAAATCATGGAAATAGTTACAAAAAAGTTATTAATCAAAAGAAGATTTTAATAGAAGGTCCAATAATACGTTTTAATAAAATTAGTTCGAAAGCAGAAAACTAATTTACAAAAATTTTAAATACCGAAAATACATGGAAAATACATTTTTGGGAAAACAGGGTTTACAATCCTACCCACCTTACAACAAAATTTCGTCCTCGAAATTTGTTTAGGCGGTACATAGGACAAGGCAAAAGCAAACTGGGGAAAGGGTAACAAAACAGAGGGTTAAAGGGAAAGGATCAAAACAGAGGGATAAAGAGAAAGAAACAAGGCAAGGGCAACACCAGAAAAAGAAAGAAGAAAATGGATAACAAGGATATCATAATGGAATGCAAGAAAAGAAACAAACGGCATCAAAAGGAAAGAACAACACAAGATAACAAAGCAAGATAGGGAGTAAGCAGAACTGGAATCGAGGAGAGAAAAGACAGGGAAGGAATGAATCAAATAATGAATTGGTGCATGATGGCAAAATAGAATGCAAGAAAGAAGTAACCGGTATCAAAAATGAAGAAGAAACAACACAAGGTTTGCAAGATAACAAAACAAACAGGTGAATAAATAGATAGAGTTGGAATCAAAGAAAGGATGGACAAGAAAAAGATGAACCAAGTAATGAGTCAATGGATGAAGATAAATACAAGCAATGGGAAGAAGCAGACAATGCAAGGAAGGAGAACAACAAAAGGATCCTGGGACCTGTGGGTTATGGGTTCCATAACGCTTCTGCTGCGCCACTCTGATCGGGGAGGCTCTGCCTATAGCATCCAGCGATGCAAATCAACGAACCAAGCAGAAAATAAAAGAATGGATGACATCAAAATCAGAAGTATGGGTACGGAAAGAATGAATCCATACCCAAGAAGAAATCAATCAAAGTGGATGACTGAAAAAGACGGAAGAATCAAGGGATTGTATAAGAAGGGATAAAAAAGAATAGAATAAGACTAGTATCCAGATCAAGTTGGTTATGATTCATTTATGCATGCATGGTTGGTAAAATATTGAGCCAATTCTAGTACGAACCAAGCTTGTTTAATATATTAGGTAACTAATACATTAGCCAAACCTGGGCTCTGATACTTCTAAAAATTCTGTCACGCCCCGCTTTCCAAAAAAGAATATGAAATACGGATACGCGACAAAAGCCCAGTGAATGATTTTTATCATCCATAAGCTGTTTAAGAATCTTTATAACATTTACAAGAATCATCAGAGTCGGAAGCAAAAAAATCAACCACATGCACATATGAACCAAAATACCAACATGAACACTTGAAACCAAATATATAAATCTCAAATAGTCATGATCTGAATAAAACAAATATCCTGGGTTACATTGCCCAAATACAAGAATAAATCCAAGTAATCAAATACAATATTGTTCAAGCAAGCTACAAATAATAATAATAATAAAAGCTAGCACTAATATTTCATGTCACCAATACCGTCTGGAACCTATTCTCCAAAATCTGCAATTTAACAATTGCAGGGAAGAGAAAAAGAGAAAATAAGTATCCGTCAATTATAAGTTACGAGCCGCTTGTAATGCAGGATAAAAATACATGGAGAAAAACTAACTAATATCAGGGTATAAGCATGATGTCAAAATATAACAACTAGCATAGTAATGTGATCAAGTATCATGTAGCATATATCAAGAGTTATGTAAAAAAGTATCATATAAACATGTGTCAAGTGGCAAGTATTATGTAATCATGTATCAAGTGTCAAGTTTCAAGTCTCATTCATCATGTGGTCAAGTATCAAGCAAGCATGTATCATGTTCAAGTATCATGTTCAAGTATTATGTATCAAGTCTTGTAGTGATTACTATCTAGGTAGCAATTCATGCATCCCACACCGCATGCTTGCTACAACAAACAGTTTCGCTTTAGATTTCATAGTGGACCATAGAGGATAGTGTACTCAGGGATAAGTCAAGTAATTGAGCTCCAAGCTCCAAGTATCATGTATCATGTATCATGTAATCACGTGTCAAGTTGTACAAGTGGCAAGTATAGTGTCTTGCGTGCAAGTGTCAAGTAATCACGTATCAAGTATCATATCTCAAGTCATCACGTAGGATCAGTGGATTCCCTTCCGAGTACACGTTTCTGCATTATCCCCTATTAGATCTTTTCTTTAAACCCCGGCTTGATTATTTATTATTAATGTCAAACAAGCATGTAGGTGTGCAAAACATATCAAGAATATCATGGCATGATCATGTGGCAAGTTCAAGTTGCAAGGTAAACATGTATGAGTGCAAGATAATACATGAAAGAACAAAATAGCCAAATCTCAAGTTCAGGACAGCAAGACCATACTGTAGTAAAACAGTGTTTCCAGTGTTACAAGTATGCAAATCTGAATCCGTCGAAACATCTAGAAAATAGACTCCCAACCAAATTCAGTGAGTATAAATATGTCATATATTAATTCACAAAAACATAGCTCAAAACTGATTTGAATATAGAAAATAGGTTCAGTTAGAAATCAGAAAAACGAATTCACAGTCAGTAAAACAACATCAAAACTCATTAAATAAATCCACAAAAAATCTGGGGTATTCCCCTATATGTCCAGTATCTAAATATAAGTTTCAGAATTTTCCAGTAAAATTAGACCAGTCATCAAAAATCAGGAAACATCAATAAACGAGAGTTTGGCAAATCTGGAATTCCCAACACTGCTGTATGAAAACTATAATATCTCGCAACCAATGAAAGGAAATCTAAATTTGCCAGTCATCAAAAATCAGGAAACATCAATAAACGAGAGTTTGGCAAATCTGGAATTCCCAACACTGCTGTATGAAAACTATAATATCTCGCAACCAATGAAAGGAAATCTAAATTTGCCAAAGGGAGATGAAAAGAAAAAATATATTAACTTTCATTATCACAAGAATTTTTCATACAGTAGAAGAAAATTGGGTGAAAATACGATTCTTTACAGAACAGCGGGCAAAATACATTAAGTACAGTCTTTATAAACAAGCAGGAAACGACATATAAAACTCATCAATAAAATCCACCAAAATTCTGGGTCATTACTAAGTAAATATAAAAAAATTGACCAAAGTTTTAGATTAAAATAATATGTGTAGAACAAGTATCAAAATAATTTAATCATCAAAATCATTAAGAAATGAAATCTTGAAACGGCTTACACCTTTGTATTAAAACAGTCATATCTCACACATACGAAAACGAAATCGACCAAGGTCGGAGGTGTTGGAAAGCAGACAAATTTCTACTAATCATGTTTAATACTAAAATTATGATTGTGACCTTAATATTGTTTAAATTATTGATCAAGACAGATTATCGGCAAAACACAGAATTTCCTCAAAAACCAAAATCAACATAGATCCAACGGAATTTAATCCAAACACCACCAAACATGAAATCGAGTCTACCAAGTATCCAAACATCATGAAATAGGGTAATTAACATAACTAAAACAAGTCTATCACATGAATCTCAACAAATACCCAAATTCTCCCAAAAATCCCACATATATGATCAAATCAAGAACGTGTAAAACATAAATTATTTCATGTCAATTTTGTGTCGTGAGTCAACTATGGTCAAAGCACTATAGAGATAATATCAACAAAGGGTTTCACACACAATTGTCTCTAGAACCCAAGTACACTACAAACTGTATTTTTGATTTGTATCATACAAACGAATTTGAGTACAAGTTATTTGCCCGAAAGATGATGAAAACAACACAACAGCAAGAATAACGAGATCGGATTCCCGGGCATGAACTCAACGAACGAACGGGACACGAACAAGATCACGAATCCAAAAAACAAATAACCCACGAACACGATCGGACGGCTGAGATCAAGGGATCAAGATATCAAGGCGATCGGATCAGATCGGACGACTCTGATCGAAGATCAAGATCAAGATTGAGATGTGATCAGTATCCTGAAGATGAAGATGATGATCGGATCAGATCGACGATCGGACGACCACCAATCAAAGCAATCAAAGAATTCCAAGATGATGATAATGCGATCCAACGGTCCATAATCAAAAGATCAAGACCCCATGATGATCGAGATGTGATGAAGATGATGAAGTTTCGACGGACGGCCAAGATCAAGAGTTCAAGAATCAAGATCATGAACAAGATCAAACAGACGGCTAACATTAATCAATCAAGATCAAGATGATCAAGGCAATCGAATGGCTCCAATCAAAGATGATCAAACCCTCCATGATCAAGATGATCAAGAGATCAACGGCTCAGATCCACTTGATCAAAACCCTCATGATTACAACAGCAAAAGCTAATGGGGAAAGTGTGCACTGCGACACTAGACAACGACCATGGCTGCAAGGCGGCGGGGCTTGACTGCGGGCGGTGGCAGACCAGTCGACTATGGCTGTTGACGCTGGCTGACTACGTCGGAAGGGAAGACCAGCGCAAGAAGGTGCTGTAGGGGGCTCGTCGTCGAAGAGGGCACTGACTGGTGCGCGATGCAGAAGGAGAGGCCAGCGCAGGCGGCACTGTAGCGTTGGGGAGCTTGCTGGCACTACACTGTGGAGGAGGGAGTTGCCCAGCGACTGGGAGGCGGCCAGTGGGTGCTGTCGTTGTGGTCGCGACCAGGGGGGATGTCGCACGACTGCGACAGCGAGAGGATCACAGGAGGAAGACGAAGAGGCTGGGAGATGAACAGCCGCAAGGGGCATGAAGAGTCGGGATGGGGTTTTATATATAGGTGATGATAATAGGGTTAGGGGAAATAGCGGCTGAAGCATCCAGGGAAGAGGGATATCGGGTATAGCTGATAACGGGGTTGGGGGGGGGGGAGGGGGGGGGGGGAAGATATTGGGAAGGATATTAAATAATGGATATTTGGGTTTAAAGTGGTAATGGGTATTTAAAATAGGGTAACATGGTTGATGGATAGCTTATTGGGAAGTTGTTAATAAATGGGTTTTAAAATAGGTTAGTTGGGTTTAAAAAAAATCCATTAGGGTTAAAAATTTAATAGAAATAAATTAACCAATAAAAATATTGTTTATAATAAAAATATAATTTGCATTAGAAAATAGTATTTATCTAAAATACTACAAACGCAGTTAGTAAATAAAAGTGGATCTTTTAATAATGATTCAAAAATAAAAATAATAACAATAATACAAATAACAATAATAATAATAAGAGTCATAATAATAAAAATAAGAATTTTGTTACAATATAAAAATCATGGAAATAGTTACAAATAAAATTATTGATCAAAAGTAGATTTTAATAGAAGGTCCAATAATACGTTTTAACAAAAATAGTTCGAAAGCAAAAAACTAATTTACAAAAATTTTAAATACCGAAAATACATGGAAAATACATTTTTGGGAAAATAGGGATTACAATATATGTATATACCGGGGCTAGAGCAGCACTTACAGGATGTTCGCACGATGAGGATTTTGTATAGTCTGACGGTGGATTCCAGGACTGGAATCCATACTCATGGAATGTCTAATCCTTACTTTTGTTACCGTAGTAAAATTTTCATAACGATGGATTGAACCTTATATTATGAAGTACGTTATGGGCTTGCCCTCAGACCTATGTAGTATGGGATGCATAGAATCCGAACAAGTATGCATTAGTGTCATCGTAATGTGAATGTCTGCATTAGGCATTAAGTCATATCATATACTAACATATTTAGGATAGTCATTTTTCACATTTTGTTTTTGCATTCATGTTTGTGATTGCTAAAGTAGAAGAATCAATGTATTATAGCATTGCGTCAGTTGTATACAACTGACGTGCCATTTTCCAGATGCAAGATTGGACTTAGCATGGGCTTGAAGTTACTATGATGAGTCGTTACAAGATTAAAAAATTTTCATTATTGTAGATAGTACTATATTCATTTAATTCTGTTGTGCTGTTGTAAAGGAGATGTTATAAATAAAAAGTTTTAATTTCCTTCTAAAATTTGTACGAATTTGAAGTAAAAGATCCTGTATTTGCCATGAATTGCCTGTGTTTGAAATTTGGGGCGTTACAGAGTGGTACCAGAGCTTGGTTAGACAAGAAGGTAATGTTGGAAGCATGATCAGGGGTTCTCACATTGTGATTGATGGCGAAGCAATGACTCTTACCCTAACATGCCCAGGTCGGCTAGCCACCGATGCGGTTGCAACAATCGAGAGGCTGTGGGCATAAAACAAGCTCTGAGGTCCCCTTTGTGGCCATTACCGTCCTGAGTGGCAGGCGGCAGTCTACACAGAGTGGTATTAGAGCTGACTTCAATAAGTAGTACAAAATTATAAGGAAAACACATTAGAGTGGACATTAGAAGTATGAGTGTCAATTTGAAGTTATGAATGATGAAGTTATTGAACTTGCATTCATGATATTCTCCTCGTATACATTGATGTGGGATTGTATGCGAGCATGTTTTCGCTTGGTATCACGAGTGGTATGATTGGTTTGAACCTACATTCATGATACCTTATACGTAGACTAAGATTTTCTCTTTTATTTTCTTCGTGTATTTTTCTCATAGTACTTTTTATCTTTAACATTTAATATTTTTCAATTAAATATTTTCTTATTCTATTAATTCTCTTTGATATTTATTATTTTATTTACAACCCTCAGTCTTAATCTTTTAAGTTTGACTTACTCGTTTTCTTTCTTGATGTTTTATCCTCCATCCTTTATGCGCTTTTACGTTATTTATTTTGCTAATACTCTTACATATTCTTTTAAGTTTTGAATTACTACTTATTAAATTATTATTAAGACTATCATTTTTCTTTGTTGTAATTGATATTAAATTTTGAATTTTGATTTTTGTTCACTTTACAAATACTTTGATTTCACGATACTATATTTTTCCATTATTTTATATTGTCTTGTTTATTTCAGTATATTTTAACATGATTTTAATATTTTTACTTATATAAATGCAATATACCTCTACACAATAAGATTCCTTTTTATTACTATTTTGTTATACTTATTATTTCCTACCTTTTGTTATATTTACTTTTCACTATTAATAACTACTTATTAATTTTGTAACTTTACACTTCTCTAATATAATACATACACTCATTATTTATATTTAATCTTTATTTCAATTTTTAATATCTTTATATTGTTGGTTACTACATATACTTTCCACTGATTTTTTATATATGTCATATATTTCAACATACTTACTATACATATTATTTTACGCTTATCCAATTACTACAAACCTATATATTTTTTTATAATTATTTATGTTTGTTATCTTAATTTACTACACAACATAATTATTGTTCTCATTTGTAATTTCAGCTCATGCATATACTTTGTACTATTTTTGCGTTAATGTTATAAACCCTATTCATTACTACAAATTTCATATATTCGATATTTAAATCTATAATTCTATTATAACATTTTATCGTTGAAATTTCTACTTCATTCATCCTCTTACTATCCCAACCTTTACATCTATATTTTTATATCACAAATTTCAAAAAAACATAATATCATACTTAAAGTTAAACATCTAATATCCAAGTACATATGGAAGATTACATCATTCCATTTCCGTTTTGGTGCAACCTGATGTCGAGAGGGAAAATATGCAACTAGACATCAATGGAGGCAAACTGCAAGTGGATGTTGGGGAGGCAACATTTGCAACCGAATGTCCAAAAGGCAAACTGCAACCGGATGTCGTGGAGGCAAATCTGCAACATGATGTCATGGAGGCAAGCCTGCAGTTTGACACCAACGAGGCGAACCCACAACAAAATAGGTTTTTCTACTTTAATAAACCCCACTTTTATTTTAATATATATTACTTATCACTATTCCATTATATAATTTTTCTCTCAAATTTATACCGTTTTATAATGTTTTGCAACTTAGCTTATACTACTTCAACTTTATTATTTATAATACATATACTTATATAAGCATTTAATTAATTATCTTACTATTTATATTTGCTTCTACATCTATCATATGTGTGTTATTATTATTTTATTTTTCAATATATATTACTGGTTAATATTAATAATTTTATTACTTTGTATTTAATATAATTCCTTTTTTGTATTTTATTGTTAACCTATGTCTGATATGTTTGCTCCTCATATAATATGTTTTTTTTCGTTTACTATCTACATTTTATTTCTATCCCAATTAATATTATGTTTCAATTATATATTGCTACTTTTACTATTATTTTATTTTGTTTCTCCATTTGCTTACAACTATCAAGTTATAGTATTGTTGTTTCGTCATATAGTATTTTTCGCGTATTTATGCACAAATATTATATATATTGATTTTTGTGCTATACCAGACAACTTATATATGTCTTATATAAACTAATCATTATTCCATAAACTTATTATGTAACTTTTACAAATGAAAATTTTTTGATATTATTTTATACACATCATTATAATTTTTATTATTATGCATATATTATATTGTTTATTCTTTCAGCTAATATCTAACACTCATATATTTTCAGACTTTTCACAAAACAGTATCCTCTTAAATTGCTACATTCTTTTATCTATTAACATATATTCTTAGTTTACGATTTTAATCATTCATTTTTCCCATTTCCTTTTAGTTAATTTCTCTTTTCTTAAAATTTTTAAAATTTTATTAGCCAGTGCTAACTATTTTTTAATTATTATGCTCTTCTAATTATTTATCGGCATGCTTTGTATTTTTATACTTCCCTTATTTCGTTTTTACTATTCATCATAAGAAAAATATACTTTTTATCTCAGTAAATTTTTGAGCTACTTAATGATTATTTATGCTCCTAGTCTATTTTAAAATTTTCTACTGCATTATAATTTGTCTATGCTATTTCAACACTTTTATTCTATGCACTTGCATTTCTCTTCCTTCTTACTTATTTCTATACTTCTATTTTTGTTTTACTCTTTTCGTACTATTTCCTACTACTTTCTTTTGTTTACTATACATGTTTGTAAAGCCTTTTTTCTATGATTTCCTTACTTCTCTCTAATTATTTTGTTTTCCCATTTCTTTCACAATTGATGACTTAATTTACATTTTCCCTTACTAAATATCTAATACTTTATCAAATATTATTTTTGTATGAAATTTTCTTTCAATCTATACTATTTTTTATGGTCACGTTTCTTTTTATGCTATTTGTCTAGTTTTTCTTGTTTCGTTCTTACAAATTTTGATAATCATAGTTTTCTTATATAAATTTACTTTGTTTTTCACATTACATACTACATATCTTTTCTTGGTATTGACAGCTTTTCTATATCCAATAATGAATTTTCCCTTGGTGCATAGAATTTTTACCCTAGTAAATTCTGAGGACAGAACTGATCTTGTAACAACCTGTAAAATTGAGTTATGACAATTTTTTCCACGGGTGTTACGCACATGTATTTTATGCCGCTACGGGTAATATCTGTAGTGTATTTTAATATAAATATTCTACGTATTTTATATTTCGATTATTTATATATATTTTTTGTCATCTCAAAATTCATTTTTTTAAATATTTTGATCCAACTCAAATATTAATTTTAATCATTTTGTTTTTACGTGCATTACACGTGCTTTCAATACGCACGTCGATTACGTATATTTTATCGTTATGAGAAATATCCGTAACATTATCAAAATAAATATTTTTCGTATGTTATATTTTGATTATTTATAAATATTTCCCGTTAATCAAATCTACTTCGTATTTGAATGTTTATTTTTACGTGCAATGCTTGTGTTTACAGTGCATGTGTTGGTTTCTAAAATTTTCTTGAGTCATGAATATTTTTCTTCTCATTTTTCTAGTAACAATGGTGTGATTTAGTTTTAATTAAAATCCATTAGGCCCAAATCCATTTTGTAGCCCACTAAAATTAATTTATAGCCAATGATTAATTTTGTGTGCACTAAAGTGTACATTTAAAATATAGTTAGTTTGTTAAACTTTCCATATGTAACACACACATCTAACCTAATAAAAATTAATAATAAAATTTATATAAAGAGTGTGCACACACATTGACTACACGTGCACGTATTTCTTATCATGGTTGAGAATGAGGGAGAGTGGTGTGAATTAGTGGGAAGTGAGTGCACGTGTTTCTTACCATAGTTGAGAATGAGGGAGATTGGTATGAATTAGTGGGAAGTGAGTGCACATTGACTACACGTGCACTTGTTTCTTACAACGTGCACGTGTTTCTTACCATGTTTATTATCCTAATTTACTACACTACATAATTATTGTTCTCATTTGTATTTTCAGCTCATGCATATACTTTATACTTGTGTGTTATGCACGTGTATTTTGTACTGTTATTGGTGATATTCGTAATGCATTTCAGTACAAATATCATACTTATTTTTTATTTCAACTATTTATGCATTTCCTGTCCTCTCAAAATTCATTTTATCCTATTTGAGTTGACTCAAATCTTAAATTTCAATCTCGATATTCTTACGTGCTTTATACGTGTTATCGATGCACGTATCAATTACGTATTTTCCACCGCTACATGTAATATTTTCTATGTATTTCAATTATTTATTTAATGAAGTGTTCAAATTCGTTTTATAAACGGAAGTTTTTTTTTTCTATTTTGATTAAAATATTTTTATACGTGCAGTGCACGTGTTTTCTATGTCCTTAGTTATTACGTTGTGGAATATATAAAAATTAATGAAATATATTTTTCGTTTGTTGTATTTTAATTAGTTATAAACATTTTCCATCAATCAAATGTATTTTCATACTTGAATATTTTTACGTGCGACACATGTGTTTGTGGTGCACGTATTGGGTGTATTCACTCTTTTAAAAGGAAATTTTGAAGTATGTGTGTGTGTTTATTTTATTCATACATGAAAACTATAATTTTAATTTAACTAATTTTATTATATATATAGACATATGTTTTAATTTAAATAAACAATTAATTTTGTGAAGTGTACACAAAGCATGTGCACGTGCACACATGCAATGTGCACACCAAAAAAATGAGAACAACCATCTATTTTGGGATGGAGGGAAAAAGTAATGTTTTGAATTAATGAGTGGAGTTAGTGGGTGATTAGTGGACAATTAGTTAATATAACTATCTCTTAACTCCCTTTATAATCACCCCACACTCCCTAACCATTCTCTTAACTATCTCTTAACTCCCTTTAATATAACTATCTCTGCCGAATCCAAAATCCACCAGCAATCCACCTTGTTTCTCACTTACTCAACATGTATACACATATATAACTTATATATATATATATATATATATATATATATATATATATATATATATATATATATATATATATATATATATATATATATATATATATATATATATATATATATATATATATATATATATATATATATATAAAGGAGGTGTTGTTCCTATTACCTGGCCGAAATGGAGTTGGGGGTTTTTGGGCACATTCCTCCCTAGTGCACGGATTTTGGAGCCATCGGATTTTGGAGCCATCGGGTGTTTCTTAAATCCTTTCTAATTTAGGAGTATGATGCATGCTAGTTGATATATGGTTTAATTGTTAAATTTTGATTGGTAGGATGAATGTATATTGCACGATCTTAATTTAATTTTTTCATAATGTGTTGAAATGCTATTGTGAATCAAACAAATGACTAGAACTATTGCTAAATTAGAAAGAGAAAGAGTAAGTATCGTGTAGGGAATTATTGGAATGAAAATTGATGTATGGTAGAATGTTCTTATAATAGTTAAAATAACGTAACATGTATGAAAAATAGTTTTATAATACGATTATAATAGAGAAATAGTCTCATTAGTTTATATATTATATGAGTATAAGGAATTTGTATAAAGAAGTTTTGATAAGAGACAACACTTTGAAAATTGATAATATGAGTTATTTAATACAAATTGGGAGAAAATTTTATTGCATTGTCAAAAATGAAAATTTTACTAAGTTTAAATATATGCACCATACTGTATTTTTGAAAGAAACCATTCTAGAAAAGAATTAGATTTTTGATTGGTACAAATTGGTTGAGTAATCGAATTTTGTAATGGAAATTCATAAACTGACAAGAAGTATAAAGTAATTTTCAACTCTTAATTATAACAGAAAATGAGTTTGGGATTATTGGTTATCGGCATGGGTTTAGAGCGCTGTAGCCATGTTAGGAATTATGGCCTCAAATACACGTAGGCACGGGGTACTTGAAGTTGGAAAAGAAGAGGAGGAGACAAAAAAGCAAGAGAAGACAAGCAGCAAGTAGAAGAAGAGAAGTGTGGAGGGTTGCGGTCGACTGGCTAGGGGTGCGGTCGACCGACCCAGTCGATTGGGAGTTCTTCGAGTGCAGGCGTTCAACAGAGGAGGGGACGGTCCACCAACATTAAGGGTGCGGTCGACTGGTCAGCCCTCTGGATTGATGTTGCACGATGCGGTCGACCGGCCTGGGAGGCAGTCGACCGACACCGATGCTGATTGTTTCTTTTGGGCTTACGGGAGAAAGACCCAATTTGCTATATTTGTGTTTATCTTTTAGGATTTGCTTGGAGGCTATATATATGGTCGTAAACTCTAGGGTTTGGTAATCTAGTGCTGATCATTATTCAACTTCAAGAGAGATTGTGCCGAGTGTTTCAAAGGTGAGAGAGAGAGGTTGAGAGTTGTAATCTTTGTATTTCTTTGGGAATAAGAAGTATTGGTTATCTCTGCATATTGGTTGTGTTCTTGTGAGATCCATATAATGTGGTGGCTTGTTCTTGGTTCAACTATTCCTTGGGAGTGTCTATTGCTTGTGGTGCACTTCCGCTATTAGCACTGCGAGTTAGGAGTAGATTTCTCTGGCAAGTGGTATCAGAGCTTTACAAGCCAGGCATGTGGTGGGTTCAAGTCTTGAGAGGCTCTATTTTATTTGAATTTTGATTTTTCCCGAAATATTGTACATCACAAGCATAAAGTAATTGAGCGAAATTATATCGCTAGCTCCCGTTGGACTTCTTGGTCTTCGAGTGTGCTCTAAGTTGGTCACTGTTTGTAGGCAGAGGTCTCGGGGTCGAATCCGCCGACCCACTTTTAATTGATTTTTTTTTTTGAGTTTTAAGGATTATTAAATTTGAAGAAAAAAAAAGTTCTATTATTCCTCTAAAATTATCTAGACTTTATAAAAAATATTTCCACAATATTTTGATACATTTTGTGAGAATTGGAAGTGGATTTCATAATAAAACTATGGGATGAAGAACTTGATAATTTTTCTTAAAGTGTGGCTCTTGTATAATTAAAGAAAAAGATGAAAATTTGAAATGCAATTAGAATCCTCATGACGAGATGTTAGTGATTGATTGAGAATACCTGAATTTGCACACAATGCAATAAGTGATTAAATTGATAATAAAAGTGAAAGGAGCTACCGCTTGTTGTAAGATTATAAAGAAATATTTTCTTTGAGAAAGAGATTATGAATAAAGAAATTGAAATATTATTTTGAGATGGAATATAACATATTGTTGATCTCTAGATCGAGATAGTTGTTGGAATCTAGAGGCTAGGCAAGACCCTTAGAAACTGGCAGTATTTATTAATGAGATTTGAGGAGTAACCAGTTGGGTTGACCCTCTTGAGAAGTAGCCAGTGTGGGATGACTTTCTCTTGTGTTGGTTTAAGTTTGGTAGGATAAGCTAGCTCTAGGTTATGATAATTTTTTTCTAAAACAAACTAAAAACTTAAGGACACGCACTATAGTGGAGATGTGATGAAAGTAAGAGAAAAACACAAGTATGAGAGCCTCGGATTCACGGTGTGAGAATTTTCACAGGCTGTCTACATGATGTGTCTTGTCATGACGTGAATCTATCTCCAAAATTATCAGGATCGTGGCGACACTTGTGGGGTACTTGGTGACTACGTAGTGCCATCGTCCCATGACGGAGGCGAATTGCCCATAGACTATCAATATGATGCATCATGTCATGACGTGGGATTTTCCTCCAGGCTGTCTGTACATGGGCTCGTAACTCATAAAACATCTAGGAACTTACCATAGTTACCGTAGTAGTTAAACTCATAACGAGGGATTCAACCCTACATGATGAAGCACGGTTAAGGGCTTGCCTTCGGATCTATGTAGAATGAGATGCATAGGTTCGAACAAGTGTGCATTAGTGTGATTAAATATAAATAACTGCATTAAGGTTAAATGAACAGGCACACACAACATCAATAGGATAGTCCCTCTTTAGCTTTGTTTCTGATGCAATCAAGTTTGTGTTTGTTAAAGTATTAAAGAATCGTTATATTTTCGGCATAGCGAGGATGACCGTGTATAATATTGCATCAGTTGTAAGCAACTGACGTACCCACAGTTTCATATGCAGGACTTGGATTTTACAAGAAGATATAAAGATGAATTTTTGATGCTGATGATTACTTAAATGCTAAAGTTGTTACAATTGTATATTTATCATTGTTGTATTTCATTTACTTTCTGCTGTGTTATGATGTAAAAAGACATTGTTGTAATAAAAGTTTTAAATTTCTTGTAAAATTGTACGAAGTCAAGTGTTAAGATCCTATGAAACTTCGAATTCAGGCTTATTTGGAATTCGAGGTGTTACAGAGTGGTATCAGAGCCACGCTTCAATAAGTAGTACAAATTTACAAGGACGACACATTAGTGTGGACATTAGAAGTGTGAGTTCAGGTTATAGAGATTTAAATGTAAGTGATTTACATTTGTGTGGCTCTATACACTGACGTTTTCTCTTTCCTTTCCTTATTGGATGGCTGGAGTCATGAATATATGATTCATTAACTACCTTCATTCATGATGCTCTCCTCGTATATATTGATGTGAGTTCGTATGCGAGTATATTTTTTCTTGGTATCAGAGTGGCGTAGCGGAAGCGTGGTTGGTTTGAAACGTCATTCATGAAACCTTACACGTAGACGCTCGCTCTTTAAATTTTTCTTCATGAATTTTTATCATAGTACTTTTTCAACATTCAATATTTTCAAAATAAATATTTTCTTATACTATTAAATCACTTGAATATCTATTATTTTCTCTATCTTCCTTAGTCTTGATCTTTTAAATTTGTTTTAGCTATCTTTCAGTCTTAAAGATTTATCTTTCGTGTTTTTATGTCGTTGTATATTTATCCGTTTACATTTGCTATTACTTTACATATTTAATTGCCGCTTATTAAATTAATATTACAACTATTATTTTCTTCATTTATTATTTCTTTTATATTTTTAAAATTTTTAATTTTGCTTATGTACATTCATTTTATATGATTTGATTTTGTGATACTATATTTTTCCATTTCCTTATATTGCCTTATATATTTCAGTATATTTTTAACAAGATTGAAATATTTTGCTCATATGAATTTGACATACCATTTTGTTTTATTGCCTACATTTGATACTACATATTATTTGCTAATTTGTTTTGTTATATTCACTATTACTCTTAATAGCTACTTATCAATTTTGTAGTTTTACGCTTCTTTAGTATAATACATGCACTCACTATTTATACTTTATCTCTATTCTCAATTTTAATTGTCCTTACATTCTTAGTTACAACCTATATTTTCCACTGATTTCTATATATGACATATATTTTTATATACTTGCTTATTGCCCTAATTTGCTACACTACATAATTATTGTTTTCATTTGTATTTTTAGCTCGTGCATATACTTTACATTATTTTCGTCCTAATGTTATAAATCATCTTTCATTGCTACTAATCCGTACTATTTATATTTGATGTATCCTATACATCTATTTTGATATTCCATCGTGTAACTTTCTTTTACTCCTATTTTTATATCACATATTTCAAACATAACATCATACTTTATTAAACACCCAATATCCAAGTGTATATGGAAGATTACATTTTCCATCTACCGTTTTGGTGCAACCTGATGTCGAGAAGGTAAATCTACAACTAGACATCAATGGAGGCAAAATGCAACTGAATGTCGGGGAGGCAAAGTCTGCAGCCGAATGTCCAGAAGGCAAACTGCAATCGAATGTCGTAGAGACAGTTTTGCAACTTGAGAACAAGGAGGCAAGCCTGCAGTTGGACACCAACAAGGCGAACCTACACCAGAAGGAAATTTTCTACTTTGATAACCCTACCTTATTTTCTATAATTACTTACCACTATCCCATTTTTGTACTAGCTTATACTAATATATAATATTTTACAACTTAGCATTATATTATTTATACTGATTTCTATACTTATCATATTTGCATATTCACTACTTAATATTAACTAGCTTGTCATATCCTTCTATTTTGAATCTTTACATGAGTTAGCATTTCATACCACTTCATCTTATTTTATATTGCTATTAACTTATCTTAGATTTGGTGGCTACTCACCAAACAAAAAAAATCTTATTAAGTATACTTTCGTTTATGATTCATAATTTATTTCTTTATAATTAGTTTTTGTATTGTTTCGATGATGTGTTATTGCCTTTCTACTATGATGTCTTGTTTTAATCCTACAAAACATTTATAATTATCGTATCATGACATTGTTTATTTCACCCTATAAATTTTATGCCTATGTACATATATAATTTTGTATGTTGGTTTTTCTTGCTCTACTTGACAATTCGAAAGTATTTCGATGTATGCCTTCTATATCTTTAATTTTCAAATCGTATGTATAATTATTATAGCTACCATACAAATTATTTTAGGACATTAATTGGTATACAAAATCATTTTATGCTGTCTATACTTTTAACTAAATTTCATTCTCGTTTATTTTTCAAACTCTTATCTAATATTCTTCGTTTAAATTGCTAATTCAATTTTTTTATACAGTACCAATTCAGTTTGCAACTTTCTATCGCTTATTACTTTGATAAATTTTGACTACTCAACCTATTTATAAATTATCCATTGACTATGTTTCTCTTTATTGCGTTGTTTTCCGAACTATTCCACAATTAATGACTAAGTTTATTTTTTCCTTTTATCTGATGTTTTACCTAATATTATTTTTGTATGAAAATTCTATCGATCCATCCTGTCTTTTTGTCACATTTCTTTTCTTATGCTATTATCATAGTTTTCTTGTTCTATTCTTATAAAATTTTGATACTCATAGTTTTCTTATATAGAGTTTGTCTTGTTCTTCCACATTGCTTATTTTTATACTACATTTATTTTCTTGATATTTTCTATATACAATAATGATATTCTTCTTTGGTGTGTACAAAATACAACTTTTATCCTAGTGAGTTCTGAGGACAGAACTTTTCTAAGGGGAGGAGAGTGTAACACCCCGCAAAATTGGAAATAACAATTTTGCCCATCGTGTGTTACGCATGTGTATTTTGTACCATTACTGGTGATATCCGTTATGCATTTCAGTACAAATATCATACTTATTTTCTATTTCAACTATTTATGCATTTTCCATCCTCTCAAAATTTATTCTATCCTATTTGAGTTGACTCAAATATTAAATTTCAATCTCTGTAATCTTACGTGTTTTATACGTGTTGTCGGTGTATGTATCGATTACATATTTTTCACCACTACGTGTAACATTTTCTATGTATTTCAATTATTTATTTAATGAAGTGTTCAAATTCTTTTTATAAATGGAAGTTCATTTTTCTCCTATTTTGATTAAAATATTTTTATACGCGCAGTGCACTTGTTTTCTATCTACGTAGTGATTACGTTGTGGAATATATAAAAATTAATGAAATATATTTTTCCGATATTGTATTTCAATTAGTTATAAATATTTCCCATCGATCAAATCTATTTTCGTACTTGAATATTTTTACGTGCGACGCATGTGTTTGTGGTGCACGTATTGGGTGTATTCTCTCTTTCAAAAGGAAATTTTGAAGTATGTGTGTGTATCTATTTTATTCATGCATGAAAACTATACTATTAATTAAACTAATTTTATTATATATATAGACATATTTTTTAATTAAATAAATAATTAATTTTGTGAAGTGTACACAAAGCACGTGCACGTGCACACGTGCAATGTGCATACCCCAAAAATGAGAACAACCGGCTATTTTGGGATGGAGGTAAAAATTAATGTTTTGAATTAATGAGTGGAGTTAGTGGGTGATTAGTGGAAAATTAATTAATATAACTATCTCCTAATTCCCTTTATAATCACCCCACACCCCCTAACCATTCACACTCTCCTCCTTCCCCTTCCTTCTTTCTTTCTCTACCGAATCCAAAATCCACCAGCAATCCACCTTGTTTCTCTACCTACTCACATGTTTTCACACACACACACACACACTATATATATATATATATATATATATATATATATATATATATATAAAGGAGGTGTTGTTCCTATTACATGGTCGAAATGGAGTTGGGGGTTTTTGGGCACATTTCTCCCTTGTGCATGGATTTTGGAGCCATCGGATTGAGGAAGGGGATTGCTTTGGGAGTTTTGCTTGCACAGATGTTTCTTCATTGGGTGGGTGTTTCTTAAATCCTTTTAATTTAGGAGTATGATACATGCTAGTTGATATATGGTTTAATTGTTAAATTTTGATTGGTAGGATGAATGTAGATTGCATGATCTTAATTTAATTGTGTTATGATGTGCTGAAATGCTCTTGTGAATCAAACAAATGACTAGAACTATTGCTAAATTAGAAAGAGAAAGAGTAAGTATCATGCATGGAATTATTGGAATAAATATTGATGTATGGTAGAATGTTCTTATAATAGTCAAAATAATGTAACATGTATGAAAAATGGTTTTATAATGCGATTATAGTAGAGAAATAGTCTCATTAGTTTATATATTTTATGAGTACAATGAATTTGTATAAAGAAGTTTTGATGAGAGACAACACTTTGAAAATTGATAATATGAGTTCTTTAATACAATTTGGGAGAAAATTTTATTGCATTGTCAAAAATGAAAATTTTACAAAGTTTAAATATATGCACCATACTGTACTTTTGAAAGAAACCATTCTGGAAAATAATTAGATTTTTGAATGGTACAAATTGGTTGAGTAATCGAATTTTATAAAGGAAATTCATAAATTAACAAAAAGTATAAAGTAATTTTCAACTCTTATTTATAATAGAAAATGAGTTTGGGATTATTGGTTATCGGCGTGGGTTTAGAGCACTGTAGCCAGGCGAGTGGTCTTGGGTTCGAGTCTTGAGAGGCCCTGTTTTATTTGAATTTCAAATTTTCCCGAAATACTATACATCACAAACATAAATTAATTGAGCGAAATTATATCGCTAGCTACCTCTGGACTTCTTGGTCTTCGAGTGTGCTCTGAGTTGGTCACTGTTCATGGGCGGAGGTCACGGGTTCGAATCCGCCGACCTACTTTTAATTGATTTTTGTTTTTTTTTTGTTTTAAAGAGTATTAAATTCGAAGGAAAAAAATTCTATTATTTCTCTAAAATTATCTAGATTTTATAAAAAATATTTCCACAATATTTTGATACATTTTGTGAGATTTGGAAGTAGATTTCATATAAAACTTTGGGATGAAGAACTTGATTATTTTTCTTAAAGTGTGGCTCTTTTACAATTAAAGAAAAATATGAAAATTTGAAATGCAATTAGAATCCTTTTGACGAGATGTTAGTGATTGATTGAGAATATCTGAATTTGCACACAATGCTATAAGTGATTAAATTGATAATGGAAAGGAAATGGGCTACCTCTTGTTGTAAGATATTAAAGAAATGTTTTCTTTAAGAAAGAGATTGTGAATAAAGAAATTGAAATATTATTTTGAGATTAAATATAACATATTGTTGATCTCTAGAACTAGATAGGTGTTGGAATCTAGAGGCTAGGCCAGACCCTTAGAAACCGGCAGTATTTATTACTGAGATTTGAGTAGTAACCAGTTGGGTTGACCCTCTTTGAGAAGTAGCCAGTGTGGGCTGACTTGCTCTTTTGTTGGTTTAAGTCCGGTTGGGTAAGCTAGCTCTAGGTTGTGATGATTTTCTTTTAAAACAAACTAAAAAGTTAAGGACACGCACTATAGTGGAGATGTGATGAAAATAAGAGAAAAACACAAGTATGAGGGCCTCAGATTCACTGTGTGAGAATTTTCACAGGCTGTCTACATGATGCGTCATGTCATGACATGAATCTATCTTCGGAATTATCGAGATCGTGGTAACGCTTGTGGGGTGCTTGGTGACTACGTAGTGCCATCGTCACATGATGGTGGCAAATTAACTATAGGCTGTCTACATTATGAGTCATGTTATGACGTGGGATTTTCCTCCAGGCTGTCTGGACATGGGCTCGTAACTCATAAAACATTTAGGAACTTACTGTAGTTACCGTAGTAGGTAAACTCATAACGAGGGATTCAACCCTACAAGATGAAGCACGGTTAAGGGCTTGCCCTAGGATCTATGTAGAATGGGATGCATAGGTTCGAACAAGTGTGCATTAGTGTCATTAATTATAAGTAACTGTATTAAGGTTAAGTGCACAAGCACACACGACATCAATAGGATAATCCCTCTTTAGCTTTGTTTGTGATACATTCAAGTTTGTGTTTGTTAAAGTTTAAAGAATCGTTATATTTTCGGCATAGCGAGAATGACTGTGTATAATATTGCGTCGGTTGTAAGCAACTGACGTGCCCATAGTTTCATATGTAAAACTTGGATTTTATAAAAAGATATAAAGATGAATTTTGGTGCTGATGATTACTTAAATGCTACAGTTGTTACAATTGTATATTTATCATTGTTGTATTTCATTTACTTTCTGCTGCGTTACGATGTAAAAAGACATTGTTGTAAAAAAAATTTAAATTACATGTAAAATTGTACGAAGTAAAGTGTAAAGATCCTGTGGAACTTTGAATGCATGCTTATTCGGAATTAGGGGTGTTACAATTTTTGTCTTAATGTTATAAATTCTTTTCGTTACTACTAATTTTATATGTTCCATATTTAAAATCTATACTTTATTTTAATATTTTATCGCTGTAATTTCCTACTTTTACTCTCATTTTATCACAAATTTCAAAACATAACATCATATGTAAAATTAAATGTCCAATATCCAAGTACATGTAGAAGATTACATCATTCCATTCACCATTTTGGTGCAACCTGATGTTGAAAGGGCAAATCTGCAACTAGATATCAATGGAGGAAAACTGCAACTGGATGTCGGCGAGACAAAATCTGCAACCGGATGTCCAGAAGGCAAACTGCAATCAGATGTCGTAGAGGCAATTCTGCAACCTAATGTCAAGGAGGCAAGCCTGCAAGCTGCAGCGGGATACCAACGAGGCGAACCCACAACAAAATAGATTTTTCTACTATAATAACCTCCCACTTTTATTTCTATATATATTACTTACCCCTATTCCATTATATAATTTTTCTCTCTAGTTTATACCATTTTATAATGTTTTGCAACTTAGCTGATACTAGTTCAACTTTATTATTTATAATATAGATATACTTATATATGCATTTAATTAATTACCCGACTATTTATATTTGCTTCTACATCTATCAAATGTGTGTTATTATTCTAATTATTTTTCAATCTATATTACTGGTTAGTATTAAATATATTATTACTTTGTAATTTTATACAATTTCATTTTTATATTTTATTGCTAACCTATATTTGATATGTTTTCTACTCATATGATATGGTTTTTATTATTTATACTATACTTTCGTTTACTATCTACATTTATTTCTATCCCAATTAATATTATGTTTCAATTATATATTGCTACTTTTACTATTATTTTATTTTGTTTCTCCAATTGCTTATAACATTCTTATTATAGTATTGTTTGTTTCATCATATATTTTATGCCTTTGTACGTGTATAATTTTGTATGTTGGCTTTCTTTCTATAATTGACAACTTATAAATATTTTAATAAATATTAATCACTATTTTATGTATTTAATTTTGAATCGTATATATAGTTATTATATTCACCTTACGAATTATTTTTTTTGCCGTTATATTAATTTGATATGCATAATTATATCTATCTTATATTATTTGTACATTTAGCTAAAATTGCTACATTCTTTTATCTATTAACATATATTTTTTGACAATTTTAATCATTCATTTTCCCATTTCCTTTTAGTTAATCTCTCTTTCCTTAAAATTTTATTAGCCAGTGCTATCTATTTTTCAATTATTATGCTCTTCCAATTATTTACCGGTTTGCTTGGTAATTTTATACTTTCCCTTATTTCATTTTTAGTATTTATTTCTTTATCAAAAAAAGTATATATATCATTTTTATCTCGGTAAATTTTAAGCTACTTAATGATTATTTATGTTCTTAATCGATTTTAAAATTTTTCTACTGCATTATAATTTTTCTATACTATTTTCAATACTTTAATTCTGTGCACTTACATTACTCTTCCTTCATATTAATTTCTCTACTTCTATTTTTGTTTTACTCCTTTTGTACTAATTCCTACTACATTCTTTTATTTACTATACTTGTTTGTAAAGCATTTTTTCTATGATTTCCTTACTTCTTACTAATTATTTTGTTTTCCCATTTCTTTCACAATTGATGACTTACATTTTCCTTTACTATAATATCTAATACTTTATCAAATATTATTTTTTGTACGAAAATTTCTTTTAATTTATACTATCTTTTATGGTCACATTTCTTTTTATGCTATTTTTCTAGTTTTTCTTATTTCATTCTTATTAAATTTTGATACTCATAGTTTTCTTATATAAGTTTATTTTATTTTCCACATTACATACTACATTTTTTTTCTTGATATTTACAGCTTTTCTATATACAATAATGATTTTTTTTTCTTTGGAGTGTACAAGATACAACTCTTACGCTACTAAGTTCTGAGGACAGAACTGTTCTGGGGGGGGGGGGGGGGGAGGAGGGGGGGGGGGGGGGGGGGGGAGACTGTAATATCCCGCAAAATTGAGTTATGATAATTTTTCCCACGGGTGTTATGCACATGTATTTTGTATCGATACGGATAATATTCGTAGCGTATTTTAATATAAATATCCTACATATGTTGTATTTCGATTATTTATATATTTTTTTGTAATCTCAAAGTTCATTTTTACCCTATTTTGATCTAACTCAAATATTAATTTTAATCTTTGTGTTTTTACGTGCATTACACGTGCTTTCAATACACGTGTCGATTACGTATATTTTACCGTTACGCAAAATATCCGTAATATTATTAAAATAAATATTTTTCGTATGTTATATTCGATTATTTATAAACATTTCCCCCTTAATCAAATCTATTTCGTATTTGAATATTTATTTTTACGTGCAACGCACGTGTTTACAATGAATGTGTTGGTTCCTAAAATTTTCTTGAGTAATGAATATTTTTCTTCTCGTTTTTCTAGTAACAATTGTGTGATTTATTTTTAATTAAAATCTATTAGGCCTAAATCCATTTTGTAGCCCACGAAAATTAATTTAAAGCCTATGATTAATCTTGTGTGCACTAAAGTGTACATTTAAAATATAATTAGTTTGGTACACTTGCCATGTGTAACACACACATCTAACCTAATAAAAATTAATAATAGAATTTTTATGAAGAGTGTGCACACACATTGACTACACGTGTAAGTCTTTCTTACGTGGTTAAGAATGAGGGAGAGTGGTGTGAGTTAGTGGGAAGTGGGAGTCATTTTAGGAAAGTGGAGAGCTATTTTGACCACACAATTTTTCTATAAATAGTCCCTACTTTTGTCATGAACAATATAACTCAAAACAAAAACAGAAGAGAGAAAGAGGAAGAAGAGCTTGCGGGTTGTGCTAGGAAGAGGCTGGCCATTTTTTAGGAGCTTGGTGCTTTGGAGCATTTTTTTCTAGGAGTTCTACTACTAGGAATTCTACATCTGAGGTGGGTTAGGGGTAGGCCTGTTTCGTAGTTGCGGGAGATTGACTTGCTAGTGTTCGTGGCTGAGGATATGCCCGGTAAATCCACTGAGGTGGGCTAGGGGTAGGCCAGTAAGGTCCAATATCCTGGGGGTGCGACTCCTCGGTGACTACATGTTGGAGTATATTTGTTGGGTTAGGCTGCATGACATAGGATTTAAATCCTATAATGAGGAGTACGGTAAGGGCTTGCGCGATACATAATTCGAACAATTATGCATTAGTGTCATCGTAGTGTAATGTCTGAATTAGGTATTAAGTCATATCATACACTGACATGTTTAGGATAGTCACATTTTCTCTTTCTGCATTCAAGTTTATGATTGCTAAGTAAATAAGATCGCTGTATTATAGCATTTCGTCAGTTATATGTAACTGACTTGTCCACAGTTTTCTAGTTGCAGAATTGGACTTGGCATGGACTTAAAGTCACTATGATGAGGTGTAACAAGATTAAAGAATTCTTATTATTGTAAATTGTATTGTATTCATTTTAATTTCGGGGACTTTTATATTAAAGAACACGTTGTAATAAAAAGTTTTAAATTGTAAATTTGCACGAATTTGAAGTAAAAGATCATGTTTTGCTACGAATTACCTGTTGATATGGCTAAAAATGGGGTTTAATCGGAACCATCCAAATCAGGTGCGAATTTTGAAGCCCAGGGGCAAAACAGTAATTTCACCTACCAATGGGTCTGAAATGGGAACTGGTTCTCTTCATAAAAGATCCAATAGCCCACGAACGGATCCACTTCAATCGGGTGCGGGTTTCAACTAGCAGAAAACCATATCCAGAGGGATAGGATCAGGATCTCTGATTAATGCTAATCAACGACCCTGATTCACATCTATCCTTCCACTGGGAATTAGGGATTACATTCCTAATCTGTTTACAGGGATTACATTCCTTATCAGATCACGGGGATTACATTCCGAATTTGATCCCTAAGACGCCTATAAATACCCCCCATCCATCTCCATTAAGAGGTAATCAATCTTTTGCCAATTTATGCTCTTTCATAATCATTTCTGGTTATTGACTTGAGCGTCGGAGGGTGCGTCGCCGGGATCAACCCCGGTGTCTCGCACTTTTTACAGGTGAACGGCAGGAGTCAACGGCCAAAATCCGGTGGAACAGGTTTCAGGTTTGCTATTCAAGTTTTCCAAGAATCCACAAATACTATCTGTTTGCCCCCGCACCAGATTTAGCGGTAACAGATTGGCGCCGTCTGTGGGAAACTTTCGAATAGCAACCTCCCCTCTTCCCGTTGGACAGATCTTCTCCAGCCATGCCTCCTAGGAAAGCCAGATCAAGAGGGTCCAACCGAGGACCCAACCCCGATCAACAACAAGAAATTCCCATCCAACCCGCTCCGCAGCAGGGACAACTTCCTCCTCAAGCAGAAGACCCACTCCAACAGGACCTGCCTCCTCCTCAGAACCAACAACCTCCTAAGGGTCCCAATCCGCAGAAACAGCCTCTCCATCCGAACCACGTCTCCATCCACAACGCCTCTTCGGATTCTATGGCCTCCCATAATCTCCGAGCTTCCGACCTCCGCAACACCGTCCTCAATCGGCAGAAGGATGAGGATCTTCGCCGCCGTCTGGATGAAAAGCAGGCCCGAAAGGGAGCCTCCCGCCAACACCGTCCGGATGAGCGATCTCTTCATCGCCGAGACAACAGAAGGTCCCCTATCCGAAGGGGGTGGGGAGAGTCCCCCGAGCATCACAGGAGAAGACCCCTTTCCCCTGCTGGTCGGCACCATCATAGGAACGATAAGGCACACATCACCCGTGCCGAGTTCCAGCAGTTTCAAGCAACCGTCCTACAAGCTCTCAATATTCGTCCCAACACTAACACTCCCAAGATCCCCTCTCCTCCTCCGGTCCGAAGTCCTCGCCGACAGTCCCCAACTCCTCCTCCAGCTCCTAGCAACTCTCGGCATATGCAAAGTCCTCACCGCTCCAGGAGCTACCGACGTCGTAGCCCCCGCTCTCCCTCGTACAAAGACGAGTCTAGAGGCTCGCCTGATTACTGTCGAAGGGATGACGCTGTATACCGCCGTCTCCATGAGATGGAGAGGCGCTTGAGTCAGTTAGACCGAGAAGAAGAGCTTAGAGGAAGGACTCTTCGTCCTAGCAGACCTCCTTTTTCCCGAACCATAATGGATGCACCTGTACCAATCGGCTTCAAGCCTCCTCAATTCGAGACTTATTCCGGAGAAACTGACCTAGTCGATCACATCAAAAGCTTCAAGACCCTCATGCTCATCCATCAAGCTTCCAATGTTCTGCTCTGTAAAACCTTCCCCGCAACTCTCAAGGGCCCAGCTCGAGAATGGTACTCTCACCTTGCCCCATCCTCAATATTCTCCTTCGAGCAATTCGAGACCCTGTTCGTCACCCATTTCGTAAGTAGCCGTAGAACTGAGAAGACCAGTATCTCGCTACTGTACCTCCACCAGAAGAAGGGTGAGAAGCTGAGAGACTATGTGAAGAGGTTCACAGCTGAAGCCAGGTCCATAGCATTCCTCGACTAGTCGGTCGCTGCAGTGGCTTTTCAATCCAATGTCCTCAATTCCAACCTCCGCTCCTCCCTCGCCAAGAAACCCCCACAGAACTTCTCTGACCTCCTCCTCCGGAGCGAAAAGTATATTCGGGCCGAAGAAGCTGAGCACCGCCCCAACTTGGAGGGGTCTTCCTCCGGGTTTAAGAGAAAAGGAACAGAAGAGGAAGGATCCAAGAAGCTCCAAAAGGATAATGCCGGCCAGCGCCGACCTCCCCCCAGATTTGAGAAATTTACTCCTCTCACCACTAATGTCTCTACCATTCTAATGGAAGTTGAGAAGGAAGGGATCATACCTCCTGCTCCGAGGATGAACACCCCTGCCAAGAAAAGGGATAAAGAGAAGTGGTGTCGTTATCAACGGGACCATGGCCATGACACCAATGATTGTCGGGCCTTGAAGAATGAGATAGAAGCCCTAATCCAGAGGGGGTAGCTGACCAGGTTCGTGAGAAAGGACCGAGCCGACCTTCCTCCCCCGCCTCGGGGGGCTAATAAGCGTCCTGAACGCGACGAAACGCCCGACTTCGAAGAAGAGCGTGTCCTACACCTCATTCATGGGGGCCCAATGGGGGGCTCCTCAAACTCCTCTCGAAAGGCGTTCATCAGGGAAGTCAATTCGGTTCGCGCCACCCCTCCTTCCAAAGGCCTCGGAGTGCCCGTCACATTTTCGGATGAAGACCTCGAGGGCGTCCGAACCCCTCACTGTGATGCACTCGTCATCAACCTCCACATGGCGAACTTCAAAGTGGAGAGGATCCTAGTGGACAATGGCAGCTCCGTTAACATCCTCTTCCTCGCCGCTTTCAAGGGCCTCAAACTATCACGAGATAGACTCAAGCCTGCTGGCTACACGCTCCATGGGTTCACGGGAGTGCTAGTGACTATTGAAGGGGTGATCACCCTCGACGTAACCGCTGCCAAAACTCCTACTACCCGAACGGAGTCGATGGATTTTATGGTTGTGGATGTCCCTGCACCGTACAATGTCATCCTAGGCCGACCCGGCCTAGTAGCTCTAGAAGCCGTTCCTTCGGCGTACCATCTCAAGATGAAATTCCCCACCCGGGCCGGAGTAGGGGAAGTAAGGGGCAATCAGGAAACAGCCTGTAAGTACTACATGACCTGTACCCTCGGTCCATTCCTTTCCCTAGAAACTCTGGAAATCCCCCAAGATGTCGCCCGACCAACGTCCGAGCCGGTGGATGAGTTGGAGGAAGTGCTCTTCTCTGAGTAGAACCCAAGCCGAAAGTTCTTTGTTAGCAAGACCCTCCCATCCGCCCTATGCTCCGACATAGTCCAGTGCATCCGAAGGAACCAAGACCTCTTTGCTAGGTCAGCTGCAGACATGCCCGAAATTTTCGAAGAGCTCTTAGTCCACCACCTCAGTGTTGCCCCGGGGTCCAAACCGGTCCAACAGAAGAGGCGCAAGTTTGCCCCCGAGCGCCAACTAGCTATAAAAGAGGAGGTGGATAAGCTCTTGAAGGCCCGATTCATACAGGAGGTAAACTCTCCCGAGTGGTTGTCAAATGTGGTAATGGTGAAGAAGTCCAATGGAACTTGGAGGATTTGTATCGATTTTACCGATCTCAACAAGGCTTGCCCCAAGAACCCTTTCCCTCTTCCGAGTATTGACACTCTGATTGATGCCACCTCGGGTCATGAACTCCTCAGCTTCATGGACGCCTTCTCAGGCTACAACCAGATCCAGATGTTCCCCCCGGATATCCCGAAGACCTCATTTGTGACCGACCAGGGCCTCTATTGCTACAGGGTTATGCCCTTCGGTTTGAAAAATGCAGGCGCCACATACCAACGCCTCGTCAACAAGGTTTTCCAAGCTCAAATCCGCCGTAATATGGAGGTGTATGTTGACGACATGCTTGTAAAAAGCTTCCGAGGTGCCGATCATGTAACCGACCTCTAGGAGGCATTCGATGTTCTGAGAAAGCACAACATGAGACTCAATCCGAACAAGTGTGCGTTCGGAGTCTCGTCAGGGAAGTTCCTCGGCTTCATGGTCAGCCAACGGGGAATTGAAGCTAACCCTGAGAAAATCAAGGCCATACTAGACATGGCCCCTCCCAAGAATGTTAAGGAAGTTCAGAGGTTAACAGGCCGCCTAGCCGCCATAGGGCGCTTTCTCTCGAAGTCCGGGGAGAAATGCCTCCCCTTCTTCAAGGCCTTCAGGGGGGCTAAAGGTTTCGAATGGGGTCAACAGCAACAGGAGTCGTTCGACCAGCTCAAGGCTTACCTCGTCAATCCTCCCCTCCTCAGCAAACCAATTCCTGGCAAACCCCTCTACCTCTACCTGGTAGCCTCCGAGCAGACCCTCAGTGCTGTTTTAGTAAGGGAAGAAGACCGGGCTCAAAAGCCCATCAACTATGTGAGCAAGGTACTTCGGGATGCCGAGCTCCGCTATCCGAGAATAGAAAAGATGGCTTATGCCCTGGTGATGGCCGCAAGAAAGCTTCGCCTGTATTTTCAGTCCCATTCGGTGATCGTCCTTACCGACCAACCGCTGAAACAAGTCCTCCACAAGCCGGAGACCTCCGGTCGTCTTATGAAGTGGTCTATCGAGCAGAGCCAGCATGATATAACCTATCAGCCTCGGACCGCGATCAAGGCTCAGGCCCTAGCAGAATTCATAGTTGAAAGTACCATCCCCGAGTTCAGCCAAGCAATGAAGGGACCACCAGTCTGGTCGGTTTATGTGGATGGGTCCTCCTGCAATGAGGGAAGCGGAGCCGGGGTCATTCTGGCGGGACCAGATGACTTCATTCTTCAATACTCCCTCCGTATTAACTTCAAGGCCTCGAACAACGAAGTAGAATACGAGGCACTCATAGCCGGCCTTGGAATGGCTCGCAATGCAGGGGCACAATGCCTCCAGATCTTTAGCGACTCTCAGCTAGTCGTAAATCAGGTCCTCGGCGAGTATAAAGCACGTGACGACAGGATGGTTAAATACTTAGCCAAGGTCAGGAGCCTCATGGCACTGTTTGAAGAAGCCCTCATCCAACGAATACCCCGAGAAGAAAATGCTCAGGCTGACGCCCTCTCGAAACTAGTCTCTTCCTCCCTTCAAGGTCTCGGGCAGACCGTCTTAATAGAGGTCCTCCTGAAGCCAAGTATAGAGGGTGAGACTTCCGACTCTATAGAGTCGCTGCCTGTCCTGCTTGAAAATAACTAGATGAAACCCCTCATTGAATTCTTAAGGGACGGGCTCCTCCCACAGGATCCCAAGGAAGCGCGAAGAGTGAGAACCCGAGCCGAGCGTTACACACTGATCGAAGGCATCCTATATAAACGCTCATTCATACAGGTAGACGGCAGGCCGTACCTGAGATGCCTCTCCCCCGGGCAAGCCGACTACGCCCTACAAGAACTTCATGAGGGCATCGGCGGGGAGCATTCGGGGTCCAGATCTCTAGCCCGCAAAGTATTGAATTACGGATATTTCTGGCCCACTCTCCTACGAGACGCCGAACGGTACGTTCGGCAATGCAGCTCTTGTCAGAAGTACTCCGACATCCGATGCCTCCCACAAGCTCCACTTACTTCCCTATCAAGTCCAGTCCCCTTTGTAATGTGGGGGATGGATTTACTAGGGCCATTTCCACCAGCTCCCGGCCAGTTCAAATTCTTAGTCGTGACAATCGACTATTTCTCAAAATGGATAGAGGCCGAGCCCTTGGCCACGATCACCGAGAACAAGGTTGTTCAGTTCTTTTGGAAGAGCGCAATCTGCCGATTCGGCGTCCCTCGGGTCCTGATAACAGACAACGGAACCCAGTTCACCGGGGCTGCCTTCCGAGCGCTATGTGAAGACCTTGCTATCCAACACCGATTCTCCTTCGTTTCTCATCCCCAGTCGAATGGCCAAGTCAAAAATGCTAACCGACAGATCCTCTCCGGCATTAAGAAGAGGTTGGATAAATGTTCCAAAGGCTTATGGGTCGATCAGCTTCCCAACGTGCTGTGGAACTACCGCACCACAAAACGGACCCCCACAGGAGAGTCTTCGTTCAATCTCACCTATAGGTCCGAAGCTATGATACCCCTAGAAGTTGGTATACCCTCTCCTCGTCTGATGGCTTATGAAGAAGAACAGAATGCCAGAGAGCTCCGAGCAAATCTGGACCTAATTGATGAATCCGAGAAAGAGCTGCCATTCGTCAACAAAGCTACCGAAGAAGGATCGAGTTGGCATACAACATGAGAGTCCGTCCTACCGACCTCAAAGAAAGGGATTTGGTCCTCAGAAAGCTTGTCATCTCTTTCCCCGGTCAGAAAAGCAAACTGGCTCCAAATTGGGAGGGACCCTATAAGATTGCAAAAGTAGTTCGGCCCGGAACGTACAAACTAGAAGACCTCGAAGGCAGAGAGATCCCCAGGACCTGGAATGCCGACCATCTTCTAAAATACCAAGAGAAAGCACCAACGCCTCTCTGAGTATTCTGGGATGTCGAATCGTTCCTCTCCTATTACTTGTTTTGCTTTGCTTTTATTTTTCCTCTTGTAATAACGGCTTGCAACTTTAGAAGCAGCCAGCTATTAGTCATTAATAAAGAAAACTTTTTCATATTTTACTACTGTTTACATCTCTCTGCTTTTACTCTTCACCCAAATGATGGTTCGGAGTCCAACACTTGGCTCGATTCTACTTCGCAAGTTCGCTTCTAAGCGAGCCAGAAGTAGTTCGCCATTCGGAACTGCTCCCACAACCGTTGAACTACTCTAACAATGGTTTGGAGTCTAACACTTGGCTCGATTCTACTTCGCAAGTTCGCTTCTAAGCGAGCCAGAAGTAGTTCGCCATTCGGAATTGCTCCCACAACCGTTGAACTACTCTAACGATGGTTCGGAGTCCAACACTTGGCCCGATTCTACTTCGCAAGTTCGCTTCTAAGCGAGCTAGAAGTAGTTCGCCATTCGGAATTGCTCCCACAACCGTTGAACTACTCTAACGATAGTTCGGAGTCCAACACTTGGCTCGATTCTACTTCGTAAGTTCGCTTCTAAGCAAGCTAGAAGTAGTTCGCCATTCGGAATTGCTCCCACAACCGTTGAACTACTCTAACGATGGTTCGGAGTCCAACACTTGGCTCAATTCTACTTCGCAAGTTTGCTTCTAAGCGAGTTAGAAGTAGTTCGCCATTCGGAATTGCTCCCACAACGTTGAACTACTATAACGATGGTTCGGAGTCCAACACTTGGCTCGATTCTACTTCACAAGTTCGCTTCTAAGCGAGCCAGAAGTAGTTCGCCATTCGAAATTGCTCCCACAACCGTTGAACTACTCTAACAATGGTTCGGAGTCCAACACTTGGCTCGATTCTACTTCGCAAGTTCGCTTCTAAGCGAGCCAGAAGTAGTTCGCCATTCGGAATTGCTCCCACAACCGTTGAACTACTCTAACGATACTTCGGAGTCCAACACTTGGCTCGATTCTACTTCGCAAGTTCGCTTCTAAGCGAGCTAGAAGTAGTTCGCCATTCGGAATTGCTCCCACAACCGTTGAACTACTCTAGCGATGGTTCGGAGTCCAACACTTGGCTCGATTCTACATCGCAAGTTCGCGAGATTAAACGACAGAAGCACAGCTCGGCACCACTGGCCGAACGCTCATGACGCTGACCCCCAAACGAGCATAAGACCAGCTCAGGGACCTCGGCACGATGAGCACAGTCACAAACAAAACAACCACACAGAGCTGCGAGAAATGTGCAAGTCTAAAAAAGAAATATTATTAAGAGTTGGGACGCAGTACAGGGTGACCCTTCCTTACAACCAAATTACAAGGCGTTGAAAAGTAAAAATTACAATACCGACTCGCTACACTTAGACTAAATACAAAGGCTTCAAAAACAAAATCTTCAGCGCCTCCGTGGCGCAGGGATGTTCCTCTTCAAGGACACTCGAGCCCGACCCCAAACCAGCGAATTGAGACGTGTCCTCGGTTCTGCTCCTAACAGCCTCTCCGACGGATGCTCCGCTCGATGAAATGGCCACAGCACTTTGCGCATCCCCCGGACTAGGATGGCCGATAGGCGAGCGGGTCGCGAGCTCATAAAACGTGATGCCCCGCTCGCTCTTCGCGCGAGTACATGAAGTGCTCCTCACATTGATCGGCCCTGAACGCGGTTTGAGCCGAGCCACTTCCACCTCCAGCTCTGAGATCCGGTCCCGCAGCGAGTCATCTTTTACATCGACCTCGAAGCGAGGAGGTATCGCGGAGCTCGGGACGCCGGAGCAACTCGTGATAAGACGGCGAAGATGAGTGACTTCGATGCTCTTGTCTACCGTGGCTCTCTTCAGTGCGTCGACCTCAGCCGTCAGTTTGTCCCGTTCGGTCGTCAGTTTGGCCACCTCGGCCGTCAATCCCTCTCCCTCCGTCCGAAGATCCGTCTCTACAGTTTGCAGATGACGAATCTCAGAAAGAAGATCATCCCTCTCCGCGGTTATTTTTGATAAAGTATGGCGAATGCACTTGATCCGAAGGCCATAGCTAAAGGCGGTCGACGAACCTTCATCCTCTCCTAAGGGGGGCATCTCAGCGATCCTGCTCTCCAGTCGCCGGATCTCAATGTCTCGCCGACCCAAGATGAGTTGAAGATGGTTCCGCTCGCTTACGGCTCGGCGCAATCCCAGCTTGACTTCGTAGAGCCGCTCTCGGCACCTCGTCAGGCACAACCTTGTCGCTCCTAAGCCGACCTCGGGATGAGCATTGTACCCCGAGCAAGTAGGCTCGACGGCTTGAGTCACCACCGCAAGCTGAAAAGAAGTCGAAGCAAACAACAAATTTTCAAACACATTGCCGAACTCCTACACTTAGCCAAATTTCAAAAAATTCTTGAGAAGAGTTAGAGACACAGAGTCAAGCCCAAAAAAATGATTTCATTCATTACAAAAAAAGCGGTGGCCAGTCCGCGATTAGGCATTACAAAAAAAAAAGAACAGAAGAAAAGAAAAGGCGAGCGGAGTCAGGGCGCGACCTCTTTCCCAGGGCAGCGAGAATGGGTGGGGGTTGACGTCTCTGAAGGAGTCACCACCGCCAGCGGGGTAACCACAGACCCCGGGACCTCGGCGACGACTTCGACTTCAGCCTCGACTTCGTCTTCCCCTTCTTCTTCTTCTCCCTCTGACTCGGGGTCGAAGCCTTCGACGTGGCCCGGGAACAATCTCCATCCCGAACAGTCCACCTCGGGGTACGCCTTCGACACCCGGGCGAGAGCTTCGGCGTAGGCCTTGGCCATGTTCTGGGCAAGAAAGCCTTGCGCCTTCACCATGGTCGCGTCCTCTGCTTCCTTCACCGCCGCAGCCTTGGCCTCTGTGGCTTCGGCCAGTTGTTTGGCCGCCGCCTCCTTCTGGCGAAGAAGGTCACTCTCCAGCTTTGCGACCTGGCTCTCGAGGTACTCGACCCTCGTCGCCTTCGCTTCGAACTCGACCGTGAGCTTGTCGAGCTCGTTTCCCATCCGAGCCTTCTCCTTCCGAGCTTGGTCGGACTCCTGCTTCAGCTCCTTCTCCAGAGCCGTCAACCTCTCTGTGAGGTGACCAAAATGGACGATGATCTGCGACAAGGGAAGAGGTATTAAAAGAGTTAGAGAAATTATAGCTAAAGAGAATCAACGACAGCAAAAATCCAACACTTACCGAGACCGCCGAGCGAGCAATCTCGATGACATCGTCGCCTTCTTGACCGGCCTCCATGGCGGCCCGATCCTTCGGCATAGCCAGGTGCTTGACCGCCTGCATACTTGCCAAGGAGTTGCCGAGGAATCCATCATGTTTCCGAACTTGCCAGTCCGGAACATGGATCCTTTTGTGCTCCTCGGTCAGGAGCTCCTCGGCCACCACTACAGCGGCGGCGTCACCATCCCGAGGGCTGTAGCAATGTGGAAGTCACCAACCGCAGTTGACGCCGAGGCACCTCCATCGGCAACGGCCGGACTCCCAAGGGTCTCCGCCTCCTCGACCGCCTCCGTGACCCTCGGAGTCTTTGGGGTCGGCAACTTGGTAGCCACCCTCTTGCGCTTCTTCGGTGCCTTACTGGCAAGCCCAGCTCTCAAAGTCAACACCGCGTCATAGTCCATCGCCTCTGCATTAAAAACAAAGTTTATTAGCACAACACAAATCATGAAAAGTAAAGTACGAAAAACAAAGCACGAAAGCATAAAAGAAGCTGCGTACTGGGATCTATGCGGAAGAGCCCTCCCCTGAACAAGACATTCTCGGTCAGCTCCTTCCAATCATACTTCGGTCGATCGAGAAGTGTCCGAAATTCCTCTTCTTCTTTAAGGCAAAGCTTGGGCAGCGCCTTCAACCTCTTCGGCACCTCTTCCACCCAGCTGGAAGGGATAGGCCAGGCCTCTGTACTCCGCACTATCAAGAACTTTTCATGCCAGTGCTTGATGGAGTCTGGGCATATGACGAGCCTACCACCAGGCCTCTGAGCCAAATACTACTGGAACTCCGACCGGTTACCTTGATGAAGCCGGTAGACCGTCCGAAGTACATTCAGCTCCGGCTCGATCCCAGCAGCTTGGCAGTGAAGTACGAAGCCGTTTATGACTCTCCATGCATTCGGCATAAGTTGGATGGGGCTGACCCCAAACTACCTCAGAACGAGGATAGCGAACGGATGGAGAGGTAGCCGAGCCCCAGTGATAAAGGCGTCAACCGGCCAGCAACACATGGTCACTGGCAACAGCGAGTTGGCCCTAACCCCGGGACCCGGCAGCATAAGCTCGTACTCCTCCGGGATGTGGAAACAGTCCCGGATCACTCCCAAGTCTTCTTCGCAGAGGATCAACACCGTCTCATTCGCCTCGGTCGTCTCTCTCGCCGCATTCTCCTCAAAAGTCCTCCCCCTCCCGTGAACAATTCGCTCGGCGTGCTCCTCCGGAAGCTCTCGAACTCTGTGAAGCCCGGTCAGTGGCCCCGACAACCTGCCGAACTCCCCCATGCGCTTCGGATCCTCCACGATTGTGTCCCGGCCAGATACCTTCTTGCCCTTATCTGGGCAACTCGGAGTCTGGGCTTCGACAACTTCAAGGGAGGGGTCGGACCAAGAAGAAGGCGACTCGGAGACAGAGGGAAGAGACATATTTATACTCGGAAAAAGACTAAGTATAAATTACCTTAAAAAATGTGCTGTTGGAAAATTCACCGGAAAACGAACGGCAATCTCCGGAATCACTCGCTTAGCACAAATAACCGCTTGAGTAAAAGAGAAGAGAAGTGAAAAATGAGAGAGGGGGTGGGGTTTTATAGAGCGAGGCACATAAAACGAGGTTAATGGGCCCATACTGCCGGCCCATTCACACAAAACGACAAAAGTGACCTCAATCGTCGCCTTGTTTGCCACGCCAAGCCATACACCGCATTAATTACTGTCCCATCTGGCAGAAGCTCAGAAGTCACTGCATTAAATGAGCATCTCATCCGTCAGAGCTGTCAGAAGTTTAGAAGACATCACATTTAATGGCTGCCACGTTAGCTAGGAGTGCAGAAGCCACCAACTCCGCACGGCATTCTCCGCCAAAAAATGACAAGTCAAGGACTTCGGCACCAGCTGCCGAGCGCTCTTGACACCGACCATGTTACATGGAAAGTTCGGGTTCGGCACCAGCTGCCGAGCGCTCTTGACACCGACCATGTTACATGGAAAGTTGGGGCTCGGCACCAGCTGCCGAGCGCTCTTGACACCGACCATATTACATGAAAAGTCGAGGTTCGGCACCAGCTGCCGAGCATTCTTGACACCGACCATGTTACGTGGAAAGTTGGGGTTTGGCACTAGCTGCCGAGTGCTCTTGACACCGACCATGTTACGTGGAAAGTTGGGGCTTGGCACCAGCTGCCGAGCACTCTTGACACCGACCATGTTACATGGAAAGTTGGTGTTCGGCACCCGCTGCCAAGCGCTCTTGACACCGACCATGTTACATGGAAAGTTGGGGTTTGGCACCCGCTGCCGAGCGCTCTTAACACCGACTATGTTACATGAAAAGTTGGGGCTCGGCACCAGCAACCGAGCGCTCTTGACACCGACCATGTTACGTGGAAAGTCGGGGTTCGGCACCAGCTGCCGAGCATTCTTGACACCGACCATATTACATGGAAAGTTGGGGTTCGGCACCAGCTACCGAGCGCTCTTGACACCGACCGGGTTACATGGAAAGTTGGGGTTCGGCACCCGCTGCAGAACGCTCTTGACACCGACCATGTTACATGGAAAGTTAGGGTTCGGCACCTGCTGCCGAGCGTTCTTGACACCGACCATGTTACATGGAAGGTTGGGGTTCGGCACCAGCTGCCGAACGCTCTTGACACCGACCATGTTACATGAAAAGTTGGGGTTCGGCACCAGCTGCCGAGCATTCTTGACACCGATCATGTTACATGGAAGGTTGGGGTTCGGCACCAGCTGCCGAGTGTTCTTGACACCGACCATGTTACATGAAAAGTTGGACCTCGGACCTCGCCGAACTACCTCTCAGCACTCACAACCTAGCCGAGGTGCCTCTCTTCTTCGGAAGAAGGTGTCGAACCACCCACGGACCTCGGCCTCCTGGGCAGCGAGCGCTGGAAGGGTTCGGTAGTGTGATACAAGCATGTAGGCCGCACAACGAAGGAAAACGGCCGAGCCATTCACCAAAAAATTGCGAAAAAACAATTAAAAATTCAGAAAGTTAAGGAAGAACTCCTGGAAAGTAATTGTAAAGTTGGTGAAGCATTTTCTATTCCCCAAACAAGTAATTATCACCAAGAACAATCTTCTAATACCCCCAAATGACGAATTGACACTTCGCAAAGGTGAACAAAAATGCCGCATGATCCGAAGCACTCAGGAACAACTCGAAGTGCAACCAACTTGAGAAATTACCACATTCCTTCCTTCAAGATTCAAAACCTCCCATATTGGACTTCGACACAACTCCACTAGCCATTAAAACAGTAAAACTACTCTTCAAAGGCTGATCAAGCTCAGTTTTTGGGAGTGGGGGGCTCGTGATATGGCTAAAAATGGGGTTTAATCGGAACCTTCCAAATCAGGCGCGAATCTTGAAGCCCAGGGGCGAAACAGTAATTTCACCTACCAATGGGTCTGAAATGGGAACTAGATCTCTTCATCAAAGATCCAATAGCCTACGAATGGATCCACCTCAATCGGGTGCGGGTTTCAACCAGCAGAAAACCCGATCCAGAGGGATAGGATCAGGATCTCTGATTAATGCTAATCAACAACCCTAATTCACATCTATCCTTCCACTGGGAATTAGGGATTACATTCCTAATCTGTTTACAGGGATTACATTCCTTATCAGATCACGGGGATTACATTCCTAATTTGATCCCTAAGACGCCTATAAATATCCCCCATCCATCTCCATTAAGAGGTAATCAATCTTTTGCCAATTTACGCTCTTTCATAATCATTTCTGGTTATTGACTTGAGCGTCGGAGGGTGCGTCGCCGGGATCAACCCTGGTGTCTCGCACTTTTTGCAGGTGAACGGCGGGAGTCAACGGCCAAACTCTGGCGGAACAGGTTTCAGATTTGCTATTCAAGTTTTCCAAGAATCCACAAATACTATCTGTTTGCCCCCACACCAGATTTAGCGGTAACACCTGTGTTTGGAGTTCAGGGTGTTACTGTTCTAAGGGGGGGAGACTGTAACACCACGCAAATTGAGTTATGACAATTTTATCCACGGGTGTTACGCACATGTATTTTGTACTGTTACGAGTTACATCTGTAACGTATTTAATATAAAAGTCCTACGTATTTTCTGCATTTCAATTATTTATACTTTTTTCGTTTTCTCAAAAATTCGTTTTTACCCTATTTTGAGCCAACTCAAATATAAATTTCAATCTTTGTAATTTTACGTGTGCTGCACGTGCTTTCAATAGACATGTTGATTACATATATTTTACCGTTACATGAAATATCCGTAACATTATTGATATACATGTTCTATGTATTTTGTATTTTGACTGTTTTTCGTTCTCTCAAATTTATTTTGTATTAATACGTGCAACACATGTGTTTACAGTACACTTGTTGGTTCCTAAATTTTTCTTAAGTCATGAACATTTTCCCTCTCATTTTTCTAGTCACAATTGAGTGATTTATTTTTAATTAAATCCATTAGGTCTAAATCCATTTTGTAGCCCTAAAATTAATTTAAAGCCCATGATTAATTTTGTGTGCACTAAAGTGTACATTTAAAATATAGTTAGTTTGGTACACTTGCCATGTGTAACACACACATCTAACCTAGTAAAAATTAATAATAAAATTTGTATGAAGAGTGTGCACACACATTGACTACACGTGCACGTGTTTCTTACCATGGTTGAGAATAAGGGATAGTGGTGTGAGTTAGTGGGAAGTGGGGAGTTATTTTGGGAAGTGGGGAGCTATTTTGACCACACAATTTTTCTATAAATAGTCGCTACTTTTGTCATGAACAACACAACTAAAAACAAAAATAAAAGCGAGAAAGAGGGAGAAGAGCTTGCGGGTCGTGCTAGGAAGAGGCCGACCATTTTTTAGGAAGGTTGGAGCTTCGGAGCATTATTTTCTAGGAGTTCTACTAGTTGGAATTCTACATTTGAGATGGGGGTTTCTCCAACTTTCTAATATAGTTTATTAGTAGAATGCTAGATATGTGTGAATTGTTAGATGCATGATAACTTATATAGACTGAACATTCATGTTTAGATTATTTGTTGTTAATTGAATGTGTGAAATTATGATATGTTGATTTGGGGACATTTTCCTAAGGTTCTGTTTTGAGTTATAGTAACACTTAAAAAAAATCATAACTATTAAACTAGATATAATCTAGAGCTAAAAATTCTCTAGGGACATCTTGCATATGTCAAAAACATCTCCATAAAATTTCATAATATTTGGATGCCGTTTACTATTTTAATAAAATCCAAACTTAGGACTAGCTGGCAGTTGGCTAGTTGGTGGAAATTTGTACACATTTCGGATTTTAATTATTTCGGCATCTTAGATGCAGTATTTTGAGAAAGGTCAAAACTAAGAACTTGAATTAGACTCTTTAACCATTCTTCAGAACCTAAGAAATCAATTTTTCATAAAGAATTGAATTTATAATGAATTTTACAAGATTGAACAGTGGCAATACTTTAACATTTTGACCCTACTGTAGATTTCGAAGAATTCAGGGTTATAGACACAATATTTTAGGAAAACTTATAACTACAAAGTTATAGTAGACTTGTATACCTTTAATTTGATTTAAAGAACACAAATTTTTCATGAAGTATAGATTTTTCTATGATTTTTACAAGTAGCATGAACTGCAGTTTTTGGATTTGAACTTACTATTTTGCAAATGAATTTAGACGAAGTAATTGAGGATAGCTTTATATGATCTTAACTACAAAGTTGCAGTAGACTCATTTATGATTCCAATGAAACTAATAAATCTATTTTTTGAGTTTTGGAATGTATATAATTTTCTCAATACCATTGGGTTGATGTCTTTTATCTAATTGTCCTAAAACTTTTACAACGTATAAAATTAGATTTAAAATTGGAATGTTAGTAAGATGTACCTTATAAGGAATTAAGTGGTAATTAGATAAAGTTGAAATATTAAATATGCGGTGTTTATAAGGGTTTTAACTCATCAAGTGTTATTGAATGTTGCTGTAAGAAGTTGGTCACTTCATGATTGATAATAGCAAAGAGAATGGATAAAAGAAGTTAAAAGATGTTCATGAACGGAATTTTTTTTAGAGGTTAGATGTAACCTAGTTGATTTCTATGTTGAGATTGTTGGAAACTAGAGGCTGAGCGAGTCCCAGAGTGCCGGCAGTTTATGATATGTGAAATTTGAGAAGTAACCAGTGTGGGTTAACTTTCTCTTTGAAAAGTGGCTAGTGTGGGCTAACATTCTCAGTGTTTTGTTCTAAGTTTGGTATGGTAAGCTAGTTTTAGGTTATTATGGTTCTAATTAAACCTAAGGACAGACACTAGAAGAAGATGTGATAAAACTTGGGCAAACATAAGTGGGGCATTTCTATATAGTCTGATAGTGGATTCTTGGACTATAGACCCAATCAGATGGTGGATTCCTGGACTGTGGTTGCTTGCAGGGTGAGACGAGCCTCAATTAAATTTGGGGCTGCTATTGATCTGACGGTGGATTCCGGAATCATGAATAGTCGGGCGGTTGGGAGGTAGATCACTAATATATATGTATATATCGGGGCTAGAGTGGTACTTGTTGGATGTTCGCACGACGAGGATTCTGTATAGTCTGATGGTGGATTTCAGGATTGGAATCCATACTCGTGGAATGTCTAAACCTTGCTTTGTTACCACAGTAGAATTTTCATAACTAGTGATTGAACTCTATATTTTTTAGTACGTTAAGGGCATGTCTTCGGACCTATGTAGTATGGGATGCGTAGAATTCGAACAAGTACGCATTAGTGTCATCGTAGTGTGAATGTCTGCATTAGGAATTAAGTCATATCATACACTGACATGTTTAGGATAGTCACTTTTCACATTTTGTTTGTGCATTTAAGTTTGTTATTACTGAAGTAGAAGAATCTCTGTATTATAGCATCGCATCAGTTGTATGCAACTGACGTACCCACAGTTCCCAGATGCAGGATTGGGCTTGGCATAGGCTTGAAGTTACTATTATGAGTCATTACAAGATTGAAGAATTTTTATTGTTGTAGATTGTATTGTATTCATTTAATTCTGTTGTATTGTTGTAAAGAACATGTTGTTAATAAAAAGTTTTAATTTTCTTGTAAATTTGGACGCATTGAAGTAAAAGGTCATGTATTTGCTACGAATTGCTTGTGTTTGGAATTTAGGGCGTTACAGAGCTTGTTATTGAACTTGCTGTTGGTGCCCAGCAAGTTTGGAGATGCAACTATTTCATCGAGTTTATGTAGAGCTTGTTGTTTGATTCTAACAAGTTTGTAGGAAGCAACTCTTGAGACATATTTGTTGTTTGATCCCAGCAAGTTACTCAAGAACTCTGTGACGAAGTCGGACATTGAACTTGCCGTTTGATCCCAGCAAGTTTTGTAGAGGAAACTCTGAGATGGAGTTGAATGTTGGACTTGTCATTTGATCCTAACAAGTTTGGAGAAACAACTCGAAAATGGAGTTGATCGTAGAATTTGTCGTTTGATCCTGACAAGTTTGCAGAATCAACTCAGAAATAGAGTTGAACGTAGAGCTTACCTTTTAATCCCAATAAGTTTGTAGAGACAACTCTAAAACAGAGTTGGACGTAGAGCTTGTTGTTTGCATCCAGCAAGTTTGTAGAGACATCTCCGAGCTAGTGTCTGATGCCGAGTCTATTACATGAAGTTATGGGGTTGTTGGAAGAAATCGAGCAAAAAAGCAGAATGTTGAATGATTTGTTTGGAGTCAATGAGTTGTTGATAGAGCTCGAGTGTAGAGCGAGGGGTTATACTCGTTGTCTGGAGTCAACGAGTTGTTGATGGAGCTTGAGCGAAGAGTAAGGCATTGAACTCGTTGTTCGGAGTCAACGAGTTGTGATGAAGCCTGAGCGAAGAGCAGAGCACTGAACTCGTTGTTTGGAGCCAACGAGTTGTTGATGGAGCTCGAGCGGTGAGTGGAGTGTCGCACTCGTTGTTTGGTGCCAACAAGTTGTTAATGGAGCTCGAGCGAAGAGCAGGGCTTTGAACTTGTTGTTTGGAGTCAACAATTTGTTGATAGGGCTCGAGCGGTGAGCGGAGTGTTGAACTCGTTGTTTGGAGCTAACAAGTTATTGATGGAGCTCGAGCGAAGAGCAGGGCGTTGAACTCGTTGTTTTGAGTCAACGTGTTGTTGATGGAGGTCGAGCGGAGAGTGAAGTGTTGAACTCGTTTCTTGGATTCAATGAGTTGTTGATGGAGCTCGAGAGGTAAGTGGAGCATTAAACTCGTGGTTTGGAGTCAACGAGTTGCTGAGAGAGGTGAACAGAGCATTGACCTAGTTGTTTGGAGCCAACGAGTTGTTGAAGGAATTTGTTTTGAGTCTCCTTGATATTGAAGTGAAGTCACTTGTATTTGTTCAGCGTTGAGGTGATTCCGTTTTTCTCTTTGTTGACAAGTAGTTGTGCACATCTGATAAGGTCCTCGAGACATTGAGCTTGCTCAGGTGAAGGTGTTCGGAAAAACTTTGAGCATGCCCGCCTAAGGAAATATTGTCTTGAATTTTATTCTCAAGAGTTAAGGTGGTGCATGTAGTAAGGACGACGATCTGCAGAACAGCTTGTTGTATAATGTTGGCAAAACATTCTGTAATGTTGCTTTGGCATGGAATGTAGACTCATTATAATTCTGCAATTGTAACGAGACTTGTTGTTCGTGAAATAAGAAATCATTTACATGCTGGTGCCTTGTCCTGTGATTCGTCTTTTTGGGGGTTGGCTAGTCGTAGAAGCTTCTCTGATACCACTGTTAGGTTTCGAAGACAATCATAGATTAAATATACAGCGGAAAAATCACAAAATTTCGAAACCTAGCCATGGATTCAAGTGAAAAACCATAAATCTTTTTAGGAGTTTTACCTTAAAGATGGATGTGGTGTCTCTAAAATATGTCAATCACAGCACTGCAAAGGTTGCAGTGCCTCAATGCATCCACACGAATGGATCAAATCCAGCTATCTCTCACGTCGCGGTGCTAGCTGCGGGAAGGGGATGTTCCTTACGATCTCTCTCTCTTACAGTTTCTGTAATGGCTAGGGTTTTCTCATGTGTTTTATTTCATAGAAATATATATATATATATATATATATATATATATATATATATATAGGTAAAGAAAAACAATCCTTAGAGAGTGGTGAGGTGGTTGGGCTCACAATCTGACCTAGTTCATGTTTGTGTGTGGGCGTTCTAACTTTAGTTTTCCCATTTAACCCAATTAATTACCCAACTACGTCAGGAGTCCAAGTCTTACTAGGATTCCCAATAAAATTCATCTCATTAATTTAAATCCCAATTTCGATATATTCCAAGTGTGTGACCCTGTAGGTTCCCATTACGTTGACAGCAATACTAAAATATATTCTAGTGTTACAAATAGTGAGCGGTATCTAGCAATACAACACTGCTACTCAAGTAATGGGAATTCCAGTGATTTTATATAACCTATCCGTGACCAATGTTACCATGCAGTCTAGTCCTTTTGTCCAGATATCTTAATTGACCACAAGGTATAGAGCGTGTCACCCTTGTATAGTTCAATATTTGATTTCTTGATGTCCGAGTAGACTTACTAAAACAAATGAGCTCAATATTTTATATTGACTCATTTGAGCACGGCCATACATTTTGTAGTATCACTCAATCAAGAGGCCCGTAGATATCGCTCCTGTTATGTAGGAGGACAATACCTATCTAAGTCACTCACATCCCTCCCCATGATTTGTAGTATGTCAAATAATCGACTTTATAATCACCTTATTACATATGACGTTTGACGAAATTAAAACTTATAACTTCTTATGTAGGGAACCGTAGTGACTTCAAGTTAGAGGACTATATACATCATGGTCACTGTGTGAACTGCTTATGACACTCACGTAATGATTCATGCAGCGTTCTCATGGTGGATCAGTACAGTACACTATTACTTTAATATGTACCCATGTGAAGACTTGATATCTCATATCCATGACCTATGAGAATGATCATCAGTCTACGCACATACTAGTCTCTATGTATTATTGTTGTCCTAATTCACAATAATACTTGACTAGGGACTTTTAAGAACAATGTTTTGATTTCAGCCAATAAGATCTCACAATCAAATCCTGCATTTGATATCCCATGACATTGAACTTACTATTCTAAGGACTTTATTGTGTTCATTTAATTCACAATAAATAACACAATAAATGAAATGCGTCAATATGAAATAAATGTCATGATACAATGTAAATTAGTAATGTCAATACACAACTAGCCTCTAGGGCATACATCAACAGTCGGATTTCAGACTTGCCATTTTGTGTTTTAGCTAGTTGTAGGAGCGGCTCCAGGGAAGAGTTAGACTCCAGACTTGCTATATGAGTCCTTTAACTAATTGTGAGTCACATCAAGTGGCGAGTTGAACTCCAAATATTGCTTTTGCATGTTTTATTGGAGTAACTACAATCCACGATTTTGGACCTTTATCTTCAGGAAAAGATCGAATGGCGAGTTGAACTATGAACATGCTTATTTGCAGGTTGCTAAAGTAACTCCGAGTCAAGTGTTGGTGTATGCCTTAGAGGTCAGTTGTGCATTGACCTTACTAGTTTACATTGTATCATGACTTTTATTTTATATATGAGGCATTTCATTTATTGTGTTGTTTATTGTGATTAAATGAAAATAATAAAGTCCTTATAATAGTAAGTTCAATAACATGGGACATCAGGTGCAAGACTTGATTGTGATATCCTATTGGTTGAAATCAAAACGCTATTCTTAAATGTCCCTAGTCAAGTATTATTTTGAATTAGGACAACAATAATACATAGAGACTAGTATGTGCATAGACTGATGACCATATCTCACGGGTCATGGATATGGGATATCAAGTCTTCACATGAGTACATATTAGAGTAATAATCTATTGGACTGACCCACCATGAGAATGCTGTATGGATCGTTACGTGAGTGTCATAAGCGGTTCTCACAGCGACCATGGTGTACGTGGTCCTTTGACTAAAAGTCACTACGGTTCCCTACATGAGAAGTTATATATTTTAATGTCGTCAAACGTTGCCTGTAATAAGGTGATTATAAATCTGATTATTGAACATACTACAAATCATGCTGAGGAATGTGAGTGACTGTGAGTGACTTAGATAGGATTTGTCCATCTTACATAACATGAGCGATATCTATGGGCTCCTTGATTGAGTGAGACTGCAAAATGCTTGACCATGCTCAAATGAGTCAATATGAGATATTGATCTCATTTTTTTAGTAAGTCTACTCGGATATCAAGAAATCAAAGATTCAATTATACAAAAGTGACACGTTCTATGCCTTGTGGTCAATTAAGATACATGGAAAAAAGGTGTCACGCCCCGCTTCCCATTATACGAAAATACGGGCACGCAATTGAGGCCCAGCAAATTAGATAAATATGCCAACTCATATCATCCATAAGCTGTACAATGCCAGTAAGCTCAACAATACAATAATAATCACAGGAATAAAAATATAATGCAATAACCAATATTTGAGATACAAGAACTTACAAAATGCCGAGAATACACAATGTAATAATAGTACGTCAAGCTCTTCAGTAACTCATCGCCATTACCTGTACAAACAATAACTCAAAAGAAAGGTGTAGAATACCCGTTAGAGCAAGCTTTGGGCGAAAAGTAGTGTAAGAAATAAAGGACTATATAACAATAACAAGAAATTGGAATAATATCAAAGTCAATAAATGATAAACGATAACAAGATCAAAAGTTAATAATCACTGGTACGATGGTCGATAAATAATAGTCAATAATTAGTAATTCACCACCAATAATCAATATCAATAAATCAATAGTCAATAATACGGTTATGGTAACAATGGTCGGTAACATGATCAGGTATTAGGAGTCAATATCAGGAATCAGTATTCAAGAATCATTAATCGGTTATCAGTGTCGATGTTCAACGTTAATCTTATATCTATCAATCTTTTATCATTCTATCTAATGCACGCAATCGTATGTCTCATACCACAGGTTTGGGTTCATACAATCAAATTAACGTTTAGACTCTAGTGGTGAATTCTATAGAATTATGTACTCGGGTCTTCTCATGACTATAAAACTTGGTCGATAAACTTAGTCGGTAAACTTGGTCGGTAACTTGGTTGGTAACTTGGTCGGTAAACATATAATACGGGAAACACGGGCCTCCTTCCGAGTACAGTCTCCTATATTGTCCACTACTAAGTCTTTCCCTTATTCCCCGGCTTGTTATACTTTCATAATTAAACATGACAGTAACATGATCGGTAAATACAGATTGTAACATGCTCGGTAACTTGGAAATGCAATAAATAGGAATGGTATCAGAACAGGATCAAAGATGTGTCAAGGTCTATGCAAGGCGTGAAATATACATAGTTCAATTAATTAAATATAAGGAACAAATACATTTATATTAAGGTCATAAAAGTATGAATGCTGGACAGCACGACGTTGCTGTACAAAAGTTAACTTTTCCACTGCTACAGGAAAGAGAAATCAGTTCCGTCAGGAGTTCTAGAAAGTAGACTCCCTGCCGGTTCCAACGCATATTCACACGATACATTATAGTTACAGTAGTCAGGCAAATAAATTTATTCTTTATTGCTTTCATGCACAGTCTCGGTTCTGAAAGTTATAATATGCCAATACTAAAACAGTGATAACATACAATCTATAAATCAGATTGAGAATCGGTAAGATGTTCCGGATTCAAGACTCAGTGTGCTACAATTCCTATGTACAAGATTTTAATTTTAGATGTCTGGAACTAGGTTGAAACCTTAGTACAAACTCGGGCAAACGACAAGGCAGCATATTTGAATGTTCAATAATACGATAAATTTATGGTTCAAGATTTATATCGATAACAACGGCAACATGGGATGACTATGAATCAATAACATGGTATTATCAAGAAAATAATAAATCAATAATGGAATTAGATTAAATACGATATTCAAATGAATAACTACTTGCCGTATTTCAAAGGAAATGCTTGCACGGAATAAAAAGAGTGTGCAGGAGATGCTTGCCTTTTAGATGAAGACTTCGAACGTAAAAGAATTACGGGATGAGTCCTGGTGGCAACACATGGCGGAAACACATGCAAACAACGGAACAACAACACGTGCAACTCACGTCAACGACAGCACGTGCAAACACAGAACGTGCAAACAATGGGTAGCAACAAGTGGTAGCACGTGCACACTATGTAACAACAAGAGCACGTGCAAACGGCAATGGCAGCAAGACGAGGGGCTCGACAACGAGTGGTGGTGTTCGTTGTTGGAGAGAACAACAATGGAGGAGTGCTGCGATGATGGAGGTGTTGCGGTAGTTGTTGTTGATGCTGCTTGGAGGAAGGAGAAGAGGAGCGAGATAGAGCAGAAGTCACCTACGGTAGGGACAGGTATTATTGATTCGGGTCGAAGGTGGTGACGGGCGTAGTCGATGGGCGCGGTGGAGGAGGTGGTGAGATGGTGGCAGCATCGGGGCTTCGGGTGCTTGGGGGTGCTAACGAGTGGTGGAGACTCAGGTGGTCGAGCACAGGAGGTGGCTCGAGCGGGGCTGTGATGGATGAAGGAGGAACTCAGTGGTTGAGCAGCAGCGGGATGAGGCAGGGTGAAGAAAATGGTGGTGAAGGCGGTTACGAGTGCTCGGGGTGGCGATGGGGGTGCTTGGCGAGACTGCGGTGGTGCTCCAGTGGGGCGAGCTCGAGGGTGGCACTACAGGGGTGCAGGGGATGATGGCGACGATGGCTACAACGGAGGCACAAGGGTGGAGCACAGGGAATGACGACAGTCAGAAGGCAGAGGTCGAGGCTTGACGGGGTGGTGTCCGGTGGTGAGGATGACGGTGCTCGGCAATGGTGAGTGTTGGCGATGGTGGTCGCGAGGGCTAGCGGTGTGGAGGAGAGGGCGAGTGGAGGCGAGGGGCGTCGAGGAAGAAGGCAGGGATGCGTCGGTTGGGTTTCGGGATGATTAGAGGAAGGAGAAGGGAGAGAGAGAGAGAAAGAGGGGGGGAATGAGTAGGGTTGGCATTTGGGTTAACCGGGTCGGGTCGGGTCGGACCCGCCTTGGTTGGAGTTTGACTTGGGCAGGTTCGGGTCGGGTCGGGTCGGACCCGCCTGGGTTGGAGTTTGACTTGGGCAGGTTCGGGTCGGGTTGGAGGCTTAACCGGGATGGACCGAGCGGGGTCGAGGAGATGAAATGGCAATTTTCCCAACCCGTGAACCCTTTCGGGTCCAACCCGAGTCGGTTCGGGTCGGGTCGCGGGCTGACCCGTTTAGATAGGTATTTTTATAAAAAAAAAATAACTTAATTTTTATTATAATAATAAACATTAAAAATCGTAATAATAATAATAAGATTGAAAGAATAAAATTGCCAAAAAAAAATGATATATTATTCATATGATTTCAAGTTATACAAGTTTCACAATTTCTAATAAGAAATAAAGATTTCACAAATTTGTTTTATACACTAACATATTTCTTAATTCTTATATACAATTTCAATTTACTTCAATTTTCCTAATTTGAAAAAACAAGCAAAGATTTAATATAATTTTTTATCTATTTACAATTGTCTTCAATTTGATGGCCTTCAATTTGTTGTTGTTGTTGGTTTTGAATTCTTCGTTATGGTTTCTATTGTTGTTGTTGTTGTTGTTCTTACTCCCACTTGTGGACGTAGATAATACTTTTTCTTGTGTCCTATCTTCAGCCTTCAACTAGTCTTCAGTGCAAACGAGCATCTCTAACGAATCGGGCTTCATGCGATTCTTGTAATTAGTTAGAACCCAGCCACTTGTAGAAAATGCACTTTCAGAAGCAACTGTAGAGAAAGGAGAAGTTAGTAGATCTTTAGCCATATATTTAAGAATACTATATGTGTGTTCATGGTCTTTCCACCATTGTAAAATATCTAGTAAAGAAGTAGAAGACTCGGAATCTTGTTGGTTATACCAATTTAATTCATTTGGTTGATTAGTCCTAGGTTTTTTGGATTGAATTTGTGCAAGTAAATTAAATGTTCTATCATCAAATTTACTCTTACCCTTATCTTTAGAAGTAACAGAAGAAGAACTAATTACAGAAGTTGTACTACTAGATGCAAAAGATCTATCATAATAATCATATAAGTTATTTAATGTAGATTCAAATTTAACTAAAAAAGAAGTGCAATCAATTTCAGTTTCTTCATCCCCAAGTAATGCAAAAAATATTTCAATCAAACTCATCGTACATTCTAATTTGATACGAGGATCCATAACGGTAGCAACACAAAACAACATAAGATGAGGATTAAAATACTTCAAAAAAATTTTGTATGCAAGTTTGACAATATCACCAACAAAAGCATCATTTAACATTTCGTTAAAAGTTTGCATCATAGTAACTATTGAAATAAAAATGCAATTAGAAGTAGATTCATATGATTTTGAAAATTTTAAAGTTGCGGTTTTAAAGGTTCTAAAAATTTCAACAACGATTCGGTATAATACCAATCGAGGAAGTCATTTCAAAATTGGGCATATTTTTTGCAATACAAAAATTATTTATACATGCTTTATATTCAGTAACAACATGAAGTAAATCAAAAGTAGAGTTCCATTGGTGTTTTACATCCTTTGGAAATTTTCTAAAAGGTACATTTGAAATCCTACACTAATTTTTCCAATACGGTGCCACTTAATGCAATAAAATGTATACAATTTCTAATTTTAACTATATATGGATCGGCTATTTTTAAAGCATCTTGAACACATAAATTAAAAATATTACATGCACATCTAACATGAAAAATATTGTCAGATGGAGGGTTTAATGTGGATTTTAAAATATTAATTGATGCATTGTTGTTAGAAGCATTATCAAAACTAATACACATTATTTTATCGCGAATATGAAAAACATCACAAATTTCTAAAATACGGTTTGCTATTTCAACGCCACTATGGGGATAGGGCAACGCGGTAAGTGATTTGATTCTTTTTTGAAGAATCCAATCATTGTCGATCCAATGACAGGTTATTCCCATCATTAGAATATTGTTGCAACCCGTCCAACAATCCGAAGTTAAACTAACTCTACAAGTTAAACTCCATAAAATTGCAATCAAAGTATCCCTCATTTCATTGTATATTTTATAACAATCCGATTTGCAAGTATTTTTCGGGATTCTTCTAAAATGAGGGTTTAAGGCTGTTTGATTAAAATTTTCCAAGTCCCTATTTTCGGGATAGGAAAATGGCAACTCTTCCTTTATTAATAATCGGGCCATTTCCCGACGAATAAGATCGGGATCATAAGGGTGGCTATCAACTAGACCGGTCCTAGGGTGAATTTTTTGTTGGCCAGGTAGGTCAACAAGAAGGTCTTTATGGACTCTTAGGATGTGTCGCTTAATTGTACCCGTACCCTCACCCCTCTTCTATTTGTATTTCTTAGAACATGTTTTACAAACTTTCAAACCTATACCCGGAGTTTCTTCATCCGGGATATAATCGTAAAATTTATGCCAATCACTACTTTCTCCTCTAGTTTTCCTACCACTAGGGGGTTGTGTTGTTTCAGTTGGTTGTTGTTGTTGTTCTTCTTCTAATTGTATGTCTCCTACAAATTCATCCAGTGTACCCATTGTTGGTTAGGAGAATCATGGTACTCTTCGACGGGTTCATTATGTGGGATAATTGGTGGCCTACGGAAAGTGCCGGTGGAACCTTGCCCACTTTGGCTACGAATGCTACTGTGTGATCTAGACATGTTTATATATAGTAGTGTATGAAAAAAAAACTACACAATGTAAGGGCGATAATTTTAAAAAAAAAAATCTAGAAAACAAGAGGGTTGTGAGAGAGAAGATAAAAAAACCAACAAACAAACAAGATACCAAAAATTATAACTACAAAAAAAAAATTGAAATTGAAGAAGAGGGATATAAATTTTTGATACCGTTTACCGTGGATACGCGTAAATAAAAGAACCCGTGAAAATAAGAATAGAAGTAGAAGTAGAAATCCGGAATTGAAGAGTCGAGGAGAGCTTGGAGGAGAGTAGAAGACTTGATCACTTGGAGTTGGAGGAGAGTTGAGAACTTGAAGAACGTTGTTGAATTTTGACTTCGAAACGATCGGAATTTGATCGTGTATATGACTTTCTAGCTTCTTTGTTCAATTATTCACAAATTAAAATAAATTGAGTAATAATAGTAGAGAGAGTAAGAGAGAAATGTGTGATTTTTTTTTTATTTTAGGGGGTATTTATAGGGTTAAAATAAAAAAAAATAAACAAAAAAAACACAAAAACACAAAAACACCAAAAAAATGGCTAAAAGAGCCGTTCAATGGCTCTGTTTCACAGTAACCGAATGTTGGACCCGCGGGTCAATGTTTGACCCGAACAGGTCAAACGGTTCGCAACCCACGGGTTGGCGGGCGGGTTGGGGATTTTTTCACGGGTTACCGGGCCGGGTTGAGCGGGTTCGATTCGTCAATTTAGCGACTCGGGTCGACTCGTTAATGTTAACGGGTTTGACCCGAACCCGAATGCTAGTTTCGCGGGCCAGGTTAAATTGGCAGGTCGCGGGCGGTTCGCCAGTCGACCCAACCCGTTTGCATCCCCAGGAATGAGTGATTATGGGGGATTTAATAATGGTTAGATAATAGAGTAATTAATTAGGGGTTTCGTTGAGATAGTCGGGGTACCGGATTAGTTAGTGGGATAATGGAGAGATAAATGAGGGATTAGTTAGTGGGGGTGTGGGTTGTGCAATTGAAGGTATTCTGGTAGGGTAGAGTTTGGGTATGGGCTGACTTGGGTTTCAGCATATATATTGGGTTTCATATTGGGGTTTTTCATAAAATAATCAAATTAATTTATAGGGTGGGCAAAAATTGGGCTTTTAGAGAAATCTAAGGGCAAAAACCAAAGTACCCCCTCAATGTTTGGCCTGAGTACAAAATGCCCTTACAACGTTTGAAAAAATATATTATACACATTCATCCGTTAACTTAACCCATTCCGTTAACTTTGAATTATTAAATTATATTTTTACCATTGCCATTTCATGTCTCAATCTTTTTTTTCTTTCTTCTCTTTCTTCATTCTCAAACATTAATCAAATCTAAACCTCATCATTAGCATTCAACGTATTGCAGATCATTTACAGGCTGATTGACCACTGTACAACCCTTTAAATTTTCTTTTGGTACATCCGAAGAACATGAAATAGAAAGGGAGAAGCCTCGATTGATCCTCTTATTGATTTCTCTAAGTCATTGTACCTGCAGTACCCAAGGGACCTCACAAAAGAACCAATCCACAACGAGAAACCTAGGAATCTGTAAGTGCAACACAACAAAGAAAATGAGGGCATGGCTTGAAACAACTCAAAAAAATGGAGATGAAACACCCATCTCATAATTAGATTACATCCTCAAAGCTTACCAACTATGGCACTATATTACCAGACAGGGACAGGAAATTGCTTAAATAATGATTGTATTCGAAGAAGAACGTTGTTCGCATTTCTCAGAAGACTGGGGGGGAAATTTTGAGTTAAGCCTAACTTCTATAGATCAATAACGAACTGTGATCTCACAAGTCCTGCACTCTTGCTCAATAAAAAGAAATCAAAGACTTGTGAGATAACTGCATAAAATAGATTGTCCTATAATTATTTGGACAATAATCAATGCACTCAAAAAGCAATTTCCATTGAGCGCAACCTCAACATTTACCATCAACGATTATTTCAGTTCTTTCACAAATATCGGACAAGATGTCAAATGCCCACAAATGTGTTAGGGATTTCTACCAATAACCCCCCTTAGGATCTTGTTGAGTTATTCAATGCAATCAACACAAACTACCAACCATATAGGAGATCATACCAAACACACCAAAGCACACAAAAATTTATCCCGGTTGGGGCTTTCGCCTTAATCCGGAGGAGAAGAAACCCAGGATGTTATTCAACTAGAGAAGATACAAGAATATTACAATTCTCACCATGACCATCTCTCAAGTCTTACCAACAAGTACTAGTTGTTTACAATTAGAGAAACTGTAACACCCCGAATTCCAAAACAGACTGAATTCGAAGTTCCACATGATCTTTACACTTCTTTCGTACAATTTTACAAGGAAATAAAATCTTTTTGTTACATCAGAGTTTACAATTACATTACATATTTACAGCGGAAACAATTTACAATAATTTACATGAATTGAAATGTATAACTCTTGAATCAATCTTTAATTAGCATGCATTCTTTAGTCTTGTTAATCACTTTACCCTGCATAAAAACTGTGGGCGCGTCAGTTGCTTACAACCGACGAAACATTATACATGGCTATTCTTTCTATGCCGAAATAGTATAACGATTCTCAAATACTTAAACAATCACATACTTGATCACAAACAGAACTACAAGGGACTATCCTATAGATGTCGTGTTGTGCAGTGCACTTATTCCTTAATACAGTTGTTTATATTAGATGACACTAATGCGCACTTGTTCAGATTCTATGTATTCCATACTAGATAGGTCTGAGAGCAAGCCCTTAACCGTTCTTCATCTTGTAGGATTCAATCCCTCATTATGACTTAAACTACTACTGTAACTACGATAAGTATCCTAGATGTTCTATGAGTTACGAGCTCATGTCCAGACAGCTTGGAGGGGAATTCCACGTCATGTCACGACGCATCGTGAAGAACCTATGGACAATTCAGCCTCCGTCATGGGACATGACACCACCCGCAGTCGCCAATCACTCCATGAGCGTCGCCTGCGGTACGGACTCCTGGAGACATATCCACGCCATGTCACGATGCATCGTGAAGACAGCTTGTGATTACTCTCTCACCGTAGCTCTGAGGCCCTCATACGCGTGTTTTTCTTTTATTTTCATCACATTTTCACTATGTATCTAATCCTTAGTTATTTGAATCATGAACAAAATCAATCCTCTAGAGTTAGCCCTTCCACTATACCGGTCTTAACCATTTATTCAACATGACCCAAATCTTGGTCTTTTCATCTCAAATTTTATTTCAACACATTTTTTAATGCCGGTATGAGACTTAACTATACTCTAGTTCTCAATTTCAATTCATAATCACAAAATTGAGTCTTTATACTCATAAGTTCTTTTTTACAATTAACATAATTTCCATTCTTTTCTATGAATCAAAACTCACATATCAAGTTCAATTTCAATTCTTATATTTCATGCTCAAAAATTTCTTTTCAATAAGCACAATAGATTCTCATACTATATTTTCTTTCCTTTACTTAATTCAATAGTCATAAAGTCGTATTTTTCACTCATATACAATATTCAGAATAGGCAATAAAATCAATAGATAACACACTTAAATCTTTCTTTTATTCAAATTCCTCTTTTATAACTTAGTATAATCTTTTCATGAAAACAGTCCCTTTTCATATTTATACAAATATCAACTTCACACAATTCTACTTAATTATTTGCTTCTAAACCATCTTTATTTTAGTCAAATCATGCCCAAATATTTTTCTTTAAGTCCACATAATTTTAGAATAATCATAATATTTTTCCCAAATTTTTATAAGCCTCCAAAGACAATTTAAACTAACAATTTATAGTAAGTTATTTCCTGCAAAAATATAGTCTCAAGTTCTCATTTATACTAGGCCACGGGTCCTAGAAAATTGTCTCACGAAAATCTGGATATCATTTGAAACGTCAGGTCAGTCGACTGTTAGAACATGACCAGTCAGCTGTTCTAAAATGATTTGAAACTCGAAAATAAAATGATTAGGTCAGTCGACTATTAAAACATGACCATTCGGCTGTTCTGTAAATAAAATTCAAAATTTATTACATAACAGTCGACTGTCGACTCTAATTCGGTCGACTGTCGATTGTACCAAGTTACAATTTTGAGTAGATCATGGATATATTTTTGACATTGAAAATAAGATCACAATTTTCATATTATTTATAATCAAGGTTTCCACGAAATAATATTTTTAGAACACAAGTTTTCATCTTTTTACAATAATGAAACTTTATTTACACATGATGCATTTAATCAACTATAAGCATGTAATCTAATTTTAGTACAAACAAATAAAGCATGGTGGCATGGTAAACATCTACATTAACATATCATAGTTTTGCAATCAATTTAACTCCCTTTTAACACACATTCAACTAATAGCAATTTGTCTCATTTTCATAATGCATGGCTAGATTAGTTAAAGTTTCTCCTTAATTTATCAATCACATCCTAATATGATGTTTAATTAAAAGTTTAAGAGAACCACCCACCTTAAATGGAGAGAAACAATCAAATAGACTCCTAGAGAATCTTCTACAATGAACGAACAAAGCCTTCTCCTCCTAGATCAAGCCACGAAATTCGCCTTCTCCTTGTTGCAACTTGAACCCGAGCCTCCCCTTGTGCACTTCCGGCCTCCTTCTCCTTGGGTTGAAGAACACACACAACACTCACTCTTTTCAACTCACAACTCCTCAATCTTTTACCTTCTTGTATCTTCTTCTCTCTCTATTCTTTCTTTAAAAAGTTTTCCAAGTGTGAGAATGAAGAGTGTGGGAGGGGGTATTTATACAATTTTCTAGGGTGAATGGAGGGCCAAGATTAGATCAAATGATTAGAGAATAAGGGTCAAGATGAAGTAGAGAGTTGAAATAACTTCCCATAATGAGCAACTCCTCTCCACCACTTCCATCTCTCCCACTCCTCCTATCCTCATACAGCCTAGGTGAAAAAGGTGTGCAATGCACACTCCATTGCATACACATGCCACCTAGTGTCTCTCATTTACAAATTTGTTCATGTGACAAATTTAATTGTCCATGAAATGAGTCTACATTACAAGTTAGACCATTTCAAAAGAGAATTAAAGTAAATGGGCTCACTAATGGGCCAAACTAACCATGGGCTTAAATAATTAATTTAATTAATAAAATAGAGTGGGCTTAAAAGACAATTAGGCCTAGATTTTAATTAGGCTTTTAAAGAGAATATTTTTTGGAAAAAAATAAAGAGAACAAATACTATATAAAAATATTTTATAAAAGAAATTATACAAATGAAATCATACGTGCACAACACGTAAAATCACAAAATCTCATAAATGAAAACTAGGGTGTTACAGAAACTCTCAAGCTTCGCCTTCAATGAAGTATTCTCTCTCTTTCTTTTTCTCAATGGAGGTCAATAATAACAATATATAGAGATCTAGAAAAACCTAGTTTGATATCTTGATACAATACCATTGGATATTCCTGAAGAGATAACACTACAATAAGAGTCATCATATCAGCAAGTTGGGCTTCTTACGAATCACCAAGATCCGACCCAAATTATCCATCAGCGCTACGTTCAGTCGACCGCTTACCAAGGTCGGTCGACCGTCCCCCTCTCGGGAATTTCTACAGAGTAGGCGGTCGACCACGCAGTCGACCGCAACTTCACCTGCTACTACTGCTGACTATTTTCCTTGCTTCCACTCCGTCTCCGATCGTCTCGATTCCTTCATTGTTTCATCGTCTTCTTATCCAACATAGTATGCAAGACATAAACCCAACAAAATGCCCACCAGACACAAGGTCGTGAAGGAGGTACATAGTACCAAATGGTAAACAGACTATATTGAACTTCAAAACATCGCACAGTATGTGGGAGCATGATCCATATAGTAACCCTTTTGTATTAGGGTCTAGCAGAAAATGGTAACCCTTTTATATTCTGGCCCAAGAGGTATTTACTAGTGTTATTGGCAACTTTCCAAGCAAGGTACTCTGGGATAGTAATAAAAAAGGGCAAAACCCAAAGAAGAAGAGATTTGATTTTGTTTAATGTTTGAGAATGAAGAAAGGGGAGAAAGGAAAAAGAGATTGAGATATGAAAGGGTAAGGGTAGAAATTTAATTTAATAATTCAAAGTTAACAGAATGGGTTAAATTAATGGATGAATGTGTATAATGTATTTTTCAAATGTTGTATGGGCATTTTGTACTCGGGCCAAATGTTGGGGGGGGGGGAGAGGGGGGGAGGGGGGAGGGGGGGTACTTTGGTTTTTGCCCTAATAATAATATCAAACTGGTTTGGGCTTCCAATAAATAATACAAATATAAAGAATATAGGATTGGCTTCAAAATGAATAACATTAAATTTCGATAAAACAATAAATATGAATTAGAAAAATAAGAATGGGCTAAGTTGGTTTGGGATAAGAGTTGGCTACTCACAAACAAAATCAATTGGTCAATAATAATTATAAGAATGTCTTGGGTTTACAGAATAAATAATTAGACACAATTATAGATTGGATTAGGGGTTTGGGCTAGATGAAATAATCGAATATTCAAAAGAAGGAAATCGGATTCAAAATAATAGTAGGATTTGTTTGGAAAAATTAAAATCTAGGAATACGAAGAAAATAAATACAAATCCGTATAAACGGAACGGAGGTTACAAAAAGACTAGACTACATGGTGACATTGGTCACGCATAGGTTATGTCAAATCAGTGACATTCTCGTTACTTGAGTAGCAGTGATGCATTGTTAGATACCGCTCATTATTTGTAACACTAAAATAGCATTTTAGTATTACCGTTAACTTAATGGAAACCTATACGGTTACACACTTAGAATGGATTGAAATTGAGATTTAAATTCATTAGATGAATTTAATTCGGAATCGAAGACTTGGGCTCCTAAAATTGGTTAGACAATTAATTAGAAGACCCGCACATCTCACTACTCACTTAGTGTTTGTTCACACACACACACACACACACACACACACATATAGTGAAGAGAAAAATCCTAGCCATCACAGTTAGTGTGTGTGTGTGTGTGTGTGAGAGAGAGAGAGAGAGAGAGATCTTGAGGAACATCTCATTCCCACAGCTGGCACCACGGTGTGAGGAGGAGCCCAATTTGACATGTTCGTATGGATACCGTAGAGGTACAACAACGTTGCAATGTTCGTGATTGGCATACTGTGGAGACAGCAGATTCATCGTTGAGGTAAAACTCTCAACACATTTTATGGTTGTAACACCTCGTGTTAAAATATAAATATATATATAAAATATATAAGAGAATTGGTTGTTACCTATAGGGTTTCCTATGGGTGATGATGTATGGAATATATATTGAAAAGGTAGGGGGGGCCACGGTGAAAGAAACAAAAAACAGAGCATGCTGTGCACTTGCTTGTAAACGTCAACTCCATAGAGGTGATGTGGCATTTGACTGGGGGCCCACCCATTATATAGCTCCTGTTGTGTGTTTTGGAAAAGAAAAAAACAAGAGTAAAGGTAAGGTATGTGATTATAATCCCATATCGGGAGATTAGATGAATATAATAATATATAAATATAATAGCCTATGATCAAGAGTCACCAATTCGGTTAACCACTTTTGAGAGGCAGCCTGTAGTGGGCAGTTGTACTACATAGTATCTAATTTGTCTTATAAATTGTATAAATTGTCTGAGTTAGGGGCAGGGGCGTTACAATGGTTTTCACATAAATCCATGGATGGGTTTCAATTTTTTTTTAATTTTGCTGCGTATTTACTCTGTGATTGACTTCAAATACCAACACCATGGATATGGATTCCAAACTTGTTAGTTTAGGTATCCACAGGTTGCAGGACTAGATCGAATAATGAGTTGAACTCTGAACTTGCTTTGCCGCTAGTTACTAGAGTAACATCGAGCCATGGTTATGGATTCCAAACCTGTCATTGATGCGTTAACAGATTGCAGGAGCAGATCAAATAGCGAATCGAACTCTAAACTTGCTCTTTTGTAAATTGCTAGAGTAACTTCGAGCCATGAGTATGGACTCCGAACTGGTCTTATAAGGAGCTTTCAATGAGTTTTTTGTGTCGTTTTTAGGAGTAACTTGGCATTTAATTCATTATATGCATCCGTAGAGTTGTACAATAATTTTGCAAAAATTAATACTAAATTTTATTTGAAAATAAAACTTAGTGGCTGCTATAGTGGCTGACAGTTATTACATGCAGTGACCAGTAGTAAAACTGATCTTTATTGAAAATTAAAACTAAATGGTTGCTCTAGTGACTGACCCTTATTACAAAATATTGAAAATATATGGAGGAGGTGGGCATTAAGCGCCCTTGTTGAAAGTTCATGAGGTATTTCACTTTCCAAATGCCTACTGATATCTCCTTGTTCCTCGGATCTTCAAGTTATTGGGCCGTTAGGCAAACAATTTGGTAGTCCTTGCCTAGTTTTTGAGGTAGCCTCCCATTATTTTTCATAAAGAATGAGAGATCTTCAGGTTTGTCAATGTATTTTGATAGGACTAGTTCTTTTCGTTGGATGAGCGGGGTGGGTTGGGGTGGGGGATTCAGTTTTATTACTGTATTCTAATGAGAACAAATTTGGACTTGGTGGGAGATGATTTGACAGGTTTGGAAGTTTTTGGCAGGATTTTCAATGGCAGTGGCTTCAAGCTTTTTCACGGATTTGGAGTTACTATGATTGCTTTCCGGTGGTAGTTCTATGGTGTCGAGGGGAAAACTGGGCCCCCATTGTAGCGGTGTAGCATGCTCATGTTGTCTGTTGGCTTCCTACAACTTGGCCTACGCCTGCTGTTGTTGGGAACTTAATTTTTATGTGGTAGGCGGAGGAAACTGCATGAAAGGCTGCTAGGTCTGGACGAATGAATATTGTGTTGTATGCGGCTTTGACGTCGACTACCATAAAGTTCAATGCTTCCGTTCAAATGGCAGGGCTTTCCATGCAAAGTTTTGTGACAAATGCATCATAATGAGGTGTTCGGACACCTTCTAAATCCTGTCAGAGAATGATATCGGGACCCCGGTGCTTTGGGCAGGCGGAATGTAAAGTATTAGGCTGACTTCCCTAACAAATGCTTTGTGGGAGGAGTTGGAATTTTCCCCATCGGACCTTCGTAAATGGAGTGAAGAATGGCCATGTGTTCTGAGTCTTGCAATTCGGAGGGCCTCTTTTGATGCCTATTTGCCGACCGTGCCGAGGGGTTTCGACTTTTTTTTTTGTTGGAAAAATTGAAAGATATAACCCCGGTGAATGAGGCATTTAAGTTCTTATTTGATGGCTTGGCAGTTGTTAGTGGTGTGTCCATGGTTTTTATGAAATACGCATCACTTGCTCGTCTTTTCTCTTACTAGCTGTAGACATCTTTGAGGGAGGACGGATTACTCCGTCTTTCTCAACTCCCATAAGAATGGCTGATATGCTTGCGTTGAGAGGAGTGAATTTGTCGAAGCGTGGTGTTGGAGGTGGACAGCGTGGACCGGCATCGTCTTTCAAAAATTTTATGGGTCCTTCCTCGTTTGTATTCAACCGTTTGTTCCCGAAAAATGAATCATTCTTGCCTTGAGGATAAAGAGCTTTCTCAACCCAAGTATATTTTTTACTTCTTTCTAGGAGCACAATGTAGTCTTTAGGAAGCTTCTTCGCAGGAAGACTTTCAGGTCTTTATTAGTGATATTGTGGCGGAAGGCGGTAGCCGTCACTGATGAGTCTAGGGAGGAGATGGATCATGCTTCGGATGTGAAACGCTTTGACAAAGTCTTTCAGCAGTTCTCCTCCTTTTGCTTTAATTCCAATAATGAGGCACTTGTTTTTTCAGCCTTGCGGCTAGTAACGAAGTGCACAACAAAGAGTTCATCAAATTGGTCGAAGAAGAATATTGACTCTGAAGTAAGATGGGAGTATCATTCCATTGCTGATCCTTTTAGTGTTGCGGGAAATATTTTGCACATGAGTGTATCAGTGGCGTTGTAGACTATATTGAGAGTTTTAAAACTCTCAGTATGGTCCACCGAGTTTGATTCACAGTTGTATGACTCAAATTGAGAAGTTTTGAAGTTCTTGGGAATGTGTGCATTGAGGATGGATTTGCTAAAAGGAGATCGGTTGGGGTGGTAGGCCCTGCTGGAGCGGTTTCCTTCATTCCTTATCTGTTCAAGGCGATCTTCTACTTCTCGGATGCAGTGAAGGACTTGATTGTCCTTCCTCTTGGATCCAGTCAAATTGTCGAATTCTTCATCTCGGGAGGATCGACCTTGATCTTGACTGCCTTGGATGACTTGGAGTATGTCAAGCTTGAAGTTTTCCAGTTCGACCCTAGTGACGAGAGCTTCTTGCTCTTTGCTTCTCTCAAGATGCTTTCGACTCTCATGAGTCGGGATTCTTTCTGCAGTGCGCCTCCTATGAGAGGAGGAGTGTCTTGTTCTCGGCCTTCGAGGAGAGTTGCTTCTCCGGTTCAGTTGACGTTCTGAACGGGAGGCCTCGCCCTATGCACGCTTCTCGTCCAAACAAATCCTTATATCAGTCCCCTGTTATCTGGCATTAAAAATTTACGGACTAAGATATGGTTGTGTAGAGGGCGTTGTTCATGTTGCAGTTCATGACGGCTTTGTCAGGAACCCCCGGTGCCTCTCCGTTGATAGGAGCTTGATTAGGCTGTAAGGGCGGATTCATCTGTTGAGGAGGAATTGGGTCCTCCACTAGAGGAGCTGGTTGACGGAGAGAGTTGGTTCGATGGCGTGAGGCCGCCGCTCTCCCTCTTAGTCTTGGTGGTTTAGCGGTAAGTCTGATCTGCGTAATTTCCTTTATATTTAAAAGAAATTACTAAAGATTTAACCTTTGATCGATGTCGTAAAAAGTGGTTATAACTCCTGAGAGTGGATCTGGATCGTTGATTGAACACCGCTGATGTGGTCCATGGACCTGCAAAAAGCCTGAATGGCCCTGGCGACAGACCCTCCGATGCTCAAGTCAGAACCCGATAGAGAAAAAGAGTTTGAGAGAGAATTAATTGATTACATTCTGACTAACGAGGGAGATGATATTTATAGGTTTGAGAAACAGTTTAGGAAATTGATATGAATCCGTTAGATTGGTATGAATTCTTTATCTCATTTTGATTCTCCCTCATAAAAGATAAGACTCCCTTGTCTGGAAATAAGAGATTTGACTTACATCCCTAATGGGTTGGTTGTCTCTCCTAGTGGGCCTAATCTGTCACTTTAATGGGCTTGAAAGCGGCCTATGTTTTGTAGATGAGCCCGAAGAAGACACAGATCTGTTAGAGATGTCTGTTATAATTAATCTTCCTGTACAAGCTCTGTGCTGGAATTGTACGACCTGATTTGCTACAATTTTATCAGTTAGTTTTGTCAAGTTTGGAGGATTTTCCTAGTATATTCTAATTTGTATGGGGGTGGGAGTTTAATCGTGTGTCGCTCTAGCCATATTGAGCATAGAATTATGGATTATTTTAGGAGATAATCTTGAATCTTGTACTCTAGCACTCTGCGATTCCATGTCATCAGCCACCATAAATTGATTCTTACAACTGTCTTTGCTTCCACTTCCTCTTCCTCATGCCGACCTTAATGTGCTGCCTAATTTATTGACGGAATAATGATCCGTTAGATGGGACAATAATTTTTTTGAGAGAAACTATCAACTGAATCTTTTTTTGTTATGTTCGATTGAACCAACCAAGCTGCTTGTAATAAAATGTAGGTGCTTTGTAATCTTAAGACTAGGTGGTCAAATGAGAGTATATTATTTGTTCATCTGTGATTCCAATGTTTCTTGACATGTCTCACTTTGCAGCTTAATTAAAGCAATGGAAATCCATTAGCAAAATCGCATTCACTTAAAGCCATATTGACTGGAAGTTTTTTGTCGAATCCCTTGGATTATTATTCCATAGGACCACAACTGACCCTATTTTGGGTATGAAAAAAGAAAGTGATTATGATGCTCGTTCCTATGTGATTGCGGTCCAATAAGAAGTCGTTTTTCTCCCTTGTCCTGGACCATTATTTTTCTCTATCATCCAGTTGTCTTTCTATTCCAATCTTTAAAATCTTCTGCATATTTTATGATTTACCAATACCTTTCATCCTTTTTTGTTGTTATAAGTTTTGGTTGCTGATGTTGTGTTATTTATTACTGAGAAAATTGTGATGGTTTTTAACATGATGGTTCTGTAACATCTGTTTGTTGTTGGTAAATGGTATAGTTCAAACACTGAGCTGTCATGATATTGTATTAAATGGGGGTAATAAATCCAACAGAGAAAGAACGAGAGGTGAGGGGGATTGCTTGAGAAAGCTCAAATTAATAGTGAGAACTCTGCTTTGTCATCATGCTTTTGTTTTGTTACTGGTATTTTGCTCCCCCCCCCCCCCCCCCCCCTCTCTCTCTCTCTCTCTCTCTCTCTCTTCTGATTCCATTTTCTACTTTGAACATATTCTAGAAATTGTCATTGTTCCAGTGTTACTTTCACTCGAATACTGATATCTTTATTTTTATCTGCTTGTCCTATTTGTTAGGGGGGGAAATGAAATCTTAATCCAAGGACCAATTACGGATTTGTAGTCGTTCATAGCTTATTGTCTAATTATAATTGTAGTGATTAAGAGGTCCTATGTAATTTTTCGTAGGAATTGCTTCAAGCACTGATCGAACTATAATTCCGATAGTTCGACAGTGTAGAAACCATAATTTTATTTTCTTAAATATGTCATTATGTAACAAACAGCTGGCTTTTTTTTTTTTTAATATTCAGGAATCAGGATTTTGGATTCTGGAGTGAGTGGAATACTAATATTTAGTGTTGTGAATATTCTCTTATTGTTGATTTACTGTTTACAAGGCTTTTCATATGTTATATCGTTCTGAAAACGTGCCATAGGCACGTATCTACGGGAAAATTTAGTCTATATACTCATTTTTCTAAATTTTTGATAAATTTTAGAGTATATCTATATGCATATATATATATATATATATATATATATATAAGATTATGATGTTTTTATCCTAGCTCAAACTTGTGGCTTAGAGGTGTGCGACGTAGAACGTAATGCTCTACTGCTTAATAAAATTAGGGGATGGAAAATTGAACGGGCTAAGGCTAACAATCAGAAGGACCCCGGGTCCTGCTCTGCGTCGACGGAGGTCTTCTAGGAAGACCTCCGTCCCACACCCACGAGCATCCTTGAAACGGTTCCCCAATGAGTAGTACCCTCTTCTGGAACGTTAGGGGGTTGGGGAATAGGGGTAAGAGAGATATGGTTAGGGACATCATTATGAACTCCAAAGCGGAAGTGGTATGGTTACAGGATACCAAGCTCGCACACGGGTTTAAACTCAAAAGAGTAGGGGGCAATAGAATCAAGGAATGGGTGCTACGCCCATCCTCTGGTGCTTTGGGGGGCATTGCTATTGGGTTCAACTCAGATATTTTCACCTATCTTGAGGAATACAGTGGAACGTTCTTCCTGTCTATTCGACTGAGGCGACGGTCTAACAATTGGGTGCACATGGTCACTGCGGTTTATGGGCCGAACGTGGAAACTGCTCGAGACGCTTTTTGGCAAGAGCTTATCGATATCCGACAACGATGGTTGGAAGCTTGGATCGTTGGGGAAGTTTCAATATTACTAGATTTGCATTCGAGCACAGGGGAAGAGGCTCAAGCGACAGGTATAGAGAAGAATTCAATAGGGTGATCACGAAATTGGAGCTGATCGATATCCCAATTAATGACAGGCTATTTACCTAGTCAAACATGCAAGCTTCCCCGATTATGGCCAAGTTGGACAGGATCCTAGTATCGTTGGATTGGGCGGCTAAATTCCCATTGGCAACCGCCTAATCTATTCCAAGACCTACGTCAGACCATGCCCCGATCGTACTCGATGCTGGGGTACAGGGATTTCAAAGGCCAAGGAAGTTTAAATTTGAAAAGGCATGGCTCGAAATTCAGGGCTTTCACCACATGGTGATGGAAAACTGGGCGCTCCCAACTAGCAGATCGGACGCTACAACCCGATGGTGTGAAAAAATCTACAGACTGCGAAAGAGACTGCGTAGATGGAATCGGTCTAGATTCACAACAGTCTGGCATGAAATAGAATCCTTTGTCACGTCCCGGTTCCCAAAAAAATGGAATACGAGTACGTAACAAAAGCCCAACGAATGATTTTCATCATCCATAAGCTGTTCAAGAAATTTTAACATCATGCACAAGAAATATACAGAGTCGGAAGCGAATTTAATCAACCACATGCACATAACGAGTCAAATACCATCAAGAATACTTGAAACCAAATACATAAATCTCAAATAGTCATGGTCTGAATAAAACACAAGTCTTGGGTCACATTACCCAAATACAAGAATAAATCCAAGTATCAAAAATACATAAAAAATCCAAGTCTCACAAATACAACTATTGTTCGAGCACGATACAAGAAATAATATAATAAAAACAGCACTAATACTTCAAGTCTCCGATACCATCTGAAACCTGTTCTCCAAAATCTGCAATTCATTGAATGCAGGAATGAGAAAAAGAGAAAATACAAGTATCCGTCAATTGCAAGTCACGGGTCACTTATAATGTAGGATACAAGCACATGGAAAAACTAACTAACACATGGTATAAGTATGATGTCAAGGTAAACAACTAGCATGGTAAAGTGATCAAGTGTACATGGTATAAATCAAGTGTCAGATAGATCAAGAATCATGTAAGCATGCATCAAGAGTCAAGTGTCAAGTGTTCATGTATCAAGTATCAAGTTTCAAGTCTCATGTATCATGTAGTCAAGTATCAAGCAAGCATGTGTCATGTTCACGTATCATGTTCAAGTATCATGTTCAAGTAGCATGTATCAAGTCTTGTAGTGAATTACTATCTAGGTAACATTTCATGCAGCCCATACTACATGGTTGCTACAACACAACAGTTTCGCTTTAGATTTCACAGTGGACCATAGAGGGCAGTATACTCGGGGATAAGCAAGTAATTGAGCTCCAAGTTCTATGTATCATGTAATCACGTGTCAAGTTGCGCAAGTGGCAAGTATCGTATCTTGCGTGCAAGTATCAAGTAATCATGTTAAGTATCACGTAGGATCAGTGGATCCCCTTCCGAGTACACATTTCTGAATTATCCACTATTAAATTTGTCCCTTAAACTCCGGCTTGGTTATTTTATTATTAATGTCCAACAAGCATGTATATGTGCAAAATATGTCAAGAATAACATGGCATGATCATGTGACAAGTGCAAGTTGCAAACTAAACATGTACAAGTGTAAGTTATCTCATAAAAGACTAAAATAAACTCATCTCAAGTTCAGGACAGCAAGACCATGCTGTAGAAAAACAGTGATTCCAAGGGTTACAAACAAGCAAATCTAGATCCGTCGAATGATCTGGAAAATAGACTTCCACACGAATCCAGCGAGTATAATTAAGTTATATACTAGTTTACAAAAACACAGCTCAAAACTGATTTGCATACCGAAATTAGGTTCAGTCAGAAATCAGGAAAATGAATTCAAGAATAGGAAAACAACATGAAAACACATTAAATAAATCCACAAAAATCTGGGGTATTCCCCTATATATCCAAAATCAAAATATAAAGTTTCAGAATTTTCCAGTAAAGGTAGATTTGTTATCAAAAATACAAAAGCATCAAGAAAATATAGTTTAGCGAATCTGGAAATCCCAACACTGCTGTACAAAAACTAAGATATCTCCCAACCAGTGAAATGAAATCCAATTCCGCCAAAGGGATATGAAAATAGATATAATTTACTAACTTTCACAAGTCACAAACATTTTTCACACAGTAAAAGAAATCATAGTGAAAATAGAGTTCTTTACAGAACAGCGAGTAAAATACAGCATATATAGATTTTATAAACGAGCATGAAACACCATATAAAACTTATCAATAAAATTCAGCAAAATTCTGGGTAATCCCTAACTTAATAAAGAAAAACTGACCAAAGTTTCAAATTAAAATAATATGTGTAGCATGGTTCTCGAAAATAGTTTGTTAACAAAATTAACGAAAAACAGAATCTGGAAAAGAGCGACACCTCTGTACTAAAACAGTCATAACTCAGTCATACGAAATCAAAATCAAGCAAGGTCAAAGGGGTTTGAAAATAGACAAAATTATATAAAATCCATGTTTACACCGAAATCAAGATACTGACTATAGCATAGTCGAAAACAGCAAACAAAACAGAACATCCAGAAAATACAGATTTCACCTTCAAGCACAAAAACAACATAGATTCAAGAATATTGATCCAAACTCATCCAAACTTGAAATACAACCTACCAAGTGTCTAAACATCATGAATTAGGGTTATTAACATGTCCACGCCTATTCTTTCATATGGGTATCAAACAAAACACGAATTTACACACAAATCTCACATACACGTCAAAAATCAAGAACGGGCGATTCCTAGGTTATTTCATGTCAAGATTTGTGTCGTGAGTCTTCTATGGCCAAAATATCACAATAGAGACAAAACCCATCAAGAAAAATATAATCGAAGGTTGTCTCTAGACCCACCTACACTATAGGTGAACTTTGGTACTTGTATCAAACAAATGAATTGGAGTACAAGTTACTTGCCCTAATTTAGGGATGAAGAACGATGCAATCAATCCTAGAAGCAAAACCCACGAACGAAATCCGCTACAAGCAACGAATCCAAGCACTACGAACGAAATCTTCTCACGTACGAATCTCCTTGAAGCAACGATCAAAGTGGCTAGAGACCACTTTGAGAACACCACGAAGAAGGAGTATGGGGTTCAAAAAGTGCAAGCTTGATGATGGTGGTGTTGGTTTGGTGATCGGCAATAAGGGATGGAGAAAGGGGGCTCGGGCTTGGGGTGTGGATGGATGGCCGAAGTGGGAAGGGCAGCCAGAGGTGGTCAGCCTGGTGGGGATGGCCGGCTGGGAGGTGCTGGTCGGGTGAGGTGGGGGCTCGGGTATGCAGGCCGGCAAGGAGAGAGGGAGAGAGTTAGGGAGTCTAGGGTTTTTTGATGTTAGGGTTAGGGTTTGAATTAGGAGGGGATTTATATATTGGCTTAGATGTGGGAAATGGGTTGTGGGTATTAGTAGCTAGCAATAGGTATACAATTGGGTTTTAGATTTTGGGTCAAATAAAAATAGGAATACAAATAGGAGTGAATTCTAAGGCTTTTGAAAAACTTATTAGGGTCAAAATAATGGGATTGGGAAAACACCACCAAACTCCACCACAACACCAAGGAAAAATAAAATAGAGATAACGAGACCAAAAATGAGGAAAATATCAAAATAACGAAAAACAAACAAAAGAGACATTCAATCAAACACAAGGAGCTCAAAATGAAATAAAACAAATTTATATTGAAAACAAATCCAATATACGGTTCAGAAAAATACAAGAGAGAGAAATACACCAAAAATGAAAAATACAGCCAAAAATACACAAACATGAAAAACAGGGGTTACAATCCTACCCACCTAACAAGAAGAATTTCGTCCTCGAAATTCAAAAGGAAGATACATAGGGTAACCCCAAAACAACCAAAAGACAAAACAAAAACTAGCCAAACAAATGAGGAAATTGCTATTGAATCTCCTCCTCCAGCTCCCAAGTCGACTTACCAGGCAAGTGAGGATTCCAAGCAACGCGAGCCAACTTGATAACCTTATTCTTTAGCACTTTCTCCCATCGATCCACAATAGCAACTGGTGGAATCTCACAAGTCGAATCCGGTCGAATGGTAAACTCAGAATAATCGATCTCGTGACTCTCATCTCGGATATATCTCCTGAGTTGTGAGACATGAAAAACATCATGCACTCCTGGTAAAGCTGGCAACAATGCAAGACGATAGGCCATCTTGCCTACACGCTCCAAAATCTCAAACGGTCCAATAAACATAGGGCTAAGCTTGCCCCTGCCACCAAACCGAATGACACCGCGCCACGGCGATACTTAAGGAAAACATGGTCACCAACAACAAACTCCAAAGCCCTCCGATGGACATCAGGCCACCGCCTCTGCCTGTTCTGAGCTGCCTGCAAGTGCTTCCTGATCTGAACCACTGCATCCACTGTCTTGGTGATCAACTCCGGACCCAACAACTTCCTCTCACCAATATCATCCCAGCACACTAGTGATCTGCACTTCCGCCCATAAAGTGCCTCGAACGGAGCAGTTTTAATACTGGCTTGAATGCTGTTATTGTATGAGAACTCTACGAGATGCAAATGATCCTCTCAAGACCCACCAAACTAAAGCATATAGGACCTCAACATGTCCTCAAGAATCTGGATAGTCCGCTCTGACTGTCTGTTAGTCTGGGGATGAAAAGTTGTACTGTACTTTAATTTACTCTCCAAACTGTTCTGAAGACTCTCCCAGAACTGAGATCTGAATCTCGTATCCCTGTCGGATACAATACTGACTGGAATTCCATAAAGTCTAACAATCTCTTGCATATACCTCTCAGTTAGGCTCTCAATAGACTGACCGATGCGGAAAGAAATGAAGTGAGCACTCTTCGTTAAACGGTCGACAATCACCCAAATGGCATTGTGACCCTTAGGACTCCTCGGCAAAGCATTCACAAAATCCATAGTGATACGTTCCCACTTCCACTCTGGAATAGGAAGCGGTTGAAGAAGTCCAGCAGTTCTCTGATGCTCTGCTTTAACCTGCTGGCAAATCAAACACTGAGCAACAAACTGAGCCACAGCCCTTTTCATACCATGCCACCAGAAATGAAACTTCAAATCTCGATACATCTTAGTACTGCCAAGATGGACAGAATACGAAGACTGATGGGCTTCCTCAAGCAACCTCTGACGAACATCACCATCCGGGACACATAATCTGGACCCAAAACGAAGCAATCCATCCCAATGAATAACCATATCCATCCTGGACCTAGACTCAACCTCAGCTCAAAATCTCTGCAACTATGCATCACTAGCCTGCGCCCCTTTAATTTGATCAACAAGAGACGAATGCAGCTGAATCACAAAACAACTCCGATCAGAACTCGGCAACAAATCCAACCTCCTCATCTGCTCAATCAGATCCCTCTGTAGAGTCAAGAACATAACTGCCGGTCTCCTGCTCAAAGTATCTGGCACCAAGTTTACTTTACCAGGATGGTATTGCAAACTGATGTCATAATCGGCCATAAGCTCCAACCAACGCCTTTGCCTCATGTTTAACTCCTTCTGGGTGAAGACGTACATGAGACTTTTCTGGTCTGTAAAGATCTCTACTCGGTCCCCAAGTAAATAATGTCTCCACAGCTTCAAAGCAAAAATTACTGCCGCTAACTCCAAGTCATGAGTAGGATAGTTTTTCTCATGCGGCCTCAACTGCCTCAATGTGTACGCAAAGACTCGGCCCTTCTGCATCAAAACTGCTCCAAGACCCTTACCAGAAGCATCACAGTGAATTACAAATCTGCCTGAACCATCGGGAATAGTCAACACAGGCGCTGACGTCAATCTGTTCTTCAACTCAACAAAAGTCTCATTGCACTCATCAGACCAACAAAACTTCTGATCCTTCCCAGTCAATTTAGTCAACGGTCCTGCTATCTTCGAAAAATCTTGGACGAACTTCCGATAATTGCCAGCCAAATCGAGAAAACTCCTGACTTCTGAAACTGACTTAGGAATAGGCCAATCCTTCACAGCCTCAATCTTCGCAAGATCCACAGAAATACCATCGCCAGAAACAATATGCCCCAAGAAAAGAAATCCTGTCGAGTCAAAACTCGCACTTGCTAAGTTTCCCACAGAGATGATTCTCTCTTAAAGTCTGCAGAACCACTCTAAGATGCTCAGCATGATCTTCCCGATTCCGAGAATATACCAAAATATCATCAATAAAGACCACCACAAATCTGTCCAAGAACTGAGAGAAAACCCGGTTCATAAGACTCATGAATACAGTCGGCACATTCGTAACTCCGAATGGCATCACAAGATACTCATAGTGCCCGTATCTAGTCCTAAAAGCAGTCTTCTGTATATCTGCAGCCTTCAAATTGACTTAATGAAACCCAGAAAGAAGATTCAATTTCGAGAAAACAACAGCCCCACTCAGCTGATCAAACAAATCATCTATCCTGGGCAACGGATACCGATTCTTCACAGTAACTCTGTTCAGTTCTCGATGTCCATGCACAGTGGACGACTACCATCCTTCTTATCAACAAAAAGGACCGGAGCACCCTAAGGCGAAACACTAGGTCTGATGAAACCCAAATCAAGCAACTGATGAATCTACACCTTAAGCTCTGCTAGCTCAACCGGTGCCATCCTGTAGGGACTCTTCGATATCGGCTCTGTTCCAGGCTGAACATCAATACCGAATTCCACTTTTCTATCAGGGGGTAAGCCAGGCAACTCATCTGGAAAAACATATAAGAAATTCCGAACTACTAGAGGCGCAGCCTCAAAGCCTGAATGCAACTCCATCGCACAAACCTCCTAATCAACTGCAGCTTAGCCAAGGGAAGACTACCCGTCATGGAACTCAAACTCTGTGCGATCTGGAATCCGGAACACAACCTTCTTGGCACGGCAATCAATAATAGCATGGGCTTCACCCAACCAATCCATACCGAGAATAACGTCGAATCCCAAATTCCCATTTACAATCAGATTGGCTTTGAACTTTGTGCTACCAATAATAATGGGACATTGCCTGCACTCACGGGAACAAATGACAACTTCACCACCTGTCATAATGTTCCAAGCCTCTGACATGTTGCTACACTCCAACTGATAGCGAGCGACAAATCGAGAGGAGACAAAAGAATGGGTTGCCCCAGAATCAAACAGAACATGAGCAGGGAAAGAGCACACAAGCACAATACCTAAGACAGAAAGCAAAAGAGACAAAGAAGAGAAGGGTTGAATAGGGGGTGAGGAAAACAAAATGCAGGGGAACAAATAGAAAGAAACAAAGCAACAGAAAATTGAAGAAAAACAATTAGAAGCAACCAATAATAAAACAATAAAACGAAAGATACCTGCAACCACACCCTCAGCTGTCTCAGCATCTGCAGCAGTCAGGTTGAAAACCTGACCTCTCCTCGGAACAACGGTACTCTGACCGACGATCTGATGCTGCAGGGGAAGCGGTGGTCTAGCTGGACCACGAGCTGCGGCAACTGGCTGAATTGGACCCTTGGCTGGAGGAGCCAACCGTGGGCAATCCCGCACCGAATGATTAGTAGCACCACATCCAAAACAGCGACGATTGGCATGTCGGCAATCCTTGCGCTCATGCCCTGAAATACGGCAGAAGTCATAGGAACCAACTCTCGGAGGACCCGCAGAAGAATAAGGAGCTGCCCTGACTGGAGGGGCTGGAACAGGTCTCCGAATAGGCCCACCAGAAGACCTAGCAACTAAATGCAGAATAGTCCGCTGAGAAGGAGTAGAACCACCACGAGCCTGCTCCTGGGCCCTAGCTGCCTCAAGAGCCTCAGCATAGGTACGCAAGCGCAGAAAGACAAGCTACACCTTGATGTCTCGCTTAAGCACCAAGATGAACCTACGAGCTCTATTTTCTTCGTTCGCCACAAGAACAGCTGCAAAGCGGCTAAGTCTCGTAAATTCGGCCGCGTACTCGTCCACAGACTTGGAGCCCTGTTTCAGAAAGTCTTATGTTACAACATTGCGTGAACAATATATAACATGATTTTATTACTAGATTTATCGACCAACCTATTTCAGGGCTAAGAACTGCTGCTCCATCTCAACTCTGGTGCTGCTAGGAAAGAACTTCTCCAAGAAGCTCATAGTGAAAGTGGCCCAAGTGATCGGTCTTTCAAGTCTTTCACACTCAGACCTCCACCAGATATGAGGCAAGTCCACCAACTGGATGGTAACCACATCCACACGATCTGCATATGCAACTCTAGCTGACAAAAGCAGGTTCTCTGACCAAATCAACCACTTTTCAGCCTCCAAAGGCATCTCAGTGCCTGAAAACCTGTCGGGATGCAGCCTCATAAAGTTTGTGATCATTCCCGGATAAGGTGAAAGAATATCCTACCTAGGCGCAACAGGTAGAGTAGCTCAAGCGGCTTCCAAAGCAGCCATCACCAAGTTACAATGGTTCTACTGCCGATTAATCAAGCGCTCAAGCATTGCAGTGACCGCCTCAATCGGGTCACCCTGCGACTGAGAAATAGAACCTCTACGAGCCATAGTCTGCACAAAACTAAAAACAGTTAGCATTCAGATCAATGTTGATAATATTTGATTCATTCTATGCATGCATGGTTGGTGAATGTTGCGCAGATTTCCAGTTCGAGCCAAGCTTGTCTAATATATATTAGTTGCCTAATACATCAGTCAAACCTGATGCTCTGATACCACTAAAAACCCTATCACGTCCCGCTTCCTAAAAATACGGAATACGAGTACGAAATAAAAGCCCAGCAATTGATTTTCATCATCCATAAACTGTTCAAGAAATCTTAACATCATGAACAAGAAATATACAGAGTTGGTAACGAATTTAATCAGCCACATTCACATAACAAGTCAAATACCATCAAGAATACTTGAAACCAAATACATAAATCTCAAATAGTCATGATCAGAATAAAACACAAGTCTTGGGTCACATTGCCCAAATACAAGAATAAATCCAAGTCTCAAAAATATATGAAAAATCAAAGTCTCACGAATACAACTATTGTTCAAGCACGATACAAGAAATAATATAATAAAAACAGCACTAATACTTCAAGTCTCCAATACCATCTGGAACCTGTTCTCCAAAATCTGCAATTCATCGAATGCAGGAAAGAGGAAAAGAGAAAACACAAGTACCCGTCAGTTGCAAATTACGGGTCACTTATAATGTAGGATACAAGCACATGGAGAAACTAACTAACACATGGTATAAGTATGATGTCAAGGTAAACAACTAGCATGGTAAAGTGATCAAGTGTACATGGTATAAATCAAGTGTCAAGTAGATCAAGAATCATGTAAATATGCATCAAGAGTCAAGTGTCATGTGTTCATGTATCAAGTATCAAGTTTCAAGTCTCATGTAATCAAGTCTCATGTATCATGTAGTCAAGTATCAAGCAAGCATGTGTCATGTTCACGTATCATGTTCAAGTATCATGTTCAAGTAGCATGTATCAAGTCTTGTAGTGAATTACTATCTAGGTAACACTTCATGCAGCCCATACTACATGGTTGCTACAACACAACAGTTTCGCTCTAGATTTCATAGTGGACCATAGAGGGCAGTATACTCGGGGACAAGCAAGTAATTGAGCTCCAAGTTCCATGTATCATGTATCATGTAATCATGTGTCAAGTTGTGCCAGTGGCAAGTATCGTATCTTGCGTGCAAGTATCAAGTAATTATGTCAAGTATCACGTAGGATCAGTGGATCCCCTTCTGAGTACATATTTCTGAATTATCCACTATTAGATCTGTCCGTTAAACTCCGGCTTGGTTATTTTATTATTAATATCCAACAAGCATGTATATGTGCAAAATATGTCAAGAATAACATGGCATGATCATGTGACAAGTGCAAGTTGCAAACTAAACATGTACAAGTGTAAGTTATCTCATAAAAGACTAAAATAAACTCATCTCAAGTTTAGGACAGCAAGACCATGCTGTAGAAAAACAGTGATTCCAAGGGTTACAAACAAGCAAATCTAGATCCGTCAAAGGACCTGGAAAATAGACTTCCACACGAATCCAGTGAGTATAATTAAGTTATATACTAGTTCACAAAAACACAGCTCAAAACTGATTTGCATACCGAAATTAGGTTCAGCTAGAAATAAGGAAAATGAATTCAAGAACAGGAAAATAGCATGAAAACACATTAAATAAATCCACAAAAAATTTGGGGTATTCCCCTATATGTCCAGAATCAAAATATAAAGTTTCAGAATTTTCCAGTAAAGGTAGATTAGTTATCAAAAATACAAAAGCATCAAGAAAACATAGTTTAGCAAATCTGAAAATCCCAACACTGCTATATGAAAACTAAGACATCTCGCAACTAGTGAAACAAAATTCAATTCCGCAAAAGGAATATGAAAATAGATATAATTTACTAACTTTCACATTTCACAAATATTTTTCATACAGTAAAAGGAATCATGGTGAAAATAGAGTTCTTTACAGAACAGCGAGTAAAATATAGCATGTATAGATTTTATAAACGAGCATGAAACACCATATAAAACTTATCAATAAAATTAACCAAAATTTTGGGTAATCCCTAACTTAATAAAGATACACTGACCAAAGTTTCAAATCAAAATAATATGTGTAGCATGGTTCTTGAAAATAGTTTGTTAACAAAATTAACGAAGAACAGAATCTAGAAAAGAGCGACACCTCTGTACTAAAATAGTCATAACTCAATCATACGAAATCAAAATCAAGCAAGGTCAGAGGGGTTTGAAAATAGACGAAATTATCTAAAATTCATGTTTTATACCGAAATCAAGATACTGACTGTAGCATCGTCGAAAACATTAAACAAAACAGAACATGTAGAAAATACAGATTTCACTCTCAAGCACAAAAACAACATAGATTCAAGAATATTGATCCAAACTCATCCAAACTTGAAATACAACCTACCAAGTGTCTAACATCATGAATTAGGGTTATTAACATGTCCACGCCTAATATTTCACATGGGTATCAAACAAAACACGAATTTGCACACAAATCTCACATACACGTCAAAAATCAAGAACGGGTAAAACCTAAGTTATTTCATGTCAAAATTTGTGTCGTGAGTCATCTATGGCCAAAATATCACAATAGAGACAAAATCCATCAAGGAAAACATAATTTAAGGTTGTCTCTAAACCCAACTACATTATAGGTGAACTTTGGTACTTGTATCAAACAAATGAATTGGAGTACAAGTTACTTACCTTAATTTGGGGATGAAGAACGATGAAATCAATCCTAGAAGCAAAACCCAGGAACGAAATTCACTACAAGCAACGAATCCAATCACTACGAACGAAATCTTCTCACGAACGAATCTCCTTGAAGCAACGATCAAAGTGGCTAGAGACCACTTTGAGAACACCACGAAGGAGTATGGGGTTCAAAAAGTGCAAGCTTGATGATGGTGGTGTTGGTTTGGTGATCGGAAACAAGGGATGGAGCGAGGGGGCTTGGGCTTGGGGTGTGGATGGATGGCCGGAGTGGGAAGGGCGGCCGGAGGTGGTCGGCCTAGTGGGGATGGCCGACTGGGAGGTACTGGTTGGGTGAGGTGGGGGCTCGGGTATGCAGGCCGGCAAGGAGAGAGGGAGAGAGTTAGGGAGGCTATGGTTTTTGGATGTTAGGGTTAGGGTTTGAATTAGGTGGGGGTTTATATATAGGCTTAGATGTGGGTTAATGGGTTGTGGGTATTAATAGCTAGAAATAGGTATACAATTGGGTTTTGGATTTTGAGTCAAATAACAATAGGAATACAAATAAGAGTAAATTCTAAGGCTTTTGAAAAACTTATTAGGGTCAAAATAATGGGATTGGGAAAACACCACCAAACTCCACCACAGCACCAAGGAAAAATAAAATAGAGATAACGAGACCGAAAATGAGGAAAAGATCAAAATAACGAAAACGAACAAAAGAGACATTCAATCAAACAAAAGGAGCTCAAAATGAAATAAAACGAATATATATTGTAAACAAATCCAATATACAGTTCAGAAAAATACAAGAGAGAGAAATACACCAGAAATAAAAAATACAGCAAAAAATACACAAAAATGAAGAATAAGGGTTACATCCTTTTTGGAAGGAATTGATGAGCTAGAGAGATTGGAAGAAATGCGAGTCCTATCCTAGGACGAAAGAAACAGGCTACCTGAGTTTCGGAAAAATATTGTCAATCTTTATAAGCTGGAGGAAATCAAATGGCAACAGAGGTCGAGGATTTCGTGGTTCAAAGTGGGAGACGCGAATACAGACTTCTTCCACCGAGTGGCAAGCGCAAGACGTAGATCTAACCTTGTCCTTTCAATCCCAACAGAAAGGGGTACATCCCAAGACAAAACTATGATTTCCAAAACCTTTCACGACTATTACATAGGCCTCTTTGGGAAAAAGAATGACTTCAGGATCCCACTTAGGGATGATTTCTGGCAGGGCCTCCAAAATGAGTCAGCTCATTCACTATTGAAACTGGAAGTATCTTTTTCGGAGACGGAAGTGGAAAAGGCAATCACTCAAATGGGAGCAAAGAAGTCGCCAGGACCAGACGGCTTTCCAATGATGTTTTTCCAAGTTTTCTGGGAAGAAATAAAAGGGGAAATTATAGCTTTGATGGATGAATTCTTCCACAATAACCTCAGATTGTGCATGTTCAACTTTGCGGAAGTAATCCTAATACCTAAACGGGTGGAGTCCGCTCGGGTGGGAGATTTTAGACCTATTAGCCTCATGAACTGCTCGGTTAAGATCATCATAAAGGTTCTGGTCATCCACCTGGAAAGCATAATGGACAGTTTAATTAGCAACACCCAGTCTGGTTTCATCAAGGGCAGATGTATCCTGGATAGTGTGGCCACCGCAGAACAAGTTATCCATCACTGTCATACGGGCCAATCTAAGAATTTCCTTCTGAAACTGGACTTTGAGAAAGAATATGACTCCGTCGACTGGGATTGCTTACTGGAAGCTCTCAGAGGGAGAGGCTTTGGGGTTAAATGGATCAGATGGATCAAACAATGCTTATACACTAGTAAAATGGCAATCTCGATTAATAGGCAACCAGGACAACATTTTCTTGCAAGAAAGGTCTTCGGCAGGGGGATCCGCTGTCACCTCTTCGATGCACTATTGTAGTCGATGTCCTGAGGGGAATGCTAGATAATTGTCGGAGAAAATGTTGGATAAAACCTGTTGCTAGCAGCACCTCTAACCAAGGGTGCACGATTCTTCAGTATACTAATGACACCCTCCTCTTTGGTAACGGGAACAGGTCAGAAACAGTTTGCTTTAAAGAGGCCCTCTACTGTTTTGAAGTCTGGCCAGGTCTCAGGATTAATTTCCACAAGAGTGATTTGATCCCAATTGCATTTTTCGATGTAGAAGCATAGGCCCATGCTACCATTCTGAATTGTATGAAGGACGATTTTCCAATCAAGTATCTAGATCTGCCGCTCAGACCAGGGAAGCTTACCAAGACGGACTGGCTACCCATCATAGACAGGGTGAAGGACAGATTGACTAGATGAAAAGGAAAATCGCTTTCCCTCGGGGGTAGAGTGGTACTTATCAACTCGGTGTTGTTTAATCTGACCATTTACTACATGTCGTTCTTCGAGCTGCCTAAGTGGGTGATCCAAAGGATTAACCGCATCCGAAAGCGATTTCTCTAAAAAGGGGCAGACTCAAATAGGGGGGGATACCACCTGATCAAGTGGGGTATTGCATGCATGAAGAAGAGACATGGAAGGCTAGGTATCATCGACTTGAGAGACATGAACCTTGCCCTACTGGAAAAATGGTGGTGGAAGGTCTTCCACCACAGCGGGGAAGGATGGCAGGAGTTCATTCAACCATACCTTAGGGGGAAAGATACGAGAAGTTTAGGCTTCTGGGTAGAGTCAAGAGTTTCTTGCTTCTGGAAAGGGATTGCCAAAGCCAGCGGACCTTTCAACTCAGCAGTTATATCCGCTATTGGTAATGGACGGTCCACCAGATTCTGGTGGGACAAGTGGTGTGGTGCCCATACTCTTAAAGAGACTTTTTCAGATTTGTATGAGAAACCGACCCGCCCGAACGTATCTGTGGCTAAGACATGGAAGAGGGATAATTGGAAATCGTCTTTCCGAGGGCCTCTTAGCCCAGAGTTACAGCAGCGACTGAATGAACTGCAAACACACATTACACGGAACGGGGCGATGTGCACTCAAGGCCCAGACCAGATGTGTTGGGGGTTAGAGACCAAAGGAGCATCACTGTTAGGTCTCTGTATCATCGCATTCACTATCGAGGTTGTAGACCCAGTTGGGCACAGGTGTTATGGAAAGCCAAAGCGCCCCTTAAAGTTAGGGTCTTCCTCTGGCTAGTGCTCAATAATGCAATCCTCACTAGAGAGAACCTTGCCAAAAGACAACCTCAAATCGCGACCAACTGTGGATTATGTAACTTACATATGAAAACTCTGAATCACCTGTTCATTCACTGCCAAAGGAGTAAGGCAACTATGGTAGAGGTATTACGGGCTTTAGGGACATGTGACTACCTCAGCATATACGAGGATTTGTGGGTTGGCCCCAGATTTGCCTTTGTACGCCACGAAATGAAGGATACTTGGTACATCGCCATTGCGGCAACTATTTAGGTGTTATGGCTAGATATAAATAATTTTTATTTTCGTGCTTCATGTAATAGTATTTCTGGTAATCTTACTCATATCATACATCTTATTTTCTTTTGGGCCACAGCTGCTGCTTCCTGAACAAGAGGGAGGATTGCCAGAGTCTTCCAGGTGAAGGACTTTGATGATGAGGAGGTCGAGTTTGGACCGACACTGGACTGAGGGGTAGGCGCCCTTGATACTGGCCTGGGATAGGATACAGTTGGGAGACCTACAATCTGCATCTAGCTCTATTTTGTTTCGGTCTGTTGTAGCTTTTGTTGTACTTTTGGTTAGACCCACCCTCCAGGGTATTGTTGGAGGCTCACGTTCTATTTTCTGTACTGTTATTTTTTGTACTCTTCCCCGGTACGCCGGATTTGTTTTATTAATCTCTTATTAATAAAACAGGGTGGTGTTATTCCACCTTTAACCCAAAAAAATAATAATAATAATTCTCTTTCTGTCCTATGTTTGATTAATGGTATTCAACCTATATATGGCTATAAATATATTCATGCAAATCATGAAATACTGGACTCCTATTATAACTGAAGTCCTGAAAGTTATTCAAGTCGGTTATTCGATCTGGCCAGTCAAATGAATTTCGAGAGCTTAGGACAATTAACTAGCTGGTATGGCTACTAATTTGGCACTTTACGAATAAGATGAATTAGCATTCTTTCAGCCATGAAAGCATATGACATATTATCCAACCAACAATAGACAAACTTCCACCTTTTACCTCAAAAAAAAAAAAAAACCAAACTTGTATTGTATTAGATTTAGAGGAGTTGCGTAGGGATTCTTTTGGTATTTTGCATGCCCTGTAACTAGCTGGTATGGCTACTAATTTCGGTTGCAAGTGAGGCCGAGGACCTTCTGTAACTAAGGTTGCAACTTACGTCTTAGTTGCATTATCAAAGTTGCCTACCCAAAAATTGTAACTAATCCCGGTCAATTTCTAGCATAACGAACACAGTAATTGGGACGCTCCATGCTCATATTGCGACTTTTTCCCAAAATGACCCTCTTTTTTGAAAGTTTTTTTTCCCAAACTGACCTACTTTTTAAAAAATTTCCAAACTGACCTACTCGCTGTCTCAAAAAGCGAGTTTGGAATAAACCCCATCGCTTTTTGAGACAACGAGTATGAGACTTGGGTTTTTTTATTTCTCCCTGGCCAAAACTCGCTGTCTCAAAAAGCAATGGGGTTTTTCCCAAACTCGCTTTTTGAGACAGCGAGTGTCGTTTGGGATTTTTTTATACCCCAGGCTCAAATTTCGACCTAACTCTCTCTTTCAACTCTCTATCGTCCTCTTCCTCTTTTAACCCCGAAACCCTAACCCATTTCGTAGAAATCATCTCGTTGATTAACCCAAAAATCCTGGCCTTAGCCGTTTCGATCTTCCACATCTCTCATCTACGATCTCTCCTCACACTCTCAACTCCCTCTTTTCATGCTTTGAAAACCTTAAACCCCAATATCCAAACGATCGTTCAATCGGAAATTTGGGGAAAAAGAGTGCGGTTGAAGGAGCTTCTTCAACCTCCTACTCACTATCTACCTCTTCAATCACCCAACTTTAACGGTATATTTTCCATACTTTTGCATTTTTAATTTCGGGTTAATTTTGAGATATGTTGAGAAATTGTTAACGGTATGTTTAGAAATTGTTAGCGAATTTGAATAGAAATGTTAAGAAATTTGCAATAGAAATTTTGATAATGTTGAGAATAGTTCTATTAGAATAGTTCTATTTGATAATGTTGATAATGTTGATAATGTTGAGAAATTTGCAATAGGAACAATCGAACAGTATTATAATAGTTCTATCATTCGAAAATATTGGATGATTGTTAATTTGAAAATATTGGATGATGGTTATATATGTAGGTATATAGGGTAAATTTTTTGACAAATGTTGAATAGAAATTTTGTTATTATATGTCGGTATATAGTATAGAATTATTTGAGAAATGTTGAGAACTTTTTCTATATAGTTTGTATATAGTTTTTATGTAGTTATATATTTTTGTATAATTAATAACAATTTGTTTAAGTTGTAGTGTACTCTCGTTTATTATAAATGGCACGCACGATGGGTAATATGGAGGAAGGAATGAGTAGTAGACCTCCAAATACTCGACGCGACGAACCACGTACTTCTTTTGGCTCACCTCCTCGTGGTGGTCGTGGTCGTGGTCGTGGTAGTACCGAGCATACTAATGTAAGTGAATAATTGTTTGTATTCGATTAGTTTGATTATCATAAAATATAATGTAATATCGCTTACTGATTTAAATTTTATTGTTGTGTAGATCTCAACTAATCCTACCGCTTCACCAAATGAGGTGGGCCCTTCTTCATCGGCCCCTTCTTCATCAGTTTATGTTCCTCCTGGAGGTCCAGGTCCCCTCGACCCTACATTGCTTACTCTCCAACCGCAATACCGTTCGAAGACCATGTGGGAAGGCGAATCTAAGGAGTGTACATTTAGAGGGGGTCATCCACTTCCTATGCACCCACGAATTCACGAGATTTTACGGGACTGCGGCTTATATGGTATTGGACTGATGAGCTCGATTAAATGTGATCGACCTCTTTTTACCGCACTTTTTGAGAGATGACGGCCTGAAACCCATACCTTCCACCTGCCGATCGGGGAGATGATCGTAACACTACAGGACGTCTCCGTACTCACAGGTCTTCCAGTCGATGGGCAGACAGTGACCGGTACAATGGACTTTGATCCGGTATATCTTGTGGAACAATACCTTGGTGTTGAAGTGGAAACGGGAGCAGTAAATGGAAAGTTCATTCACTTGCAGTGGTTGAAGGAGACTTTCAAGAATAGGTTGAATGAAGATTCCACTGATGTCGAGGTTGAGTGCTATTGTAGGGCGTACATCTTGACACTATTTGGTGGTGTGATGTCCCCGAATTCGAATGGTCATTCGGTGTCGTTGATGTACCAGCCATTGATTGCTGATCTGCGAAGAGTCGAAGTATACAGTTGGGGTAGTGCCACGTTGGCGTCTCTGTACATGAGTTTGTGCAACTGCAGTCTTGATTTGGTACAGATGAATGGACCAATGATCTTGCTTCAAGTTTGAAGTTGGGAGCGTATTCATGTTGGTTGGCTCGTAGTGCTTAGGCAATCACCCAATTGGATGCATGTCCCCGAGGACCAACACATGTTACCTCCACTAGGTGTTTACTAGTCCAGCAATCTCACATGGAAGGCCAACCCCAACAGATGTCTGACGTACTTTCAAGATGAATTGGATAGATTGGCAGATGATTGTGTCGTGCGGCAGCCCTACACGGAGGTGCGTTTGGGTCAACTACCGCCTATTTGCTTGTATAGGCACGAGCTGTGGCTGACAAAGGCACCTCTAATCAACTTTGGCACAGTCAAATTCTACTTCACTAATAGAGTGCTACGTCAGTTTGGTCTGCTTCAAAGTATTCCTGTTATTGAACCGTTCAATACCGATATGCATTCTATTACTGGAATGGGTCGACAACCCGGTCACAATTGGGCCGCATGCTTTGCTTCATATGTTGAGAGATGGAATGCGCACCGATTCGATGAAATCATTGGTGACATTCTTTTGTTCGATGCATCGGTGCATACGACTTACATGGCTTGGTATGAGAAGATGACTAGACGTTATATCTCACCCACAGTGCAGACTCCTGTGGTATGGAAGTCCCGATTCGTCGACCAGCCGCCAAACCTGCAGATGACCATTCAATGAAATTACCTATGTTCCGACCAAAGGCATCGGCTCTTCGTAAAATTGTAAGTTATTAAGTTTTGTTGTCTTATTTTAATCTTTTGCATCACCATTCAATGAAATTGTCTTATTTTAATGTTTTGTTGTCTTATTTTGGTTTATATATACATATGCTCTTCACTTAATATTTCAACTTTTCATGTTGTGTAGATAGCCCAGACTTGGATTCAGGCGAAAAAATGTGTTGCTGTGTTGAGAAGTGATGTCGCAGAACCGATGAAGGACTTCACACGCGAGATGATTACGTCGTATCGTGCACAAGTTGATGTTGTGGGCGAGGGAGATACTTTAGATGCTATATTAACTACTCTTGCGCATCAAACCAGTCAGCGTGGTGTTTGTCGGAAGAAAGTTGTTCATAGACCACCATATCGTCCGAGAAACGACTCCGAAGTAGAAGCTGAAGGTGATGATATTGAAGAAAATGTTGAAGGGACACAACAACATGAAGAGGAGCAAATTCCCTTATCCGGTGTCACCCAGGCCACTCCATCACGTGCTAAAAGGAAAGGAGACCCCTCTCTTCTTTTACACCCGATCCGTGAAGGTAGCCATTATTCATCATTGTTTCAAAGTTTTTGAATGTATTTACTTTGCAAGTGTAGGTGAGGGAAGTGTATTAGTCTTTGTTTTGTGAGTGTATGTCTTTCTAAGTAAAGGTGAAGAAGGTGGTAATGTATATATGTATTCATGTTGTTTTTTGAACTTTTTAAGTAAGTGGAGTAGTAAACATTTTAAATTTCTGAATGTATAAAGCAATGTTATTGAGTATGGAGTGTGCGAGTGTGATTGTTTGGGTTGGTTTTGATGATTTTTTGGTGAAATGCAGTTGGGAAATTGCTGAATTGCTAAATTGGTGAATTGGTGAATTGATGAATTGGTGAAATTGTTGAATTGTTGAATTGTTGTATACAGGGCAGACTGAAGTTTTACTTTTGATTGGAATTTTTTTGGCCAAAACTCGCTTTTTCAGAAAGCGAGTCGGGTATTAACCTCCTCGCTTTCTGATAAAGCGACTTTAGAGTCTGTATAGGTTATTTCTCAGTAGACCCCAAAGCGAGTCTACTATTAACCTCCTCGCTTTCTTGGAGCTAAGAGATTTCCAGAGCCTAACTGGACTCTAAAAATTTCTCAACTCAACAGTCGCTTTTTCAGAAAGCGATTGGCTTTTGCCGAAACTCACTTTCTGAAAAAGCGAGTGTAGGCAAAAAAAAGTCACTTTCTGAGAGAGCGACTGTTGAGGTGAGAGATTTCCAGAGACTATCTAGTCTCTGGAAATCTCTCACCTCAACAGTCGCTCTCTCAGAAAGCGAGTTTAGGTGAAACCTCCTCGCTTTCTGAGAGAGCGACTGTAGAGTTGAGAGATTTCCAGAGGCTAAGCGGGCTCTGGAAATTTCTCAATTTCACAGTCGCTCTCTCAGAAAGCGACATGGTTCTGCCTAAAGTCGCTTTCTGAGAAAGCGACTGTAGGAAAAATCCAATCGCTTTCTGAGAAAGCGAATATTGAGTTGAGAAATTTCCAGAGCCCACTTAGCCTCTGGAAATCTCTCAACTCTAAACTCGCTTTCTCAGAAAGCGATGGGATTTTGCCCAGACTCGCTTTCTGAGAAAGCGTGTTTGGTTAAAAAAGTTTCCAATTCAAGCTTCATATGCCCTGTACATTCATATCTACTCCAAAATCTATGAATCCAAATTTATTCACAATCTCTAAACTTCCAATGATTTTGAAACAAATGGGAATTATCATAGTTCAAAATTAAACACATACAAATTAGTAAAAAGTCCACATCACATAATACAACAATTACAAATTAATACAAAATTGACAAAACAAACACAAACACATTGGAATTTGACATTATTTAAATGTTTTGAGATCCTCTATTACTACATCGCTGCTTATTGTGTCCATGCAACCCACATTTCGAATATTTCATTCTCGTACCCCTGCTAGACCTATCTCTCTTATCCATGTTGTTGCGAATTCTCGTAGATCTCGACCGGCCTTTTATTGAACGTCGCAGGCTTGCATCAGCTATGAGTCGTGGTCCATCAAAAGTAGGCCAATATGCTGGATCTAAAGTTGGATGAAAAATGGGAGCCCAAGTTTGTGCTAATGTAGTAACTAAGTAAAATTTATCAACAAAAGGCTTGTAATCGATTGCATGATATGCACAAGCTGCCAATACATGAGAACATGGAAGATGATATAGTTGAAATTTCATACATGTGTATGTTTTAGTACCCAAGTTAACAGTGTGCAAGTTTCCACCCATACTTTCTCCACCTACCATACATAGACCTGTTTTGACGGAAAAAACTCCAGGTTGATGATTAAACATTATAACATCATGTCAGTTTGCTCTCTCACGTCGAATATCGATCAATTCCTGTACTCTTTGAGCAAAAATCTTCCATTCAGATAAAAGCTTATTAGCTTCTTGTCGAAGAGTAGTAAAGTAAGAATTTAGACGATAAAAAATCATCTCCACAATCGCAGTTACCGGTAAACTACGGACACCTTTTAAGACTGAATTGAAGACTTCTGTTAGTTTCGTAGTCATTATGCCGTATCGTCGACCTTCATCTGCATAAAGTGCCCATTTCTCAACCGATTTCTCTTTCAACCAATTAGCCGCCTCGACATTGATGGTTTCTAGTTCAGCGAGTTTGGTACTGATCTTTTTGGGTTGGTTTTGACACGCTATAATTTTTGCTTTTTTCCTCATTACCTTGCTACCAAATTTACTGAAGAAATTTGTAGCGAAATGATACATACAATAACAATGATATGCATTAGGTTCGTTCCAAGCTCCATTTTATAATTTCATAGCAGACAAAATACCAGTATGACGATCAGAGATAACACACAACTCAGTACGATCGGTGACAAAATACCGAATGCAACTCATGAACCATGTCCAAGTATTTATACTCTCCATCAACTAATGCAAATGAAAAGGGAAATAAGCTATCATTCACATCGGGGGAAACCGCAATTAACAAATAACCCTTGTACTTACCGTACAAGTGAGTTCCGTCAACACTAATAACAGATCTGCAAGACTTGAAACCTTCAATCGAAGCACCAAATGTCCAAAATACTCCCTTTAATGTTTTCTCGCCAGGACCAGACTGATACTTATCCCAGTGGATAACAGTTTCTGGATTTGCTGCCTGTATTGCTGATAGAAGAAATGTAACTCCTGTATCCCCTTTTCTGTATTCTTATAATGTATTCTTTCTTCCAGTGTATTCTATCTATTTGTATTCTTTCTTTTCCTGAACCATGTATATCTTCTTCTTTCCAATATTTATATATTCATCTATTTGTTTAATTCTTTTGAGATTCATTTGTCTGCCTATTATTCTGTCTCTAGATGATTTATTGTTCTAAACTGTTGCACTTCATGGCTTAATTACCTATTTATTTGAACTCTGCCTTGTTGCATCTGGTTTTCTACCCAATATACCCTATTGAACCCTCATACCCATCCTATTGGATCCTAACCCGCAACCCAATACCTACCTCTTTAACCCAGTCTTCCCATATCTTCTTCACGTTCCCTAACAGGCAGATCATATCTTTCTCCCTATTCTCTTGATTCTCCAAAACTTCCCAAAATCTCTCATTATAATTCCCAACAAATTTTGTTATTCATGCATACAATTCCTATCTCCAAATCCTAACCTTAATATTCTCTCTCTCTATCCCGGCCTACCCAGACCTCCAGCACCCCCATCGCGCCTGACCTCAGCCCCAATGCCAGCCCACCACCACAGCGACAGCCCCCCTTCTTCCCTGCCTCCTCCCGAGTGCCAGACAGATAGCAGCACGATGCCAGCCAGCATCGCGCCCCCTTCCGGCCTGCCCCATCACCATCCTGCCGTTCCGCCGCCGCCGTGCCCCTGGGCCGCTGTTGTCCTCTTTTCAGCAGTGTGCCCCCGTTTGCACCCTCTCTCGTTTGTGTGCACGTGTTGGATCTAGAGCATTGGGTTCGTGTTATTGTGTTTTGTGGTGATCGTGATCGTCTTGTGCATCTCATTCGCGTTCCACTCATGGCATTGTGTTCGTGCTCGGGAATCTATTCCCGTTATTCTCTTTTTCTCGTCAAATCCATCATCAATTATAAGGCAAGTAACTTGTATTTTTTGTTGTTGTGTATACAAGTACTAAATACCGCCTGTAGTGTGACCTTTGTTTCTAGATTCACCCCCAAGAAAATCCTTGTTAGATCTTGTCTCTATTTGCTGATCCATCAGTAGTCATCATATTTGTTACACACACGACATGAAAAATAATTTAGAAATAATCTAGACTGGATGCATGTATGTATGTTATTCGTGATTCATGATATGTTGTACCCTTGTTGCATGCTTGATGTGTTAGTTGTAATCTCTTGTGGTAGATTTGTTAAAACTCATACCATATTTTCTTGGACATCTATTATACCATGTTTTGTATTTTGTCATAATTTGAATTTGTTGCACATGAACTATTTGATTTAATGCATAAGAAGATATTTCTGTTTTTGCTGCTTCCCTATTTTGTTTCTGTAATTTAGACTCTGTTAAGGTCAGTAAATGAAACTAATTTGTGAATATAAATCGTAGATCTTGCTATCTATTTCCAGAATTTTTTACAGATAGCAGTTTCGATTTATGAATTGCGAGTTATTGCTGTTTTGTCACAGATGTGTTGAGAATTCCACATTCTGTTTTATGTGATTTCTGTGTAGTTATTCATTTTTAAAATGATGTTAAGGGTAAGATTCAGATCTAATATTTTTCTAGGTATGACTAGACTTGACTGGGATTAACTTCAAAATTTTTTAGATTTATTTGATGACATTTATAAACTATTCTATGCTTGTGAAAACCTACTATATTTCCAGAATTTCATGTTGTTCAGTAAAGAACCATAATTTCAACCTGATTCTAGTTGTTGTTGGTAAAAACTTTGTGAGGATAAAATGTAGCCTACTGTATTTATTTTATCACCTTTTTGATGGATTTGGATTTCAAGTTATAATTTGCAATCTGCTGCTATTTTAGTACTTCTGTGTCGAGGTTCAGATTTACAAATTTTCTGTATCTTGCTGTTTTCCGAGTTTATTTGACTATACTATCTATGTTGGAATATTATGAAATATTATTTGCTAATACTAGACATACTGGAAAATACCTCAGATTTTTCTTGGATTTAAATCAGTAAGTTTTATGCCATTTTCATGCTTGTGAATACAACCTTGTGATTTTTGGCTGAACATGATTTCTGTATAAAATTCTGTTTTGAGCCATGTTTCTGTGATTATTATATGACTTGTATATATGTGCTGGATTCGGCCGAGAGCTTATTTTTTATAATTTTTTGACGGATCCAGATTTGCATGTTTGTGGCAACGGGAATCTCAGATTTGGTACAGTAGTGTCTTGCAGTCCAGAACTATAAGTTTCGTTGTCCTAGCCCTTGATGAGTCGTTTGTCACTCTTTCATGTCCTTCTTTGAACTTGTACTTTTCCCTTGTTATCTTACCGTGTTTTTTGCCTTGCTTATGCACGTCCATGCTTGCCTTAAATAATAATAACAAGAAACCAAGTCGAGGTTAAAGGGAAAGATTTAATAGTGCAAAATATAGAATCGTGTACTCGGAAGGGGATCTATAGATCCTACATGATACTTGATACTTGATACTTGACACGTGATTATTTGACATTTGCACACTTCACACTTGACACGTGATACTCGATGCATGATACTCGATACAAGATACTTGATACTTGTCCCTGACTACACTGCCCTCTATGATCCACTATGAAATCTAAAACGCAACTTGCATAAATGTATCAACCATGTGGTAAAAATTAGGGACGCATGAAGTGCTACCTAGTTAGGAATAAATACAAGATTTGAGAATAACATGATCACTTGACACTTGCTACTTGTACATGATTACTTGACACTTGCTACACGTTACTCGTTTGCATGATACTTGACACTTGTTACATGCCACTTGCACCCGTTTATCTTGCCATGCTATCTGATTTTGTTCCTGTGACATTACTTTCATGTTACTTCTGTACTTGCTTCCGCTGTTACTCTATACTTGTCTATCTTTCTTGTACTTGTTGCCTGCACTACAAGCGGCCCGTAACTTGCATTGACGGACGTTTGTTTTCTCTTTCCTTTTTCTGCGAACTTGTCACCTGCAGACTTTGGTGACCCGCTGCCCGATGGAGTAGGTGATCAAAGATTCTAGTTGAATTCTTGCTACATTTATTTATTCTTGTTGCTGATCTTGAATAATTGTAGCTTGTTACATGGATTACTTTGTATTGGGCATTTTGTCCCATACTTGTATTTTGTTCCAGACTTAATTATTTTGAGATTTAGTATTCTTGTTTCAAGTAATCCTGTTGACCATATTAATTCAGTTATGCATGCGTGATTGACTATTCCTTTTGTATATCTCTTGTTTATTCTTGTCTACGTTGTAAAGATCCTGACAGCTTATGAATGGTGAAAGCCATTCGCTAAAATTGTGTCGCGTACTTGTATTCCGTATTCCTTTTTGGAAAGCAGAAGTGACAAGAAAATGCAATTTCGTATATGCATCTTTGAAGGTACTGAACAACCTCTCAATTGCTTTTTATTTTGCAATCCAAGCCTTCTTATATGAAATCTGATAATTATATTGTAGTTTCACTATCTCAATAATGGCCTGCAGTTTTAAACCTATCTCAGACTTCACCACATTCACAATCAAATTGCAAACAAGGTTAGAATCAACTTTACAGTAGTCCTGATTCAACGTGGAATTCTTATAAGTATGAGGGTCAACTATATTCTTCACCACGAAATTTGTCCCACCTTTTAGAACCATTGCTCGTAATCTCCAAGGGCAGCCACCCTCACTTACTACTGGGGAAATTTGCAACAGCTCCTTAATTGTACGTTTTCTATGTGCCAATTTACATTTAATGGTGTAAAGTGTCGATGTAGATTTCAATGTGACGAATTCACGATGTTTCTTGATAGAATACAGCTTCACAGCCTACTGAATCGACTCTTTACTTATAAACTCCTGCCCAATGTACAATTAGTTTACATTGGATGAACCAGACGACTCTTGTGGAACTTGATGTACTCCAGCACCTTGTGTCATCTCCTCGGTAACATGAGCGTTAACATTGGCATAGCTATCAGTAGCTCTCACTTCAATAGTCCTGCTCTCATTTGTGTTTACATTTGCATATTCATCATCTTTGTCCCCATCATTATTTTCTACACTCTCATCAACTTCATCGTCCGTTTCTTCCTCTTCTTCATCATCGTCTAATAGGTCGTTGTTAATGGTAACATTTTGAAATAATTCAAATAAAGTATCATTTCAAACATAGTCATGAACCGGACTAGGTTGACGTGGCAACTCAACATCTGTAAAATCTGGGCTTTTTGTATTTGTGAACGTGTCTTCTTGTGGGGACGGTGGAATTGCTTAAGAAGTTTGAACTTGATTAGACCTCATCTGCTGTGTCGGTACTTCTCGTACGAAGCTTGAACTATAATTATTATGTGGCTGAGCATTCATAATTTGGATTTGTTGAATATACAACTCCAATGCAGACCAAGTACAATTGGGATCAAGTGTCCTAGCAATCATTGATTTCATAGCATTATCAGTAGATACGGGCACTGTCATAAAATACAGACCATTTCCTTTTCCTACTGCGTACCGAGCTAAAATTTTCACATTTCATTGATCTCTATCCCAATTAGTAACTTCATAAATTTTCTCAATTATTTCTACCAATGTAATGATACAAGGTGCCCAAACTATTTCAAGATCAACGGCACTATAACAACAATCTATCTTTGGATCACAAATTATTTCACCACCAAAGTATAACCAATAGAAATATCGTAATCCATACCTATGTATATTTATACAAAAATACGAGTTATTATTATCTAGCCACAAACAAAACCTACAAAAATGTACAAAATAATAGGTGATATAGATCATACATTCACAACAATATTCGGAAGGATATAGCCACAAACAAAACCTACAAAAATGTACAAAATAATAGGTGATATAAATCATACATTTACAACAATATTCGGAAGGATATAGCCGTAGATATATGGGTAGAAGAGTTGAAGTTACTATCCTCTTGAAGTTGATCAAAATTCCAAATTATGGATCTTTCAGAAGATGGGTTTAAGGTTTTGAGAGTGGAAGGTGAGAGGGTTGGAAAAGATTAAGTGAATAAATTTAAATTTATAGGAGATTTTGTGGGTAGGAGGTCGATTTTGGGAAGCTAGGATTTTGGGTTTCGGGGTTAGGAAAGGAAGAGGAAGATAGAGAGTTGAAGAGAGAGTGAGGTCGAAATTCAAGACTGGGGTATAAAAAAACCCCAAACGACACTCACTGTCTCAAAAAGAGAGTTTAATGAAAACCCCAACGCTTTTTGAGACAGCGAGTCTTGGCCAGGGAGAAATCAAAAACCCCAAGCCTCACACTCGTTGTCTCAAAAAGCGATGGAGTTTTCCCCAAACTCACTTTTTGAGACAACGAGTAGGTTGGTTTAGAGATTTCTTAAAAAAAGTAGGTCAGTTTGGAAAAAAACTTTCAAAAAGAGGGTCATTTGGGGGGAAAAATTTCTCATATTGCTTTATTCCTTTGTTTGTCTCATCTTATATATCATACTCTCTGCGTTTCAAAATACTAGTAATTGCACGTGTGATGCACATTCTAATTAAATTTATTTTATATAACAAATAATAAGATGTAATCTAGCCTCGAACCTGAAATATCCCTTTACTCATCGCATACTCTTTACAAATTATCCCTAATGGTACAAATTTTCATTTTATATTAGTGTCACTTTAGTAAATAATTACATCGTAAATAAATTTGAACTTTGAGGGTAGTACGGTAACTAACAAAGTTGAGTAAATGAATGGTTAATATAACTACTACTTAAAAATAAACGGTTGAAATTATATAGTTGAATGAATGTCTACAAATTATAGGTTGTTAACAAATGACAAACCCCAACTCTCCTATTATAATATTAGAGATAAGTCATTCTAGCTTTTTTTTGTTTTTGTTTCATTATAAGTCTGTTTTCGAGAAGATATCTTTTTATTCTTAAATGTCCATAAATTAATTTTCTATGATATTTTCAATTTTACCCTTGTTCTTTTTTAAAGAGAAATAATAAAAAATTATAGAGAATGAGAAACAGGACATTGTACAATTGATGACACATTTATGAGTTTCAAAAACTAAGAATATATAGTACTTTTACTCAATCCTATATTATTTCCTAATAGTCGTGTAGAAACCTAAAATGACTTATATTTTGAAACGGATGGAGTACTAACTATGATAAACTTGCATCAAACTAAACATCCTAGTATGTAATCTAGTGGCAATGTTTATATGGAAATTCAAACTACATTCTACTACTTTGATGAACTTTGAACTACACTGATGTTGGAATTAGAGCTAGTATCGGTCTTATCGAGGGTCCTCCACTACCCATACCGGACTTGCGAGAATCGGGTCTGGATCCAAGTCCGAGTCCTAGTTAGAAATACCTACTCATCGGGTCTGTAGCGGAGAATAAATATTTGCACTTAAGTATTATTCACCCAATACCCTACGGTTCCAACAATTTTTGCACATAAGTCAATGAATAAATATTATATTTACACATCTATTTTCAACAGTTACTATTTAAATGTATATCATATAACTCTATTATTCAATTTCCATATTTTTTGGGTATTTTCTAACGGGCCCGAATCCAGATCCGCATTGGGTCTAGTTTAAGCAGAGCCGAACCTGGACCAGAATGTGCATCGGATCTTATTTTAGGACCCAGACCCGTATAGATTGGGTCAGTTCTAATTCAATACCAGATCCGGGTCGGGTCCGAATCAGGTTTTTTTACCAGACCTAATTGGTATCTATATAATAAATTACAAAGAAAGCTATCAAGTGGCTCTCATTCAATCTCTCCTAAAATCAATGGCATAGATTGATTCTTACAAAACATATTTTTCCGCCCAAAATTTCAAACCCCAAAATTAAATTTTCCCCCCAAAAACTAAAAAACTTATTACTTTATTACTATCTCTCTCTTCTCTCTTCACTTTTTCATATTTCTATCTTTCTCTCTCTCTCTCTTCCATTCTTTCTTTATTTACTTAGAAATTTAGATTTTAAGATTTCAGGTTTGTCAAATATTCAGAATTTTTATGCTTTTTTTATTGAGCAAATATCTCTTCAACAGTTAAATTTCATCATTTTCCACACTTAAAAGTTCTAAAAAATTGGATTTTACACCCTCATTTATAATTATTTTTCAACATATACTAATAGAAACATAAACTTTTATTTACAACTAATTATTATCATACTATTCAAACTTGAACTACATAATTGTTGTTTTACTGTTTACAGGATTTTTTCCTGCATTGTATCATTCCGAAGATAGGCACGTGCCCACGGGCAAATCTAGTTCATCAATACAATCAGATCTGTAGATAAGATAAGTCTTCGATGAAGAATTGTCTTCCCATATGAAGGAAAACGATGCAGGCATGACTCAAAACTATGGACCTCTGGTTCGAAAGGGGACAATCACTAGACCTTAGCTGCACTCTAAAATAATTGGCTATTCGAAAGATAAAAGAACAAATCTATCTACACAAGTAGAGTATGTATGTATACATAGACTATACAAAATTAAACTATGGGAAGGAAGGAAGGAAGGAAGGAAGGGAACATCTGATCTTTGTATTGCCTTCCTCAAAAAATAGTTCCTCAACTTTGCGCAAAATTATACAATACAGCAAGAATCACTTTGTAAATAATGAAATTTCCAATAATATATATGACTTAAACAACAACATCATTACATCATAATAATCTTCCATCTCAACTAGAATCATACATGCTGTTGTTTAAACAAGAAAATCTAAACACCACAACATCAATTAATTGTAGACAACAATTCTATATACACACACAATATAGTAACGAACAAGTAGAGAGATAGTAACAAAGAGAGTAGAAGATTGAGCCTATCATGCCAATATCAACTTCATCAAAACAAAAAACAAAAGAACAACCCTCCTTTTTTCTCATACCATAAATGCCCTCCTCCTCCTCCTCCTCTTCTTCCTCGAACCTTCTAGGACAAGCCCAACTTCATCTTTCATCTTCAGCTTCATCTTCATCATATCATATCTCTCTCTCTCAAAAGTTGTGAGAAGAAGAGAAGAACATAGAGACCCATTTTCTTGTTATATAATGTATACAGATTTAAAAATAAAAAATAAAAAATGTTGGAAAAAGGAGTACGGGTTGCGGCGAAGTGCGAAGAGGAGACCTATGTCCTACGTATATAGGCAGTCTCCTATCGATCATATCACTACTACTTCATTAATTTGTGATTGATAGAATGACGGAAATGCCATTGTTGGGGTCTGAAAGTAGTGTCGGGGTAGTTTGGGGATTTCAGTGGGGGTGAGAGCGTATGGTATGGTATCTCCCGGTTTTCCCGTATATCTAGGGGTGCAGGAGATGGCAGCTTTGATTGTGACCTTTCTTCCTCCACTTGTCCTTCCTTCTTTATTTAATCCCCCCTTCCCACTCATTTTTTCTCTTTCTTTACCTCTTGTATTTATGTTTTTACTTTGCTTGGATTTATTAATGATTTTTATTAAAAAAAAAGGTTTTTTTTTTCTCACATGGATCACTAACAAATATTTCAATTTTATATACCTCACTCACAAATACTTAATTTCAAAAAACTCGCTTATAATATAAAAATTCAATTCAAATAAATACTTTATTACCAAAATTTAATTTCATATAACTTACTCAAAAGCACTTATATGGAATTAAATATTTGTGAGTGAGCTATAAAAATTTAAAATATTTGTCGGCGACCTATATGGGAAAACCCCATAAATTGACAAGAAAATGTATAGCAGGATTATTCTATTTCATTACGGGTAAATAACGTGAAGAAGAAGAGAGGGGATATAGTCCGTCTGAATGGTTGATAATGTGTTGATCATTTTGTAACTCTAGATATAATATGTTTGATAACATTCCTACCTAGTGTGTTCGATACAATATGACAAGCAGGGCTGGTTCTGAGTTCTCAAGGGTCCGAGATGAAATGCTCAAATAATTATTTTTATGAACCCGTAATAACAATATAATATTTTTACGCATAAAATACATGCCTATATTTATAAAGGGAATACAAATTTGAGGACCCCTAAAATTGTAAAAAAATCGGGGACCTGAGGTGGCCGTCTCACCGACCCTGATGACAAGAGAGATGATTCCTCTTGGAATAAAATGATCAAAATCTTCTGCAAATTAAATTCTAGACTTATTGTAACCCCCGTTTTTCATTTTCTGTATTTTTTGATGTATTTTTCTTTTTGTGTATCTATTCATGTTACATCTCTTTTGAACCTTATTTTGGATTTTCATTTTCAATATATTCGTCTATTTGGTTTGTCATCTCTTAATTTGATCTTCTTGATTCTATTGTCAGCCTGATTGTTTCCATCTCTATTGATCGAGCCGTTATTTTTTATCCCCATTATTTTAATTGTTCACATCCCATTTTATTTACTCGTTTTGTTCCCATCTCGTTATTTTGGATCGTGATCCTATTCTAAACCCTATTAAACCCTATTGGATCCATTAACCCTATAATACCCATAACCCAATAACACCCAACACGTCACCCCCCTAAAAACCCTAATGACCAACTCCTATTCAACCCTACTGTTTTACCCTATTCCTACACACACACACACACACACACACAAAACCCTAGCCGCTTTTCCCCACCCCTTACCTCCGAACCCTGTGCTCATCCCGACTCTTCAACCCACTCCCGACCTCCTCTTCATCCACCACCTCGGCTGCCCCCTCCTTCCTTTCTCCTCTCCCGCAGCCGTCGCAGCCCAGCGACCCCCCCCCCCCACTTGTTTTCCCAACCACCGGTGCCAGCCCTCTCCCCTGCCTCGACGACTACAGTGCTGACCCGACACCCGGGTCCCTGTGCTTCCCTGGTGCGCCGCTAGTCAGAAGCAACGATGCAGGCCACAACACCACTGCGCTTCTCTCTCTCTCTCCGATGCAGGCAGCACAGCAACAGCGGCAACAACCTTACTGCCGTTGCGGTTCTCCCGATGCCGTGTGTTTGTCGGGGCTTGCCGTCATTGAGTTCTTGTGTGTTGGTGTTGTCTTTGGGTGTGCGTGTGATCTCGCATGCTCGTAGTTCGTTGTTCGTGAGTTGTACTTGTGGTTCGTTGTTCGTTAGTTGTGTTTGTGCCGGGAATCTATTCCCGTTATTCTTGTTCTTACTTCGTCGTTTTTGTCGTCATCTCTAAGCCAAGTAACTTATATTCTTTTTGTTGTGTAATACAAGTACTAAATACCGCCTATAGCGTAGGTTTGTTTTAGAGACAATTTTTGTGCAAAACCCCTGTTATATCTTGTCTCTATGTGTTGATCCGTCTGTAGTTGGCACATTACACACACGACATAAAATAACTTAGGGATAACAAATTATTGTATACATGCATGTGTTCGTGAATTATGAGGTGTTGTATGATCCCGTATATTTGATGGGTTCGTTGTAGTATAGCTCGTTGTAGAATTATCAAACACCCTATACCATGTTGCTTGGATATCTAATACACCATACTTCACACTTTGTTATGATTTAGATGAGTTTCATATGAACTGGTTGATTTTATGCATGAAAAATATTTTTGTCTTTTCTGTTACCCCATTTTGTTTAGTATTTTAGACACTATTAAGGTCAGTATATGAAAACTATTTGTGATTATGAATTGTAGAGAATTCTGTCTACTTTTCAAATTTTCTGACATATCTCAGTTTTGATTTATGAGTTTCAAGTTATGGTTATTTTACTACAGATGTGTAAAAAATTATAGATTCGATTTTATATGAATTCTGGAGAGTAATTTATTTTTATACGGATGCTAGAGATAAAAATTTGATCCAATATTTTGCTGAGTACAACTGGACTTGATTGGTATTAACCCCTAATTTTTGTAGATTTAATTGACAACTTTTATAAACTATCTATACTTGTAAACAATTACTATACCTGCAGAATTTTCATACTGTTCAGTAAAGAAACTTAATTTTGACCTGATTCTACTTGTTGTTTATAAAAAAATTGTGAATATGAATTGTAATCTACTATATCTATTTTATTACCCTTTTGACGGATCTAGATTTTGATTTATATTTTGTAAGATATTGCTGTTGTAGTACTGCTGTGTTTATAGTTTCAGATTTACAAAATTACTGTATCTTGCTGCTTTCTGATTTTAATGGACTATTCTATCTATGTTGGAAAATTATGAAACTTTATTTTCTGTTACTAAACATACTAGGAAATATCTCAGATTTTTCTTAGATTTAATCAGTAAGTTTCTATGCTATTTTCTTGTTTATGAATATAAACTTCTGATTTCTGGCCTTCTGATTTCTGGCTGAACACATTTTCTAGATATAAATCTGTTTTGAGTCTTATTTTTTGTGAAATACCATATGACTTATATATATTCGCTGGATTTGGACGAGAGTCCATTTTCTAGATTTTCTGATGGATCCAGGCTTGCACATTTGTAGCAACGGTAATTTCAGATTTAGTGCAATACTATCTTGCTGTCCTGAACTAGAATTTTTGTTGTTCTACCATTTTATGAGTTGTCTATCACCTGTACATATTTATCTTTCAATCTGAATCTGTTACCTGTTTATATCATGTTATTCTTGCCATGTTCTGTGTAGTGCCCCGATTTTTCATTTATGAAAAATTATTTTATTTTTGCACGTAGTGTGCACGTGCAATATTTTTGGTTGAATTAAGTGTTATGATTATTTTCATTATGATGGGTATGGATTTTTAAATATGTGCTTTTAAATTATTTCACAAAGCTTTTTTTTAATTAGACAAAAAGTCTTTTCTTTTAAAAGCCCAAAGTTAATTTAATTTATTATTTTATAATAATTATTTTGGCCCATTAAACTAAAGCCCATTAGTTAATTTTTAAATATGACTTGTAATGTAGAATACAAAAATTAAAGTTTATTTTTATATAAAATAAAATGTACAATTTTTGGACCTAGTTGCATGCACGTGCACTACACGTACACGTGCAATATGCACATTCTTATGCATGGCCGGATTGCATCTTGGAGGGAAAACAAAAAATTTGAGTGGTGATCATGCTTGGTGGTTACTTGGTTGTGGGTAGTTAATGTAACTCCAACTTTCATCTTAGCCCTCCATCTTACAACCAACTACTTGATCCTAGCCCTCCATTCCATCAAGATTTTAGTATAAATACCCCCTCCATGGCTAGTTATTCTTGTGCTTATTACTTTCTACAAATCTATAGTCTAAAATACTCAATCTAGTAGTGATTGTGTGAGTTAAAAGATTGAGTGTGTGGAATTTTTTGCTTGCAACTAGAAGAGGGAGAGGCCGGCATCAAGGAAGGAGGAGCTCTCGGTTTGTTTGGGTGTGCTTGGAGGCTTGTGTGCACGTGTTCAAGGAGGAGCAATTCGTCGCAAGGATATTCGTTTAGGGATTGCTAGTTGTATTTTTCTCTCCATACATGGTGGGTAAATTTTCTATATTTCTAATTAGGGATGCATGCTAGATTAAATTGAATGAATGAAGCATGAAAAATATTAATAAGAGTACACTTTAATTGGAAAATTGACCTATGAATTGATTGGAATGTGGGTGTGCAATTGTATGTGATTTGATTAGTAAAAATCTAAGTTTGTGTGGATTAATTATAACCAGGGATTGTTAAAGAAAGTCTCATTATATACATCACAAATTATATACACAAAGTTAGTAGATTGACAATGCTACTTCATGTGATTAAATGGATCGTTATGTCATATTGAAATAAAGGAATTAAGTTATAGATTTGTATGTATGATAAAAGGTTAAAAATAGAGAATGAATGTGTAGTTTGCTAATAAAGAGATTAGTGGCGTTAGTTGTTGAGAAATGTCGGGAAAAAAAAGAAGTAATAGTTCACAATTTCAATTAAATGTACGAAAAATGTGTTTTGATTATTGAAAAAATTATTTTTTTATACTGGAATATAACTTATGACAATGTTAGTCAATCTGGAATTATACAGTAATTTTTGTAAAAACAAAATGAAATGAGGACTTGTTGAATATCGAATTGTCTTAATAACAGAGAGAATTGTAGTAAAAAGAATCTAAGTTGTACTTTGACAACCTGAGCACGTAGCTCAAGTGGTCAGAGAGTGCGGTTGGGTTCCCTGTGGTAGCCTGTTCGAATCCCTGTGGCACCATATCTTGTTTCATGATATTTTTTTAAAAGTATAAGAATCAGCGACCGAGAGCATTAAATACTCTCTGCCATCCTTTTATACCGCTGGCACAAATGGCCTAGTGGCCGGTGCCTTTGGCTGTGTTCTCTGCGTGCTAGGTTCGAATCTTGCCGTTGGCAAGATTGGAAAAACTCATTTTTTAACGTTTTGGTGATCAAAAAAATTGTGGAAAAAATATGATTATTCTTCTAAAAATATGTAGGACTTAAGAAAAATACGTTGAGGATTATTTACATGAAATAAAACATGAATTGAGAATAAAATGTGTAAATAGAACTATGGTTCTATATTTATATTGTTGTGAAATTATATCTTGCAAAAAGAATTTGAAATGAAGGATTAGAAGATTAACATACTAAAGAAAGAAATTTTATTGTGTGATGGATGTGAATTATTCTCATTTGAGAATAGTGTGAAAAATATGAAATGTGAATATTCGTTAGTGATGTGAATTTCAATATGAAATTAATAATTAATGAAGTATATGAATTCCATGTGTGATTATGGACTATTGAACAATTTAGAGATCGTGTTATTGAAAAGGAAAATCTATTTTGATTATGAAAATGAATTTATGAAACACTTAAAAAAAAAAAAATTTCTCCAAATTCAATTCTTTCAATTTCTATATCACTTTAATCATAAACTAAGAAAGTTATATTTCAGGAAAAATTTTGGCAGAGTTTCCCCTATAAATTTTGCCCCGAAACACAAATAGCTTACGGAATTTTGCTCAAAATTCTGTAGCTCACAATACACACAGTAATTTCACGGGCTCCCCAGGACAAAATAAGTAGAAACATACAGGCAATATAATATAATGCTCCGGGGGCCAAACTCATAACGGATTATCACATATCAAATAAAACTATAAATTTCTTTGAAAAACGAGGTAAAATTTTAGAAAAATCCATATAAAACCTACCACAGAGCCCGGTACTCCACAACGAGGTGGGTACGGGTCACAAACATACCACACCACCCCATGCCATACTTGTCATCATCATATACATGCTCATACATCCATAATACAATTTAGATCATAAATTTTACTATTCACATAACTAATTAGTACAAATTTTTAAAATAAAACTTCATCCTACCAATCCACGCCTCACCTCTGTACTGATGAGAACCTGTAACAGTAGGGGATCTAGGGTTGTCCTCAGACTTCCCTAACCCCCCAAACACTAAGGGGTTAGCCATTTCTGGTGTGAGTATAGTTATTAATATAATAACAAATTAAAATAGTATAAAGAAAATAATTTACACTTACAAATACCAAGTTAAGATAATGATATTTGAATCCTGAACACAACAACATCATCAATACGACGATATATCAAATACTTTGCCAATCCTGCATTCAACTATTTAATTATCCACGACTTCCCACATTTCATAATGTACTTCACATCAACCTCGTATATATATATTCTTATTTTACATCCGCATAGCACGAATACACATACAATCCATTACTTTTCAATTTAAATTCCCTAATCCGAATATTCATTCCTCCACAATTATCATCATACTAGCATTTCGCTATTTATATAAATATCACTTACATGATGCTATTACATCTTTCTTTAATAACCATTTATATGGATACAACTCATAACACAACATACTTTCTGCATTAACCATTTTCATAATCACTTTCATAGTACAAGTATTTATTTTATTGCATTAAATCTTGTATCGCATCAGAAACATATGCATTCATTCCCATAATGCCATGTTCATTCACGTCATATAACACAAACATAACATCTCCTTACACATTATAATTAACTTGCATTTCATCACATCATCACCGTATCACTTATGCGAATGCACATTCTTATTGCATCCAAAACATGTTTTATAGCTCATTCATCTCTCACTACACCACTTTAGTATGTTCTCATTCTTATAAGCAAGATTTCTTATTATCATTTTCACTTAATCCCCAAACACAATTTGGGACCACAACATATCACACCCCATAGCCGATGGCTTGGGTAATAATCACTGCACCTCAAACATACAGTTTGGGTAATATCACATCACATCTCAAGCCGATAGCTTGGTTATTAATTCACTTCAATCACTTATCATCTTCACTTTACTTAATTCTTCATTTCCATTAATCATTACCACTATCATCCCAACTCACCCTGCGAATTATGCCAAGACAGGTAGTTCCCACAATTTTCACAGAAATAGCGGGCAGGTAGTTCCTTGACACAATTCCAAGGTGTAACAACTTATATCACACTGTACTTTACTTTAATAATCACTTACATAATACAATTTCTTCGTACTATTCATATTAACATATGTCTCTTTTATTATTTCATTTTAAATTAACCACGTACTGCATTTATCACTTCTTTTCATACACTAACTCTTAACTCGTTTTCCTTCACATTTACTTCATTCACAACTACTTTCTTTCTCATCCATAATTCACAATTCACTTTCTGTACTACCACATTTTTATTAACACTTAGTTATTTTATTAGTTTGTCGACTAGTGAGCCACAGTATCCCAACATACTGAAAGTCGATAGCCCAGTAAACACGCGGCCCGATGCTCACACAGAGTCTTACTTGTCCGAGGCTACGTCTTCCTCCTAGCCGAACTAGCGAGGGAAAAACCACGTCCCAGGTAAACTGGGTATTTCCTCCCAGCCGATAGCCAGGAGGGAAAAACCACGTCCCAGGTAAACTGGGTGCTTCCTCGCGACGTCTATCATCGAGGGAAAAACCACGTCCCAGGTAAACTGGGTGCTTCCTCCCAGCCGATAGCCAGGAGGGAAAAATCACGTCTCAGGTAAACTGAGTACTTCCTCGCGACGACTGTCATCGCGGGAAACCGGGCCTCAAGCCGATAGCTTGGGCGATAAAATCCACTTACCCCAAACATAGTTTGGGTCCACTATTCCCAAGCCGGTCCTTGGGCGTTAGGAGGTCTAGCCCAAACCCCCAGGACTGCTGTAGGTACTGGTCAACAAAGCCATATGTTATTAGCATTAATCATTTCATCTTTTCAGCTTACTTTATCAACACACGCATTTCACTTATGAATTCAATAATTGCCACAACCTTGACTTTAATCACATGAATTAATAACACATTTTATTAACACGTACCATCTTATCTTTTATCTTACCATTTAATGCATATCCGGTGTCCACGATATTAATTATCATATCATTCTGCCCCACTATGCATACACCCTGTCATTCAATATATAAAACCAACATATTATATTATTCATTACCTCATTATACCATATATAGGCATACGTTAAGTGATAGCATTAATAATAGAATTATATTATGTTATTCCATATCGTAAAAGTATCAAAATGTATACTTCATCACATTATAATATCATATTATTACCCATTAATTTATTTCGAACATAATTAGAATATAAACATGTATTTTATCACATCACCGGTCATTATCGTCTATATATATATATCACCACATACATTACATTTGTAAGTTTCCAAGAGAAATGACTACAATCACTTATTTCATCTAACTGAACTCCATAGCAACCAATCAAAGCATGCTAGCTCATACACAATACTCTAATTAAGTAAAATAACCTATAAGGGCCTATATGCCCCAAATTATATACAAAACATGCACTATATATATATATGGGTTTCCAAAACATGACCACAATCACTAATTTTGTCTAACTACATCTTATAATAGCCATCCATACATGCTAGCCCATATACAAGGCTCCACATATACCCGATCATCTATATCGGCTTATTCACCCAAAAACATGCACAAAACATGCACGTGGTAATTATATGCATAAACCGCTTAATATATTTAATTTTTATACTTCAACACATCACAATAACCCATAATAAAGATTTTATATACTTAAAATAGTCAATTTTACCACATATCTCAAAAACCCATTTTTGGACCCTTAAAAAATCCGTATTTTCAATAAAAATCCACTTTTGGCATAACTCCCACAAAACATATCAAAAGGCCGCGAAATTCGGCCACAATATAAAATATTTATAAATACAACATACTCAGTTGACGGATCGAGCAAACGATGTCCCACGTACGTCCGGTAGCCAGTCGAAGTTCAACTTTTTCCACCTAAATAGGAAATTATAGGATCGATTAGTTTAAAGCTCAAAACTCGATTTACAGACCTTCAGATTTGAATCCGTCTTCACCCACGCGTCACAATTGACATATGTAGGCGAGCTACAACGACGGATTTCAAATTCGAACCCCGATGCAAGAACTCACATATTGATCGAAAGTTTTCTAATAGGAAAATTTCATTTTCCTAATTTCTTCAATCCCTTTGTCCTAATATCTCAAATTAGGGTTAACAACAATAATGAGAATCGCCTACACCTCCGAATTCATCAAATTCTCACCTCTATATCGCGCGGGCATTTCACCGAACACCCGGCGTGTACTTTTCACCTATAATCCATTCCACTCAATTTAATTGAGCTGGAAGCCTATAAAAATCATTCTAAATTCATATTAATACTTTCATAATATTCTACACCCCCATATACCTTTTCTACAATTTTTAGAATCGAGTTTCCTACCCGATTTCATAAATCCTATAATCCGAGTTTATACTAAAATCGTCACTCCCCATTTTATTCTAATGGCTCACTACAATTTTTACCACCATACAAAAGATAATTTATATATATATATATATATATATATATATATATATATATATATATATATCTATTTTACAAACCCAAAACTCTAATTTATTAACAACTCGCAATTTCTCTAACAATCCACTAATTCCTCAAATCTACCACTTCCAACATCTCTAAATCTCTCTACCATAATAATCCTACTCAATAAAACTAACCACACTTAATTTTATACGAATAAATAAAATATGGTATACCTTTTCGAAATCCTTTCGAAAATCTGATACTTCCATGATGTAGAGAACCCCTCAATTAGCATACCCCTCAGTTTAATTTGGATTTGGTGAAGAATCCAAGTGGATTTGAGGAGAGAGAGAGAGGCCCGAAAGTATGGGTTTTGGCTGGGAGAATAGATCGGGAAGGAGGAAGAAAGAAGGAAGGAAAAAGAAATGGGGAAAGGGTTAGTTTTGAAATAATTATAATAATAATAATAATAGGGTATATTTACATAGAAGTCCTCCAAATTCAAAATATTATAAATAAACCCCAACTCTTTTCTATAATAATAATACAAACAAGACAAATACATTAAATTATCTTATAATAATTCCCCAAAATTATAAAATAAAATAAACTATATTTCCTCACATAAAATCTCAACTCTTAACTCTAATATAACAATAATACCAATCTACCACAAATATTCATACCAATATCAATATTGAAAATAAATAAAATAAGATATTTGTAACTCCCGTTTTCATTTTTCCTATTTTCTGTTATTGATTCCAATTGTAATCTCGATTGTAATCGAAATTTTATTTGTCCCATTTTTGTGTTAAATAATATTTAGTCGAATGTTATTTATCAATTATTCCTCATCTCAATTGCTCATTAAAAATCTACTCCTTGTATTTTTAATTTGGATTTAATTTTAAATTAATTGTGTGGTCTTCTTGGGTTGTGAATTGTCCTCAATTTGACCCACTTTGTACCATAGCCCAATACCCACCTCCTAATGGATCTCTCACCCAAACCCACTAACCCAAATCAACCCCAGATTCCTTCTACCGGCTAATCTCTATCAATTCCCCTAATCACTCTCCACTATAGGTAACTCCCAAATTGAGTAACTAAATCCCTAATTTTTGGCCCTCTAATCTCTCCCACTATCTCGTAACCTCCCCTATTATCTCTCTCCCTCCCATACTCTCTCTCTCCCTTTCCTCCTCTGATTAAAAACAAAACCAAAACAGAACGAAACCCAAGCCAAAACAAAACGAAACCAAAAACCCAACTTCCCTTCTCTTCCTCCCCGCTCACCCCACTATCGTACCCACCGAACCCAAACCACCATCACCTACACCATCGTCAACTCCACCGCAACCCCCATCGCCTACACCCATCACCATCGCCGAACTCAAACTCGCGTTTCCACCGTCTCCCTCTCCCGCTCGTCCTCAACCTCTCCACTTCAACCTCGCAACATCACTGCCATCGCCACCAACTCCCTAACTCCACCATTACCCAAACTCCGAAACCGCTGTCTTCGTCAACCTCACACCTCTCCGACCGTCGTCTTCCACCTCCGTGCACCACCGCATCACCCTCATCACCTCCGTCGTGCCGTCCAAGCGTCGAAATCCTCCATCTCCGCTTTCTCTGTTTCGTCGAGAAAACCGAGCTTCGCCACCATCGATGCACGTCGTTGTGTCGCTTCCCGACCAATGCCGCCGACAGCATCGCCGCCTCAGTCGTCGCGAGCCCCACCGCAAGTCGCCAGGGTCGCCGCTCTCCCTCTCTCTCTGTTTCAACGAAGAAGGAAGAAGAAGAAGACGATTAAGGCGGGTGTGAATTTCAACCGTCGGATCGCATCGAGATCCGAGTCCAGCTCTCCGATCTGATCGTTGCTTCGCTGTTTTGCCACAGCGGATCTGATTCCGCTGTTCGCTGTTCGGGCGGGATCCGCTGTATAGGAACGATCCCATTGGCTGCGTCCGGTGTTTCGTGTTTTGCCGCACCGGATCTAGTGACACTGTTTGCTGTTTGGGGCGATCTGGTGTGGAGAATTGTTGCTATCTACTAGCATTCTTCGCACGGCCTTCGCACGTACTCTTGGGATTGCTCTCCGGGATTCTGATCCCGTTATTCTTTATTTATTTTCAAACCGTCTACAAAGTAAAAGGCAAGTCATTTCTATCGAATGTTTTTGTATCATATTCGATAATTATTATTGAATTCCTCAAGTGGATCTTATTATCGAGAGCCTGCTGTGCCAGTGCCTGCGGTGTTGCCACCAAGACCTGGAAATGTAGCAGATTTCATGAGGTTACATCCAGATAAATTCGCAGGTACGTAAGGTCCACTGGAAGCTGAGCAATGGCTCATTAGGACAGAACTGCTAATGATCGCGGCAAGAATAGCTGACGTTGACCGAGTGGATTTCATGAGCATCCAGCTCGTTGATCTCGCCCAGATCTGGTGGCGAGCTGAAGTTGAGAGGCTAAAGCGCCCCATCGCCTGGGATATTTTTAGAGAGAGCTTTCTCACAAAGTTCTTCCCTGATGTGATAAAGAATGAAATGGAGCGGCAATTTGTCACACTCACACAGGTTAGACAGATAGTGTTGTTATGCAATTTTCATTGTTATTTCATAAATATACCAATGTTTAACTAAGACGCTACCTTGAACCAGGGGAATCGGACCGTGGATGAGTATGCTACGGAGTTCACCCGACTTAGCTGTTTTGCCGCTTCCATGGTGACAAATGATTGGGATAAGGGCCGCCGTTTCATGCAGGACTTGGACCTCAATATTCAGGATCGTCTGGCTGCCTTGCGGCTCCAATCCTATGCAGATATCCTGGAGGCTGCTAGAAGCAGGAACAGGCCAGTAGGCGGAAGCGCGCCACCCAGCAGCCCGCTCCGCATCCTATCACCGCTAGGCCATCTGGAGGGCCTATCAGGAGGCCAGTGTCGAACTTCCCTGCCAGAGCACAGCCTTATGCACCTGCCGCTCAGGGGGCGAACCCAGTCTGTTCGTACTGTCGCAGGATTGGACACTCGCTCGAGAACTGTTGGGCAGCCAACCGTCAGTGTCTCCTGTGTGGTGGTAGCGACCACATGGTTCGCGATTGCCCAAAGTCCAGGACCCTTGCACCAGTTGGAGGCTCCGCTCCACAGGGAGCGCTTCGGCGTGGTCAGGGCAGACCACCGCTCCCACCTCAAAGACAGGTTTTTGGCCAGAGGAGAGCCGCTCCTCAGGGAGGTCCATCTGGAGGTCATGGTCAGGCCTTCAACCTGACTGCAGAGGAAGCTGAAATCGCTGAGGAAGTCGTCGCAGGTATATTTATGTTTTATTATTTTATTATCTGTTCCCTATTTTATTATTCATCCTTGCATCATTCAGTGTGTAGTTTCTTTTCACATTAGCATTTCTTAATCCCTATTATCCTGACCTATACATCTCTTCCCACATTTTTGATTCTATCATAGGTATCATATTAGTTCATTCTTTTCCCGCCCATGTCTTGTTTGATTCCGGAGCGACCCATTCTTTCGTCTCTTCTCGCTTTGTGGATCAACACCAGTTAGAATGCAGTGATATGCCAGTAGCTTGGAACATCACCACAGGTGGTGGTGTTGTCGTTTGCTCTAGGGAGTGCAAGCGGAGCCCTCTAGTTATTGGGGGCACAGATTTCAAGGCAAACTTGATAGTGTTCGGGAATTCAGGGTTCGATGTAATTCTCGGCATGGATTGGCTAGGAGAATCTCATGCTGTTATTGATTGCCGGGCGAAGAAGGTGGTGTTCATGATTCCGGGACATGCAGAGTTCGAGTTTCATGCTGGGGAGACACCTCTTGGACGCGGTAAGAAGGTAGCAGATGAGAAAAATTGTGCAATGGAGTTGCACACAGACTGTGAGGCTGCGCCTCTTGTAGTGCAGGAATCCCTGGATGTATTCCCAGAGGAATTACCTGGGTTGCCTCCCGATCGAGAGGTGGAATTTGGCATTGAAGTTCATCCGGGTATCGCTCCTATTTCTAAGAGCCCGTACCGGTTGGCGCCAGTTGAAATGGCAGAGTTAAAGGAACAGATTCAGGAGATGCTGAATAAGGGTTTTATCAGGCCGAGTGTCTCGCCTTGGGGAGCTCCTGTACTGTTCGTCAATAAGAAGGATGGTAGTCGCAGGTTGTGCATGGACTACCGTAAGCTGAACAATGTCACAGTGAAGAACCGGTACCCGCTGTCGAGGATCGACGACTTGTTCGACCAATTGGGAGGAGCTTCTGTGTTCTCGAAGCTAGATATGTGTTCTGGGTACCATCAGGTCAAGGTGAAGACCGAAGATATACCGAAGACTGCCTTTCGCACTCGTTATGGTCATTACGAGTTCTTGGTCATGCCCTTCGGAGTTACTAACGCTCCAGTCGTGTTCATGAGCTTGATGAATCGGGTCTTCTCTCCCTTCCTGGACAAGTTCGTCGTGGTATTCATCCACGATATCCTCGTCTATTCTCAGAATCGTGATAAGCATGCTGAGCACTTGCGAATTGTCTTACAGACACTGAGGAAACATCAATTGTACGGGAAGCTTAGCAAGTGCATGTTTTGGTTGGATAGAGTTGCCTTCTTAGGGCATATTGTCTCGGGGGAAGGAATCTCTGTTGATCCGTCCAAGATTGCGGCAGTTAAAGATTGTCCAGTGCCTAAGTCAGTGTCAGAGGTGAGAAATTTTCTCGGGCTAGCAGGATATTATCGGAAGTTTGTCCAAGACTTCTCGAAGATTGCTGGACCGTTGACTAAACTGACAGGAAAAGATTAGAAGTTTGCTTGGGATGATGCCTGCAGTGAAGCTTTCACAGAGTTGAAGAACAGATTGACGTCAGCGCCAGTGCTGACTATACCAGATGGATCAGGTGGGTTCGTGATTCACTGCGACGCTTCAGGCAGAGGTCTAGGTGCAGTGTTGATGCAGAAGGGTCGGGTTGTTACTTATGCGTCCAGACAGTTGAGGCCGCATGAGAAGAATTACCTCACTCATGACTTGGAATTGGCGGCGGTGATCTACTCCTTGAAATTGTGGAGACACTACCTACTTGGAGACCGAGTGGAAATCTTCACTGACCACAAAAGTCTCAAGTATGTCTTCACTCAGAAAGAGTTGAAAATGAGGCAGAGGCACTGGTTGGAGTTGATGGCCGACTACGACATCAATTTGCAGTATCACCCCGGTAAGGTGAACTCGGTGCCAAATGCGTTGAGCAGAAGGCCAGTCGTCATGTGCTTGACTCAGCGAAGGAACTTATTGAGCAGATGCGAAGATTGGACTTGAATGTGATTCTTCCGGGTACCGATCGGAGTTGTATGATGCTTCAGATGCATTCATCTCTGGTTGAGCAGATTAAGGAAGCACAGGCAGGTGATGATCAGTTACAGGGATTCAGGGCAGAAGTTGAGGCAGGTAAAAGGACCGATATGGTCATACACTCAGATGGATCACTTCGCTTTGGGGCTAGGCTGTATGTCCCGAAGGGTGAAGTTAGGCGGAAATTACTCGAGGAAGCCCACCAGTCAGCATACTCTATTCATCCCGGTGGTACCAAGATGTATCGGGATTTGAAGCTTCACTTTTGGTGGCATGGTATGAAGAGGGCCGTAGCCAGATTTGTGTCTCAGTGTTTGGTTTGCCAGCAAGTGAAGGCAGAACACCAGAGGACCACCGGACTCCTTCAGCCTCTTCCCATTCCGGAGTGGAAATGGGAGCATATCACCATGGACTTTGTCACTGCTTTGCCAAGAAGTCCCAGGGGTCACAACGCCATTTGGGTGATTATTGACAGGCTGACGAAGAGTGCCCATTTTATCCCGTTCAGAGTTGGTCAGTCGACCGAGAGTCTCGCGGAGATGTACGTGCAGGAGATCGTTAGATTGCATGGGGTCCCTGTCAGCATTGTATCAGACAGAGACACTAGATTTCGATCACAGTTCTGGGAGAGCCTTCAGAGCAGTCTGGGAAGCAAGTTGAAGTATAGTACAGCTTTCCACCCTCAGACAGACGGGCAATCAGAAAGGACCATTCAGACATTGGAGGACATGTTGCGGTCCTGTGTACTTCAATTTGGAGGATCATGGGAGGATCACCTGTACTTTGTAGAGTTCTCGTACAACAATAGCTACCAGGCAAGTCTTAAAGCTGCTCCCTTTGAAGCCTTGTATGGTCGGAAGTGTCGATCGCCAGTGTGTTGGGACGACATTGGTGAGAGGAAGCTATTGGGGACCGAACTGATCATGAAGACTGTTGATGCCGTGGCCCAGATCAGGAAACACCTACAGGCAGCTTAGGACAGACAGAGGAAATGGGCAGATATTCACAGAAGGCCATTAGAGTTCGAAGTGGGTGATCATGTGTTCCTCAAAGTATCACCGTGGAAGGGAGTTACCCGGTTTGGAGAAGGGGGCAAGCTAAGCCCTAGATTCATTGGGCCGTTTGATATTGTAGAGCAAGTAGGTAAGGTGGCTTATAGACTCGCTTTGCCGCCGGCATTGTCTGGAGTGCATGATGTCTTTCATGTATCCCAACTCAGGAAGTATGTCAGGGATGATAGTCATGTCATCGACTATTCGGAGTTGTTTGTTCGGCTAGATTTGTCCTGCGAGATCCCTCCAGTTTCGATATTAGACCGACGAGAGAAGGTTCTGAAGAACAAGGTCATCAGGTTGGTTCGAGTTGGTTGGAATCCTCACTCGCCGGGTGAGTCGACTTAGGAACTTGAGGATGAGATCTAGAAGAAGTTTCCCCACCTTATTGTGTGAATCTTTTTTGTTCTTCGGGGTTATCCTATCACCACTTGAGTAAATTTCGAGGACGAAATTTTTATTGTAAGGTGGGTAGGATTGTAACTCCCGTTTTCATTTTTCCTATTTTCTATTATTGATTCCAATTGTAATCCCGATTGTAATCGAAATTCATTTTATTTGTCCCATTTTTGTGTTAAATAATATTTAGTCGAATGTTATTTATCAATTATTCCTCATCTCAATTGCTCATTAAAAATCTACTCCTTGTATTTTTAATATGGATTTAATTTTAGATTAATTGTGTGGTCTTCTTGGGTTGTGAATTGTCCTCAATTTGACCCACTTTGTACCATAGCCCAATACCCACCTCCTAATGGATCTATCACCCAAACCCACTAACCCAAATCAACCCCAGATTCCTTCTAACGGCTAATCTCTATCAATTCCCCTAATCACTCTCCACTATAGGTAACTCCCAAATTGAGTAACTAAATCCCTAATTTTTGGCCCTCTAATCTCTCCCACTATCTCGTAACCTCCCCTATTATCACTCTCCCTCCCTTACTCTCTCTCTCCCTCTCCTCCTCTGATTAAAAACAAAACCAAAACAGAACGAAACACAAGCCAAAACAAAACGAAACCAAAAACCCAACTTCCCTTCTCTTCCTCCCCGCTCACCCCACTATCGTACCCACCGAACCCAAACCACCATCACCTACACCATCGTCAACTCCACCGCAACCCCCATCGCCTACACCCATCACCATCGTCAACTCCACCGCAACCCCCATCGCCTACACCCATCACCATCGCCGAACTCAAACTCGAGTTCCCACCGTCTCCCTCTCCCGCTCGTCCTCAACCTCTCCACTTCAACCTCGCAACATCACCGCCATCGCCACCAACTCCCCAACTCCACCATTACGCAAACTCCGAAACCGCCGTCTTCGTTAACCTCACACCTCTCCGACCGTCGTCTTCCACCTCCGTGCGCCACCGCATCACCCTCATCACCTCCGTCGCGCCGTCCAAGCGTCGAAATCCTCCATCTCTACTTTCTCTATTTCGTCGAGAAAACCGAGCTTCGCCGCCATTGAAGCACGTCGTTGCGTCGCTTCCCGACCAACACCGCCGACAGCGTCGCCGCCTCAGTCGTCGCAAGCCCCATCGCAAGTCGCCAGGGTCGCCGCTCTCCCTCTCTCTCTGTTTCGACGAAGAAGGAAGAAGAAGAAGTCGATTAAGGCGGGAGTGAATTTCAACCGTCGGATCGCATCGAGATCCGAGTCCAGCTCTCCGATCTGATCGCTGCTTCGCTATTTTGCCACAGCGGATCTGATTCTGCTGTTCACTTTTCGGGCGGGATCCGCTGTATAGGAACGATCCCATTGGCTGCGTCCGGTGTTTCGTGTTTTGCCGCGCCGGATCGAGTGACGCTGTTTGCTGTTTGGGATGATCTGGTGTGGAGAATTGTTGCTATCTACTAGCATTCTTTGCACGGCCTTCGCACGTACTCTTGGGATTGCTCCCCGGGATTCTGATCTCGTTATTCTTTATTTATTTTCAAACCGTCTACAAAGTAAAACGCAAGTCATTTCTATCGAATGTTTTTGTATCATATTCGATAATTATTATTGAATTCCGCAAGTGGATCTTATTTTAAAATCGTAACATATTATTGTATCTATCGTTGAGATGCCACGGATTTATACGAGCGAATCCAAGTGGTAGTCTCGACATCGTGCCATCTTTTTGCCTCTAATGTATAGAGATATTCATACACCATATAGTTATAGTTATTGATTATAAAAATAGGGAATTATAGACACATTTCATATCATGACATTAAATGACAATTAGCTATAGTAGATTGTAGAAAATTAGTTGATTGTTAATGTGATTGTTATTGCTAAATTGTTGAATTGTAATTATTAGAATGTTAGACATCACCTACATTAATACCATGTTCACATAAGGTTAATTTGCTGTGATTATGATTAATTAAACTCCAATTACTATCCTTAATTTTTTGTTAACCATTTTATTTAGAATGAACATATAGACTATTTAGAAAATTACGCCAATCTGAACCTTAATGTGCTGTTTAGACCGGAAAAACTTCATTAAAATCAGAAACTCCCTGAAAGTAAATCGTAGCCCTATCTGTCTAGATATCGATAGACACCAGAACTTTCAAATTCGGACTTATACTGTCCCAGTTATGAACCTTTTGCTACAGCTGCGCTGTAATTCCAGATTCACGTACATAACAAGTAATGCGAATGAATTAAGTGAACCATTAATCATATATAGCCAAGATAAATTCCAAATTCGTAAATAACATGTTTAGGGTGTTAAAAATTATTTTTACTGATTTTTATAATATTTATTTACTCCCTTTGTAATTAAAATTAGTCAACATCTACACCCAGCCAGAAACTAAAACCTATAAAGATTATTGAATTTCACCTAGCTACCGTTGTCGGAATGTAGCTTTTAAGTATGCGTTGGAACCGGGCAGGAGTCTAGTTTCTAGACCACCTAACGGATCCACTTTTGCTGTCCTGTAGCAACGGGAATTCTGATTTTGGTACAGTAACCTACTGCTGTCCCAAATTGGGATTTTATAGTTTATAATGTACAATTGTGTTTATAATGTTATATTTGGTGCATTAATTGTATAGAGTATATTGCATGATCCTAGGGTTGTTGTCACCTTTTTCTAGCGCCCTTTATTAACTGCATTAATGTGTGTTAACTGAGTAAATCAAGCCGGGGTTAAGGGTTGATTAGGGTAGTTGATGACATAGTGACTGTACTCGGAAGAGGGGCTCGTGTTTCCCTAATTATCGGTATATCGGTTATTGGTTATTGGTTATTGGTTATTGGTTATTGGTTATTGGTTATATCGGTCATCGGTTAATTGCAGATTACTGACTTCAGTATCTCGATTGATTCGGTCATCGGTCATTATTGAATAATATTCCCGAGTACATGAACTATAGAATCTACCACCTTAGTCTAAGCGAAATTGATTATATCCATCGAACCTGTGGTACGACACACATGGGACACAGTAGTACGTGCATTAGCTAGGATTTAAAAATGAATAATAGACCTAAGGCTCTCCTCACATTGTTATTGCATATTGTTATCTTAATGAATAGTGTTCTCATTATTATTGCCATTATTGGTATTGTTTATCGTTACCGTGGCAAATCATATTTAATGTATATTATACTGTTATCTCTTTTACACTGTTCAATGCTATCGACTTCATTGTTTATTTGAATTCATTGCTATACCACTATTTCCATTGTTTCACTGTTTCTCCACTTGCATGTCCACGACTTGCTCTAAGAACCTTCCTTTTCCTCTTTTTAGATGAGCAACTTACAGGTACCCAAGGAGATTTACCTGATGGAATAGGAGAGCAACATTGGTGAAGGAAATGTTTACTGTGCCGCTAAAATAAATGTCATTTTAGTTTATGACTTTAATAAATTTGGACAAATGTTATTTCTTTGTATTTGTGGGCTTCGACCCGAATATTGTTTGTTAAATTTCTAGATGTTGAGTTATTTGATGTTGGTTATTTTTATGCATTAATTTTCAATATTGTTATTTATATGATTATTCTTTCATTGCATGCGTGGTTGTTTTATTACTTGTTATATTGTTGAGTTGGATCATTAACAGCCTATGGGTGACGTAAGTCATTCGCTGGGCCGTGTCACGTGCTTGCATTCCGTATTTTGGGAATTGGGGCGTGACAATATCACTTAAAAATAATTCTCACCCTTACAAAATATAAAAACGAATATTTTCGGTATTTTAAAATCCGTGATGTTACAATTTATGAGTTGGAAATGCTCAAATTGAAAATTGTGAATTGAAATTGAAACAAAAAGAGTAGCTAAGTCTCCCTCGGCATTTGGAAATAAATGAAATGAAAATTGAAAAGAAAGACCAAGGTTGGTCATGTTTGAATGAATGAATAAGTCTGGTTTAGTGGAGAAGGTAACTCTAGAGCTTTGATTTTTGTTCATGATTTTAGTAAAAACTAAGGATTAGTACATAGTGGAGACGTGATGAAAGTAGGAGAAAAACATGAGTATGAGGGCCATTGGATTGGCGGCGTGAGGGTATTCACAGGCTGTCTTCACGATGCGTCGTGACATAACGTGGATACTGCTCCAGGGTACCGTCCCGGTGGCGACGCTTGTGGGATGTTTGGTGACTGCAAGAGGATCGTGTGCTATGAAGGAGGCTGAAATTGCCACAGGCTGTCTTCACGATGTGTCGTGACATGACGTGGGATTCTCCTCCAGGTTTTCTGTACACGTGATTGTATTCATAGATCATCTTAGATACCTACCGTAATTACAGTAGTAGATTAAGTCATAGCGAGGGATTGAACCCTACAAAGATAAAGAACGATTAAGGGCTTGCCCTCGGACCTATGTAGTATGGGATGCATAGAATCCGAAGAAGTGCGCATTAGTGTCATGTAACATAAATAACTGCATTAAGGACTAAGTGCACAATCACAACACGACATCAATAGGGTAGTCCCTTTAGTTTGATATGTGACAAGTTTTTGTTTGTTAAATATGAAAAATAAGTTATACTATTTCTGGCATAGAGAGGATGGCCGTGTATAATATTCGTCGGTTGAATAAACTGACGTACCCACCGTCTTATATGCAAGTAAATGGCATGATAAAGATTAAAGAAGAACAGATGCTTAAAGATTATTCAATGTTGTTGTACATTTGTTCAATTGTTGTAAATTTTACTTCCGCTGTGCAGTGTAAATTGTAATGTATTCATGTAAATTCTGATGTAAAGTAAAAAGTTCAAATTTCCTTGTAAAATTGTACTAAAGGAAGCGGAAAGATCCTGTAGAACATTTCGAATTCAGTGTATTTGGGATTCGGGGCGTTACATTCTGTGATATATACATGCCTTTCTAATAATAATAACAAAATAACCAAGCCGGAGTTAAGGGAAAGATCTGGTAGTGGATAATATAGAAATGTGTACTTGGAAGGGAGCTCGTGTTTTCCACATGATTATCTGTTATCTGGTATGTGTTCATGACTAAATGATACACGATTCTGTTATCTAATTTCCTGACTGCACACTTCCCTATAGGAAGGTGTACTCAGAAGAGAACCCGTAGGTTCTATCTGTCTGTCTGATACCTGAGTACACGGCCCTATTGTAACCCCTGTTCCCGTTAATACGTATTTTTCAAGTATTTTTTTGTATTTTAAATTCTTAGTATCTTGTAACTATTTTTTGTTAATTGATTATATTATTCAAACTATTTTATGAAGCCCAATATATACAATTATTCAGTTGTTTAACTATTTATTATAAGCCCAATTGTTTAACTTATATATTCTTAAAGCCCAATTTTTATTCATTCTGTATTATTTATTTATATATCTAATCTGAGCTCAATTGTTATTATAAGCCCAATACCCTAAATTATTTATTTAAATGTTTTGAAGCCCAAGTTTACAACCCACACCCACATCTATTGGATCTCAACCCGTTAAACCCATTATCCTAACCTATCCAAATTTAACTACCCGTATATAAAACCCCTTACATCCCCCCCTCTTCACCTCCCGTAACTCCAAAACCCCCACCACCTCATAACTGCCCCTACTTTCTCACCCCATTACTTTAGTCTATATTTCATTATTATATGTTAAACCCCCTTCCCCTATTTTTTCTTCACTCCGATCTCTCTCTCTTTCTCTCCCGTGTCCTTCTATCTCCTGCTCTCTCACTTCTCTGTTTCGAACCCAACAGAAAACACCCCCACCCCCGTCTTCCTCATTCCTCGGCGACTCCACCTCGTGCCTCCGTCAACCCATTATCTCGAAATCCTCCACAGTCGAGCCCTCCACCAGTCATCGCCATTCCTCTCTCTCAACCTCCGAAGAACCCAACACCATCACCTCGAGCTAAAAATTAACGCAAGTATATTCTTTGACTCTAATTCGTATTCTTCGGTCGAATTGAAATCTGTTGCTATACATAATCCGTCGATCTCGTATTCGCATATGATCGTGAATACTTTGTTGCCACATGCATTACATGAACACTATTGATACTCACATATATACTCTTATGATTATACATGATTATGTGCATGATTGTTTTACCCGTGATAGTAGTTTAAATATAATATCTTGTTATTGTTGATTAAAATTAATAAAAGTAACAAGCCGGGGTATAAGGGTAAAGATTTAGTAGTGGGCAATATAGAAGAGTGTACTCGAACGGAAGCTCGTGGTTTTCCGATGCAAGTTGCAAGTTTGCAAATTACAAGTTTACATGTTCATATTACAAGTTTACACTCTGCATGTTCCACATTGCACGTATCTCGATACAAGATACAATTTACAAGTTCACATTACAAGTTCACACTCTACATGTTCCACATTTCATGTATCTCGACACAAGATATAATTGACATGTTTTTTCCGAGTACGTGACCTATAGAATCTACCACTAAGTCTAAATGTAAACTTGTTTGAATGTAGTAACCATATAGTAAAAGGATGGATGCATGAAGTGCTACCTAGATAGTAATAATACAAGACTTGAACATGATCACTTGATACTTGATACTTGATACTTGCTACCCGTTACTTTTAATTATTCACATGACACTTGCTACTTGTTTACATGATACTTGATACTTGATCCTTGACACTTGTTACCTGTACTTGATACTTGTTTACTTGATTACTTATTTGTATGCCACTTATTACATGATATCTTATTCATGATCCTGTTTACATGTTGTATTTATCTTATTACATGATTCTTGACTCCATGCTCTTTTTCCTGCTTCTTGTTTCATTTTATACTTGTTGCCTTAGCTTGTACCACTTGCGGTCCGTGACTTGTATTAATGGGTATCTTCTTATTTCTTCTTTTCGTAATAATGTATTTGTAGGCCTGAAAGGAGAATTACCAAAAAGTATTGCTGATCAAGTGTTTTAGTCTTATTAATTATCATGTTATCTGTAGTTCATGTTTTATTCATACTACTCTTTATTGTATTCCGGACGTGTTTAATCCGTAACTACTTTGTATTTTCCAGCTGTTAGTTATGTTATGGACTATGTCATGTACTTTTGTTATCCTATTGTGATTTTACATGCCTACGTGGTTTTGTTGTTATCTTGTTGTTGAGTTACCTGCACAACTTATGAATGGTGTATTCGCATCATTCGCTGGGCCTCATTCATGGACTCGTATTCTCGTATTTTGGAAAGCGAGACGTGACAGGATTTTTAGTGGTATCAGAGCTAGGTTTGGCTAATGTGTTAGTTTGACTAATACATTAGACATGCTTGACTCAGCCAGGTTAACTCAACAACATGTGCAGCACGTTGATCACATGGATAATGCATGACCAACATATCATCTGGATGCTAACCGTTTAATTTTATTGCAGCTCATGGCTAGAAAGGGTACCTCTCCTCCCCATGATGGGGATGATCAATCTAATGAGCCTACTATTGCACAGATTATGCAAATGCTTAGAGAATGTGCTTCTTCTTCCGGTCAACCAGAAGAGCCCACGATTGCTCAAGTGATCCAGATGCATCATGAGCAGAATGAGCTGCTGATGCAACAGATGATACAGATGCAGCGGGAGCATAATGGTTTGATGAGGGAGGCTTGGGGAGCTGGCAATAGGGTTGCTGTCATACCTGCGCCCGAGGTGCTGCCACCGAGACCTAGCAATGTAGCAGACTTCATGAGGCTATGCTCAGACAAGTTCTCGGGCACTGAATTAGTTATGGTTTCAAAAATTAGTACATAGATCATACATATATACAATTGATTTAGTTAAGTAAAATTTTTAAAAACTAATTTTTCACAAACACATTGTGTGCTACACAGACATTTCTATTAATTAAGTTCCAAATTACAATTCTAGTAATTAAGTTCCAAATTTATAGATTTGGAGCTTTTATATTTTTTTAATGAAAATATGCATACTGTACGTGTTTTTTCTTGAGGTTATCGTACTGCACGTATTAATAAATAAGAATTTCTCATTTTGTTTTCCGTTCTTTATTTCAAAATAGGAAAGAAGAAAGATTGACACTATATTATTCATATGAATTAGTAAAGAAAAGTGTAAATATTAAAATGAAAGTAGTATATAATAGTACTTGAAAAGGTGTGAAAGTTGCAAGTCGGAAGTGGTCACGTAGTAGCTGCAATTGCTGAAATTTGGTGTCAGTGAGTTTGTCTCCATGTGCGCGCCCTGTCACACCCCTGCCGGTGACAGTGACCCACACCTGCCGGTCACCCAATCCACCCACCATATCTTCTTCTCGTCTTATTCTTGCCCCACCCATCCACCCCCACCCCTTTGCCTTTTGGACCACTGGATTTAATTAACCCCAAAATGACATGACTCACCCTTTGACTGTGGTATTTGAATAGCCAGTTGTCGAGGGTATCATGGTCTATTCACTTTTATATATAGTGTAAGGGGTGGGTGTTTGGGAGATTGTGTTTGTATGTTGGATTTTGGGTTTTGTGAGAATAGAGACCACTTTTTTGGATTTTTGAATATTAGGAGTCTGGTAGGTTTAAGATTTAGCCTATCTTTGGTGTTGCTCGTTCAACTCTTTGCTAAAAAAGTGTTTTTTAAATAAAGTTCAATACATTATTTTTATATATTTTCAGAAAAATACTAAAAAAATAGTAGTTTTAAAAATAAAATAAAAATCTGATTAAACTCATTTTTAATTAAATTTGTCAAGTGCATATATTGAGCTTAAAAAAACTTTTGGACAAAAAATTGTCCCTCCTAAAGCAATGCGGAACAGAGTCTTGAAAAATAGTCACTGATTTTCTTGCATGATCAAATGTGTTTACTATGATTTTTGATTCGTAGCAGGTGGTTATAAGTACAAGTAAAATTATAACTTTTAAATTAATAACTATTTGTAACGAACCATATACTCAGCTTGAACTTTAAAGAAATGTATAAAGTGATAGGTAGTAACGAATAATGAGATTTAGAAGGGAAAAGAAGTTTTGATATTATAGGAGGCTCAGCTCAACATGCTAGTTTCTTAATCGGTTATTTTTCTTTCTTAACTTGTAAAAACAGAAAATATGCTTAAGTGAAAAATATATAGGATGGAAAAAATCTTTTGCACGATATATGTAAGATTTTGTCTACAAAAATGTCGAGGGACCACAATATTTGGAGAAAAGTAAACTCATTCTCTAGATGTGCAACCCCATAATCTATCCCTCCCACGTTTAAGCGGAAATACAATAAAAAAATCTTTATTAATTTGCATAATCGTGTGAGTGCTCGTATTCTGGCGAGGAAAGCAGCTCTTGTGTCGGCTCTTCAGCTTGTGCACAGTTGAGTTTCGGCTTCTCCACGCCATCCAGGTATAGGCTATCAGGCTTGCCTTTTTCCATGATGCTAGAGTTCCCTTGAGCCGTTGTATCATTCTCCTCTCTCTTAGTCCAGCCTTCTCCTATTTAGCGGAGTGTCAGGTGGAGTTTGGTGTTTCCGTGTGGGGGTGCGGCAGGGTGCTCCCGTTCATGCTCACTCATCCTGAATACTGGCGCAATCACCTTTTTCGGAGTGTTTTCTTCTTTTGTATCGCAGATCTTGTAGATGCATGCTAATCAGTCGATTGTCTTTTGATTTTCTTGTTGTTTGCTTCTCTCTGTTTTACAGCTTGTAAAACCATTGTAACTTTATTTGTAACTGTTATGCTTTTATTGATTAATATATTTTTTGATGCCTGGAGCCTTTTGGCTCTATACGATATATCAAAAGAAACCCCATACTCTATCGGTTCCATGTACGGCTAAAATGAACTCTACACGTAGATTTTCTTTCGTTTGTGTCAATCGGTAATTAAATAAGTCTGTACGTAGGAACAATAAATTTAACAGTAACAAAAATATGTTTCCTTTTATTTTTAGTTACTCTCGATATTTTTTCACTTTTTGGGATGAATTAGAAGTTATGTGTAGTTTACAAGTGCTACATTTATACATCTTTCTCTTGGTGTTTGTAAATATGTAATTAACCTCATATATTAGGTCCAAATATTTATCCAAACTATTCTCTAAATTATTTCTTAAGAGTAATGCTACATCCACTACCAATTTCACTACCATTTTGTTCACAACCTTAGGTGGCACACTCCAATAGGTAGAGAAAGATAGAGTTGGTGGGAGAACTCTCCAATATGAATATGCCACCTAAGATAATGAACAAAATTATAGTGAAATTGGTAGTGGATGAAGCATTACTCATTTCTTAATTGGTTGGGTGTTCAGTCCCACCAGCCCAACCAATAAGAGCTTTGACATGACAATCGCCACATGTGCGCAATTTCAGTGAAGTGGGCCCTATTTCCCATTTTATGTATTTTGGATGTATTTTCTATTATTGGGTATTTATTCATCTTGTACTTTCTCCAGTTCTTTTGAGCAATGTATTGGATCTTCAATTTCTTTCTATATTTATCTATTTGATTTTTCGCCTTTGTTTGATCTTTTTGATTCAATTTTCACTACAAGGAATTTGACATATAGTGACAGCAAAAATCCGTAGGTAAAAGGCGGAAAACCGTAGGTATAGCCCGTAAAACCTATACCAACGGACATATTTTTCCGTAGTTTTTAATTAACTATACCCACGGCAGAATGCCGTCACTATAGCCTATAGCGACGGTTTTTTCACCCGTTGGACAAAACCTCGGTATTATACCCACGGTTTCGTATCCGTTGGTATAGGTTTTAAGGATTCCTATTGCTTTCCTATACCCACGGTTGAAACTCCATTGCTATAGGTTTCGTATCCGTTGGTATAGGTTTTAATTACGCGTATGATAATTTAATATTTTCTTTTATAATATTAATCCAATTATAAACTAAATACACAATAAATAGATAAATGTGTTTATGAAATAAAATTAGATAAAATTAAACTTCAATCATATTAAAAATTAATGAAGTATTACAAGCATGTCAAATTACAAAATAGTTAATAACCGGATACACAATTGAATTCATGTGTGCAGACATGAGAATTTATACTTTAAACTACGATCAACATATTCAATGGCATTATAAGATAACATTCAATTGACTCCTCACTTAATATACGACACTAACAATTTTCTTATTTTACGGCAACCAAATCTTGATTTTCTTTGCAGTAATCTTCTTTTAGCATCCTGCAAATCTCCTTTACTGCCTTCTTCACTTCATCGTCGGCAAACACAAACTCGACTGCATTTTGAGCGAGTTCAATCATTTCTCGCTTGTTGAGAGCCCTTCACAAACAAAACAAAGCAAAAAAATCTAACTTTGGTCATCAACAAATAGTCAATATTCTTTTTCGTTATCACACATTCAAATAATAGGAGTGATGCCTACCAAATATGGTCGTTTCCAGGTAGTACTCAGAGGAGAGACTGGTCGAGAAGAGGACTGCATGAGTTTCCAGTACGTATACCTGCATTTCACAAGGAATTTTATGACGTATCTGCATTATATGGATGGGGATCATGGGGATCATATAGAACATTATTCAAGACAAATTAGAAATAATATGTATGAATTTCCAGTACGTATACCTGCATTTCACAAGGAATTTTATGACGTATCTGCATTATATGGATGGGGATCGTAGAGAACATAATGATAGTATTATCTATCAAATTAACAAGCCTTCTGGCAGTCAAGCGAACTTGGTTACATACAGTTGAGTATGCCAGTAACAACCAGGATAATTAGCATGCACTGCATTTCATATACCAACAATTTGAGAATATTAGATGCTCGTCCATCACTATCATTTATACAATACTAGGACCATATACACATGCAGTTTAACACAACCAGTTAGATGTAAACTTACAGAGTTCTCAGAGTATCATGTATACTGAAGACTTTGTCTCTCGTGCATTATCAATCATAAAAGAGTATGAGGGAGGTAACGATAGACGTTGACTTAAAATAAGACGTTCACTTCAGCTTAGCATATTATCAGCTGTTTCACATGTGCATTTATAAACAAGATAATTCGTTAGAAATTGGTGCATTAAATGTAGACAATTAAGGTTGATTACATGCATTAGTATCTATAGAAATATCTAAATGCAAAGAGTTTGATGAGCTTAAAGTTGAACATTTACATGAAGAGAAACTCTTTTACATGCAGCAGGTGTACACACCTTGCTTTACAGTATTTATTTATCTAGTTCCTTTCCTGGGAACCAAATAGCAGTTATTTTAATTTTTTTAACATCAAACTTACTTGAACTTTCCCGCATGAAAATGTAAAGAACTGCCACATCCTTTTCTTTCCTGAGCATTACAGATGAACATTGTTTAATTGACCTCATGATTATCACTCATCCAAACCTAGATAAATTGTGAATCTCATAGATCATGGACATTAAACTAAGCACAATATTTATTTTTATTCACTTAGCCAAATTTGACAGGGCTGAAAAGCAATTATCACATAATATTTGCAGGAAACAGATGCACAAAGTATGTAGGAGTAAAATATTGATATCTTACTACTCCTGATCTCAATGCAGTATTTGTGGCTCCTTTTTAGTCCCACCATATAAAACAACTGACTTTAATCCACAAGGAATCCCAGCATCACATAAAACATCAGCAATCTGCAATTAATTATGCGTTATACTATCAGAAAAATGTCTTAGGCTGAATTGCACCGGAAACTCTATGAAAAAAGCACATAAAGACAAAGATGAAGGATACCACCTATGGGTACATGAAATAAGAATCATGATGTCTCTATCAAACTATTTCTTAGGCAATTATGTGAGAATATCATTAGTACAAGAAATATTAATAGAGACAAAAGAAGACATTCGAGAAAAAATGAGCATATAATGGTTGGTACCTTGTACTACATGATAATACAGATACTACTTATTAGCAGCATAGTTGTCTATTAACTCGTATTAATGTTGGGCATGTGCTTGCCCAATTTACAACTAAGATAGTCCTACCAAGGAAAACCCTATTCTTTAATCAGAAGAATTTGGTACAAAGATTTGACTTGTAAGTCCTTCATAAACTTTACATTCTCTAAACTTTTTATATTAAATTTTTTTCTCAAAAAAAAAATAAAAAATAAAAAAATCTATCCATTTATTCAGAGACCGACATGAACTCTATATATATTATGTCCTTCTTCGAAGCTGCATGAACACTATACTTTGCTCATCCAGATTTTTTTGGGTTATATGAAAGGCCAGAATCTAGCCATTTTAGCATTGATGACAATCACATAACAATAGGGCCTATCTCTGTGGTAATATTTCACTAAGAGCTTATAATCTGGAGAAACAAACATCTATCGAATTGTTGTCCGTACCTAAAATTTTTTGGAACACCAGCTGGACATGAAATAACTGGAAGAATTTTTATAAAGGATTGAAATTTGTATCTACCATCGCCATCATATTTATATTTCATAACAGGATGATGCAATTTAATTTCTAGAGTTTGCCAAAACTTTTGAACAATATAAGAGCTTCTAAGTAAATGCAAATTTAAACATCATGATTAGACATACCTGTTGAGCTAGCTCCCTTGTAGGTGAAAGTACTAGACAACGTGGAACTGCTTTTTTATGATTTCTTGTCATCCTTCAGTAAGATATGCCTGAGTGCAGGAACACCAAATGCTAGAGCCTTGCGGGAAAATTGAAAACCAGCTGTAAAGATGCAATCCCTTAAGTTGCACTTGCATGTATAAGGCATACAAATATGAGGAAATCAAATGCAACAAGAAGAATCCCTAGCCCTCTACAACCATATACTGTAGTAATATGAGTGTAACTGCAATTATGCAATGCAATACCTTTGTTTACCTTCTATACTACTCTATAGTTTATACAAATCAGAAGGAATAGTAGCGCTGAGAGCTAAAATACAATCAGTGTGTGTACGGCCTACCAATTGTTCATATAACAAAATGCACGGGCTTCAACCTACATTTGAAGGTTATCGATTAACTGAAGAATAACATCAACAAACCTGTAGGAGGATAAAAATGAATCCATTAAGAATGGTACAAAGTTTAGCCACGAGTATTACTTTGAAAAACAAACTTTCTGATCTCATAAAATATAACTTGGCTACCAAAAATAGTGTAAGGTCTTTGAAAACAATGTAGCCAAACCAAATAAAGCAAGTGGTTTCAAATGTCTGCACTCTACCTCAAGTGCTTAAGGTGAGATTGCATATAAATACCATTTTCCAAAGTCGAATGAAAGCATTCCAAACAGATTGTAAATCAGTTGAAATACTACTTGTAAGAAATACATGCCAGACTCAATTAAGCAGTCTTCAACAAGCCCATTGAAGGTGAATAAATATGTAAACAAAGCAACAGATATTCTAGCTCAATGGCTGCAGTAGCTCCAAGCCGTAAATAATTATACCTCTTCCAAATTCAGATGAATTGAATTCAGTTTAACACAGTTTTGTTATCCAAATTGTTGGGGTTTAAGCAACTGGTGGGCAAGTCTCTGCATCTTGTGAGGTATCAACTTCCGAAGGTGGCATGAGCTCCATAAACCTTGAAGTCAATTGAGGCCAAAGTTCATAAACTTACAACTAGATACAAACATATTACTTTAGACCAAAAAAGGAAGGATGATTTTTAAAAATTACTCGAAAACAAGGGATTTGCATTTCGGAAAAAAAGTAAAAGAAACCAAGTAGTACATATTTTTCATTCAGTTTTTCTCTTCTCATTTTTCCCTACAAGCTTTGGATCCAGGTCCATTACAGGATTCTGATCTTAGGCTGTAGGTTAGAACTAATTAGTAATGGAGAGCTCCAAGGTTTTCAATGCCGGTGCCAGCGACGGAGGAGAAGGAGGCAGCGGATGCGGGGGAGATCTCGTTGAGATCGACACCGAGGAAGAAGAGGAGGATGCGGAGGAGATCTCGTCTTCTACCTTTAAGTGAGGGAGATGGGGCGACGGCGACGGCGGCGGGAGGAGGGGGATGGCGATGGCGGGCGGGAGGAGGGGGATGCCGACTCGGGAGGAAGAGGATTTAGATATTGGGTTTGGTGAGAGTGGGATTTAGGAGTTTTAGAGATAAATGAAATATTTTGGGGGGAGAGAGGGAAAATGAAAAAGATGGGGGGGGGGGGAATAAATTTGGACTATACCCACAGTGTTTTACCCCCGTCAGTAAAACTTATAGTTATGGATTAAAAGCTTTAAAGCTATAGGATACCTATATCCACAGTTTACTACACGTCTGTAGGTAAATGATGCCTATACCCACGGTTTTAGTGACCCGTCACTACAGGTATCCGTTGGTATATGGCAAATTTTTTGTAGTGTGTCTCATATTATTTCATCTCTGTTTGATCGGGCCATTATTTTTTATCCCCATTATTTTAATTGTTCATACCCTATTTTATTTATTCATTTTTGTTCCTAATCTATTTTCTTGAAGGATCTATTTTTAAACCCTAGATGAAACCCTATTCTATTTAATCCCTATTGGATCTTGGATCCATTACCTGTAAACCGGTTAGCCACCCCTTCTAAACCCTAATACTCTCTTTGTATATATACTCATGTATATTTTTCCCCAAACCCTGCTTAGCCACTCTTCACCCTCTCAACCCTATCTCCCGACCTCCTCATCCCGTGCCCCGATCACCTCAACGCCGCTCTTCATCCTCGATGCGCCTCCCTGTGCCGCCCCCTGTGCCGCCAGCCAGCCAGACTGCGACCCCTGTGCTACATCCTCCCGAGCGCCGCATGACAGTAGACGACAACCCCGTCGCTCCCTGCCCCGTTTCCCCGTCTCGACGTCGACAGCAGAAGCCCTTGCTGTGTTTTCCCCGACACCAGCAACAGCAGCTGGAGCCACCGCCGTCGCTCATGCCGTCAGCCCTCTCCCGTGCTCCCTCACCGCTACCCTTGGTCCTTGGGTGCGTGTGTTGATCTCCGAGCACACCCCGGCTATTTTCCCTCTCTCTTTTGTGTGCACGTGTTGATCTCAGGCATTGGTTTGTGTCGTGATCGGTTATTCGTGGTTATCCGTTCGTTGAGATCGTGTTCGTGCCCGGGAACCCATTCACGTTATTCTTGCTCTTGCTTCACGTTTCCGTCGTCGTCTATAAGGCAAGTAGCTTGTATTTCTTTTTGTTGTATAATAAAAGTACTAAATACCGCATGTAGTATAGTGTTTCAAGATGTATCCCCATGAAATCCCTTGTTTGATCCTGCCTCTATGCGTTGATCCATCCGTAGTTGTCTCGTACACACACGACATGAAATAACGTAGATATAATAGATTCTTGATTTATAATGTGTTGTATGATCTTGTGTGCATGATGTATTAGTTGTAGTATGACTTGTTGTAGACTTGTAAAATATCCTGTACCATATTGCTTGGACATCTAGTATACCATATTTCGTGTTTTATTATGATTTGGATGTATTTCATATGAGCTAGTTGATTTTATGCATGAAAAATATTTCTGACTTTTCTGTTACCCCGTTTTTTGTTCAGTATTTTAGACCCTATTAAGTTCACTATATGATAATTATTTGTGAATATGAATTATAGAGAATTTTGTCTACTTTTCAAATTTTCTGACAGATTTCAGTTTCGATTTATGAGTAGCAAGTTATGACTATTTTACTACAGATGTGTTTACAATTCTAGATTCTGTTTTATACAAATTCTGTATGGTTTTTTTTATACTAATACTAAAGATAATATTTTGATCCAATATTTTGCTGAGTATAATTGGACTTGATTGGTATTAACCCCTATTTTTTGTGAATTTAATTGATTACTTTTATAAACTATTCTGTACTTTCAAACAACTACTATACTTGTAGAATTTTCATGTTGTTCAATAAAGAACCTTAATTTCAACCTGTTTCTATTTACTGTTTATAAAAACTTTGTTAATATGAATTGTAGATTACTGTATCTATTTAATCACCCTTTTGACGAAACTGGATTTCAATTTATATTTTTGTAATCTATTGCAGTTTTAATACTGCGATGTTTATGATTGCAGATTTACAAATCTGCTGCATCTTGCTGCTACTGATTTTAATTGACTATTCTATCTATATTTGAAAATTATGAAACTTTATTTTATGTTACTAATCATACTAGGATATACCCCAGATTTTTCTTGGATTTAATCAATAAGTGTTTATGCCTTTTTCCTGTCTATGAATACAAACTTCTGATTTCTGGCTGAACATATTTTCTGGATTCAATTCTGTTTTGAGTCCTGTTTTTGTGAAGTACCAGATGACTTATATATATTTGCTGGATTCGGCCAGAAGTCTATTTTCTATATTCTCTGACGGATCCAGATTTGCATATTTTTGGCAACGGGAATATCAGATTTGGTGCAGTACTGTCTTGCTGTCCAGAACTAGAATTTTCGTTGTCTTACTATATATCGAGTCTTTCAACACCCATTCTTGTCCTTATTTCAACTTGTACTTGTCTCTTGTCCCTCCATGTTTCTTGACTTGTTTGTGCACTTCCATGCTTGCTTGAATAATAATAATAAGAAACTAAGCCGGGTCTTAAAATAAAAGATCTAATAGTGAAAATATAGAAACGTGTACTCGGAAGGGGATTTATAGATCCTACGTGATTACTTGATACTTGACACTTGCACACTTGACACGTGATTACTTGACACTTGCACACTTAACACGTGATACTTGGTACTTGGAGCTTGATACTTGACACTTGATACTTGTCCCTGATTATACTGCCCTCTATGATCCACTATGAAATCTAAAACGTAATTTGCATGAATGTAGCAATCATGTGGTAAAAACCTGAGACGCGTGAAGTGCTACCGAGATAGGACTAGATACAAGACTTGAACATGATCACTTGACACTTGAACATGATAGTTGATTCTTGACACTTGTTACTCGTTACTCGTTTACATGATAGTTGCTTACTTGACACTTTTCACTTCCCACTTGCCACTTGCTTTCGTTCATCTTCCCATGCTAGTTGTTTCTGTTCTTGATTTTAAGTTAGTTCCTTTATTTTGTTGTTACATCCTTTCAATGCTATACTTGCTTTTGATGTCACTCTATTCTTGTTTCTCTTTCCTGTACTTGTTTTCTGCACTGCAAGCGGCCCGTAACTTGCATTGACGGGCATTTCGTCTCTCTTTTCTTTTTCTACAATTTGTTAAATTGCAGATTTTGGTAATCAGCAGCCCGATGGAGTAGGTGATCTGAGGTTCTAGTTGGCTGGAGCTCTTGCTATATCTATTTATTTCTTATTGCTTATCTTGAATAATTGTACTTGGTTAGATGGATTATTTTGTATTAGGCTTTGTTTCCCAGATTTGTGTTTTTGTTCCATACATGATTATTTGAAATTTAGTATTCTTGCTTCTTGTTTCAAGTAATCTTGCTGACTATATTGATTCAGTTATGCATGCATGGTTCACTATTCTTCATGTGTCTCTCTTGTTTATACCTGTGATTGTTGTAAAGATCCTGAAAACTTATGGATGATGAAAATCATTCGCGGGACTTTATCACGTATCCGTGTTCCGTATTTTCTTTTTGGGAAGCGGGGCGTGACAAGGTTTTTCAGTGGTATCAGAGCACCAGGTTTGGCTAATGTATTAGTTTGACTAATATATTAGACAAGTTTGGGTCGATCTGGGATTGGCTCAACAATTACACAGACCATGCATACATGAATGAATTATAATCAACTTTGATCTGGATGCTAACTATTTTGATTCTTGTGCAGACTATGGCTCGTAGAGGTTCTACTTCTCGTCTTCAGGAAGATCAGCCTGGACTTGAGGCCGTTACCAATGTGTTGGAATAGTTGATCAATATGCAGCAAAACCACAGTGACCTGGTGATGGCTACTTTGAAAGCTGCTCGGGTTCCGCCTCCCGTTGTGCCTATGCAGGCAGCTTTCCCTCATCGTCCGGGTACAATCACAGATTTCATGAAGCTGTATCCTGACAAATTCTCGGGCACTGAGACGTCTTTGGAGGCAGAACAATGGCTGATCAGGACTGAGTAGTTGCTTTTGGCAGCGCGAGTTGCCGATGCTGATAGAGTGGATGTAGTAACCATCCAGCTAGTGGATCTGGCCCACATTTGGTGGAGGACTGAGTCCAAAAGGCTCAAACGACCAATTGCTTGGGCCACGTTCACTAAGAGCTTCTTCGATAAGTTCTTCCCTTGCAGCACTCGAGTTGAAATGGAGCAACAGTTCCTAGCCATAAAACAGGTTGCTCATTGTTCTATTATTAGAATTTTGTTACATGTTGTCCATGCAATGTTGTAATATGAGACTTCTTGAAAACAGGATTCTAGGTCCGTGGATGAGTATGCAGCGGAATTTACCAGACTTAGCCACTTCGTAGCCGTTCTTGTGGCAAACGAAGAGGACAGGGCTCGTAGATTCACGTTGGGACTTGAGCGAGATATTCGGATGCAGCTCGTCTCCCTTCGCTTCTGTACTTATGTTGAGGCTCTTGAGGCAACTCGAGCTCAGGAGCAGGCTCGTGGCAGTTTGACTCCTTCCCGGCGGACTGTTTCACACTCTGTTATTGCTAGGCCTTCTGGTGGGCCAATTCGGAGGCATATCCTAACCCATCCGGTCAGGGCAGCTCCTTACTCTTCTGCGGGTCCTCAGAGGGTTTGTTTTTGTGACTTCCTGGGCATGAGTGCAAGTACTGCAGACGTGCCAATCATTGCTGTTTTGGTTGTGGTGCTCCTGATAATGCTGTGCGGAATTGCCCACAGCTGGGGATGGCTCTTCCAGCCTGGGGTTCAGTTCTGCAGGTAGCCCCAGCTCGTGGTCCAGTCAGGCCACCGCTTCCTCCTCAGTGCCAGATTATCGGTCACAGGACCGTTACCCCAGGAGAGGTCAGGCTTTCAACTGACTGCTGCAGATGCTGAGGCAGCAGAGGGTGTTGTTGCAGGTATATTTTGCATTTTTTGTTATTTTTGTTATTTTCCTTTGCTTTCTTTCTTTCTCTTGCATTATTCTTTCATGTTATCCTTCTGCATTTTGTTTTCCTCACCCTTGATCATCAATTCTGTTCCTCTTGCTTTTGATTCTATCTTAGGTGTTGTCCTTATTTGCTCTTTTCCTGCTCATGTTATCTTTGATTCCGGGGAAACCCATTCTTTTGTCTCTTCCCGCTTCGTGGCTCGTCATCAGTTGGAATGCAGCATCATTTCGAAGGCTTGGAACATTGCGACAAGTGGCAGTGTTGTCATTTGTTTTTGGGAGTACAGGCAGTGTCCCGTGGTTATTGGCGGCACAGATTTCAAAGCCGACCTGATTGTAATTAGGAATTCAGGATTCGACATTATTCTCGGTATGGATTGGTTGGGTGAATCCCATGTCATCATTGATTGCCGTGCCAAGAAAGTTGTATTCCAAATTCCAGGTCACGCAAAGTTTGAGTTCCATGCCGGGGAGATGCCCCTTGGCCGAGCTGAGACTGTAGTTGATCTGGAAGTTTGTGTGATGGAATTGCACTCAGGCTGTGAGGCTGCACCTCTAGTAGTGCAGGATTTCCTAGATATTTTTTCAGAGGAGTTGTCTGGCTTACCCCCTGATAGGGATGTTGAGTTCGGTATTGAAGTTCAGCCTGGTTTGGTGCCAATATCGAAGAGTCCCTACAGGATGGCACCAATTGAGTTAGCAGAGCTTAAGGTGCAGTTTCAGGAGTTGCTTGATTTGGAGTTCATCAGACCTAGTGTTTCTCTATGGGGCGCTCAAGTCCTTTTCGTCAACAAGAAGGATGGTAGTCATCGACTGTGCGTTGATTATCGGGAACTGAATAGTGTTACTGTGAAGAACCGGTATCCGCTGCCTAGGATCGATGACTTATTTGATCAGTTGATGCGGTGACTCAGATCAGGAAGCACTTGCAGACAGCTCAGGATAGGCAGAGGCGATATGCTGATGTCCATCGGAGAGGTTTGGTGTTTGAGGTTGGTGACCATGTTTTCCTAAAGGTATCGCCTTGGCGAGGTGTCATTCGGTTTGGTGGTGGGGGCAAGCTCAGCCCTAGGTTTATTGGACCGTTTGACATTGTGGAGCGAGTAGGCAAGGTGGCTTATCGTCTTGCTTTGTCGCCAGCTTTCTCAGGAGTGCACGATGTTTTTCATGTTTAACAATTGAGGAGATATATCTCAGATGAGAGCCCCGTGATCGACTATTCTGAGTTGATCGTTCGGCCGGATTTGACTTGTGAGATTCCACCAGTTGATATTTTGGATCGGCGGGAGAAAGTGCTTAAGAACAAAGTCATTAAGATGGTTCGTATTTCTTGGAATCCTCACTCGCCGGGTGAGTCGACCTGGGAGTTGGAGGAGGAGATTCACCAGAAGTTTTTTCATCTGTTTGAGTAGTTTTTTGTTTTGTTCCTTCTTTTCATTTCGGGGTTACCTTATGTACTTCTTGTTTGAATTTTGAGAACGAAATTTTTCTTGTCAGGTGGGTAGATTTGTAACCCCTGTTTCCCATTTTCCGTATCTTGGATGTATTTTCTTTTATTGGGTATTTATTCATCTTGTACTTTCTCCGGTTCTTTTGAGCCATATATTGGATCTTCAATTCCTTTCTATATTTATCTATTTTATTTTTCGCCTTTGTTTGATCTTTTTGATTCAATTGACTCATATTATTTCATCTCTATTTGATCGGGCCATTGTTTTTTATCCCCATTATTTTAATTGTTCATGCCCTATTTTATTTATTCTTTTTTGTTCCTATTCTATTTTCTTGATGGATCTATTTTTAAACCCTAGATAAAACCCTGTTCTATTTATCCCTATTGGATCTTGGATCAACTACCCGTAAACCCGTTAACCACCCCTTCTAAACCATAATACTCTCTTTGTATATATACTCCTATATATTTTTCCCAAAACCCTACCTAGCCGCTCTTCACCCTCTCAGCCCTATCTCCCGACCTCCTCATCCCGTGCCCCGATCACCTCAGTGCCGCTCTTCATCCCTGACTCGCCTCCCTGTGCCGCCCCCTGCACCGCAAGACAGCCAGACCGCGACCCCTGTGCTGCCTCCTTCCGAGCGACAGAGACAGCAGACGACAACCCCGTCGCTCCCGACCCCATTTCCATGTCTCGAAGTTGACAGCAGCAGCCCTTGCTGTGTTTTTCCCTGACGCCAGCAACAGTAGCTGGAGCCGCCACCGTCGTTCACGCCGTCAGCCCTCCCCCGTGCTCCCTCATTGCTGCCCTTGGTCCTTGGGTGCATGTGTTGATCTCCGAGCACACCCCAGCTATTTTCCCTCTCTCTTTTGTATGCACGTGTTGATCTCAGGCGTTGGATTGTGTTCGTGATCGATTGTTCGTGGTTGTCCGTTCGTTGAGATCGTGTTCGTGCCCGGGAACCCGTTCGCATTATTCTTGCACTTGCTTCGTCGTTTTCGTCATCCTCTATAAGGCAAGTAACTTGGATTTCTTTTTATTGTATAATACAAGTACTAAATACCGCCTATAGTGTAGTGTTACAAGATCTATCCCCATGAAATCCCTTGTTTGATCCTGTCTCTATGCGTTGATCCATCCATAGTTGTCTCGTACACACACAACATGAAATAACATAGATATAATAGATTCTTGATGTATTCTGCATGTTGTTCGTGATTTATGATGTGTTGTATGATCGTGTGTGCATGATGTGTTAGTCGTAGTATGACTTGTTGTAGACTTGTAAAATATCCTATACCATGTTGCCTGGACATCTAGTATACCATATTTTGTATTTTATTATGATTTGGATGTGTTTCATATGACCTAGTTGATTTTATGCATGAAAAATATTTCTGTCTTTTCTGTTACCCCATTTTTTTTTAGTATTTTAGACCCTATTAAGGCTAGTATATGAAAATTATTTGTGAATATAATTATAGAGAGTTCTGTCTACTTTTCAGATTTTCTGACAGATCTCAGTTGCAATTTATGAGTTGCAAGTTATGACTATTTTACTACGGATGTGTTTACAATTCCAGATTATGTTTTATACGAATTCTGTATGGTTATTTATTTTTATACTGATGTTAAAGATAATATTTTGAACCAATATTTTGCTGAGTATAACTGGACTTGATTGGGATTAACCCCTAATTTTTGTGGATTTAATTGATGACTTTTACGAACTATTCTATGCTTGGAAATAACTACTATACTTGCAGAATTTTCATGCTGTTCAGCAAAGAGCCTTAATTTCAACCTGTTTGTATTTGCTGTTTATAAAAACATTGTGAATATGAATTGTAGCTTACTGTATCTATTTTATCGCCCTTTTGACAGATCTGGATTTTGATTTATATTTTGTAATCTATTGCTGTTTTGGTACAGTGGTGTTTATGATTCCAGATTTACAAATCTGCTGCATCTTGCTGCTTGCTTATTTTAATTGACTATTCTATCTATATTGAAAAATTATGAAACTTTATTTTCTGTTACTAAACATACTAGGGAATACCCCAGATTGTTTTTGGATTTAATCAGTAAGTTTTTATGCCGTTTTCCTGTGTATGAATACAAACTTCTGATTTCTGGTTGAACATGTTTTCTGAATTCAATTCTATTTTGAGTCCTGTTTTTGTGAAATACCATATGGTTTATACATATTTTTTGGATTCGGCCGGGATTCTATTTCCTAGATTCTCTGACGGATCTAGATTTGTATATTTGTGGCAACAGGAATCCTAGATTTTGTGCAGTACTGTCTTGCTGTCCAGAACTAGAATTTTCGTTGTCTTAGTCTATTTCGAGTCTTTCATCACCGTTCTTGTCCTTCTTTCAACTTGTACTTGTTCCTTTTTGTCTCTCCATGTTTCTTGACTTGTTTGTGCTCGTCCATGCTTGCTTGATTAATAATAATAAGAAACTAAGCCAGGGTTTAAAGGAAAAGATCTAATAGTGGAAAATACAGAAACGTGTACTCGGAAGGGGATCTATTGAACCTACGTGATTACTTGATACTTGAAACTTGCACACTTGACACGTGATTCCTTGACACTTGCACACTTGACATGTGATACTTGGTACTTGGAGATTGATACATGATACTTGATACTTGTCCCTGAGTAAACTGTCCTCTATGACCCACTATGAAATCTAAAACGTAATTTGCATGAATGTAGCAACCATGTGGTAAAAACCTGTGATGCATGAAGTTCTACCTAGATAGGACTAGATACAAGACTTGAACATGATCACTTGACACTTGAACATGATACTTGATTCTTGACACTTGTTACTCGTTACTCATTTACATGATACTTGTTTATTTGACACTTGTCACTTGCCACTTGCTTTCATTCATCTTACCATACTAGTTGTTTCTATTCTTGATTTTGAGTTAGTTCCTCTATTTTGTTGTTACATCATTTTCATGCTATACTTGCTTCCGATGTCACTCTATTCTTATTTCTCTTTCTTGTACTTGTTGTCTGCACTACAAGCAGCTCGTAACTTACATTGACATGCATTTCGTCTTTCTTTCATTTTTCCTGCAATTTGTTAAATTGCAGATTTTGGTGATCAGCTGCCCGATGGAGTAGGTGATCTGAGATTCTAGTTGGCTGGAGCTCTTGCTATATCTATTTATTTCTTCTTGCTTATCTTGAATAATTGTACTTGGTTACATGGATTATTTTGTATTGGGGTTTGTGTCCCAGACTTGTGTTTTTGTTCCAGACATGATTATTTAAAATTCAGTATTCTTGCTTCTTATTTCAAGCAATCTTATTGACTATATTGATTCAGTTATGCATGCGTGGTTGACTATTCTTCTTGTATCTCTCTTATTTATACTTGTGCTTGTTGTAAAGATCCTGACAGCTTATGGATGATGAAAATCTTTCGCTGGATTTAGTCACGTATCCATATTCCGTATTCTCTTTTTGGGAAGCGGGGCGTGACAAATCCCCGATCGACACTCGCTACCTCAGACAATGAGTCTAAATCAAGCATTTTTCGAGTTTTTCTTAAATTTAGATTCGCTATCCTAGGGTATTTTCTCCAAACTCGCTATCTGGTGATTTTGGTAATTAGTTTCGAAAGTGGGTCAGTTTGGTAAATAATTTTAAAAAGTTGGTCATTTTGGTAAAAAGTTCTTAAAATTTTATGAATAATAAAAAGTTCCCTTTTATCCAATACTCCCCCTGAATTTATGCACACATAAGAATTTAATAAATTTGTTTTCTTAATGCATCCTATATGTGAAAACCAAAACTTATTTGAAAACATGCATTCATAAGTTTGAGAAACAAACAATTTTTGGAAGATATAAATTTGACAAAAAATTAGCATTATAGTAAAGAGTATTATATTTGAGAGAACCATAGGAAAATCTACTTCCATGATATCGTTGATCGCGAAACTCTTGGATATATAATGAGAGTTCTACATGGTATCATAGATTTGAGATTTCACCAATACATAATAGAGAATATAATAGAGGAGAGATATGACACATGAGGGAAAAATTCTAAGTTTAAATATTTTCTCCCCCCTTTGGAACACACCAAAAGGTGCAAAATACAGATGTGGTAAAACACGATTACACACTTGAAGAGAAAATCCTTGAAAGAAGCTACAGAATAATGGTCGGTTGACCGGTCGAAAATAACAACAAGCATTTTGATTGTAATAAAAAACAGAAAGAGGGATGTGCGACTGCGCAGTAGACCGTACACCCTTACAGTGTGACCGTCGACCGTTCAGTCAACCAAACAGCATAATTTCTTATGTTGAAATATCAATAATGTTTAATTCTCCTATCAAAAAGTGAAAACGTTTTTCATCTAAGGATTTTGTAAAAATATTAGCTAATTGGGAATCAGTTGAAACATAATCAAGAAGATTATCTCCCCTTTGAAAATGAGCTTTAATGAAGTGATATCGAGTTTCTATATGCTTAGTGCGACTATGTTGGTCAGAATTCTTAGTCATATGAACAATGTTAGTATCATCACATTTAATGGGAATATGATTGAAAAATACCTTGTAGTCTTCTAATGTGTATTTCATCCATAATACTTGGGCAAAAAAAGACCTGACGACTATACATTTGGCCTCGACGGTGGATAAAGTGACAGACATCTGCTTTTTAGATGCCCAAGAAACGAGACAGTTCCCCAAGAAGTGACATGTACCGCTTGTACTTTTTCTATCTGTTAAACTGCTAGCATTGTCGGCATCTGAATAGCCTACAAGAGAAAATTTTCTATTTTTCAGGTATCAAAGACCCATATTTGGTGTGCCTTGAAGATATCAAATGGTACACTTAATTGCAATCAAATGGGATTCATTTGGACACGATTGGAAACGGGCACATAGACCGACACTAAACATTACGTCAGGACGAGATGCAGTAATATAAAGAAAACTACCAATCATACCATGATAGGTAGTGATATGGCTAAAAATAGGATTAAATCGGGATCGTTCACATCGGAGACGAATATTAAAGCTCAGGGGTAAAACAGTAATTTCACCTACTAACGGGTCCGAAGCGGGTACTGGGTCTCCTTCTCACAGATCCAACAACCCGCGAACGGATCCACCTGAACTGGGTACGGGTCCCGACCCGATACAAACCCAGACCAGCAAGAGGAGATCAGGGTCACTGATTTGACTAAATCAACGGGCCTGATTTGCAGTTATCCTCTCACCGGGAATTAAGGGATTACATTCCTAATCTGATTACGAGGATTTTATGCCTTATCAGATCATAGGAATCACATTCCTAATCTGATCCCAATGGTAACTATAAATACCCCCCACCTACCACTGTTACAGGTTAATCACTTTTTTGCCAACTTAAGCTCTTTTTTAATCATCACTGGTTACTGACAAGAGCGTCGGAGGATGCGTCACCGGGATCAACCCCGGTGTTTCGCACTTTCCTTGCAGGTGCACGACGGGAGCTCAACTGCCCAACTCAGACGAACAGGTTCGGATCTGCTATTCAGGTTTTTCCATGAACCCACAAATTCTATCTGTTTACCCCCACACCAGATTCAGCGGTAACAGATTGGCACCGTCTGTGGGAAACCATACGAATAGCCGCCTCCTCTTCCTCGTCGACTAGCTCTTCTCCAGCCATGCCTCCCAGAAAGGTCAGATCTAGAGGGTCCAATCGTGCGCCCAACCCTGCTGACCAGCAAGAAGTCCCTGTCCATCCCTCTCAATAACAGGGGCGGCTCCCTCCGCCCGCCGAGGACCGTGTCCAGCAGGACCCACCTCCTCTTCCGAACCAGCAACCCCCAAACGGTCCCGATCCACGGAAGCAAAAACAACCTCTCCATCAAGACCACATATCGGTACACAACGCCTCTACAGACTCTTACGCCTCCCATAGTCCTCAGGCCCCTGACCTTCGAAATACTATCCTCAACCGGCAGAAGGATGAGGATCTCCGCCACCGTCTGGACGAAAAGCGGTCCCGAGAGGGAGCCTCCCGCCTACAACGTCCAGATGAGCGGAATCCTCACCACCGCGAGCGTAGAAGGTCTCCTACCAAGAAAGGGCGAAGAGAGTCACCCGGGCATTACAAGAGGAGGCGCCACTCTCCTACCGGTCGGCATCAGCCGAGGAACAATGAGGCGCCCATCACTCGCGCCGAGTTCCTGCAGTTTCAAGCAACGATGTTGCAGGCTCTTAACCTCCGACCCAACAACAATGAGGCCCAAAAGGTTCCTTCGCCCCAACGGGTTCCCAGTCGTCGCCGTAGGTCCGCCTCTCCTCCGCCAGCTCCTAACTACCGGCAGCATGATCTTAGCCCTCGCCGCTCCCGGGACGACCATCGTCGTAGCCCCGGCTCTCCCTCCTACGAAGACGAGTCCAGAGGCTCGTTCGACTACCGCGGGAGGGACGATGCCCTATACCGCCGTCTCCATGAGGTGGAGAGGCGAATCGGTCGGATGGACGAGGGGGAGGGGTCGAACAGCAGAATCATCCGTCTGAGCAGACCCCCTTTCTCCCGAACCATCATGGAAGCTCCTATCCCAAGAGGTTTCGAACCCCCGAAGTTCGAAACTTACTCGGGGGAGTCGGACCCCGTGGATCACATCGAAAGCTTTAAGACCCTCATGCTAATCCACCAAGCTTCCGATGCTTTGCTGTGCAAAACCTTCCCCGCCACTCTTAAGGGTTCGGCTCGGGAGTGGTACTCCCGTCTCGCCCCGTCCTCCATATTCTCCTTCGAGCAATTTGAGAGCCTCTTCATCACTCATTTTGTGAGTAGCAGACGCATGGAGAAGACCAACATCTCGTTACTCCAGCTCTGCCAGGAGAAGGGAGAGAAGTTGAGAGACTATGTGAAGAGGTTCACTGCGGAGGTCAGGTCCATAGCCTCCCTCGACCAATCCGTCGCAACAGCCGCCTTCCAATCCAACGTCTTCAATTCCAGCCTCCGTACCTCTCTTGCTAAGAAGCCTCCACAGAACTTTGCCGACCTTCTTCTCAGGTGTGACAAGTACATTCGTGCCGAAGAGGCCGCCTACCTTCCAAACTTCGGAGGGTCTACCTCAGGGACGAAACGAAAGCTGACCGAAGAAGAAGAGGCTAAGAAGCTTTAGATGGATGGCAATGGCCAGTGCCGCCCGACTCCTCGGTTTGAGAAGTTCACCCCCCTCGTTGCCAATATATCAGAAGTTCTTATGGAAGTGGACAAGGAAGGGCTACTCCGTGCTCCCCCTAGAATGAACACACCTGGAAAGAAGAGGAACAAAGATAAGTGGTGCCGCTTTTACAGGGACCACGGCCACGACACAGATGATTGTCGGGCTCTCAAGGAGGAGATTGAAGAACTCATACAGCGGGGGCACCTGACCAAGTTCGTCCGAAAAGAGGGGGCCGAGCTTCCCCCCTGAGGAGCCAACAAACGAACCGAAGGGCCCGCCGAGCTTTAAGACTCAGAACCTCCCAGCTCTTCCCAAGAGGTCTTCACCTTATCATAGAAGCAGGATCTTGATCTTTAATAAGGCCGATGCTTGTAATTCGGCCAATAGCATGTAATAAGGGCTCGCCATATTGAAGCAGCCACTTAGTTTATTTCAATAAAACTTTACATTTTTTCATTGGAAATTGTTGCTCTTGCTTCATCTCTACCTCTCCGAGCCGTGACTCGCTGAAGGGTGAGTTCGGAGTCCAGCCTCTTCTACATGGCTGCTCCTGCAACTTACTAAGCTCTTCCCAACGAGTTCGGAGTCCAACACTTGGCTCGATTCCTCTTCAAATAACCTGCTCTTCAGCGGGTTAGAAGTGGTTCGCCATTCGGAATTGCTCCCACAACCGTTGACTACCTCTACCGATGGTTCGGAGTCCAACACTTGGCTCGATTCCTCTTCAAATAACTTGCTCTTCAGCGGGTTAGAAGTGGTTTGCCATTCGGAATTGCTCCCACAACCGTTGACTACCTCTACCGATGGTTCGGAGTCCAACACTTGGCTCGATTCCTCTTCAAATAACCTGCTCTTCAGCGGGTTAGAAGTGGTTCGCCATTCGGAATTGCTCCCACAACCGTTGACTACCTCTACCGATGGTTCGGAGTCCAACACTTGGCTCGATTCCTCTTCAAATAACCTGCTCTTCAGTGGGTTAGAAATGGTCCGCCATTCGGAATTGCTCCCACAACCGTTGACTCTCTCACATAAGCAGCGAGTTCGGAGCTACAGCTCTCCCCTAGAGTTGCTCCTCACACTTGCCTCACAAATGGCTCTCTTCCAGAGCCGAGCTCTTCACTCCGCTCGCCGCTAAAGCGGACCTCTTCTCAACGAGTTCGGAGCTCAAAATTCTCTCCAAGAGTTGCTCCTCAAACTCATCTCACAAATGGCTCTCTTCCAGAGCCGAGCTCTTCCCTCCGCTCGCCGCCGAAGCGGGCCTCTTCTCAATGAGTTTGGAGCACAACTCTCTCATAGAGTCCCTCCTCACACTCGTCTCACAAATAGCTCTCTTCCAGAGCTGAGCTCTTCGCCCCGCTCATCCCCGAAGTGGACCTCTTCTCAACGAGTTCAGAGCTCAAAACTCTCTCCAAGAGTTGCTCCTCAAACTCATCTCCCAAATGGCTCTCTTCCAGAGCCGAGCTCTTCCATCCGCTCGAATGCCGAGCAAGTGCCGATCCGACCCCAACATCAAAGAGCCCGGTCGGCTGCCGAGCAAGTACCTTTCCGATCCTGCAAACGGAGAAAACTCACTTTCTCCTCAACATTTGTGCAAGATCTCGATCAGACGGCCCAGATCTTGCCAGCGTCGCTAAACGACAAGATAGCGTTTTCTTGGGAACTGAGCCGTCTCGAGATTCGTGCCATCATCCAATGGCCCAGATCTTGCCAGCGTCGCTAAACGACAATATAGTGTCTTCTTAGAAACTGTGCTCGCCTCGAGATCCGCGCTGAGATCCGACGGCTCAGATCGCTCCACGTCGCTCGGTATTCCGAGCCGAGCGACTAGCGATCCGACCCACTCGCGCCTCTTTCTAGCCCAAGGGTCTTCCTAGCACAAGGATCTTCCTAGCACATCTTACAAGGGTCTTCCTAGCACAAGGGTCTTCCTAGCACATCTTACAAGGGTCTTCCTAGCACAAGGGTCTTCCTAGCACATCTTCTCCGCCCCTAGGAGTGGAGCTCCTCTTCCAAAATCCCCAAGACCAAAGTACTTAACTTCATGAAGACAAGCATGTTGCGGGGCTATTCTGACCATGAAGGAGGGTGAATCTTCATCCCACTCCTAAAGAGAAGTTGTAGATCTTCGAACTAGCTTCGAAACGAGGGGTCGCACTCCCCGATCGGACCTCCGTAGCACCGGGAAAGTGGATCTCAATGCAGCTGCACCGAATAGCTCGGGAATCCGAGCCGAGCCACTCGCGCGAGGGAGAAATCCGAGCCGAACCCGAGCAAGAATCCAAGCTCTTCCCATCCGAGCCCCAACATCAAAGAGCCCGGTCGGCTAACCAAGCAAGTGCCCATCCGATCCTGCAAACGGAGAAAACTCACTTTCTCCTCAACATTCGTGTAAGATCTCGATCAGACGGCCCAGATCTTGCCAGCGACGCTAAACGACAAGATAGCGTTTTCTTGGAAATTGAGCCCGTCTCGAGATTCGCGCCACCATCCAACGGCCCAGATCGAGCCACGTAGCTCGGATCTACCATCCGAGCTACTGCCCTACCGAGCTGCAAAATGGCCAAAAATTTGCCTCAAAATCCGTGCTCGGATTCGCCGAACAAGAAGCCAAAAAAAAAGAAAAAGACAAAAAAACAGAAGGGGCCGGGTTCGGGCCCATTAAGGGGACCCAAACCCAAACCGAACCCCCGCTGCCACGTCACCTCTCCTTCTCCATACTCCTTGCGCCAAAACAGAAACCAAGCAAAACGAAAAGAAAACCAACTTCTTCATCAACAGTGCTTCAACAACCGCCATGGCCGAACCACGAGCTCCATCATCTCCCATGCCGAACTCTCCACTACCGAGTTCATCCGGCGAGCTCCTCCACGGCGCGAGCTCCGAGCTCCTCGCCAAACCCATCGTTGCCGAGCGCTCTCTCTTTCCACTGTCGAACTCTCCACTACTGAGTTCATGCGGTGAGCTCCTCCACGGCGCGAGCTCCGAGCTCCTCGCCGAACCCACCGTTGCCGAGCGCTCTCTCTCTCCACTGCCGAACTCTCCATTGACGAAGACGAACTCCTCTTCTCCCCTTCACCTAGCCAAAGCTCCTCGCCGAGCATGTTAAGCTCCATGGCCACCGAGCTCCTCCCTCGGCGAGCCCTTCATTGCCACGAGCTCCGAGCCCTCCACGAGACGAGCTTCGAGCTCCGAGCTCCACCATGGCAAACGATCGAGCTCCGAGCTCTCCTCCAACAAAACTCCACCACCGGCGAGCTCCGTCCTCGTCAACCTCGCCAAGCGTCGCCATGATGCCGAGCTCCACGACAACGAGCTTCCCTCGACGAACTCCGAGCTCTACGACAGCGAGCTTCCCTCGACGAGCTCCGAGCTTCGAGCTCGCCGCCATTAGAGCTCACAGTTCGCCTCCACTTCCGACGGGTCTCCCCATCCCGATCTCGAACCCATCGCCATGGCGTCGACAAGCTCCGCGGTGCCGAGCTCTCCTCCTCACCATGCTCGCCAAGCTCTACCTTCGTCACCTTCGACCTCGTCAGCCTCCAACTCCAATAAGGAGCTCCATCGAGATTCACAGCCGAGCTCCTTTCCTCCATCTTCACCGAAGCTTCCAAACCGCCGAGCTCGCCACAGTCAGAGTCGTCCAACGGCGAGCTCCCTCGTTCGCCGCTCGTCCCCTTCCCGAGCTCGAACCCAAAACTCCTTCCACCTCGTCGAGCTCGCCTTCTCCCTCGAAGCGCTCTTCTCCTTCCTCGTCGAGCTGTCTCCGCATCACCAAATCCACCATCCCTCCAAGCTCCTCAACCACCTCAAAGAGCTCCGGACGCCACCAACACTGAGCTCCGACGCCAAGCTTACCATTGCGTCGAGCTCCATCACCGCCTCGACGAGCTCCGAACTACACGAGCTCCCTCTCCACCGAATCCATGGCCGAGCTCCATTCATTCCAAGCTTCGCCGTCGAGCTCTCCCACAATCGAGCTCCATCACCGCCTCGACGAGCTCCGAACTGCGCGAGCTCCGTCTCCATCGATTCCATGGCCAAGCTCCGTTCATTCCAAGCTCCGTCGCCGAGCCCTCCACTTCACGAGCTCGCCTTGCCACTTCAACGTCACCGAACTCCATTGACGCCCTCGGGGATGGAGACGGGGCCGGAGTCGGAGTTGGAGGCATTGTCGAGTCGAAGGTTGGGTCGGAGCAACGAAGAAGAAGACACAGAGCGAAGTACGAAGAAGAAGAGAAAGAAGGAAGCGCGTGGAAAGAAAGAAAGAAAAAGAAAAAAAAATGTGCCACGTAGCATCGCCACGTGGCATCACACCCGAGGTCGAAGTCACCTCTCGGTCGGCTGCCGAACAAGTCCCTTTCCGATCCTGCAAACGGAGAAAAAATCAGCCGAGCAACTACAACCGTTGGATCTTCCAGAAAATCGCGCAAAAGTTGATGAACGGCTCAGATCGCGCCACGTGCGCTAAACGACAAAAAAATGATTTTTTTTTGGGAACTGCGCCTCCTCGAGATTCGTGCCGGGATCTGACGGTGCAGATCGCGCCACGTGTCAGGTATTATTTAATTTAATTAATTAATTTATTTAATTGTTTTTTTTATTTAAAAAATCCGAAAAAATATTTAAAAAATCGAAAAAATTAATTAAAAATTCTAAAAATAATTATTAATTCAGAAAAATTATTTTAAAATTCTGGAAAAATAATTATTAAATTAGAATAATTAATTAATATTTTCGATAATTAATTATTTAATTCGGAAAATGAATAAAAAATTCAAAAAAAAAGAGAAAAAATTCAGACAAACCTGGAAAAATCACCAAAAATCCAGAAAATTCTGAGAATATTTTTGGGCACCTTACAAGCCCAGAATAACACCGTTACACCCCAAGCTAGATCCAAAACTCCCTTAAGAATGCCAATAAAATCCCGTACGCCATTAGAACAGTAAAACTACTCCTCAAAGACTGAAAGACTCAGTCTCTAGGAGTGGGGGTCTCGTGATATGGCTAAAAATAGGACTAAATCGGGACCGTTCACATCGGAGACGAATCTTAAAGCTCAGGGGTAAAACGGTAATTTTACCTACTAACGGGTCCGAAGTGGGTACTGGGTCTCCTTCTCACAGATCCAACAACCCGCGAACGGATCCACCTCAACTGGGTACGGATCCCGACCCGATACAAATCCAGACCAGCAAGAGGAGATCAGGGTCACTGATTTGACTAAATCAACGGGCCTGATTTGCAGTTATCCTCTCACCGGGAATTAAGGGATTACATTCCTAATCTGATTACGAGGATTTTATGCCTTATTAGATCATAGGAATCACATTCCTAATCTGATCCCAACGGCGACTATAAATACCCCCCACCTACCACTGTTACAGGTTAATCACTTTTTTGCCAACTTAAGCTCTTTTTTAATCATCACTGGTTACTGACAAGAGCGTTGGAGGGTGCGTCGCCGGGATCAACCCCGGTGTTTCGCACTTTCCTTGCAGGTGCACGGCGGGAGCTCAACTGCCCAACTCAGACGAATAGGTTCGGATCTGCTATTCAGGTTTTTCCACGAACCCACAAATTCTATCTGTTTACCCCCACACCAGATTCAGCGGTAACAGGTAGTAATATCAACATTTTTACCAGATTCGTCTTTGGATAGTTTTGTGGTAGTAGCCATGGTAGTTTTGTATGCATTGGCTCTATCAAGACCAAACTTTTTGGCAAATTCTTTCGCATATATGGATTGGTTTATGAAGATGCCGTCCTTTCTTTGTTGTATTTAAAGTCCAAAAAAATAGGTTAATTCTCCCATCATACTTATTTCAAATTCATCCTACATTTGCTTAGAAAATTCCTTACAAAGATTTTTATTAGTAGACCCAAATATAATATCATCAACATAAATCTCATGTTTGATAAAAAAATGTAGTCTCTGCTTTTCCTTTAGAAAAACTTATGTGAATGAGAAACGAGCTTAGTCGCTTAAACCAAGCATGAGGAACTTGCTTCAAACCATATAGCACTTTATCAAGACGAAATACATGGTTCGGGTGTATTGGGCAGTGAAGCTAGGTGGTTGTTCAACATAAACTTCTTCAGAAATAAAACCATTAAAAAAGCGCTTTCGACATTCATTTGAAAAAGAGTAAAGTCCATGTAAGATGCAAAAGCAAGTAAAATACGAATGACTTCAAACCGTGTAGCAGGTGCAAAACTTTCATCGAAATCAACTCCTTGTTGGTTATACCTTTGGGCAACAAGACGGGCATTATTTCTAACAATAGTACCAGATTCGTTAAGTTTGTTCCTAAACACCCATTTTGTTCCAAGGACGGTTTTACTGTGGGGTCTAGGTACAAGTCTCCATACTTGATTCCTTTCAAATTGATTAATTTATTCTTGCATGACAATGATCCAGTCATTGTCTAGCAGGGCCTGCTCAATATATTTTTAGGTTCAAGTATGGACACGAATGCAGAAAAACACATGAAATTTTTAGTTTGAGTTCGAGTAGTTACCCCCTAGGACATGATATTTTGTATAATGTTTAAGGGATGGCTACACATGATTTTTCAAGCAGAACGCTTTTCACTGGTGGGAGGTTGAGTTTGTGTTGTTGGAGGAGTGTGATCATCTTTCATGGCATCAATTTGTTGTGTGTGCATCTCGTCCATCAAGGATTTGTTACTGCTTTGATTGATTCATCTTGATGAGATAAGTTTTTCTGAGAGTTTTAATTCGGCCTCTTTTCAGTATGTACCTGTTTCTTTTCAATGCAAATATCTATCTCATCATCATGAATAACATGTAATATCTCTTTTGTGAGAAGAATAGTTTCATCAAATATAACATCAATAGATTATTGAATCGTGTGTCTTCTTTTATTAAATACATGATATGCCTTGCTACTTAGTGAATATCATAAGAATACGTCTTCATCACTTTTACGATCAAATTTTCCCTAGTTATCAAAGGTATTTAAAATAAACAATTTGCATCCATATACATGAAAATAACTGAAGTTTAGAATTTTTTCATAATATAGTTTAATAGGTGTTTTCTCAAGGTACTTCCTAAATATTACTTTGTTATTGGTGTAACATGCTGTATTGACAGCTTCTGCCCAAAATGACTTTGGTAAATCATTTTTGCTAAGGTTGGTGCAGGCCATTTCTTGAAGAGATCGATTTTTTTCCGTTCAACAACTCCATTTTGTTGGGGAGTGTGAGGACAAGCGAACACATGTTTTATTCCTTTTTCCTCACAAATCGATGTAAAGAGGTTGAAGTTTTCCACCATGATCTCTACAAATAGTAACAATGGTAAGACTTTTCTCATTTTCTACTCTACGACAGAATTTTTGAAATACATATAAAGTGACCCTTTTGTGATTAAAAAACAACCAAAGTGAATTTGCTATAGTCATCTACAATTACGAAGGCATGTCGTGCACCTCCATTACTATATGTTCGTGATGGTCCAAAAAGATGCATGCGCAAAAGTTCAAAAGGTCTAGAAGTTGATACAATTTTCTTGGGCTTGTGTGAATTTTTAGTTTGCTTACCAAACTGACATGAATCACATGGCTCTTAAATTTAGGAATTCCACGTACAAGTTCCTTGAAGAAAAGTTTGTTGAGATTATTCATAGTTGTGTGTCCAAGTCGCTGATGCCATAGCCAACCATCTTCGTTTCTAGCAACAAAGCATCTCATATTTTCCTATGCTAATTCATTAGAATTGATGACATACACATTATTGTATCTGTTAGCAAGAAGTAAATATGATTTATTATTATCTAATACAGTGCATGCATTTTTGTCAAAAGTAACTGTATAACCTTTAACACATAACTAACTAACACTAAGTAAATTGTGTTTCAAGTCTCTTACCAAAAGTACATCTCAATGGAGCATGATGAACAAAAGTTTATTTTACCTTTACCGATGGTTTGACCAGTATTGTTATCTCCAAAGATGATTTCCTTCCATCTTTCCCTTGATAGTGATGCAAAATATTTATTGTCACCTGTCATATGGTTTGAGCATCTACTATCAAGGTACCGCCGATCTTTAGATTTAATACATTGATGCACCTACATTAAAATTAGTAGGTGTAATTTTTGGTGCCCAAGTTGGTACTGAACCTGTACTTACATTCTTTTCACCGAAACAAAATTAGTATTTCTTTTTAATGAAAAGTTATAAGATATATGTCATAATTTACAGCAATAGTAACATGTAATGCGATTATGCCTTGGATCATGCACATGTGCATAGTATGTGTTAGCTTGTAACTATTTTAGTGGTTATATTTCTTGAAATTTTAACATTGTATTGGCTCATGGTAAGCAAGTTCTTGATTATCATGATATGACATTAAATTCTTTGTCATAAGATAACTGAGTCCTTCATATTTTTCAACCATTTTTTGAGCTCAATTATTCTATTACAAAGTATCTTTCTAGTTTTCGCATCGTCTTTGGTATTCCAACGAAAGGTGTCTAGAGTAGCATCCAGTATCCTATTATGTTCAAGTGCTTCCTTACAACCTTCCACTACCTCATCAAATTTTCTTTTGCATTCATTTAGATCGTCGGTAAGTGTAGCAATATAAGCAGATTTCTCATAAATTTTCCTTAGGTTTTCATTATGTATTATTAAAGATTTTTGAATCTGTTGTTTAAATATTCGTTTTCTTTTATCAACACATCATGATCCTTTCTAAATGACTCAAAATTTTCAATAATCAAGGAATTTTTGTTTTTCAACTTTTGGTTTTTAGCAATGGATGAGTCATGTGATTCATTAGACATTTGCTTATATTGTCTCAACTCATGACTTAATTTTTTTGCATAATCTCTTAAACCATTACACATGTCAACTAGATCATCATAAGTAGGTTCTTCGATTACCTCTTCTTGAAGTGATGATTGCACCTCACCATCCCCTAGAACTGTGAACCCAAAGTCGTGTTCTTGCTCTTCATCGTTGGAGTATGAATCTAGCCATATTGCCTTTAATGTCCTTTTCTGAATCCTAAGTTGAAGTGATGATAATCTTTGTTCCTATCTTGCGAGAAGGAACAATTCGAGCGGATGTGTCCTGGCTTCTTGCATTTGTAACACGTGTCCTCTTTGTTTTTTTATTCCTCCTTGAGAACTGCCACACTTTTTGCATTTGAGATACTTACAGAAATGTTTATTCAGCAGTGCGATATCTTCATCTGATTCTTCATGCTCTGACTCGAATTTTGATGGTCGCGAAGTTTATACTTTCAAGGCAATGGTCTTCTCCACAGTTTTGGGTATAGTCCCAATATTTTGCCGGTACCTCTCGGTTTTGCCCACCTTCAATTCATACATCTTCAATTTCCCATGAAATGTAGAGTAGTCGAAACATTTCTCTTTAAGCCTCTCCATCATTGCAGCATCCTTGATATCCCATTCAGGTGTGAGACAGCTTATGAGTTTTCTGAAATTTCGGTCATCATCTAACCCCTTACATAAACTCTCAAGTTCATGTGCGATAATATCAAAGCAGTCTAGCATTTGATCTACGGTCTCTCCTGGAAGCATATGAAAAACATCAAACTTATGAAAACATAAATTGACTTTTGAGTTTACTTCCGATGCAGTTCCTTCATGTCATTTTAGCATGTTGTTCCAGATTTTATACGACGTTTTGCAATTTTGCCCCTATCACATCAGCTCTTCATTATTCAGACCTGCATAAAGTGCCGACATAGCCTTGAAATTTGCAGTTTTCAATACTAGTTCAGTTTTTGTGAAATCCCTCTTTTTATCACTAACGGGGATATCTACTTGATTTACGCAAATATTTCATACTTCTTCTCCAAGCATCTATAAAAAGTGAGAAAAACGAACTTTCCAAATACCATAGCATTTTCCATCAAAACAAGGTGAACATGTTAGACTTGTTCCATTTGAGATGAATGGCTCTGATGTGTACAAGTTTTCAGGAGGAGGGATTTTGTCATTGGACCTTTTGATCAAGATTTTAAGCTATTAATGAGCACATCACTCTGATACCACTGTAAATCACCAGAGGGGGGGGGGGGGGTGAATAAGATGATTGTGCAGAAATTAAGAACTTAAATAAAATGCGTAAAGTAAGGAGATAGAGTTAGAGAAAGCAAACAGAGCAAGCACGCAAGACACAGCGACATAACGTGGTTCGACCCCCACGTCTCCGTCCACACCACCTACTTGTAGTAATTCTCCACCACAAGCGTTCCACTATACTTTAAACCATTGTACAGTGATTCTCGAAATTCATGCCGAGAGACCAATTACACCCATAGGGCTTCTACAAACAAGTACATTAAAAACTCACCAAAGTGAAAGAAAAAAAACTCTTAAGATCTAAAACAATATTGACTAAAGAAAACAATAAAAGCTCTCACACTTGGATCGTTGATTGAATGATTAGTTCGAAAGAATTATAATAGTAAGGGATGAAAAATACTCAGTAAATTCACCACTATTTATAGAGAGAGGAAATGTATCTTTCCAAAAAAGAGAAGATATTTCTGAAAATAGTCAAAACTTTACGAGTGCGGTCGACCGCTTTATTGAGCAGTCGACCGTTCATCTTTTAACCCGAAGGTTGAGCGATGAATGGTCGACAGACTCATCTTTTAACCATGATGAGCGGTCGACAGTTGGGGTGGTCGATCGACATATTATACGATCGACCGCTATCGTGCAGATTCAATATTAGTTTGGCGAATCTACTTTATATTCTTTCCAAATACTAATCAATCAATCATCAACACTTTACATAGTATTTTCTCACAAAAGCAGAAATAAATAAATAATTATTTCTGGCTTTCTTGAGGATTTGAAGTACATGTTTCTTGTGTTGCAATCTTCTTTGATCCTTGTAATCTTTTCGATGCTTTCCGCTTGTGCAAATCTATTATGATTGTCCTTTTCCTATAAATCCTGAAAGTATTAGTTATAAATGATACGTTTTGTGCACACCAAACTTAAGGTCAACATAACCCACCTGCAATAATAAGTTGTAAGAAAATAAAAATAAAAGCACCCGCATCAATTCGCTTAACATTAAACCCATATTGAAATGGTTGTTAGGAGAGGGCAGGGGTATTTAGGGCAAGAAAATTTAAAATACAAGGATGCCATCACGAGATACAAAAAAAGATAAGAGATTGCGGATGTGCTTAACGGGGGGTGACGGACCCGAGTCCGATGAGCCCGACCTGCTTCACAGCAGGCTTGGCCAAAATAATGTTATATCTAATCAGGTTTAGGGTTAGCTTTTGAGCCCATATATTAAATGGGTTGGGTTCGAGTTTGAAATATTAAATCCAACCAGCATGTATATCCTATGTATATTAGTTTTTTCCTATATATATAAGTCTAATAGTTCTCATTTTGAGATATCGATTATGTTAATCGTTAAGCATTATTAAATATACCATTATTAAATATAACACTTTTTTTTTGACACTTTAGTTACTTTTTAGAATCCATTAACTAGTTTTCCATATAATATTCTTCTTCTTCCAACACTTTGGTCTCATTCTTAGTGCAAGTTAAATCATCGAATTTATATATATATATATATATATATATATATATATGTTTATCCACATAATTTTTTTTTATATATGTGTTATGAAGACTCTGATATTGAGTCAAGCCTGACCAATTATATATTCAAGTCCGATTAATATATCGGCCAGGCTTGAACTCATGAAAATCAATGAGCCCGGACCCAGGTTTACATGAGTCCATTGTTCATAAAATCAAGCTTTTAAGCTATTAATGAGCACCTCACTCTGATACCACTGTAAATCACCCGCCCCAGGGGGGGGGGGTTTAAGAACTTAAATAAAGTGTGTAAAGTAAGGAGATAGAGTTAGAGAAAGCAAACAGAGCAAGCATGCAAGACACAGCGATATAACGTGGTTCGACCCCCAGATCTATGTCCACACCACCTACTTGTAGCAATTCTCCACCACAAGCATTCCACTATACTTTAAACCATTGTACAGTGATTCTCAGAATTCATGCAGAGAGACCTATTACACTCGTAGGGCTTCTACAAACAAGTCCCTCAAAAACTTACTGATATGGCTAAAAATAGGGTTAAATCGGAATTGTCCAAATCGGGCACGAATCTTAAAGCTTGGGGGTAAAATGGTAATTTCACCTACAAGCAGGTCTGAAATGGGTTCTGGATCTTTTCTACAAAGGCCCAATAACCCACGAACGGATCCGCCTCAACTGGGTGCGGGTCCCAACCTGCAAGAAATCTAGTCCAGCTGGATAGAATTAGGGTTTCTAATTGTATTTAATCAACGACCCTGATTCGCTCTATCCTTTCACTAGGAATTAGGGATTTCCTTCCTAAACTGGTCCCAAAGGCGGCTATAAATACCCCCCATCCACCACCATTAAGAGGTAATCAATCTTTTGCCAGTCAAAGCTCATTCATAATATTTTCTGATTACTGACTTGAGCGTCGGAGGGTGCGTCACCGGGATCAACCCCGGTGTTTCGCACTTTTTGCAGGTCAACGGCCGGAGATAACAATCAAACTCCGGCAGAAAGGTTTCAGGTTTGACTATTCAACATCCCAAAGAATCCACAAATTCTATCTGTTTTCCCCCACACCAGATTTAGCGGCAACACTTACAAAAGTGGAAGAAAAGAAAAACTCTCAAGATCTAAAACAATCTTGACTAAAGAAAACAATAAAAGCTCTTACACTTGGATCATTGATAGAATGATTAGTTCAGAAGAATTATAATAGCAAGGGATGAAGAATACTCAGTAAGTTTGCCTTTATTTATAGGGAGAGTAAATGTATATTTCCAAAAAAGAAAAGATATTTATGAAAATAGTCAAAACTGTACGAGTGCGGTCAACCGCTTATTGAGCAGTCGACCGCTTTATTGAGCAGTCCACCGTTCATCTTTTTAACCCGAAGGTCGAGCGATGAACGGTCGGCTGACTCATCTTTTGACCATGATGAATGGTCGACTGTTGCGGTGGTCGACCGACATAGGGCTGGCGAACGGGTCGAACGGGCCGGGCCGGGCCTAACCTGTACGGGTTGGCATGTATATTGGGCGGGCTCGGACCGGTTTGGCCACTTATCCGGGCCGGGCCCAAACTTGATTTGGGTGGCCCGCCCAACCCGTGAACCCTTTAGGGTTCAACCCGGGTCGGGTCGGGTCGACCTGCAGGTTGGCCCGTTTATATAGATAGATTTTTTTATTTTTTTATTTTTTATTTTTTTTGTAGCTTAAAATAATAATAATAATAATAATACTAAGTAAGTAATAATACTAATAAATATTTAAAATAATAATAATAATAATAAGATTGAAAGAGTGAAATTAGCAATAAATTTTGAAATATTATTCATATGAATTTAAGTTATACAATTTTCACAATTTCTAATGAAATGAAGAATTCAATTCACAAATAAGTTTTATACAATAACATATTTCTTATATACAATTTTAATTAACTACATTTTTTCTAATTTAACATAACAAGCAAAGCTATTGTTGTTGTTGTTGTTGTTGTTGTTCTTCCGGCGAGTTGCTCCCATTTGTGGACGTTGATAGTGATTTTCCTTGTGTCCTATCTTCAGCCTTCAGCCAGTCTTCTGTGCAAACGAGCATCTCTAATGTGTCGGGCTTCATGCGATTCCTGTAATCAGTTAGAACCCTGCCACTTGAAGAAAATGCACTCTCAGAAGCAACTGTAGAGACAGGAGGAGTTAGTAAATCTTTAGCCATAATTGACAGAATACTAAAAGTGTGTTCATGGTCTTTCCACCATTGTAAAATATCTAGTGGAGAAGTAGAATGTTCAGAATCTTGTTGGTTATACCAATTTAATTCATTTGGTTGATTAGTCCTAGGTTTTTTTGATTGAATTTGTTCAAGTAAATTAAATGTTCTATCACAAAATATACTTTTACCCTTACCTTTAGAAGTACCAGAAGAAGAACTAACTACAGAAGTTGAACTACTAGAAGCAAAACGTCTATCATAATAATCATACAAGTTATTTAACGTAGATTCAAACTGAACTAAAAAAGTAGCGCAATCTTCTACTAATTCCATATTTTCCCCAAGTAATGCAAAAAACATTTCAATCAAACTCTTCGTACCTTCTAATTTGATACGAGGATCCATAACGGTAGCAACACAAATCAACATAGGAGGAGGAAAATAATACTTCAAATTTTTTTTGAATGCAGGTTTTACAATCTCACCAACAAAAGTATCATTTAACATTTCGTTAAATGTTTGCATCATGCTAACTAATTCAATAAAAATGCTACTAGAAGTAGATTCATATGTTTTTGAAAATTTTAAAGTTGCGGTTTTAAAAGGTTCTAAAAATTTCAACAAAGATTCGGCAAAAAACCAATCGGGGGGAGTCATTTCAAAATTGTACATATTTTTTGCGATACAAAAATTATTTACAACTGCTTTATATTCGATAACAACATATAGTAAATCAAAAGTAGAATTCCATCGGTGTCTAACATCCTTTGGAAATCTCCTAAAAGGAACATTTCTAACCCTACACCAAGCTTTCCATTCTTGTAAAATGCTTGGATTTAATGCAATGAAATGTGTACAATTTCTAATTTTAACTATATATGGATCGGCTATTTTTAATGCATCTTGAAAACATAAATTTATAATATGACATGCACATCTAACATGAAAAATATTGTCAAATAGAGGATTTAATACGGTTTTTAAAGTAGTAATTGCTACATTGTTGTTAGATGCATTATCAAAACTAATACACATAATTTTATCGCGAATATGGAAAACATCACAAATTTCTATAATACGATTTGCTATTTCAGTACCACTATAGGGATACGGCAACGCCGCAAGTGATATGATTCTTTTTTAAAGAATCCAATCATTGTCGATCCAATGACAGGTTATTACCATCGTTGGAATATTGTTGACACCCGGAGGAGTTAGTAGGAGGATCATGGTATTCTTGGGCGGGTTCACTAGTTGGGACAATTGGTGGCCTACGGGAAGAGGAGGAGGAATCTTATCCGCTACGACCGCTACTGCGTAATCTAGACATAATGTAGTAATGTGCTAAAGTATGTAAAAAAAATATATACAATGTAGGAACGGTGAATTATAAAAAAAATCTAAAAAACAAGAGGGTTGAGATAGAGAAGATCAAAAAACCAACAATAATTTTAACTACAACGCAAAAAAAATATAATGAGAGAGGTATGAAATTTTGATACCGTTCACCGTGGAATACGCGTATGTAAAAAAAACCGTGAAAATAAGAATACAATAGAACTAGAAAGAAGCGCTTTGCCGATTCCGCAATTGAAGAGTTGAGGAGAGCTTGAAGGAGATTTTACGAGGGTTGAAGAGAGTTGAAGACGGTGAATTTTGATTTCGATATGATCGAAAATTGATCATGTATATGCCTCATTGTAGACTTGCTTGTTGAATACTACAATTGTTGAAATTTTTTTTAGAAATGATGTATAATAGTAGAGAGAGTAAGAGAGTGAGGTGTGATTTTTTAGGAGATTTTTGGGGTATTTATAGGCTCAAAATGTGAAAAAAACCAAAAAAAAAACAAAAAAAAGCCAAAAAACGGCTAAAATAGCC